>JARQOC010000006.1:39939571-41139571 GCA_033576535.1 Allobates femoralis | reverse complement strand
ACTCGGTTTTGTACATGTTCAGCTTAAAGAAGCGAGCAGAGAAGAAGGATGAGATGGCGGACAGGCAGTGTGGAATTTTGGATAGAAGGGAGTCGATGTCAGGACCAGACAGGTAGATTTGGGTGTCGTCGGCATAGAGGTGATATTGGAGGCCATGGGACTCAATGAGTTGCCCTAGGCTGAGAGTGTAGATTGAGAACAGTAATGGTCCAAGAACCGAGTCCTGGGGGACCCCGACAGATAGGGGTTAGGGCGAGGAGGATGTGTGGGAGTGGGTGACGCTGAAGGTGCGGTCCATTAAGTATAGAGAGATCCAAGAGAGGGCAAGGTCCGTGATGCCAAGAGATTCCAGGATCGTAGCAGAAGGGAGTGGTCAACAGTGTCGAAGGCGGCTGACAGGTCAGGAGGAGGAGAACAGAGTAGTGGCGCTTGCTTTTGGCAGTCAGTAGGTCATTTGTGACTTTGGTCAGGGCTGTTTCAGTGGAGTGGAGGGGTCGGAAGCCAGATTGCAGGCGGTCAAAGAGGGAGCAGGAGGAGAGGTGAGAGGACAGCTCAGAGTGGACATGCTGTTCAAGTAGTTTAGAGGCGAAAGGGAGGAGAGATATAGGGCGGTAGTTGGAGACAGTTGTGGGATCGAGGGAGGGTTTTTTGAGGATGGGTGTGATCAAGGCGTGTTTGAAGACTGAGGGGAAGGTGCCAATGGTAAGTGAGCTCAAGAAGTTCTTTACTGGTACAGGGCAGATTATGAAGTACACAGTACAGTCTGGTTTAGCAGGGACGTAGCCACAGGTTTTGAGGTGTCTTTGCAGAGTCTGTCGGTGGTATCCTTTCAATAACTTTCTAGGTCTGGGTTCCTCTTTAACTCTCTATAACCACATGAAGAGCCCTTTCACCGTCCACCGGTCTGTTACTGTTGGGTACAGTCGGTTCCTCAACGGACGGACTGGAGTCCCACAGCTTATCCTCCCGCCACCGTAATTCGGTCCTTTTCCCTAAAGTGTCCTGGACCCAGTTTGGGACAAAGGTAGAGATTCAGTCGTGGCGCTACGGCTCCCTTATGTCGGTTCCACAGCTTGTCGGTTTGCAATCAGGGATAGAACAACTGATTGCCTCGGCTCTGGTATGCCGGTGATGACCTGGACTCCCCAGCCGGCTCCAACCGGTCCTGGTTTGTCCCCTTCAGTATCTAGGTCACCCCTCTCCAAAGAGGTGCCCTCCTGTCACGGACGCAGTCTCTTGATGTCAGTCCTCCTGCTCGTCTCTAGCTGACTGACTAACTGTCACTCTAAGTCTCCCACTCTACTCTAGGCTCCACCCACTGGACCTACTGAATATACGGTCCCCTATTCTAAGGTGGCCTATTGTATGAGTGATTGTGACAGACTCTGTGAGAAAAGCCATATCTATGACTACGGAGGCACTACACCTTCAGTTTGGGGTGCAGTACCTGCCTGTGGCGCCTTCCTATAGGGGTGCCACACACACCCTTGGTGAATTACACTCGTCCGCGAGAGTTACAACCAAACCGGGCTTGAGTTAAAATTTTTATATGCATAAAACAATAAACATTTTTAATAAGTATTATTCTTGATCTTCCCATCCAGAGGCGCATTTCTTATAACGTTGCAAACAGTCCGCATAAAAGTCTATGAGTCTGGAAACAGCAAAAAGCAGCATATGCACACATTTAAACAACTATATACATGACCAGGTTTTGCAGTCTCTAGTCCACCATTTGTGTTCACTCCAGGCGCATCATCCTCTCGGCCCTACATTCTATTCATGGCTAGCCCAGTCATTCTGGTACAAGTCCCGGTCTGGGTGCTCCGAAACTGATGCACGGTTCCGTTCACCTGTGATTGCGGCTACACCGGCCCATCTAGCCTGTCCGTGCAGCTGGAGCTCATTCTGCACTGTGCAGGGCCCGGATGCCCCGACTTCCTCGATGTCACCTTTCCGGTCATCCTGGAACTGTGGCCTCCCGACAGGTTGCCAGGATTGCAGGATCGGGGCTGGAGGCTGGTATTCAAACTGCCTCATCTCCATACCGATCAGGTCTTGTTGTTGTTCCAGGCGATCGGCCCACCATAGCTCGCGGGGCCCGGATGCCTCTGTGCCACCAGCTGCTCCTTCCTCTCGGTCCTCCTCCCCGGAACTTGCCTGGCTGGTAGAGCTTTCTTTCTCACATTCCTCTACGATCAGGTCAGGCTCCTCAGAGAACCGGATCAGGTTTTCCGGTTCTGCGGCTTCCTCTCCTCCAGGCTCTACGCTCGCTGGATCCTCCGGTTCGGTTCTCAACCCGCCCCCCTGGTCTTTTGATGGCAAGGGGGGGACGACAATTTGGCGCCTCTTGCATGGCCCTGCTGTATTGAGGGGCCGAGGCACGCCCCTGGGCCAGCATATTCATATTCAGGCCCGCCTTCCAGAGAAGGTTAGTAGAACAATCTTTTGGGCCTTTTCGGAGCCCACCACTACACTTCGTTGAACCGCGACAGAGCAAAGCGCGGGGTTTATCTTCGCGCTCTTGTAGCCGCGCAGCCGCAATGCTCTTCTCGCTCTGTGGCGCAGTAATGGCGACCCGATTTTACAGTTCACAAAACAGTCAATAAAGTCCAATTTTAGGCACACAGCACCCGGTTTTACCGGGCACGGGATTCTGTTTGTGACGCCAGAAATGAGTCAGTCGACAGGGTATGGGGTACTCGGATACCGGGACTGATGGTCACCTTGATGGGGGATCACGGCTGGTCGGTTCGCGGTTCCGTGCCCTGGACGGGGATGGTGGGGTTGATGGGGATGATGATGATGATGGATGGGGAAACGGTAACGTGACAGCATGCCGGTGACGACCTGGACTCCCCAGCCGGCTCCAACCGGTCCTGGTTTGATCCCTTCAGTATCTGGTATCTCAGTATCTCCAGTATCTCCAAAGAGGTGCCCTCCTGTCACGGATGCAGTCTCTTGATGTCTGTTCTCCTGCTCCAATCTCGCTGACTGACTAACTGTCACTCTATGTCTCCAGTTCTACTCTAGGCTCCACCCCCTGGGACCTACTGAATATATATATAAGGTGGCCTATTGTATGAGTGCTTGTGACAGACTCTGTGAGAAACCCCATATCAATGACTACGGAGGCACTACACCCTCTGCTTGGGGTGCAGTACTTCCCTGTGGCCTGTTCCTATAGGGGCGCCACAGACACCACCTGACACTAACCTGTGTCTGCACCCTGCGTTCCCTAATGTCCCTAAGCGGGTACTTCCCCTCACCGCCACGTGCCTAGTCCTTATTTGTCCCTCCACTGACCCAGGCTAGTGTGAAGGCCGCAGTGTGTACAAGACATCACCACTATTTTAAAACCACACAGGGGAAGGAAGACAGACGAAACATAAGCAATAAGCAAAAGATTCCTTAACCCTTGCTGAACCAATAGAAAGCATAATACCTTTAAAATGCAGAGTCTCACAAGACAATGTGAAACTCAGATCCCAAACCTGTCACAAGTCTCCCAATGACACTAGACCCTCGTAACATCAGCACAATGATACATATCAATAACGCATGACATAATACACATTATACCAACAATATTCTTCTTCTTGCACATATTCACATTTGCTTTATTCTGTTAGAATCTGCTGGTCATCTATCTATCTATCTATCTATCTATCTATCTATCTATCTCTATCTGTCTATCTCTCTATCTATCTATCTATCTATCTATCTATCTATCTATCTATCTATCCTATCTATCCTATCTATCCTGTCTGTCTATCTATCTATCTCACCATCATATATATCAATTGTATATGGTAAGCCCAGGGTCGGACTGGGGTGTCTGGGGCCCACCAGGGAAATTGACTCCAGGGGCCCACTCACCGGCTATATGCGATTATAACCATTCTAGCAGTTACTCCTGCACATCACTCTGCGCTCACCATTACTGCGATGTACCATTACTGCAGTGTACATTAAAGGGATACTTTGATGAAAACAAGTTACCAACAATCGTCAGGTTCGGCAGGTGATCACTTAGTTATTGGTGGAATCCGACCAATCAAAACCACATCGTCAGAAGAATGTGGCACTTTTACCCCTTTTATTAACTGCAGCGGCGGGTAATGATGTGACCGCGGCTCCATTCATTATGATTGGAGCTCCCAGAAAAAGGCAAACACAGCGCTCACAGCCACTGAGGGAGTGAAGGGATCATGGGCCGTACATCACCTCCAGTCTAATGGGGACAAAACAAACCTATGACTTAGGACTGTCTTTAAGGACATTGATGTAAATGTGCTTTTTAATACTTTTCTAATATAATGAATTTTTAAGGATCTAGATCTCAAGACTCTATGCTGGATATTTTTCCATTTTTTGGACACATAATGGGGATAAAAGCAGTCGCACCCCCACCAACTAATACCTTATCACATCCTTAGGCCATGTGCACACACTAAGTATTTGGTGAGTTTTTTTTACCTCAGTATTTGTAAGACAAAACCAGGAGTGGAGCAATCAGAGGTTATATGTTCTGCATTTCTCACCATCTCCTGCTTCTGTCTTATAAATACTGAAGTGAAAATCTCACCAAATACTCACTGTGTGAACGTGGCCTTAGACGAGATAATTACTTGCTTTCTCTGGAGAACCTCTGTAAGTGCATTTTGCTGCTGCTGTGTCACAGGATAGGAAGGGGTTAAGCAACCAAGTATTTAATATCTACTGGAAATAAAGAATTTTCCCCTTATTGATATCAGAAAAAAACTAATAATCAACCACAATTCACTATACCAAGACCAGTAATACCACATATAAAGGAGACATACCACCACACTGTGATCAGAGCACATATTACTACTAAACTGTGATCAAATACTACCACGTGCAAGGTATAAATACTGCCACACCATGATAAGACCACATATAACCGACATATTGTAATTGAATAATTCCACATTCAAGGGACAAATACACAACGCCATGACCAGAGCACATAATGCCACTACATATTGACCAATAAAATCCGGTCAACCCATAGAAGCACCACCCAGCTCAAAATGGTTTGCCGTCGTCTGCTCCTTCCCCTCTCCTCTTACCTGATAAACCACAAGTTTGGTGCCAGACCCACTACTACATGTCAGTACTCTGTGGTGCCCAGCTGTTTCTTCTTCAGTGTGAATAGTGACCAATAATACTACAATAATGAAGATTAAAAAAAGCTCTGTATATTTGGTCAGTGTAAATACAGTGATTATCAGTGACATTATACACAGAAACTCTGTATATAGTGTCAGTGTACAGGTGATGCAGAGAACACCAGTGACATTATACACAGGAACTCTGTATATAGTGTCAGTGTACAGGTGATGCAGAGATCACCTTTGACATTATGCACAGGAGCTCTTTATATAGTGTCAGTGTACAGGTGATGCAGAGATCACCAGTGACATTATACACAGGAGCTCTGTATATAGTGTATAGTGTGCGTGGATAGGTAATACACCTACTCACCAGAGATGTATCTTGGTGAAGTCATTCATCTTCAGGTTTCTTCTTCCCCTGTCGCAGACAAATATCACGTCTTCTAGCCAGGACTCATCTCTGCAGAAAATAACACAGTTATCTACTGTATAAAACTGATCACTTCCATAGCACATTCCACACTTTTCCCAAGATTTCTGCACTACATCAAATGACCAAAAAAGCGACATCGTGCCGCCTCGCACAGTAACAAGGCCTCCCTTTGGTTCCCCTCATGGAAAAGTAAATTATATTACTGCAGTAATAATGTCGCCTGATTGGCCCCTACAGTAAATATATCCCCACTTCCCACCGTATATCAATAATGTATGTTCCTCATTCTGGCCCCCATATAGTAATAACGTCTTGAGCCCCCATGTTCCCCCATTCTAGGTCCTCAGACGGACATGACAACTTCTCCAGCCATCTACATATATTACAACAAAGACACATCTGACATCTCACATTTCCAGCCCGATCTATTCCCAAACTGGACAAACTCCTCATCCTACTGATCCCCCAATACTGAGCCGTTGCTGCTGTCCCTATTACTGCACATGCTGCGTGGTACAAAAACAGTGCTCCTCTTACTGCCCCACATAATAATGTCACCACTGTGCCCTCCACATAGTAATACCACCACTGTGCCCTCCAAATAGTAATACCACCACTGTGCCATCCCTAAAAAAACTCAGTGTAAACACACCATAACTTACAGTGAGTTTTTGGAGCAGATTTCAGTTTTAACAAAGTCGTTTACCAGATTGGAACCACTTTCAGTAGATGAATGCAGGGTCAAAATCACCGACAGTAGATGACTTCAGGGTCAGAACCATCAGCAAAGAAATGCAGGACCAGAACCACCTCAGTAGATGAATGCAGGATCAGAACCACCATCAGCAGAGGAATGCAGCGGCAGAATCAGGATCAGCAGAGGAATGCAGGACCAGAACCACCTCAGTAGCTGAATGCAGGGCCAGAACCACCATCAGATGAATGCAGGGCCAGAACCACCATCAGATGAATGCAGGGCCAGAACCACCATCAGATGAATGCAGGGCCAGAACTACCATCAGTAGATGAATGCAGAGCCAGAATCACTATCAACAGATGAATGCAGTGACAGAACTACTGTCAGTAGATGAATCCAGTGCCAGAATCACTATGAGCAGATGAATGCAGGCCCAGAACTATCAGTAGATGAATGCAGGGCTAGAACCGTTAATACATGAATGCAGTGCCAGAACCAGTCAGTAGATGAATGTAGCGACAAGCTTATTACAGTAATCAATTTCAGTGTCAAATCAACCCCATGATACACTCATGTCATATGAACCTATACCTCCCAGCATGTCTTTAAAAAATGGTAAGGAGATGCTGGGAGTTGTGTTTACCAGTCATTATCAGACTGCTGATATAGAAACTACAGTACAAATGAGACGCAGGTAGGATCACAAACATTTACATCTTGGTACCTTATACTGTAGATTACTTCTTCACTAATTGGGTTTGTTCCGATTCCTTTTCTTCCATTGTAGCAGAGGCGCCATGATGAGATTTGATATCCACAGCTCGTCTCTCCAGACTCTTCCCTATTCTCCATCTTCAGCAGCACTTTCTGACATGATGCCCTTAAAAATAAAAGTATCACTATACTGCCCCCGAAATATAGATATCCCCCTACACACAGACCTACTGTATAACACACAGACACACACAGCACCACTGTATGACACGCACACAGGGCCAGCTCCAGGTTTTTTTGTGCCCCGAGCGAAGGCATCTCAGTGGCCCCGTACTGGCTGTATGTATGTATGCATGTATGTATATAGATAGATAGATAGATAGATAGATAGATAGATAGAGAGAGACTGTACATATATAATATAGAGGCTGGGGGCTGAATATATATGTAATATAGAGGCTACAAGCTTTTTATGTGTATATATATATGTGTATATATATATATATATATATATATATACATGATATATATATATATACATACATGATATATAGGCTGCAGGCTGTATCTCTTCCCCTGTGTGCTATATCTCCCCTCTCCCCTGACAGAGGGAGCCTGTGCCTGACCCCCCCCCCCCTCATGCCTCCCCTTGTGCGCTGTGACTCTTCCCCCTGTGTGTGCTGTGCTTCTTCGCCCATGTGCTGTGTCTCCCTCCTCTACTGACTGGGGGAACCGGTGCATCCCCCTTGTGTGCTGTATCTCCCCCCCCACACTGACAGGGGGCCGGGCCCTGGGCCTCTCTTCTGTGCCTCACCCTTGTGCACTGTGCCTCTTCCCCCTGTGCGCTGTGTCTCCCCCCTCCCCTGACAGGTATGCCCTTTGCCACTCTCCCTTGTGTATGTGCCTCAGCCCCCCTCCCCCCGTGCCCCTCTCCTTGTGCAATGAACCCCCCCCCACCCCGTGCGGTGTTTCACCCCCTCCCCAAACGGAGGCCCTTACCGCTGCGTCTTCTCTCCCCCCAACAGGGGCCCTGTGTCTCCTCTTCCCACCTTCCTGACCAGTCTACACCCCCCTCTTCCCCTCACAAGGGGTCCCTGTGACCTAGGTCTTCTCTCTCCCCACCTGACACAGGGGGCCCTGTGACCTAGGTCTCCTCTCGCCCCACCTGACACAGGGGGCATTGTGACCTAGGTCTTCTCTTCCCCCACCTGACACAGGGGGCCCTGTGACCTAGGTCTCCTCTCGCCCCACCTGACACAGGGGGCATTGTGACCTAGGTCTCCTCTCCTCCCACCTGACACAGGGGGCCCTGTGACCTAGGTCTCCTCTCGTCCCACCTGACACAGGGGCCCCTGTGACTTAGCTCTCATCTTCCCCCACCTGACACAGGGGCCCCTGTGACTTAGCTCTCATCTTTCCCCACCTGACACAGGGGCCCCTGTGACTTAGCTCTCATCTTCCCCCACCTGACACAGGGGCCCCTGTGACTTAGCTCTCATCTTCCCCCACCTGACACAGGGGCCCCTGTGACTTAGCTCTCATCTTCCCCCACCTGACACAGGGGCCCCTGTGACTTAGCTCTCATCTTCCCCCACCTGACACAGGGGCCCCTGTGACTTAGCTCTCATCTTCCCCCACCTGACACAGGGGCCCCTGTGACTTAGCTCTCATCTTCCCCCACCTGACACAGGGGCCCCTGTGACTTAGCTCTCATCTTCCCCCACCTGACACAGGGGCCCCTGTGACTTAGCTCTCATCTTCCCCCACCTGACACAGGGGCCCCTGTGACTTAGCTCTCATCTTCCCCCACCTGACACAGGGGCCCCTGTGACTTAGCTCTCATCTTCCCCCACCTGACACAGGGGCCCCTGTGACTTAGCTCTCATCTTCCCCCACCTGACACAGGGGCCCCTGTGACTTAGCTGTCATCTTCCCCCACCTGACACAGGGGCCCCTGTGACTTAGCTCTCATCTTCCCCCACCTGACACAGGGGCCCCTGTGACTTAGCTCTCATCTTCCCCCACCTGACACAGGGGCCCCTGTGACTTAGCTGTCATCTTCCCCCACCTGACACAGGGGCCCCTGTGACTTAGCTCTCATCTTCCCCCACCTGACACAGGGGCCCCTGTGACTTAGCTCTCATCTTCCCCCACCTGACACAGGGGCCCCTGTGACTTAGCTCTCATCTTCCCCCACCTGACACAGGGGCCCCTGTGACTTAGCTCTCATCTTCCCCCACCTGACACAGGGGCCCCTGTGACTTAGCTGTCATCTTCCCCCACCTGACACAGGGGCCCCTGTGACTTAGCTCTCATCTTCCCCCACCTGACACAGGGGCCCCTGTGACTTAGCTGTCATCTTCCCCCACCTGACACAGGGGCCCCTGTGACTTAGCTCTCATCTTCCCCCACCTGACACAGGGGCCCCTGTGACTTAGCTCTCATCTTCCCCCACCTGACACAGGGGCCCCTGTGACTTAGCTGTCATCTTCCCCCACCTGACACAGGGGTCCTGTGACCTAGGTCTCTTCTCCCACTGGTGGCCCTAAGGGCTGTTTTCTTACCCCAACCCCATAACCCCCAAGTCTGCTGTTTTGCTATCTTTTACCTCCCTCCATGAATTCAGCTTTGTGTGCAGCTTCCCTCCTACCCGACTGCAGGCTGCTTCTAGTTATCAGCCGGCAAGTTTCACTTTCACTATCTACTGACATGCTGCCGGCTCATTAATAGAAGCAGTGTGGTGGGAGACAAGCTGCATACAACACTGAATACACATACACACACACTCTCACACACTCACACACTCACACACTCACACTCTTAGGGTATGTGCGCACTGGTCGGGTTAGGGCCGGATTAGGTGTGTAAACCGCCGGTCGGTTTACATAAATTTCATGCAAATTTATGTTAATCCAAACCGGCGTTTGGATTAACATAGAAACCTATGTAAACCGACACCCGCTGTGCACACAGCGGCGGTTTACACATGCTCAGCCGTTGCTAACCCGCTGGGTTCCCAGCGGGTTAGCAACGAATGTGCAGGTTCTATAATCTGGCCGGTTCTGCAGCGGCTGCAAGCAGAATCATGTACTGCTTCCAGCCGCTGCAGAATCGCCGGCGCTAACCCGCTGTGCACCGCCGCACACCCGCCCGTCTCCCGCAGCACGGACCCGACAGGAAGCCGGTGGACGGCTCCGGAGCTTCCTGTCGGGTCCCGCCCAGCCGCCGCCGCCACTAACCCGCCCCCGTGCGCACATACCCTTACACACTCAGTCACTCACCAGCTCCTCTGTGGATCACTGCAGCTCCTCATTCCCGCCACTGCTGTGCCCTTGGCTCCTCCTCCGGGTCTGAGTCACCAGCAGCGTGTGATGACGTCCCAGCGTGTAAATCACTGCCGATCCTCCAGCGGCCCAGAGCAGCAGCCAGGGAACCAGCCTGGGGGGCAAATCTGCCTCCCTGCCCAGTCCGCCCCTGCCAGACATTCTTCACCGCTGCTCCAGGGGGCCCGTTCGGGCCCGTTGGGGGGCGGGGCTAGGGGGTTACCCGGCAGCCCAGACCGAGCCTGGGTAAGCCTCCTAGGAGCTTTGCGATGCAGTTATATAATTATGCTTTTATTCTAATAATTGCCACTTAGAGAACTTTCCTGGTCCCTATGAAATGTAATCATTGAGCATTAGCCCAGCTGGGCAGAGGGTGAGGTCACGTGGAGCTGCTGGTTACTTCGGCTTCGGTCTGTTGGGCACACATTATTGTTATCCCAGTTGGGTGTATACAGTGAGAACAGAACATCATTATTAGAAGTATACAGGGTAATTCTTGAGCAATCTGTGAAATTGTAGCTACCAAAATAGAAATAGTGGAGACTGGAGAGTAGAATATTACTGGTCACATTATTCTCTTTATAACCTCCAGGTTGGGATATTTTATTTTTTTTCTATTCAAAGGTCTTGTGCAAAGTTAATAGCTCCATTAATGGCTTGTGTTTGTGCCGTAGACCTCCCATTGCTGTAAAAATGGTGCCGGTCAGTCTCATACTTATCCCTCTGTATTGCAAATTTCTCCTATTTGGAGAAAAAAAAATATTCTGTACCCAGGAAACCATGTATCTGCATTTATCTTATTCCCATTTTTTTGCAATCACACCCGGGCCCTGGAGCCTAGGGGGCCCCAAAAGTCCCTTTGGCCTATAAAAAAGACTAATGCCATTAAAGATTTGCAATAATTGGGGTCCCCGTTAAAGCTTTTGCATCGGGGCCCATGAGCTTCAAGTTACACCACTGGCCTTAATGTATTGACACAGACTTTACGCACCCTTAGGAGTGGCTGCAACTGGCATTTGTCCCATATACCGTTTGCTTACACAGCATATGACTGTGTCGATTGGCGCCTTCTGCTCCGCAGATGTATATACCGTACAGCCCTCTCCCCCGTTTGGGACCTATATAGAAGCACCAGGGTGGGGTGGGCACATGCCAGGCTGCCCAATTAGTCGTACCAGTTCACTTGACACAGGTTTAATCACAGCTTGTAAATACATGTCATTTATTAATGATGTCTTGTACGCTCTATGTTAAAACCAGCAGCATGTCTAATGCATTTACCTGGTGCTGGATCCAAAAGACACAAATTGTTCTCTCTGTTTAATTTCTCATTAGTTATGCAGCTTCCATTAGCTCCCTTTACTCTGTTTGTTATGTTTTCGCCACTCATTTCCTTTTCTTGTGGCTGTCTGCTTGCTGCAAAATTCCCAAAAGTCACACCTCAGCTTATAGGAACATATGGTGCCCCAGTCCGTGCTGGCTACAGATGGAGGATGATGCTCAACCTGCACACAAGTAAGCGTCAAGGAGAGGCAATGTCCTAAAGCAGAGGTGTATCTAGGTTTTCTGGCACCCGGGGCAAGAGTTCAGTTTGGCGCCCCCCCCCAGTGGTCTCATCCTCCCTCACTCCATATACTGTATTCACACCCATCCCCCTCTCCCTCCTCATGCTGTGTCTGCAGCCATCTCTTCTCCCTCCCCATACTGTGTCCACACCAATCCCCCCTCACTCCACATACTGTGCTGCAGCCATCCCCCTGTCACTCCTCATACTGTGTCCATACTGATCCCCCCTCACTACATATACTGTGCCACATCCATTCCCCTTACTCATCATGCTGTGTCCATACTGATCCCCCCTCACTACATATACTGTGCCACTTCCATTCTCCTTACTCATCATACTGTGTCTATACTGATCCCCCCTCAATACATATACTGTGCCACATCCATTCCCCTTACTCATCATGCTGTGTCCATACTGATCCTTCCTCACTACATATACTGTGCCACATCCATCCCCCTTACTCCCCATACTGTGTCCATACTTGGCAGCACCAATGTGGCGGCTGCCTGGCACTAACTACTCAGACATACCCACCATGCCGCGCAGTCTACACTCCACATGCAATGACCTGCAGTCTGATCATCAACAGGCCATCAGTACACTAAGCTGGGAAAATGGCGCGTCTTCCTCCAACAGACCACGCCTCCCCCTGAAATACTTAGCCAATCACAAGCACTGCACACAGGACTGTCCAGAGACAATAGCAGAGGCTGTCCAATTAGGTTGAGCAAAGGATGTGGAAGTGGGAAGGGGGACGAGCGCCCAACAGCCGCTCAGGAGAAACATGGCTGGATGCCTGTATGTACCGAGGGGCAGCACTGGACCTGGTGTGTAAGTTATGGACAATCAGTCCTGCAGCAGAGGGACAATGCATCCTGCACCAGAGGCGTACATAAAAATCATGGGGCCCCTTAGAAGAAGTTCTTATTGACCCCCCAAAAAATATTTGCCTTGGTCACATAATAGCATATCTCACAACTTTGCAGCCATTACAATATAATTTTCCTCCTATTGAAGCCACTTGATTCCCCTTTTGTTACGGCCATAAAGTGTGATGCCAACAAAAGGGGCCCCCCAAATACTATATGATGCCCCACAGTGAATTCCTTCATACGCACAATATGATGACCCTACTGTAGGCCCCTCAACTACACTGGCACAGTATGATCTCCAACTGTGACCGCCATAGAGCCCTCCATACAATATAATGGATCTACATACAGTATAATGGCCTCTACACCTCTTAACGCTGCATAATGGCCCCCAACACAACCCTCAAACAGCCCTGCATACAGCATAAAGGCTCCTCACACCCCTCCAAGTATTATCATGCCCCCACAAAGCCCGCAATATATTATAATGGCTTCCATATAGTATAATTGACTCCATATATTATAATATATCATCCATAATTCTCAATATAGTAAAATGCACCCCATAACCCTCTATATATTATAATGCACCCCATAGTCCTCCATATAGTATAATGGGCCCCCTTAGTCCTCCATATCGTATATTGCACCCCATAGTCCTCCCTGTATTATAATGCACCCCATAATCCTCCATATAGTATAATTCAAGCCCATAGGCCTCCATACCTCCATATGGTATAATGCACCCCATAGTCCTCCATATAGTATAATGCATATAGTATAATTCAACCCATAGGCCTCCATACCTCCATATAGTATAATGCACCCCATAGTCCTCCATATAGTATAATGCACCCCCATAGTCCTCTATATAGTATAATGCATCCCCTATAGCAGTGATGGCGAACTCCAGGCCTCGAGTGCCGCACACAGTCCAGGTTTTCAGGATTTCCATTGCATTTGACAGTTGGCAATCAAATTACCAACTGTCAAAACTCTAAGGAAATCCTGAAAACCTGCACTGTGTGCGGCACTCGAGGCCTGGAGTTCGCCATCACTGCCCTATAGCCTTCCTTATAGTATAATGTACCCCCATAGTCCCTCCATATAGTGTAATGGTCCCCAATAGTCCTCCATATAGTATAGTGCACCCCCATAGTCCTCCATATAGTATATTGCACTCCCATTGTCCTCCTATATTATATTACTGATATAATTTGATATAATACATCAACTCCATGGAATCAATGGTGCTCTATAAATAAATAATAATAATAATATTGCCCATAATATTAATAATAATAATCTTTATTTATATAGCGCCAACATATTCCGCAGCGCTTTACAATACACCCATTACATAGTTTCCCATCAGTGTACTCACTGATTAAATAAAAAAAAAAAAAAGTAAATACGGTACTCACCTCTCTTCTCGCTGCTCCAGTCTCATCAGCATCTGCTCTGCCGCTCTGCACATCTCAGTACAGCAGCGCTCAGTGATGACATCATTGTGCCCCGCCGTGCTGAGCTGCAGAGAGCGAACAGCGGTGGCTGGGACTCAGGAGAAGAATGCTGCTGGCAGAGGCGGCCGGGACTATAGGAGTGGGAGCGGCATCCTCGGGGGGCTACCACTGGTACACACACCTCGTACGCACACGGCCCCACATGCCCTGTACAAAAGTGGATCTACTCTGTACACCTTGTACACACACTGCTCCACTTCGTACACATAGTACACACTTGGCTTTGCTCCGCACAACCCGCACACACACGGCTGTGTTCTGTACACACTCAGCTCTGCTCCATACACCTAGTACACTCTCGGCTCTGCTCCGTACATCTCGTACACATGCGGCTGTGCTCCGTACAAACTCAGCTCTACGCCATAAACCAAGTACACTCTCGGTTCTGCTCCGTACACCTCGTACACATGCGGCTCTGCTCCATACACCTCGTACACACTCAGCTCTGCTCCATATGCCCCATACAAACTCAGCTCTACTCCATACGCCTCGTACACACGCAGCTCTGCTCCGTACACCTAGTACACTCTTGGCTCCTCTTCATACACCTCGTACATGCGCCTCTGCTCCATACACACGTAGTACACTCATAGCTCCGCTTCATACACCTCGTACACACTCGGCTCTGTTCCATACACCTAGTACACTCTCGGCTCCGCTCCGTACACCCTGTACACACTCGGCTCTGCTCCATTTGCCCCTTTCACACTTGGCTCTTCCGCACAACTCGTACACACGCGGCTCTGCTCCATACGCCTAGTACACTCTCGGCTCTGATCCGCATGCCTCGTACATACACGGCTCTGCTCCATACACCTAGTACACTCTTGGCTCTCCTCCGTATATTTCGTACACACACGGCTCTGCTCCATACACCTAGTACACTGTCAGCTCTGCTACACCCATACTGTAAATCCCTCCTGACCCCACACATAAATTTGATCTCATCCAGCACCATGATGACCAGCACAGCAGAGTCCTGCATACACTGAGGAGCTGATCATGTGACCCTTGAGTGCTTCCCTCCATTGACATCATCACAGGTCCTGTAAGCGCAGAGTGTGTGGCTCTGTGGAGAATAAAGCCGGCTCACATTGCCAGTGGGGGAGGGCACAACATGCAGCCGGCGGGGAGAGACCCCGGGGACTGCAGCAGGAGACCCAGTGGCGCCTCCCTGCCTGCTGTGCCCAGGGCAGATGCCCCGCCAGCCTCCCCCTAGATAAGCCACTGCCTAAAGGTAAGTGACCTACTGTATAATTCCTGTTCTCTTCAGCAGCCACCTATGGTGGGTGGAGGATCCGGTGCTATCTACTGTATATAGAGGTGTTACCAGTCATTGTACAGGAGGAGGTGAGCTGTGACATCACCTATTGTGAATGGTGGATCCTGTGTTATCTAATGTATATAGAGGTGTAATCAGCCATTGTACAGGAGGAGGAGGTGAGCTGTTATAACACCCCTTGTGAATTGTGGATCCTGTGTTGTCTACAGTATATAGAGGTGTTATCAGTCATTGTACATGACTCACCGTTGCCGGGTTCTCAGGTCTCAGGCGATGCTTCACTTGTCACGGTTCCACGCCTGAAGCTGTGGGGCCTGGTGGTCAAATAAAAAGGGGATAGGGGATTTGAATAAGTCTTGATTGTCGTGATGCCACCTGTGGGAGTCCGGTGTTGGCAGCGGCGCTGCTTGGGCCTCCGGGGGATGTGCGGCAGCTAGATGGGATGCTCCCCACAGGATGAGCAGGATTCCCCGGGGCCAGGAGCTGCACTTGATGGAATACGGCAGCTCGGGTAGTTTGAGGAGCAAGGGTTAATAACAGTCCTAGAAGAAATGCACTGACACAATGCTCCTCTGTAATGGGTCTTTACTGTAGGTTCGGTGCGGTACACGGTATACAGTTTGTCAGGGTAATGGACCGGGTGGTCCCAGCGATGTACAGCTTTTTTGTCCAGAGCTCCACGGTGTTCCTCTTTTACTAACCGTCCTACTTAGTTGCCATCGCTGCCTTAGTGTACCAGTTCAGGGTACTGGGAGAACTTCTATTGGATTCCTTAGCTGGCACGCGAAGCTGTGAAGGGTCCTGTGTCCCAATGGTGGGTACCCTGCTGGTAAGACTGCGGGGTTAGCGGCTGTAGTGAGGCGCTCCTAAGAAGCCAGTCCGTCACTCCGGTTTTGCAGAACAGCGGTGTACCTCTGTTTGCCTCGGAACCGGTGTCCGGTGAGATTGGGCATGGGTGTCGTCTAACCTGTTGCTTAGTTGCTTTGTTGCCCGTTGTCCGGTCTAGGTCACCGATTGATGGTGCCCACCCGGGTTAAGTTACTTTTACAGGGCTGCACGGCACTGTACAGATCCCTGCTCCTTCTCTCTTCTTCCTCCAACTCCCACTCTAACTCCTCTAACCTCCCCCCCACACTACACCTTACACTCCCCCCACCAGGACCTGATTGGCCCTCTACCTCTGAGTGGTGCATGTGGTATATGGAGCTCTGGATTTAACCATTACATCACTGAGACGGAAGATATTACATCTTCAGTCAGGGATGCAATACCTTCCTGTGACGCACTTGTTGCGGGGCGCCACATACAGGAAGAGGAGGTGAGCTGTGATATCACCCAATGTAAATGGTTGATCCTATGGTATCTACTCTTTATAGAGGGGTGCTACCTTTCAGTGCATTCCTGATTGTGATAATAACAAAACTGCTGAAAAGTCATCTGCACAGAACAAGACGTTTAATCTCAGTATATGGCGTAGTGCCATATATATATAATGTTTGTGTGTAATATGGAAAAGGAACCAAAGATAATAAAAAAAATTGTGAAAATACATTTAACAAGCAAGACTGGTTTGAATAAGAGGTCATTGTATGATCACAGCCCTGAAATAATGAAATTGTAACATCAAGATGGAAAAGTTGTGGAATAACGGAAATCTTGGGATGGGTAGACATTTTAAATGGATTGTTCACTTTCAGTAATTAAATGTCCCTGGTTGCAGGTTATAATAAAGAAACAACCTGCGCTGTGCTATCCTTCCACACATCACCGGTGTGTCTCAATTGCGGCTCTTGGTATCTGATATTGGCTACGGTGCTAATGTCACTCATAGCAGCCAATACCACAAGGAAAGTGGATTTCCTTCTGTTCTGCCAAGGTGACATGTTAGATTAGCAAGAAGGTCGGTCTTTAAATTATATAGCATAGGCAAAATGATTCCATAATACCTGTCTTTTCACACAAAACCTGTGGAAAAGAGTGATCTAGCTGCCAGAATTACAACAATATGAAACTGCTTTTGGTGCTAGTGTGGCACCCCTGCGGAAAGGAGGTCACATAGCAGCTGGGATTGGTAAGTCAATCTGTCGGGCCCCAGGCCCTGGGGTACTCGGGTATCAGGCTTGGAGGGATTCACAAGGATGTCACGGGCGACGGTGCCTGAGCATGTGGCCTGGGAGATACTTCAATAGAGGGGTTATGTACAGGGGATAAGAGTTATTGTCACGTGACGCCACCTGTAGTACCTGGTGATGGATCACCAGCGTTGCCACAGTCCTCCGGAGGGCGATGGTATCGCGGCAGGGATGGCAAAGCACCCTAGAGGTGGAGCTGGTCCTCCGGGGCAGCGTTACTGAAAGCAAAGAGGTTGATGATCAATGGCACAAAGACACGGAGGCAAAGTCACTCTCCCGGGTACTTTACTGTAAACAGTCATCAGCATACAAGTCCACAGTTCAGCAAAAGTTGTTAAAAAAACAGGTAGCTCTGTGGGTGGCTGCAAGTGGATGCCAGGTGGTATGGTAGTACCCGTGGTATACCTTAGTTGACGAACCCATGTCCTTTCTTCCCCGCCTAGGATGAGTCTACACTAGGGATGAGCGAGTATACTCGCTACTATTCGGTATTCGCCGAATAGTAGCAGTATTCGGGTACTCACTACTCTCCGAGTACTTATGAGTACTCGGGAGTAGCGAGTAGTCCTAATACTTTCACAGTGTATCTATATACATAGTAAACTTACATACTCACCTTCCGATGCCTGCACCGGCACCGCCAGAGAAGCCATCCGATTGCTGGAAAAGGACCTTTCACTACCAGCCAATCAGATGGCTGGTAGCAATCTGGCCTATCAGATGGCGCCACGTCACACCACTTGATTGATAGCGGCCACCTGATTGGCCAATTTGCAAGGTCTTAGATGACCTAGTTGTGACATAACGCCATCTGATTGGCCAGATCGCTACCGGCCATCTGATTGGCTGGTAGTGAAAGGTCCTTTTCCAGCAATCGGATGGCTTCTCTGGCAATCCCGGTGCAGGCGTCGGAAGGTGAGTGTGTAAGTCTATTATTTTTTAACAACTTTTATTAACTTTCAGGCTACGTTCGCAGTGTATCTATGGATACACTGGAAAGTATTCGTACTCGCTATACTCGCAACGAGTAGCGAGTACCGCTGCCTACTCGTTGCGAGTATAGCGAGCACGAATAATGCGGTACTCGCTCATCCCTAGTCTACACTCAATTACTCCTTGAAGGTAGTCTTGGGGCTCCCCTCCCATGAAGTGAAGAAGCAGGTGGACCGGTTCGTCTGGCAGGGTGCCGCAGCCGGTAAACAGACCACAGCAGTCAGTTGACGACTTCAGAGGTAGACTCTGACCGTTTCCTCGGGTCCGATGTTCCCGTGGTGGACTGGGGAATTCCCTAGAGTATGGTCGCTCCACGGTGGGGTTTCCCCCTTTCTCTCTCGGGCCCAGACTCACGCGTCAGGCACCCTCTCTCAGGATCCCCTCAGGATCCCCTTTCATCTTCCCTCAGGATCAGCCTGGAGCTGTCCTGTTAGACCTTCCGCCTCGCTCCAACTCCTCCTCGACTCCTCACCAACTCCCTTCTCCTCACTCTCCCCAGAGGTGCTAGATCCCTCCCGGGTAACCTCCCACCACTAGTATAGTGTTGGAGTGCAGAAATTGGTCCCACCCACCAGCCCAGCATCCGGTAGCAGTTGGGGAAAATTACACCACTTTTACGAGTGCAATACCCCACTGTGACGCCTGACCATGTGGGACGCCACAAGTCACTTTTCACCAACACCCCACACACACACTCCGATCCTAAGCCAAAGTTACTTCATGTCAGGTAAGGGATGGCGGGAAGAGCTAAGTAGAGGGTGGAAAGTAGAACAGATCTTGGGAAAGGGGTGGAGGAACTGGAGAAAAACCCAGGAACACTAAGCTAGAGGAAGTGGAGACGTTAGAAGAGGTTGAGGAAGAAGGTAGTGAGAGAGAGCCAAACGTCTAAGCAGAGACTCCCATCAGCTAACCAGTGACAGAGACCAAGCTTAGAATAGCGGGGCCTGGCGGCTGATGCCACTGATGGCTGGTCCGGGACCCAGGCTGAGACTGAGGAAAGACTGAAGGAGCCAGGTGAACCCGACTGCTCAGGACACTGGTGGCTGGGCCAGAACCAGAATGCCGGGTCTGTAGATGTCAAGATGTTGGGAAAAAGGGTGTATAACAGTCCGCGCTGCCAGGTCCGCCGCTACTCCAAAGAACACACATGTAGGTGATGTTCAAACAGTTTTCCTTTATTCCTCCGACGCGTTTCGGTGCCTCCTGGCACCTTCCTCATCCCTGACACAATACAGGTGGCGTCACGATTTATTCTCTAAAAACTATTAATTCCCCTTTTATTGACCGCCTGGTATCACGGAGCCGGGTCACATCACCGTGACCACCCAGCCAGCCCAGACGATGTCGAGAGGGCCTGTATTCAAGTACCCCATGGTCCAGTGGGGTTTTTCTTGAACTATTTTTCTTGCTGGAGCTTCCTTTTCCTTGTTATCTAGCAAAGACAAGTCTATTAAGCCTGTAATGTGACAGGCAGAAGAGATTGAGCAAAGGAACAAATGCCCAACCCCAATTCCCACAGAGAGAGAAAGACCTGCCCCCACTTCCTCTAGAGAGACAAAGACCTGCCCTACTTCCTCTTGAGAGACAAAATCTTGCCTCCAACTTTCTGTAAAGATACATAGACCCCCCACTTCCCATAGAGACAAAACCAACCCCTCCTTCCTGTAGAGACAAAGACCCACCCAAACTTCCTGTATAAACAAACATCCGCTGCCACTTCCCAAAAAGAGACCAAACCCACCTCCACTTCCTGTAGAGAGACAACAAAATATCTCACTTCCTGTAGAGGCAAAGGACAGATGACCACTTCTTTCATCGAGACCCAGACCTGCCTACCATTTCCTGTAAAGACACAGACAAGCCTCAGTGCCTGTAGAGGGACAAGACACCCCCCCACTTCCTATAAATATAATATTTATTCAATTTATACAGCGCTATTAATTCCATAGTACTTTACATACAACAGTAATGCTGTCTCTCTTGGAGCTCACAATCTAAATATCCGATGAGTATGTCTTTACAGTGTGGGAGGAAACCGGAGTGCCCGGAGGAAACCCACCAAACACAGGGAGAACATACAAACTCCTTGCTGATGTTGTCCTTAGTGTCCTTGGTGGAAATTGAACCTAGGACCTCAAGACCCCAGTGCTGCAAGGTGCAGCGCTAACCACTTGAGACACCGTGCACCCAAAGAGACAAAGACATGCACCCAACTCCTTTAGATCAACAAAGTCCCACCTACTACTTCCTATAAAGAGATAAAGACCAGCCCCACTTCCTATTGGAAGGCAAAGAACTTCCCCCACTTCGTGTAGAGAGGCAAAGACCTGATTCTACTTCCTCTTGAGAGACAAAGACCTGCATCCCTCTTCCTGTAAAGAGACACACATGCCTCACTTCCTGTAAAGAGACAGACAGCCTCACTTCCTGTAGAGAGATAAAGACCTAGTTCTTGTAGAGACAAAGACCAGCCACCACTTTCTGTAAAGAAACAAAGAAACAAAACCAACCCCCACTTCCAGTAAGAGACAAAGACTCACCCAAACTTTCTGTATAGACAAAGATCTTCTCCCACTTCCCATAAAGAAACAACACCCACCCCAACTTCCAGTAGAGAGACAAAGTCCCGCCTCCCACTTCCTTTAAAGACATAAAGACCTGCCTTACTTCCTATTGGGAGACAAAGAACCTCCCCACTTCCTGTAGAGAGGCAAAGACCTGATTCCACTTCCTTTTCAGAGGCAAAGACCCAGCAATCCCCCACTTCCTGTACAGAAACAAATCCACACCCACTTTCTGTTATCCATCTCTGCTGCTAGATGCAGATTACTCTTGACAACAGGCAGAACAGCAGGTTTGACAAGAGGAAGTTAATCAATGCCGACACTTTGCATTGATTTTTTTTTTTTTTTTTTTTGTGGGTAACAACATAATTTTTAGATGATCTATTTATCTCATTATTTATTACATGTAATCAAATTGTCAGAAAGAACAAGGACCACTTAAGACAATATCCAACAGTTTATACACATCATCCGCCATCTTTTACTGTTCTCTTTATGGAGGCCAAGCTCTAACAGAGGAACAAGTGAATATTTCATGGCCTGTTAAACATTTTGGATTGAAGTATAAAACACTGGATACCGGCCTGGCACGCACGGTGGTGAGACAGTAAATTCCACGGATTTTGTGCTGGAAAGAAAGAAGCATTTATACCTAAAAAGAGTTTTCTGTTGCATTTTGATTCCACAAGGGCTGGAAGGAGCAAAGAATTGCTGGAATAGTCCAGACTTGATTCATTAATTGTATGGTTTTAGCGTTAAATATCACTGTTTCGTACATTCCTAATATTTTCCAGTAATTCCACCCAGCCCATGCAATCCTGTTATATCTTGTTTAAGATGTGCCAAGAGCAGGTGCAATCATTAGAAAAAACTCCCCCATATACTGCACTCATGGGTGCTGGGGAGGTAGCAGCTGCTAGGAAAGCGTTCACATTTTTTGCAGATACATTTATTGTAGCTGGTTACAAAGAGAGAAAAAAATACAGGTCTTTATTGTTTTCTTGCACGTAAAGGAATTTATGGCTGATTCCCTAAATGACCTTGATCTTTGCCAGCTCTGGACTCTGCGCTAAATGCATTCACTTATTGTTCAGTGGTTCAGAATCAGATACATCGAGGAATGGCCAAAACTGGAGTCCTGCGTGACAATGATAGACATATGACTAGCTAGTATCTTTATGCTATCCTCCTACCGCTAGATGTTTCCCAGAAAATAAGCCTGGGTCTTATATTATTTTTAGCTCTGACAGATGAGCTAGGGCTTGTCTCAGGATGTCTTCATTTTTAAATTTATAGTCGCGGTCGCACCACAACTGTTAATGCAACATGAACATTCACCTTCCCCCATCCATAATTCTGCCCACCCCTATGAGCTGGCGTCAGTGATTGGGTGAGAATGCCATTTTCCTTGTTGTTATGCCATCAGTGCCCCCGACCCTCCATTTGTCAGGGGCGCCAATTCGCTTACCGCTCCTGTTCCCCACTTTCTCTGGCTTCAGTCATTTCATGGCTCTCAAGGCTCTTGCAACAGAGCGCAGGGTGCGGCCTCACTACACTCCCTTGTCTTAACGGGCCAATACGCCCTAACCCAGTAGTGCC
The DNA here is from genome assembly GCA_033576535.1 of Allobates femoralis. Classification (NCBI taxonomy): domain Eukaryota; kingdom Metazoa; phylum Chordata; class Amphibia; order Anura; family Aromobatidae; genus Allobates; species Allobates femoralis. Next base: position 41,116,731 of record JARQOC010000006.1, on the reverse strand, counting down.
TCTCAGCCTATGGCTGAGAGGCACAGAGTAGCTGAGGCATCCTCCCCCACTGGGAGGTGCCTGTTGAATGTGTTTTGTTGGTTAGTTCTTTCTTTAGCTAGTTGTCAAGTCATTTGTATATTGTGTCTATCTACTGCAGGGGTAGGCAACTCCAGTCCTCAAGGGCCACAAGCAGTGCAGGCTTTTAGGATTTCCTTAGTATTGCACAGGTGATAATAAAATCATCTATGCAATTAATGATTCCAACCTAGTCTACTGTATATTAACCAGGACCTGTGATCCTATTCCATCCAGTGCCTTACCACAGTGCCTTCCTGAACATGCCAGCGCTTGACAGCATCTACCATACCCACTGTGCTTACTTGAACTAGGTCTGTGCCTATCAATGCCTGCCTGTGCCCGCCTCCCTTCCAATCTGGTTGTCCTCCCTGCACCTGTGCCTGTGTCAGCACCCTGACCTGTGGTTGCCAGCTACAAAAGTACCTAGATACTCTGGCGGCTTACTATTAGCGCAAGCCTATCCCAACCATCTGTGACTTAAGTGAAGACTCGGAAGCCGCTCAGGGGTGCTTCTCCAGGTGCCTTGGTCCAGTGGATCCACTCATCCCCTCACTCACCTGAACAAGCGTGACACTCACCGGAGGATCACATCACAATGGTCTGACTGGCCATCTGCTCTCCTGCCCTGAACGTGACAGCATGTATGTCTATGCAGCTGTCACTTTCAGATCAGGAGAGCAGACGGCCACTAAGAAGATTGTGATTCAATTGTTGGGCAAGTAATACGGCTATGTGACTGCACCCAATCACTGATGGTGGCACAGTGGGGTGGTCAAGATTATGAGCAGGGGAAGGGGAGAATATTAATTTTGAACTAACAGCAGGCACATGACTATAAATTTTCCTGGGCTTACAGCAACACAATGGGGCAATGTACAGCAATAAACGTTATATATCCTGAAAGGGCTGCCAAAGCCTTGTTTTAGGATACTAATAATATGGTATGCAGAAATGAACCTCAACTAGGGCTTATTTTTGGAGTAGGACTTATATATCCAAGAAGCCTAAAAAATCCTGCTAGATCTTAATGCAACTGTCGTAAGGGCTGGGGGTACTCGATAGCCGAGCTGGCGGGTTATGTGTGTGGTCACAGTGGCTGTGACCCGGCTCTGTGGCCCTGGCCACGTAGTGAAGGGGGTATTTAAAGGGGAGTTTAGAAGTCTTTTGTGACACCACCTTTGGTATTCGGAAAGGGATTGCCGATGATTTGGACCGCTGGGGAAGAAGGTGCAGCAGCCGGCATGGTGTTGCTCCCAACAGGTGGAGCGGGTCCACAGGGTAGTGTAATAGTCTATGAGTTTGATGGTAATAATCATCGGGGTGCAGGACAGAGAGTGCAGGAAATAACAGGCAGCAACAAGGATGCAGTTTCTTTACCTTTTACTTGCTGAACTGAGGGGCAGTCCGGGCCACTGGTCATCAGGTTTTGGATGGATCCGGTCAGCCTGGAAGCACTAGGAGATTCACCTTGCCAGGTGGGTTTGAAGGCCTTCCTGATCTTTGGGTTCATGCTGCTTGTACGCTATCCTGTGGCCCTCTTACTGCTGGTTGGTTCTGACTCCATATGGCAAACTGCACGAGCCTCTCACGGACACCGCCCTGCTGATGGCAGCACCAGGCTCTCAATTCACTTTGGTGCCGCCAGGTCTTCTGTGTGGCCAGGAGACTTCCAGCATACTCCCCTCCAGATTCGGGTGCCGAGACGTGCAGTACCCATGCACCCAAGGACTCTGGTGTCCTATCTAGTGCCTCTCTCTGGGGTGAGCTCTCCGCAGCTCCACTCCCCAGAGCTCTCCTCTAAATGTCCTCCTCTTTCCCTTTCCTCAGACATACTAACTTCTAACCAACTTCATCTTGATACTCCTGCTGGATGCCACTAGTCTTTTCTGGAGCTAGGAACACTGATGTGTAAGAGGTTGCTGAACATGTGGATGCCACTTGCCTTTTCTTGAGCTGGGAACACTGAGGTGCAACAGTCTGTTGGATATTTTTCTCCTCGGACACACAGCTAATTGTGCACCCCTTCAACCCTTTCCTCCTGTGTATATGGAACAAGCCTTTCTTTGCTGAGCAGTGGGGGAAATCTATATTGATGTGTTGTCATAGCAGGAAATATTCCTTACAACGAGAGTGTTAATTCCAGACTTGGTGAAAATGTATAAAGACTCATGTATACCACAAAGTCATCTTTGCTTCCTGATAAGCCACTGTCGGTAAAACACGTAGAGGCGTCTAAGAAAATCGTGGAATATTGTGGAACCCATAAGCTGAAACACTCTACTAGCTGAAAGCTGAGTATCTTCTTCACCATCTAAAAGCGATAGAAAGAAGGGAGTGTCTTAGGGCGCTTTCACATCAGTGTTTTTTTCAAATCGCGGCAGATGCGGTGAAAAAACCGCATCTGCCGCGATTACCGCATACCGGCTGCACTTGCGGCACGGTTGCGGCGTGGTTGCGCTAAACGCCATACAAGGTATAGGCGGACTTGCGGCAGGTGCGGCAAGTGCGGTTTTGGCACTTGCGGCAGGTGCGGCCGCGAAAAAAACCGCAGTCAGCCGCGTTTTTTTTCGCGGCCGCACCTGCCGCAAGTGCAGATGCGTTTTTTCACCGCATCTGCCGCGATTTGAAAAAAACGCTGATGTGAAAGGGCCCTTACTTGGGTAAAAGAAGTGGTATCATTGTTAAGTCACCTGCTTGGTGCATAAAGTGACGATTGTTTTTAACCAATCCTTGGTTGGTTACCCATAGATATTGATATAGGGAAGAGAGTGTTGACCTCTGACACCCTCTATGGCCTCCATGTGGAAAGAATTGTTATCATATTATCATTTTCTTGTTCTTGAGCTTTTGCCCTTGTATCTAAGTTAATTTATAGGGACTGGTTAGGGACATTTAATGGTACCTTTACACGCCGCCACAGCAGGATGGATACCAACGGCTACTTCACGTGCACGAGCACGCCCAAACGGTTACCAACGGGAAACGCACCTCCTTTACACGCCGCCACAAGGTGCGCTACGCTACGCTACATCTGTAACTAGCTACATCGCCGGGTGCCACAAGTTACCTTCTGTAGCTCAGCGTACCTCATGTACACACCGCTACAACCAGCTAATATGGGCGTACCTGGTGCAGCAGGGACAACACATAGGCGTGCCACAATTGTGGAGTACGAGACGTCCGTACGCTGATAGGACAAAGCAATAATACCATGATTGGGCAGGCATCGCAGGAGGCTGATTAATACATGACGCTCGAGCGATTGTGTAGTGTGACTCGTCAGCTCCTTAAATATGCCTCCCTATGCAGCGACAACCAATCGCTACGCAGCATCTTCCACCAATGATCGCACATGGGGCGCGGTAACACGGAGCCTGGGTCACGCCTTAGCTACATTGCAGCTACATCGCCGGGTGTCCAGAGTTCCCTTCTGTAGCTTCTTTACACGCCGATACAGCTCGCTACAATCGGCGATGTAGCCATATGTTTATGAGCAGTGCACGGATACAGAGGTATCTGTAGCCGGCTGTGTCGTCCCGTCTTCAGACGCCGCTACTACGGGCGATATTGGCGCGACAAGCTACATTTGTAGCCTGTAGCGGGTTGTATCCATCCTGTTGTGGTGGCGTGTAAAGGTACCATAAGGGATAGCCATCAAGTTGCAGGGGCATCACACAAAATTAGGATGAATCCTCCGCTGTCAGGAAGGTATCGTTGACAGGGTCTGTAGTGTAGGAGAGGTTCTAATACCTAACATGGTCCACCAATTGAGGATTTTTTAGAATATCTGTGTGTTTTTGTATGTTGTTCACCCGGTTGTTTTTGGTTTTTGTTAATAAAATTTTGAAATATATCAAGGAACTTGGGTGTTTTTATATATTCTATGATTTGGCAAATGAAAAATCCCAGACTATAGAATTTTATGATGATAATAACTTCTAATCCCTCCTCCTGGCCAGAACCAGGGCAGCTCCTCTGAAGTCGGGTTCTAGAGCTCCCCCTTCAGGCCTGGAGTCAGCAATTGTGTTAACTAACGTGGGGACCTCCTCCTGCTTCCAGGCATGACAGCACCCCCTGTGAGGGAGGCAACATCACTGTTTCAACCGGACCACTGGGGTGCCACGTTATTTTTGGGGAAAAACAGTACTTGCTTCAAGTTGTTTGTGTACCAACCCCCATCCTTGTATATATATCCTCCATCCTGGCATGTCTGTAACCCATACTGGTATATATGTCCCTCATCCTTCTATCCAAGTGCATTTCAATAAATTAGAATATTATCAAAAGGATTATTTCCGTAATTCAATACATAAAGTGAAACAGAGTGATCTATTTCAAGTGTTTATATATGTTAATGTTGATGATTATGGTTTACAGTCAATGAAAGCCCAAAGGTATCATAGTCAATGAAAACCCAAAGGTCATTATCTCAGAAAATTAGAATATTATATAAGACCAACTGAAATAATGATTTTTAACTCATAAATGTTGGCCAACTGAAAATGATGTACAGTAAATGCCCTCCATACTTGGTCGGGGCTCCTTTTGCATGAATTACGGCATCAATGCGGCGTGACATGGAGGCAATCAGCCTGTGGCTACTTAGGTGTTATGGAAGCCCAGGGTGCTTTGATAGCAACCTTCAGCTCATCTGCATTGTTGGGTCTGGTGTCTCATCTTCCTCTTAACAATACTCTATAGATTCTCTATGGGATTTAGATCAGGCAAGTTTGCTGGCCATCAAGAACAGTGATACTGTGGTTGTTATACCAGTTATTGGTACTTTTGTCAGTGTGGACAGGCGCTAAGTCCTGATGCAAAATGAAATCTGCAACTCCAGAAAGCTTGTTGGCAGAGGCAATAATGAAGTGCTGTAAAATGTCCTGGTAGACAGCAGCGCTGGCTTTGGTCCTGATAAAACACAATGGACCTACAGCAGCGGATGACTTGGCTTCACAAACTATCACTGATTGTGGAAACTTCACACTAGACCTCGAGCAGCTTGGATTGTGGCCTCTCCACTCTTCCTCCAGACTCTGGGATCGTGGCCTCTCCACTCTTCCTCCAGTCTCAGGGATCGTGGCCTCTCCACTCTTCCTCCAGACTCTTGGATTGTGGCCTCTCCACTCTTTCTCCAGACTCTTGGGATTGTGGCCTCTCCACTGTTCCTCCAGACTCTTGGGATTGTGGCTTCGACACTCTTCCTCCAAACTCTTGGGATTGTGGCCTCGGCACTCTTCCTCCAGACTCTTGGATTGTGGCCTCTCCACTCTTCCTCCAGACTCTTGGATTATGTCCTCTCCACTCTTCCTCCAGACTCTTGGATTATGGCCTCTCCACTCTTCCTCCATACTCTTGGATTGTAGCCTCTCCGCTCTTCCTCCAGACTCTTGGATTGTGGCCTCTCCACTCTTCCTCCAGACTCTTGGATTGTGGCCTCTCCGCTTTTCCTCCAGACTCTTGGATTGTGGCCCATCCACTCTTCCTCCAGACTCTTGGATTGTGGCCTCTCCACTCTTCCTTCAGACTCTGGGATTGTGGCCTCTCCACTCTTCCTCCAGACTCTTGAATTGTGGCCTCTGCACTTTTCCTCCAGACTCTTGGATTGTGGCCTCTCCACTCTTCTTCCAGACTCTTGGGATTGTGGCCTCTCTATTCTTCCTCCAGACTCTTGGGATTGTGGCCTCTCCACTCTTCCTCCATACTCTTGGATTGTGGCCTCTCCACTCTTCCTCCATACTCTTGGATCGTGGCCTCTCCACTCTTCCTCCAGACTCTTGGATTGTGGCCTCTCCACTCTTCCTCCAGACTCTTGGATTGTGGCCTCTCCACTTTTCCTCCAGACTCTTGAATTGTGGCCCATCCACTCTTCCTCCAGACTCTTGGATTATGGCCTCTCCACTCTTCCTCCAGACTCTTGGATTATGGCCTCTCCACTCTTTCTCCAGACTCTTGGATTATGGCCTCTCCACTTTTCCTCCAGACTCTTGGATTGTGGCCTCTCCACTTTTCCTCCAGACTCTTGGATTGTGGCCTCTCCACTCTTTCTCCAGACTCTCGGGATTATGGCCTCTCCACTCTTCCTCCAGACTCTTGGATTATGGCCTCTCCACTCTTTCTCCAGACTCTTGGGATTATGGCCTCTCCACTCTTCCTCCAGACTCTTGGATTGTGGCCTTTCCGCTCTTCCTCCAGACTCTTGAATTGTGGCCTCTCCAGTCTTCCTCTAGACTCTTGGGATTGTGGCCTTGACACTCTTCCTCCAGACTCTTGGATTGTGGCCTCGACACTCTTCCTCCAGACTCTTGGATTGTGGCCTCTCCGCTCTTCCTGTGTCACTATTTGGTTTTTTTTTTTCCTTCCCTGTGGACATGCCTTTCAGCTGCGAGCCAAACCCTCCAACCCCTCTCATCTCTACTTTCAGTTTCTGGCTATTGCGCACTGTCACTACACTCAAGCCACAGGGTGCCTGACAAAACTGAAACACACTAGTTTCACTTTATAGCCCTAAATCCTGCTGGTTGGTTCCCTTTAATAAAATACATCCCTTTTGAAATAAAAATCAAGTCCAAAGGTTGACAACCACTTAAAAGACTGAAAATCTTTTTTCTTTAGCCTGAGAATGGCCATGTTAGGATTACACATGCATTCATTATCTTTGTTTGCATGTTTCTTTCCATCCATTATTCAGCTCTGTAAAAGGCGACCTCTCATAGACCTGTATAAATACGTGAACCTCAGATACAGACGGGACTTGATGGAACTATTGTTATTGAACCGAGCAGTGTTTACAAATATTTACTGCGTTTTAGGGGCGATGGGATCACGTATGTTTACTAACAGCAGGGAAATAATGAGAAGAGGAAGTGAAATTATCATGGTTGTCGCAGTATTCTGACTTTGCTCTCTTTGCTTCATAACATTAATGTTCTCATACAGCAAAACAACAGAAAAAAAGAGTACAGAAAAATATACATACATAAACATGTATGTTACATACAGACAGTGGCGTAACTTCAGGCCCAGGGGCCCCGATGCATAGGTCCAATGGGGCCCCCAATTATTGCAAATCTTTAATAGTATTAGTCTTTTTCTATAGGACAGAGGGACTTTTGGGGCCCCCCTAGGCTGCAGGGCCCGGGTGCGATCGCAGCCCCTGCACCTATTGTAGTTACGCCTCTGGATACCGATGTGCCCCTCCTTGTATTCCTACTTGGCTCAAGGTATCTTGAAAAGATGTGGAGCTTTGGAAAAAAATAATAATTTTGCGATACTTCTGTTCGCTGATGAAGGCGGACATTGCCGCCGAAACGTGATGTGATTGTGAGTAAACGACCTAAAGAACCACCATCCTCTCTGGCTTATTCTCTGGCGCCCGAACACACTATTAATAATAATCAAGAGGAACAATCGGCAGCTGACAATAATTGTCAAGAGGGACAATAAGCACCTGCAGGTCAAGATAAAAGTCTACTATCTTAACCCGCAGCTGCTGACTGTCCCTCTTGAAGGAGACAACTGCCAAGAAAACTAACCTTGAGGACCTGGGCACACAGGACCTGTGCATGATCCGCTGCCTACCTGGAAGTGCTGGGCGCACTCTGTGTATGGCAAGACACTACACACTGCAGATCCTGGTTGTTTCGGCGGTACAAGCAGGACATGTTATTGTAATAATCTATCCCCACCTCCCCACTAGACCATGGGGTAATACCTTTAGGAGTGCCCCTCCTGTCTCTCCATTCTCTCGCTCGGAGCAGGGGCGTAACTACAATAGGTGCAGGGTTGCGATCGCACCTGGGCCCTGCAGACTAGGGGGCCCCAAAAGTCCTTTTGTCCCATAGAAAAAGACTATATTATAATGATTTGCAATAATTGGGGGCCCCGTTGGAGCTTTCGCATCGGGGCCCCTGGGCCTGAAGTTACACCACTGCTCGGAGGGGTTTGGAATCTTTAGAGGCATCTGCGTCTGATACTCTAGTGTCATTGGAGACTGTGACGACTTGCTGGAAAGGCATAACAAGAATTATTACCACCTAATAATATAAGCGGGAGGAATTGACCCATATATTAGTGTGAAAAACTGTAAGCATGCTAATACCCAATGTTTGAGTCTTAGTTATGTGTCGTCCCGCTGTCCAGCACTTTTCCAGCAGTTGGGTTAATGACATTTTGCACCTCGCACGCTTACATAATGCACACAGTCATATACTGAGCTCCAACACAAGCCGTCCCTGTGCCAAGCCTCACAGTGCTGGAGCTGCAATACTCCAAGAATCCCAGGGATTAGGCTGATCGTACGGCAGATCAGGGGTGACTCCTAAACCCCCTTTTTGTCCATCTCCCGTCGTGCTTTTATTCAGAACATGTCACCAGTTTATTCAGCTGGTGAGTCACTGACCTTAACTGCCTTCATCTTCATCCTCAAGACTTCACTTGGAGGAACATACAAGTCGACACTTTTTTTTTTATTTCTTATTTTATGCCAACTGCAATAAAAAAAAATGAAAAAGAATGTGAGAAACACATGTAAATGTCACCGGAGAGAAAAATGGGCTACAAAACCAACAAGACCGCTATAATAAATATACAGCAGTAAATGATGAATAGAATATAGTATATAATAATATAAAAGAGTAAGAAAGGTATAAAATAACAGTAAAAGGGTAAGAACAAAGTACAAGGTCAGTTCCATATACACAGTGTACGGAGAGAAGGAAAAAAGGGAAAAAATGTACATATGTGGAGAGCTAAAGAGGAGCCAAGCAACAGATGTATATAGCAAGCAATGAATGGATCTTTGACGGGAGGTTACATCACTTGTAAACCGGGGGTCGAAGAGCTCTAAAATGTTTCTGCATTTAAAATGGATTTTTATCAAGGTTGTCAACTTTCCCTTATTCACATGAAAATGTGTCTGATAGTAGGCAGTGACGTAACTTGACGCTCATGGCCCCCAATGCAAAAGCTCCAAACGGGGCCCCACTTATTGCAAATCTGTAATAGTAATAATATTTTTCTATAGGTCAAAAGGACTTTTGGGGCCCCCTAGGCTCCCGTACCAAGGTGTGATGGCAAACCCTGCACATGTTGTAGTTACGCCCCTGATAGTAGGAGGTTCAACCGGTGATACCCCACCTAAGATAAATCTCCTATATGGTTCAGCATGTGCGCTACTGATGGAGAAAACCAAACACTGGACTCCAATATTTCCATCAACATCATAGACTTTGGATAAAGAAGTAGTGCTCATGCTCGAGTCAGAGCCCCCACTTCCATGATTGAAGGGGTCAAGCAGTGGGATCTCAAACAAGATCAGTTGCAATCTCGGTACACCCTCTTTAAGAGGTTCTATAAATATTAAACCATTCTGGGTTCTTATTTTCCATTCAAATAAAATATCAACAACATCCATTGGATTATAAGTCATGTCAAGAGAAATAGACCCTAGTGCATGTCAATGGTTCCAAAGTCACTTTAAGTGGGGTTATTGATACATATATATTATATATATATATATATATATATATATATACATATACAGTGTATATAAATGTATAATATATGTATATATATATTAAGATGGTGACTGGCTACATTGTGCATGGCGGGTAAGTATCACGGAGGTGGTTATCCTCTGGAATGTTAACCTAAACCTCAAATATCTACTCTGGTACCTGTAACAAGATTTGTTAAGGCATTCAGGGTCAGGTTTACAGGGAGATGTTTGTCTGGCTATCCACATACCTCAACCATGGGTGTATCTCGTGTTATATTGAAACTGTTTGTTTGGCACATAGTCAGAAGGAAGGCCTCTGAGAGAGGTGAGATACACTGACCAGATTCAGTGTGTGTGGAGATGCCATACCTCATGAAAGGTCATTAATGAAAGGGATTGTGTATATTGACCTGAGTCAGTGAGCTGGAGGCTGAGATACCTGCAGTGGGATACTACTGTGGAGAAGTGGATCCAAATCTGTGTGGGCGTACCCGTGACTTAAACTAAATGTAAAGTGCATGTGTATTTATTTCCTCTAAAGTCAAAGAAAGGCCCTTGTTTTCTTTATTCTGTGTTGAAGTGTTTAATAGACCATTCGGACTTTTAAATGCATAATAGTGTTACTATTGCTATCTTCTGGACAAAGCAAAGTAAGTAACCCCTTCACATACAGTGAGACTGCTCTTGAGTGGTACCTGGTGTCTACCGGCAGCCAAGTCCAACATCACCATCAAAGGCTTTGGTGAATACCCAGTAGGCACTTAGCCATGCCCCTCCAGGGCAAGGCTGGTTTCACACTCGTGTTTTTGCCATTTGTGTGTAGCAAGATTCACCTGGATGCACCCGAATCCATTTTTGGCCCCGTTGACTTTCAATGGGGCCACAGGCACTTGCGGATGCATCCAGTTTTTACTTTTTCCCATGATCTGGTTGTCACCTTTTTTTAAACTGAGACCACAAATGCATCTTGGTGCATCTTTGGCCTCCATGATAAAACCATGCACACCTGGATCTGGGGCACCAGAGGTTAAATCAGAATGTGCCTGCGGCGCCCCACCGGTCTGGTCGCCACAAAGGGGTACTGCACCCAGTGAATGGGTGTGGTGTCTCTGTCCTTGAGTGAACAGGTATGGTAAACTCAGGCACCATCAAAACACCCAACACATCCTAGGATCCAGGGGGACCATGCGGTGAACCTGGGGGAGGGCCCAGTCAAGGGGTAGCAGTCGGTCAGTGAAGTCGGGAGTGAGAGGAGAAGTAAGTGAAAGTGTGCAGTCATGAGTAAGGTGTACAGAGAAGACCCCAGGGGCACAGATAGAGTGAAAACGACCTGGGTGCCGAATCCGGGACAAAGATAGTCAGAATGGAGGGATTGGTCAAAAACCAGGGGACTGGCTCCTGAACGTGGCGCCTATGCTGTATGCCCGAAACCACTGAACCGAAGGCACGCAATCTAAAGGAGTGGTGGCCGCAACCCGACGCACACGCTGAGAAGGCAACCGAACAAGGTGTCAGGAGACAGGTACAAGTCATTTGAGAAGGCCTGTGGCTGCTAGATCGGGGCATTGTGTGAGGAGGCGCTGACAGGAGAGGAGAAGAGGCAGTGCTGGGTGAGAGAGACCAGGGAACAAAAGGCACATGAAGGGGTTCTTGTGCGAGCTATCAAGTCCTGTGGGGACAGACCAGACTGGAAATTGGCAGAGAGAAGTGTCCCGGTGATCAATTGTAGCTTCAGTGAGTAAACCGGGTGCAGAATTCCAGCGCTGTGTGAGACTGTTTTACTGTTTGCAGACGAGACACAGAGGCCAAGTGTGAACATGACCTTGCACATTCATCAAAATTAAGCACATCTGCCCCTAGCTACTGCTCCACCTACAGAGAGCGACGACATCAGGCTGCACTACCAACAACCCCAGAGGTCTGACTCGCAGCGTTGGTCCTTGTTGACCGAGAACCGTCGTGGCGTCACGATCTTAACTTTAACAAACGCTATCCCCCATCAGACAATTCCTAATGCTTATAAGGCCAGCACTGACTCCCCGGGGTCATGGAAGCTGGGTCTCGACCCCCATGACTCCCCAGCAGCAACCGGAGCCCAATTCTGAGTGTCCAACATCCCCGAGGTGGGCAAGTCATGCCCAATGGAAAATGGATCCAGCGGACTCTGGATCCCTCTGAGTCCAGATGCTAGATCTGGGTTTTGTGTCTGCTCCTGCACTGGTATTATCATTTATCCGTGAGCCCGTATCAGTGATAATATTGGTGCAGGTGCATCCATTTACATCATTGCGGCGGGGGGAGGTTCCAGGGGAATCCAGGTGGATGGAGGCTTTTCCTGCATGCCCCCGGATTAGAAAAAATGCCAGTGTAAAACTAGCCTAAGCCTTGTTCAGGGTAATTGGGTCTACACCCATGTGGATGACAATAAAAAGTACCAGCCAGCCAATATTCCTAATCCTAGAATCTCAGTTGATCAGATAGTGTTTCTTTCACTTTTGCAAACCGTGGGAACCAAGAGGTAAAAGGTCCTCTTCCACCTCCAAAAGCTTCTGTAACAGACAAATTATTGGACAGCAAAGGGGCCATATACTGTGCTTGCACTTTGGCTCTTCTTTGTTGTGTATCCGCACCTAGTTCCTTCCAATCATAACTACCTCTGATTTATCAACAGCAGATTACTCATGGAAATAATATGCCTCATTCCAAAATGTTCTGGAAATAGGGTTTTCCTGTGGTCCAACACACAGAATAGAGATGAAGGCATGTCCAATCTAATTTCATACCAGAGCATGTCTATTGGTCCATGAAAAAAATCGGATACCACTCGGATACCAACCTTGTGCCATCCGTCTTCATTACATCCGCTACCAATTTTCATGTTTGTTTGACGGCAGCTTGAGAAAACATCTTGTACAAAAGAACCAACAACAAAATATTTATGCTACACAAAAGAACTAACACCCCGACCAAAAGACCTAACACCCTGACCAAAGAACTAACACCCTGACCTGACCAAAGACCTAACACCCCAACCAAAGACCTAACACCCTGACCAAAGACCTAACACCCCGACCAAAAGACCTAACACCCTGACCAAAGACCTAACACTCCGACCAAAAGACCTAACACCCTGACCAAAGACCTAACACCCTGACCAAAGACCTAACACCCTGACCAAAGACCTAACACCCCGACCAAAAGACCTAACAGCTTGATCAAAAGAACTAACACCTCTACCAAAAGAGCTAACACCCGACCAAAAGACCAAACACCCTGACTAAAGACCTAACACCCTGACCAAACACCTAACACCCGGACCAAAGACCTAACACCTCGACCAAAGACCTAGCACCCTGACCAAAGACATAACACACTGACCAAAGACCTAACACCCTGACCAAAGATCTAACACCCTGACCAAAGACCTAGCACCCTGACCAAAGACCTAGCACCCTGACCAAAGATCTAACACCCTGACCAAAGACCTAACACCCTGACCAAAGACCTAACACCCTGACCAAAGACATAACACCCTGACCAAAGACATAACACCCTGACCAAAGACCTAACATCCTGACCAAAGATCTAACACCTTGACCAAAGACCTAACACACAGACTAAAAGACCTAACAGCCTGATCAAAAGAACTAACACCTCTACCAAAAGAGCTAACATCCCGACCAAAAGATCAAACACTGTGACCAAAGACCTAACACCCTGACCAAAGACCTAACACCCCGACCAAAGACCTAACACCCCGACCAAAGACCTAACACCCTGACCAAAGACCTAACACCCTGACCAAAGACCTAACACCCCGACCAAAGACCTAACACCCCGACCAAAGACCTAACACCCTGACCAAAGACCTAACACCCTGACCAAAGACCTAACACCCCGACCAAAGACCTAACACCCTGACCAAAGACCTAGCACCCTGACCAAAGATCTAACACCCTGACCAAAGACCTAGCACCCTGACCAAAGATCTAACACCCAGACCAAAGACCTAACACCCTGACCAAAGACCTAACACCCTGACCAAAGACCTAACACCCTGACCAAAGACCTAACACCCTGACCAAAGACCTAACACCCTGACCAAAGATCTAACACCCTGACCAAAGACCTAACACCCTGACCAAAGATCTAACACCCTGACCAAAGACCTAACACCCTTACCAAAGACCTAACACCCCAACCAAAAGACCTAACACCCTGACCAAAGACCTAACAACCCGACCAAAAGACCTAACACCCCGACCAAAAGACCTAACACCCCGACCAAACACTGATGAAGCAAAGTCCTTTTCTCTGCATACAATAAAAATCTCTGATGTCCGAATGAGATCTTACATAAGATAAGAACAATCTGAGCGAGTTTCTAGCTACCTGGAGATTTTATTGTTTTTTTACGTAACTTTGACTGACCAGATGATTGAGAGAACATGCAGGAACCCCAGGGGTGGTGACCCACTTTGTAGATGATTTGGAGCCTGAACGTAATGTACCTTACAGTGCGCTGTCAGGAGATTTGCTGTCAAAATATTCAGAAAACTTGTTTCAACTTTTTTCAACTTTAGTAAAGTTGAATAAATTCAGATTTTTTTGTACCAATCATCCGATGACACATGAAGTTGCCTGAAGATTCCAGATTGTCCCACGTGCCAGATTTGCCCTCTGTCCATCTGCTAATGAAGGAAACGTGGGACACGTTACATTTCATCCTATCTGATCCCATTGTTCTATTCCAAGATAAGCGGCAACAGAGATACTTGCCAGTTGTTCTTGGAGACTTGGCTCTTGCCAACATCTATCAAGGTGTGAGTATTGGCTTTTAACCCCTTAAGGATGCCTGCAATTTTCATGATGTGTCCTTTTTTTCTTTAACTGTCATTCAATTAACCATATAATGTATTGAAAAATGGGAAAAAAAATTCTAAATGAAGGGAAATGCAATTCCCACATTTTCTGGACTCATTTTTATGGCACAGTAAAATGACCTGTCAACTTGATTCTTCCTGAACACATGTATAGTGTCTCAAATAAGTCTTAAGTGTGTAAAAATAAAAATTGGTTTAACAATTGGTGTGTGAATGGACCGTGGGCTCATTTAGGGGTAAGTACCTTGCATATTACATGCCCTGTTTCTTCCAAACACCCTTTCTCCCTCCCTATAATGAATAGAAAATGTCAAGCCTGGCCATAAAGGACCATCTGTTTAGGCATTGAAATTCAGTGTCCCAGGCCAAGACGTCACTAATTACACCCTCTGTATGCTCATGGAAACCCCCCTTGGTTCTGAGTTCCTGCAATCAATATTACAGACTTAGAAGTCTGAGACGAGACTTAATAGCCATCTGCAAATTTGTCAAGGGCTGTCACACTGTAGAGGGAAAGGAAAGACTAGAAGCAATGGAATTAAACTGAATGGGAGGCGACACAGATTAGATATTAGAAAAAAGTTTTTTTTACAGTGTGGGAGATCAATGAGTAGAACAGGCGACCATGAGGGGTGCTGGGTTCCCCTTCAATAGAAGTCTTCACACAGGGGCAGGACATCTGTCGGGGATGATTTAGTGAATCCTGCTTTGAGCAGGGGGTTGGACCAGACGACCCAGGAGTTTCCTTCACATGATGACCCAGAAGGTCCCTTCACGTGATGACCCAGGAGGTCCTTTCACAAGATGACCCAGAAGGTTCCTTCACGTGATGACCCAGGAGGTCCTTTCACAAGATGACCCAAGAGGTCCCTTCACATGATGACCCAGGAGGTACCTTCACATAATGACCCAGGAGGTCCCTTCACACGATGACCCAGGAGGTCCCTCCCTTCACATGATGACCCAGGAGGTCCCTTCACATGGTGACCCAGGAGGTCCCTTCTCATGGTGACCCAGGAGGTCCCTTCACATGGTGACTCAGGAGGTCCCTTCACATGGTGACCCAGGAGGTCCCTTCACATGGTGACCTAGGAGTTCCCTACACATGATGACCCAGGAGGTCCCTTCACATGATGACCCAGGAGGTCCCTTCGCACAATGACCCGGGAGGTCCCTTCACACGATGACCCAGAAGGTCGCTTTTCACAATGACCCAGGAGGTCCCTTAACATGGTGATCCAGGAGGTCCCTTAACATAATGATCCAGGAGGTCCCTTTCCCAATAACCCAGGAGGTCCCTTAACATGATGATCCAGAAGGTTCCTTTTCACAATGACCCAGGAGGTCCCTTAACATGATGATCCAGAAGGTTCCTTTTCACAATGACCCAGGAGGTCCCTTAACATGATGATCCAGAAGGTTCCTTTTCACAATGACCCAGGAGGTCCCTTAACATGATGATCCAGAAGGTTCCTTTTCACAATGACCCAGGAGGTCCCTTAACATGATTATCCAGGAGGTCCCTTCCAACTCCATTATTCTATGATTCTAGGAAATCACTAAAGGTTATGCCCTTTGTGGAGAGATGGCAGACTTAGGCTGGCTTCAGACTTGCAGATGCATCTGCAGCGTTTTGCAGATGCATCTGCAAGCATCAGCATGCAGACCGCGGCCCCTATGTTTATAATGGTGCGCACCGCGGTCTGCAGATGCTTGCAGACCGCCGCGCGCACCCATTCACTCCTATATGTGATCTGTGCGCAGGCGGATGCCTGCGTCTGCAGACCGCGGTGCGCACCATTATAAACATAGGGGCCGCGGTCTGCATGCTGATGCTTGCAGATGCATCTACAAAACGCTGCAGATGCATCTGCAAGTCTGAAGGCAGCCTTAAACCAATGTTACATTACTGCAGTGCTGCTGTTATACAATTCCCCTACAGTTCTATATTTACCACACAGTCACTATTTTCTGAGACATTTACATTTACTTTATTTTTCTCCTTATTGAACTGCCTGGAGGCTTCATTTATTTTCCTTCCAGTCCACAGTTTATAATGGTGCATTTTTAGGGTACGTACAATGTTTTGTTCACCTTTTTCAGCTGGAGCAGCGGTGATCAAAAAATGCTAATTTTTATTGTTCAATGTCTTTATTTGAATCCTGTTATTTGCTGTACTGTTTAAACAATGCTGTATCTTCATAGATCATACTTGTTTTATTTTTTACTGGCAAAAGTGGGTTAAATTTAATTCAATGTATATACAGTATATATTATACATATTGCCTTTTTTTACCTGAAACTTTATTTTTTAGTCCCCATAGTTAACTTGAATCTAGGATTGTATTACCTTTTGTTATTTATAGTACAGTATTACAGTGTATGGGACAAATCATGGTTTCCTCTGAACCAGTGGGTGGTGGGGTTTCACATGAGTGCCAACATGACGGCATTAAGTGTCCTTCATAGACCCCCGACTGCAGGGGCGTAACTTCATGGGCCCTGATGCAAAAGCTCCATTGAGGCCCCCAATTATTGCAAATCTTAATTAGCTTTAGCCATTTCCTATAGGCCAAAAGGACTTTTTAGGCCCCCTACCCAAGGCTCTGGGTCATGGGTGCGATTGCAGCACCTGTTGTAGTCATGCCCCTGCCCTGCTGCCATGTAATGCCTGGTAATGATCACACACCTTAGATACCACTGTCACAGCTTGACCGCAGTATTAATATCATTTATTTATGCAGCGACATTAGTTCCATGGCGCTTTACATGGTAGGAGGGTAGACGAGGACAAGTACAATATATTCATGTAGTCCATACAAACAGGAACAGGAGGCAGTGGGACCCTGTCCTCGAAGGCTCACAGTCTACGGGGGACTGCAGGGGACACAGTAGAAGGGGGTAGTGCCGAATCACGAGACAGTGCGGTATTTATATTTATATATGCGCATCATTTCCGGTCCTGCGCAATTCGATGGGTTTACTCGGCGCACAGGCTGCCTTCATGACATGCATACCGGCATCACGTGACCCGCGCCATAGAGATGCAAAAATAGGTGGGGAATTTGAATCATAACCGCGCTTAGGGAAGAAGCATTAAGCCCATCGGGGCGTAATTACATCAGCGAGGCGGGGGCAACGCGGCCCTGGAGACACCGCCTACCCGACATAGATGCCTTTAGGAACATCCATGTGACATGGATATTGTAAGTTCATAAAAAGATTTATTGAACTTGTAGACAGCGCTAAAAGCTCAGACAGGGATGGTTACTAAAGTACTGTGAGGCTGCAGGGACAGGTATTCATAGGTTAGGGTGGCTAGATGAAGTGACAGGTTCCCTTTAATGCCACCCCCTTTAAATTGTCCTAACTTTTCCTAACACTTTTCCAATATACTTCTGCTACATGCTCTACTCCAGTAATATGATCTCTAAGAGGCTTGTAAATATCTTTATTGATGTTCTAGTTTTGATTCTTCTGGCCTGAGGACCGGAATTGGACAAACTGAGCAGGGCACGTCACTGGTTGGGGTGGAGTGTGGGGGGGCGTTGTTTTCTGTAACTGCCCCGCGGTCCAGCGCCTCCGCCCTGCACCCTGCTCGTCCCTCTTCCCGTGCAGTTACCCTTCCTTCCCGGTTCCGGGGTCGGGGTTCCAGGTTACAGGTCGTCCGCAGGCGATCCCGGGGTTCCGGGGTGCTCCATCGCACACCTGCTGCTCAGACTGTCGCTCCCTGACTGCTGCCCTGCTCTGCTTCCCCTCAGTGTGTTCACTAGGGGGCGGGGCCGCTCTCTCTGCTACCTTTATAGGGCCAGCTGCCAATTAGGCTGCCCCGCCTCTCGGCCAGTCCCTGTAGGGCAGCAGGTATATAAAGTGTGCACTTGCTTCTGGACCTTGCCGGGGCAACTTCATTCATCCTGAAGTTGCCGGTCCTGGTCCTATTGTATGCTGTGATTCTGCAGTATTTAACATACATCTGTTTGTTCTTGTTGCAGTGTCGCTGTTCTGCCTTCGTGTTGCTCCGTGCTGCGTCACTACCTTTCCTCCGGACCGTCCTTGTGTGGTTTCCCTGGACTTCCCCGGACCGGACTCCGTGGTGCTCGCAATTCTCCGTACTGTTTCCGTGCAGCTCCTCTGCCGCTTATCCGGATTCTCCGTGTTCCTGGATCTCCCTGCGTTCCTAGTTCCCCGTGCTCCTGGTGCTCTGTATTCACGGTTCTCGTTTCGTATTGTATTCCCGGGTGCTGTTTCATTACCACGTCGCCTGGGGTCGGTTGAACACTTGTGTCCGTAGCATTGGCCCCTTCGAGGCTGATCCCGGCGGTATCCCTGTATAGGGGTCAAGCGCTCCGGGGTCTCCCTCGCTGGGTCTCCAGTGTTGCGGCCTTGTGGCCCTCTCCAGGGGCGTGTAGTTCTGTGTTTTTGTTGTCTGTAATAAACCCGTTAACTCTACGGTACGTGTCTGCCTCTCTATCACCCGGTGTCAGCATCCGCTTTACGCGGTCCAGTGGGTCCACGTGTGTAGTCCGTCAGTAGGACGTGACAGATTTTGCCCCGGCCATGGACCCCGCTGACGCTAGGTTTGATGCCCAGAGAGAGCTTGCCGGACTCCGCCAGAGTCATGACCAAATCGCGTCATTTGTCCAGTCCTTGGAGGCCCGTTTAGGGTCTCTCCCTGCCTCTGACCCCTCTCTCTCCTCCCAGGTGTTTCGTATCCACCAGGAATTGGACCACCAGAGGGAGATGCAGACCCGGTTGCTGTCCTTCATGTCCTCCGTTGACGACCGACTCATCAGCTTACAGAGAACGACAGACGCCTCGGGTTCCGTCTCCGCCTCATCCTCCGGACTCCCGGCTGGTGCTGCATCTTATCCACGGCTGTGCCAGCCTACCAGGTACTCCGGGGACCCTAAGGCTTGTCGGGGGTTTATTAACCAATGCCAACTCCATTTCCGGTTGTTACCCCACCAATTCCTGACGGATGAGGCAAGGGTGGCATTTCTGGCTTCTCACCTCGAGGGAGAGGCACTGGCATGGTTTAACCCCTTGCTTGAGAGAGAGGACCCCATTGTGTCGAACCTACAAGCCTTCCTGGATACGTTCCGTAGGACCTTTGACGAGCCCGGACGGGTAGCCTCCGCCACAGAGGCCCTCTTCACCCTACAGCAAGGTAACCTGTCTGTTGGTCAGTACGCTATCCGGTTTCGTACCCTAGCCTCCGAGCTCCGCTGGACGGATGAGCCCCTGATCGGTGTCTTCCGCCGGGGATTATCCAGTCGCATCAAGGACGAACTGGCTGTTCGGGATTTACCCAACTCCCTGGAGGAGCTCATTACCCTGGCTGTCCGGATCGATCGCCGCCTTCAAGAGCGGTCCAAGGAACGGACACTGGAGAGGACTCAGGAGAGGCGATCTCCCCGTCTGGCTCCCACATTCCAGCGACCCCTTCTTCCTGCACCCTCGGCATCCCAAGCGGGCCACGAGTCCATGGAGGTTGATCGCACCCGTTTGAGTACCCAGACGAGAGAGGAGAGGATTACCCGGGGTCTGTGCCTTTACTGCGGAGGATCCGGTCACTTCTGTCGGCAGTGCCCCAAGCGGCCGGAAAACTCCTCCGTCTAGGTCAGGTAAGAGAGGCCAACCTAGGCGAGGGTGATTCCTCTCAACCTCTTACAATCTCTATCCAGGTGAAGGTCGGCAGTCTACGCCATTCGGAGATGGCATATCTGGATTCCGGGTCGGCTGGCAATTTCGTACAGCAGGAGACGGCCCAGCGCCTGGGTATACCCATCCATCCTCTACAGCATCCACGCACCATCACTGCCGTTGATGGAAGACCTCTACGGGATTCGGTAACAAGCATCACAGGTGAAGTGGAGATACAAGTGGGAGCTCTGCACACGGAGCGTCTCACCTTCTATGTTCTGCCGTCCCTTTCCCCTCCCTTCCTGCTGGGCTTGCCATGGCTTCGCGTACATGAACCCGTGCTGGATTGGCGAACCGGTGAAGTCTTGCGGTGGGGCCCGAATTGCCACAGTCGATGTCTTCGTCCCGTAAGCCCCGCTCGGATGCCTCCCTCTCCGGCAGCCTTACCCGGTCTGCCGTCAGCCTACTGGTCCTATGCGGACGTCTTCGACAAGAAAGAAGCCGAGACGTTACCTCCTCATAGGCCGTACGACTGTCCCATCGATCTGGTCCCCGGGGTCTCACTCCCCAAGGGGCGCATCTACCCGCTGAACCCGCCCGAGACCCAGGCCATGGCAGAATATATTAGGGATAACCTAGCACGAGGATTCATTCAGAAGTCTTCCTCACCCGCCGGAGCGGGTTTCTTCTTCGTAAAGAAGAAGGACGGGTCTCTCCGACCGTGTATCGATTACCGGGGACTCAACGCCATAACGGTGAAGAACAGGTACCCGCTGCCCCTGATTCCCGAGCTCTTCGATCGGCTGCGGGGATCTCGGATCTTCACCAAGCTGGATCTACGGGGTGCGTACAATCTCGTCCGAATCCGAGCAGGCGATGAATGGAAAACCGCCTTCAACACGCGTGATGGCCACTACGAATATAAGGTAATGCCATTCGGCTTGAGCAATGCCCCTGCTGTATTTCAAGAATTCGTAAACGATGTCTTCCGGGATCTTCTCTATGTATGTGTCGTGGTCTACCTAGACGATATCCTGGTTTTTTCCCCCGATCTGCCCACTCACAGGCGAGATGTCCGGCGGGTCCTACGCCGATTGCGGGAGAACCGACTGTACGCCAAATATGAGAAGTGTGTCTTCGAACAAACTTCCTTGCCCTTTCTAGGTTACATCGTCTCCGATACCGGACTCGAAATGGATCCAGAGAAGCTGTCCGCCGTCCTGAAGTGGCCCAGACCGGTGGGACTCAAGGCGATCTAAAGGTTCCTGGGCTTCGCCAATTACTATCGGCAGTTTATTCCTCGGTTCTCGGATGTAGTTAAACCACTCACCACATTAACCCGGAAGGGGACGCCCGCCAAGGCTTGGACCCCCGAGGCCGAGTCCGCCTTTTTAACGCTCAAGAATGCGTTTTCTTCTGCTCCTGCTCTCCACAGGCCCATGGCGGATAAGCAGTTCTTTCTGGAGGTGGACGCATCCTCCTCGGGAGCAGGAGCCGTTCTCACCCAGAAGACCTCCACGGGACGCATG
This sequence comes from Allobates femoralis, assembly GCA_033576535.1. NCBI lineage: Eukaryota > Metazoa > Chordata > Amphibia > Anura > Aromobatidae > Allobates > Allobates femoralis. The sequence goes on along the minus strand of JARQOC010000006.1, from coordinate 41,095,117 downwards.
GTGACGTGCGGTTTTTTCTCCAAAGCTTTTACCTCCTGTGAAAGGAATTACTCCATCGGGGACCGGGAGTTGCTGGCCATCAAGATGGCTCTGGAGGAATGGCGCCACCTCCTTGAGGGCGCAGTACACCCAGTGGTGATCTACACCGACCACAAGAATCTGGCTTATCTGCAGTCTGCTCAGAGGCTCAACCCTCGGCAGGCACGATGGTCGCTGTTCTTTGCTCGTTTTAACTTTCGTCTTCATTTCCGCCCGGCAGACAAGAATATCAAGGCAGACGCCTTGTCTCGGTCCTTTCACGTCGAAGACCAGGAGGAGGAGCCACGCCCCATCATCAGTCCATCCAGTCTCGGTATAGTAGCTCCTCTCCGACTGTCTCTTCCCCCACCAGGTAAAACACTGGTAGCCGAGGCGGATCGAGGACACGTCCTGACCTGGGGTCATTCTTCTAGAGTCGCAGGGCATGTGGGTATAACGAAGACCCTACAGTTGATAGGACGACACTACTGGTGGCCTCAGATGCGACAGGATGTTACGGACTTCGTTTCCGCATGTTCCTCTTGTGCACGTCACAAGACGCCCAAGCGACTGCCCGTCGGGCCTCTTCTCCCTCTACCGGTACCCTCTGAGCCCTGGAGGCACATCGCGATGGACTTCGTCACCGACCTCCCGGCCTCCTCCGGTAACACAGTGGTATGGGTAGTCGTGGACAGGTTTTCCAAAATGGCCCACTTCATACCATTGCCTGGCCTTCCCTCTGCACCCCGGTTAGCGGAGCTGTTCTTCCTTCATATCCTCCGCTTACATGGTCTGCCAGCCCATATCGTGTCCGATAGAGGCGTGCAATTCGTCTCCCGATTCTGGCGGTCGCTCTGCAAGAAACTCGATGTCACATTGGATTTCTCATCTGCTTATCATCCGCAATCCAATGGGCAGGTGGAACGAGTGAATCAGGTGCTGTCTGGCTACTTACGGCACTACATCAACGCCCATCATGACAACTGGGTCTCCCTGCTTCCCTGGGCAGAGTTCGCCTATAACAACCATGTCGGTGAGTCTTCGCATAACTCTCCTTTTTTCATAGTCTACGGACACCATCCAAGGATCCCGACACCCGTGGCCATCTCAACCCCAAATCCAGCAGCGGAGCAGGTAGCACGTGACTTCCCCCGGATCTGGACCGAGACGCGGTCTGCCCTGGAAAAAGCATCCAGACGGATGAAAGACCATGCCGACAAACGACGTTTGGACGCCCCCCTGTTCCAGCCAGGGGATAAGGTATGGCTTTCTTCCAAGTATGTCCGTCTCAAGGTGCCGTCCTACAAATTGGGCCCTCGCTACATTGGTCCTTTTGACGTCATCCGGAGGATAAACGAGGTATGCTACCAGCTGAAATTGCCGCCTACTCTGCGTATCCATAATTCTTTCCACCGGTCTCTCCTCAAACCTCTAGTCCTCAACCGGTACTCCCAAGAGTCTGGAGCACGGCCCCCGCCGGTCTCGGCTTCGGACGTCTTCGAGGTCAGTGCCATCCTGGACATGAAGAAGAGGGGCCGTTCCACTTGGTACCTGGTTGACTGGAAGGGGTTCGGCCCTGAAGAACGGTCCTGGGAGCCGGAGGAGAACATCAATGCTCCTCGCCTCTTGCGCAGGTTTCATGCCGGCCTGGTTCCGGGGGGGCGTGGCGGGGGGAGTACTGTAACTGCCCCGCGGTCCAGCGCCTCCGCCCTGCACCCTGCTCGTCCCTCTTCCCGTGCAGTTACCCTTCCTTCCCGGTTCCGGGGTCGGGGTTCCAGGTTACAGGTCGTCCGCAGGCGATCCCGGGGTTCCGGGGTGCTCCATCGCACACCTGCTGCTCAGACTGTCGCTCCCTGACTGCTGCCCTGCTCTGCTTCCCCTCAGTGTGTTCACTAGGGGGCGGGGCCGCTCTCTCTGCTACCTTTATAGGGCCAGCTGCCAATTAGGCTGCCCCGCCTCTCGGCCAGTCCCTGTAGGGCAGCAGGTATATAAAGTGTGCACTTGCTTCTGGACCTTGCCGGGGCAACTTCATTCATCCTGAAGTTGCCGGTCCTGGTCCTATTGTATGCTGTGATTCTGCAGTATTTAACATACATCTGTTTGTTCTTGTTGCAGTGTCGCTGTTCTGCCTTCGTGTTGCTCCGTGCTGCGTCACTACCTTTCCTCCGGACCGTCCTTGTGTGGTTTCCCTGGACTTCCCCGGACCGGACTCCGTGGTGCTCGCAATTCTCCGTACTGTTTCCGTGCAGCTCCTCTGCCGCTTATCCGGATTCTCCGTGTTCCTGGATCTCCCTGCGTTCCTAGTTCCCCGTGCTCCTGGTGCTCTGTATTCACGGTTCTCGTTTCGTATTGTATTCCCGGGTGCTGTTTCATTACCACGTCGCCTGGGGTCGGTTGAACACTTGTGTCCGTAGCATTGGCCCCTTCGAGGCTGATCCCGGCGGTATCCCTGTATAGGGGTCAAGCGCTCCGGGGTCTCCCTCGCTGGGTCTCCAGTGTTGCGGCCTTGTGGCCCTCTCCAGGGGCGTGTAGTTCTGTGTTTTTGTTGTCTGTAATAAACCCGTTAACTCTACGGTACGTGTCTGCCTCTCTATCACCCGGTGTCAGCATCCGCTTTACGCGGTCCAGTGGGTCCACGTGTGTAGTCCGTCAGTAGGACGTGACATTTTCTTTGCCTAATCAACCAAACTTGACTAATCAACCAATCTTATGGGCTTCTTTACAACCAGTTTAACTGAATTTACACAATGTCCTATATGTGGCGCTATATTGGGGGGGAGCAAACTTACAGACATACAGATAGACAGAGTGGATAGAGCTTTTATACAGTATACTAGACGAGGGTCCAATTCTATCGCATTGGGAGATTCTGTAATGTGTGAATGTTTTGCTGTAGTAATATGGCAGCCATTATACCATGAGTGGTACTATGCTTCAGCGGGTGTAATAATATGGCGGGCGCGTTAGCCATGATTTGATGGTAGATGCTAGATTGTATGTGCTCCTCCCAGGTCTGATGTAACTTGTGAGACGTGATAGGTGCGTGGCTGACAGGTGGTCTAAGGCCGTCATTACATGATTCTAGGGGATGGGAGGAAATGTCCCTATGCCCACCATTGAAGGCGATCACATCTACTGAATATATGGTCTGCTTCGAGGTGGGCGTTACCATGTTAGTTGGCCAACAGAGTAGCCTACACAAGGTGGGTGCATCCTTCCTCACCTGTGGGTCTTACTCGCAGACCTCTGCTACAATCCTAATAAAGTCCATAACGACTTCTCTTCCTAAAGTAATGACCGGGGCGTAGCAATATGGCCACCGCTACACCCGGTCCACCACTGTGCATGACTGGGAGCAGAACGATGGTGGCCACCTCAGTTTATCCGCATGAGCATGGGAAGACTTTGTTTTTTTACAATCTGGCCAATCAGGAGATACCGGGGTCTGCCTGTACTGTGGCCAGTGTCCTGTACGTGGCGCTATTTCAAGGACAAACTTACAGAAAGGCTTTTATGTAAGTAGATTGTAGCCAAGCTGCTTTAACAATGGTCAGTAAGTAAGTATATGGACCTTTTAACAATTTTTATTATTATTATTAAATTACTCCCAGCAGGAAGAAAACACTAAAACCTTTGGAGGACACCCAATCTCTGCCCTAATTTGAGAAAGCGATTACAGAAGAGGAAGTGACTAATGTAATATGAGGAAGAATACAACACGGGACAGGTCGGGTTCACGGCTCGGAGCTGGCAAACACAGGTGTTTTCCTCACTTCCTAAGGAAACAAAAGCTTCACTTACTGCCAAACCCACCACTGAAATATACAGAAAAGTCACATTTTATTACAAGAAAATTGCAAATTATTTCCCCAAAGAGCTTTATTGTGTAAAAGGGATTTGACTTATAGGAAATCCATATTGGATACAGATTACTTCTCCTACTAAGTTACACAAAGCTATGAATGGAGAAATATAGCTTATTTCTTAAATAGCACTTAACATTGTCCTAAAGCACTATTTATTCCCCTTTGTCACCAATATGATTATTTAGGTCCAAATAGTCGCTCTATTGTTCCTACAGAAAAGCTCGATAATCTTATCCACAACCCGTTGTGCAATAAGTTACCCCTTTGTTACAAAGTTGTTCTGAAGTTGTTATATAAAGTTTATGGAAATGAATATAGTTTGTATCAGGGTCTGATTGTGGGTAATTGCTCTTAGAAGGTCTACGTCATCATTTAAAGCAGTGGTCTCAAATATTTCTTACCACTTGCCACTTCCTTGCCACTAACCATGGCATACAAAGCCATACACAACCTGGCCCCACCATACATCTCCGCCCTGGTCTCCCGATACCTACCCTCATGCAACCTCCGCTCCTCCCAAGAACTCCTCCTCTGCTCCCCCCTCATCTCCTCCTCGCACAACCGAGTCCAGGACTTCGCCCAGGCATCTGCCTTACTCTGGAACTCCCTGCCCCAACACGTCAGACACTCTCCGACCCTGAGAAGCTTCAAGTGTCACCTGAAGACTCACCTATTCCGTCAAGCCTACAACCTGCCATGAGACCCAGGCGACCGCTCCATAACTGACACTCCCCCAGCCTACTGTAGCCCCACCCGCCCCTCGTAGACTGTGAGCCCTTGTGGACAGGGTCCCCTCCCTTCCTGTACCTATATGTCCTGATTGTCTAGAATTATTGTAATTGTGCTTGTCTCCCCTATCCTCATGTAAAGCGCCATGGAACCTAATGGCGCTATATAAATAGATAATAATAATGATAACCTTGGGAACCACATTCAATGTGAACAAATCTTAGAAGCGTCTGCACCATTGAAGGATATAATTAGCCAAGTTCCCCTTTAAAAATATTAACACATCTAGTGCCCCCTATATAATTGCAACGGCGATGTCTATGTACTGTCCCGCTTCATCCTCATGGAGGAGACGTCAAAGTTCTCCCCACCGTAGCTGGCCAACAGTGATATCCCCACCTCTCTCTTCTGCTCCTTCCCCGCTCTCCAGGCTCCAAAACCAGCGAACATTGCAGGCCTCCTGGTAGCATTCTTAGGGCACGTGCTCCCCACTTCTTAAAGGGTTTGTGCCCGCACTGTCAAGTGTTCCGAGCCTATGGCTGGGAGTCAATGTGTATTTAAGGCACCCTACCCCGTAAGTTCCCACTTGCACACCAGTCTGTTTTTTGTATCCACATACTGACTCTTGCACGTCCTGCCAGTCTCCAGTATCGATTCTGTTCTACTAGCCTTTAGAACTCACTCCGTCTTGCCTACCCTTTTGTACCTGCGTCCCTGACTCTTCAGTCAGCTGATGTAGTACCGAGTACTGCCCTAGAGTGGTACTTGGTGTCTGCTGGCTACCCAAGCCATTTTTACCATCAGAGGCTTTGTTGAAGACCCAGTAGATACTTAGTCACGCGCCTTCAGGATAAGCTTGGGCATGGCGCCGTCGGTCCACACCTGCTAGTGTGACACTAACAGTGGCCCAAATGCCCATCTTAGAAAGTCATGCTTCCCCTTATCCGGTATAATAGGACCCAGTGGTGGACAGAGATAGGTGTAAAACAAGTAGGTGGGAAAGTGCTTTGAAAGTCTCAGACTCGTTAATGGTGCACTGAGTGCCTGTGCTTGGTTTAAACAGTCATTTTGTAATTACATACTCCCTTTAAAGAGGATCAATAGATACAAACAAATGTCTTTCAAGCTCAGATTACCTGGATGTTTTTAATAAACCTTGGCTGGACTGGGCATCACCAATGTCTGGCATAAATATTGGAAACCTGTTGGGCTACGGATGTGACTGCGTCTTCCTCTAAGAAAAGTCTTTAAAGTGCCATAAAATCACCCAAAAAGTTATACTTTTTTCTGCTGGAAAACTGGGTAAATGACTTAATAAATCCTCCTTTGCATGTGTATGTCAGAATTAGAGATGAGCAAATAAATTTGCATTACCCTGGTCCAGTTGTCAGGTCAGTATTCCTTGGCCGCTGTACATGAGCCCTACGAACCTCCTCTTATCTGCTGGCAGAAGTGGCTCCTCTTTTGGTGAGCTGGCTAAGGAAAGGAGTTAGTAGGAAGAAGGCGGTTTGCTGGGATCCTATGCAGCGGCCAAGAAATACTAATCTGACAACTGGACCCGGGTCCTTATAGTTGACTTACTTTTCTCTAGTCAGGATTATTCTTCACTTTTGTCTCCGCTTGAATATCTCCTCTTTGTCTCATGCATGTATCATGTACATTGGATATTGAGGCTTGTAATCAGAGAAATGTAATAAAAATAAATAACTTAAATAAATTAAGTACATTTAAATATTAAAAATAATACCTTTACTACACAAAAATGTAGCAAAAAGGTAATCTTTACTTAGTGATTGCTCAGGATTTTAAATATGTCAGCTCCCAGCAGTTTTGTACATTTCGTAGTTGATGTGCTCAGGTACTGCAGCTCAGATATCATTCACATCAATAGGAGCTGAGCTGTAGTACCAAAGAACGGTTGGTACACAGAGTACAGAGCTGGGCTGTTCCGGTATACAGCAGATTGGTGGGGGTGCCTGGTGTCGGACCTCCACCTATTTGATATTGATGATGTACCCTAAGTATTGGACATCAATATATAAGTGTGACGTCGCCATTGGACTCAGTGGCTGGTATTCCTGCCTCGGCCGCTGGGAGGCGCCGGATTCCTTCGGCTGATGGTGCCGGTGATAGGAGGGCCATGTCCTCATATGGACCTGCTCCTTCGACGTCTGCCTCTGTCGTTGAACGCCGCTGTGTTTCTCCTGTGAGTGATGTTGCAGAAGAGTGGGTCGGTGCCAGTCGTGCATCACCATCTGGCCTGGTTCTAGGGGCGGTCCGGATGAGATCATCAGGCTGTGAGCTCCAGCCTATGGTAGGTAACCGCGCCCTTCAAATACTTTGGAGCCTGTCTTGCAGGCCGCCAGATATAGTTTTGGTTCCCCAGTGATATAGTGTGTTTGGTTTTGTCTCTGACCTTTGCCTGATTTTCGACTCTGCTACAGCCTGATGATTTTGTACCTTAGCTGCCCTCTCGGTTTTGACTGGGACTCCTGACTACTTTTTCGGGTCCTGATTTTTGCCTTCCTGGCGACCATCCTGCTCCGCTGCTCATCATAGGCAGCTACCCCCCTGGGCTCCGCTGTAATTCCAGATCCCTGTATAGGGGTTAAGGGTCTCGGGGTTTCTCGGGGTGCTGCCTTACCAGCAGCTCAGCCTCACAGTGGATGGTCATCACAATAAGTCCCATACCATGCAGTTAAATGGAAAAGGATTGGCTCTTCAATGCCCCAATGGAACCTACCTGAAATATTCTGAGATGGTGATATCTCAAGAAGATGGAATATTGTAGATGATTGCTAAGGATTGATCGAGGAGACATCATAAAAGTTCTTTATAAACTACTAGGAGGAGGTGATGCTTTGCGGCCGTACGTATCAATAACACATTTCAGTTTGCTTATTAGCAGCTAATACGTTATAATTCCAGGCGCATTGTGGAAACTAATCTGAACCATTTTCTCACTCTTTATTTGCAATGTGACATAGCAATTCACTGCTTGAATCCCCTGCAAATAAAACACCTCAGTATTGATCCATAAAAATGCTGCCGGACACCGCTCCAGAATGTTAAGTAGCGCTGAAGTTACAAGACCGTTTCTATTCAGCTGTGCAATAATATATTTCCTCCTCTGTAAAAGGAACAATAAATATGAGATTTTTTTTTACTACCGTGAAAATATTTAAAGGAACCTCTGATGTTTATTACTGGGCTCTAACTCGTATTTCATTGATACATATTCGGATACGTAAACAGAATACGCTCATTCTGTAGAACTGGTTTGCTATGTAGAAGGCTGTAAAAAGTAGTTTGCAAATGTCTACAATATCTAATCTCTACACCATGTTCCAAATTATTATGCAAATGTTCTTTTTCTCTGATTTTCCTAAATGGTGCAAATGACAGTCAGTGTAATAAAAGTCATCACCCGTTAGCAGTATACATGAATTTTATTGAAGAAATCTCCCAAATGATAACAGTATAATCTTCAAAATTAAAAAAAACCTCTAAATGCCCTGTTCCAAATTTTAGGCACGGGAAGTTTTAAACATTTGATATGTTTGAAAGAACTGAAAATGCTCATTTGTTGAATTTTGCAGCATTAAAGGTCACATTCACTGAAATAAAAAGCTATTTAACTCCAAAACATCCTAACAGGCCAAGTTACATGTTAACATAGGAACCCTTCTTTGATATCACCTTCACAATTCTTGCATCCAATGAATTTGAGTTTCTGGAGAGTTTCTGCTTTGTATTTCTTTGCATGATGTCAGAATAGCCTCCCAGAGCTGCTGTTTTGATGTGAACTGCCTCCCATCCTCATAGATCTTGCTTGATTATATTCCAAATTTCTCTATAGGGTTAAGGTCAGGGGAAGATGGTGGCCACACCATGAGTTTATTTCCTTTTATGCCCATTGCAGCCAATGACACAGAGGTATTCTTTGCAGCATGAGATGGTGCATTGTCATGCATGAAGATGATTTTGCTCCTGAAGGCACATTTTTGCTTTTTGTACCATGAAAGTTCTCAGTCAGAAACTCTATATACTTTACAGAAGAAATTTTCACACCTTCAGAACCTTAAAGAGGCCTACCAGCTGTTACGCAATGATTCCAGTCAAAAACATGACTTCTCCACCTCCTTGCTGCTTTGTTGGGACATGGTGGCCATCCTCAAACCATCCATTACTCCATCCATCTAGATCATCCAGGGTTGCTCGGCACTCATCAGTAAACAAGACTGTTTGAAAATTAGTCTTCATGTGTGTCTGGGTCCACTGCTTGTGAGCACTGTTTAGGGGTGGCCGAATAGTAGTTTATGCACCACAGCAAGCCTTTGAAGGATCCTACACCTTGAGGTTCGAGGGACTCCAGAGGTCTTTTTAGCACTGCTCTTTTAATCCGATGAATTTGCCTGGAAGAAACCTTCCTCATTCTGGCTTTATCTGCTCGAACACATCTGTGCTCAGAATCAGTCACAAATCTCTTCACAGTATGATGATCACACTTAAGTTTTCGTGAAATATATAATGTTTTCATCCTTGGTGAAGGCATTGCACTATTTGTTGCTTTTTGGCAGCAGAGATCCTTTTTCTTTCCCGTTACTTGAAAACTGTGGCCTGCGTAATATTGTGGAATATCCAGTTTTCCTTTTATTGGGCTCACCTGCCAAACTAATTATCACAGCTATCTGAGATTGATTTCAGTGATCCAAAGACCCTGAGACACAATCCCATCAATGGGTTTCATTGACAAAAAAAAAAAACCCTATGGCACTTAAAACCAATTTGCATAATAATTTAGAACATGCTGTATAAAGGGGTACTCTAGACCAAATATTTGCAAGTAGGGTTGGTGCAAATTGATTTGCCAGACACGGTCCTTCGGCCACGTGGGTAATGTGTGGCTATAGGATGGGAGCGAGGATAACCGTCTCTTATGTGACAGCATCCCTGGCCTTCTTTATCATCGGTCCACAACATGAGATTGGGTTCTGTACTGTACAGATTAGTGATCTGCAACCCATAAAGAGGTATAGGCCACACTGAAACTTTGATGTCATACAAAGGCACATATCCAGTAATGGCCGAAGGTGTTGGCTCCCTTAAAATTGTTCCGAAAAGGCAGTATGTCTCCCAGAAAATGATTGCACTTACACATTTATTTATATACATTTTTATTTCCTTTGTGTGTATTGGGACAACACAAAAGAAAACAAATTGGACATACGGTTACACAAAACTCCAATAATGGGTCGGACAAAATTGTTGGCACCTTTGCAAAGTTATGGGCAAAAATCTTTCCTTCAAACAAGTCATACACATGCACACTCACCTGAAATCAGATAAAAGGGGAAAAGTTGACTCAATCTTTGCATTGTGTGTCTGTGTGCCTCACTAAGTATGGAGAACAGAAACAGGAGATAAGAACTGTTTGAGGACTTAAGAATTCATATTGTTGAAAAATATCAACTACAGTAGGTTACAAGTCCATCTTGATATTCCTTTGTCCAAAGTATATAACATAATCAAGAAGTTAACAACCCATGGCACTGTAGCTAATCTTCCTGGAGTGGATGGCAGAGAAAAATTGATGAAAGGTTGAAATAGAATAGACTAGATGGTGGATAAGCCCCAATCAAGGACCATGCCATGATTTATTCTTTACGGATCCCTGGTGAATCTAAGACGAATTACGCTATGCTCCTTATGATGTCTCAGGATTGGCAATGCAGACCAGTGTTGCATACAAGGTCCATGCAAAATGCTTTCTTTGTGTGCTAGAGGCCTAAATGTGTAGCTATAGCAATCCTTCAGTAGGTTGGCTGTCGGATAATGACTTTCGTGTATCTTCAGCCTCTTGTTGCTGTTGGTAAAAATGTGGAGAATCCATTAAATTGAAGATTCACTTCAATACTTTTACAGTTGACATCTAGATATAATATGCAAAAATTACTAAATATCCCTTTTCCATACTGTTGAGGGGCCGGTCATACAGGGCCTCGGCAGTCGCAGGTGAGGCAGAGCCTCAACAGTGGAGCGACCTTGGTTTTGCAGTTGCACCCCAGGCGGCATCCCAGTGCTTACAAAGTGTTCACAACTGCTCTCATTGAGGGTCAAGGCAGACAAAGAGTGAAAGATGCTCGAAAACCGTTCTTTACTTAAACAGTCTCGTGAAACACTGGCACATAGCGTAAACCAGGGCTGGCTGGAGCCTCTTTCCCTGGGTGGCAGTTAGGTATCCCCGGCCCTGGTTGAGAAGCGGGGGGGAAGGGGGGGGTGCTGTCGGGTCCGGCAGCCTTGAGAAGCGGGGGGGGGGGGGGTGCTGTCGGGTCCGGCAGCCTTGAGAAGCGGGGGGGGGGGGGTGCTGTCGGGTCCGGCAGCCTTGAGAAGCGGGGGGCGGGGGGGTGGGTGCTGTCAGGTCCTCACCTCCTCCAGCCGCAAAGCGAGCCCGCCTGCCGCAAACCGTCGCGCCGGCCGCAAAGCGACGCCCGCGGCCGGCCCGTTTCTGCAGGGGGCGGCCCTAATGGTGGACTATACCACCAGCCCAGGGGGCACTTGCCCCCCTGCCACCTGGGCCAGCCCGCCCCTGGCGTAAACGTTACTTTTTTAAGGGTATTCATAATGACTGACTTTGGTGCAGGCTGCTCCCATCATTTTGGTACCTCTAAGCTCTCGCCCAACCCATTCAGCACCATGGTATCTCACTGCAAATTCTACTGGCTTCAACTCAACTCTTCCAAAGGGAACCCACTCCAAGGAATGGTTAGGGCCACCTTTTAGATAAACGTTCGTTTACCACCAGCAACAAGTCCACCTGTTCACCTGAGTCTAGGCAGACGTTCAGTATACATGTACTGGAGGGCTTCCCGATAAGCCACCAAAGGCGGGGGTTGAGTATCAGCGTAGGATGAGAGACTGTTGCCTGCATCCTGTGCCTACTTCCCAGCTGCCACACTCAATTACCTGGGTGACCCAGAGGGTCCAATCAATTCTGAACAAGGGGCCTGATGTTCCTGTTTCTCTTCTCCCAACTGGAGGACTCTCCTGCCGGCCCCTTTTATAGACTGGGACTCAGCCCCAAGGAGTATCAATAATTGTTATTAACACCTTTCATAACTGAGGGGTAACGGGGAGCAGTCTGTACTTTAACCACTAGATGGCTACTTACACATCATTAAAAAATACAACTCTTAGGCCCCTTTCACATCAGCGGTAAACGCTGATCGCGGCAGTTGCAGTGAAAAAAACCGCAACTGCCGCGATTACCGCATAACCGCCGCGATCGCGGCACACTTGTGGCAAGCCCCATGCAATATCTATGGGGCTTGCGGTAAGTGTGCGGCAGGTGCAGCAAGTGCGGTTTTGCACTTGCCGCAGGTGTGGCCACGAAAAAACTGTGGCATACCGCGTTTTTTTCGCTTCCACACCTGCCGCAAGTGCCGAAACCGCATCTGCCGCACACTTACTTGCGCTTTACGCAAGTGTGCTGCGATCGAGGCCGTTATGCGGTAATCGCGGCAGTTGCGTTTTTTTCACCGCAACTGCCGAGATCTGCGATTACCGCTGATGTGAAAGCAGCCTTAGGCACAAACATAAAGACAATGTACCCTCTGGGGTGGGGGTGACAGAACCCATAAACCCCCTTACAATACTATACTGTAGATATGTATAGTATAGGGTTTTCAGTGTAAACTTACTGACACAATACCTACCTAGGAGTAATGGACCACATGGAGTTATAACAAGCTTAGGCTTAACTATGAAGTAGGGAACCCTGGGAACCCCCGGTTCTCACTTTTTAACCACTGTTTAGGGATCTGACTTTCAATGCAGGGTATTTGATTAGGAAAAGCTGAAATGAATCTAAGTCTTGAGGCAAAAATTATTTCTGTAAGGCCTCATTCACACATCTGTTTTTTCACATACGTGATCGTCCGTGCTTGTCTCGAATAGAGCATGCGCTCATTATAATCTATGGGGCTGTTAACATGTCATATTATTTTTGCACTTGGTCCAATACCCAAACAAGTCTGTGGGTCATTGAAAATTCACTGGCAGCACACATTGTCATTCGCATGCAATCTGTACTGTGCAATCCGTGATTTAACATTGCAATAGTAGGAGAATGTTTGCAATTTAATTTTATTTTTCATATATGAAAATCTGATCGAACACACTGCTGAAACTCAGTCTGTTGTTTGGGGTATGAAAAAAAAAATCACTGACATCTGAAAAAGGCCTAAAGAGTAGTCTGGCCATCCGGAGGGGGGGGGGGGGGTAGGGGGGGGTGGGGGGGCAGAATATGACATTGAAAGAAATGGTCAGGGCAGCGAGCTGTGAAAAATCAGGGTCAGGATACAAGCAAAGTGGTAATGGGGTCACAAGCTTTGTTAGATAAAAGTAAAATGTAGTGGGCATTATAGAGAGCAGCAGATAATGAAGTGGCAGAGTTCATCCACCAGCCAGGAATCAGGCGCTGTGGCCACAGTATGTTAGTAGTCATAATTACATTACGAATGTTGTAGAATTCTATTGCATCCCATGTTCAGTTTGGCAGAACAGAAGAAGTTCTGGCTATCGATGTGTTAAAATGCAACCATATCAGAACTGTACGAAGTGGCCGTATAGGCTGAACCTTCATAATGAATTGTGGTGTATTCTCTGTGGGACCACTCAATGCTCTGGTTGGTTGGGCAAAGCCTTTCTAACTAAATGGTTATAAGGGTAAATGAAACACCACAGGCATTGAAATTGCTTCAAAAATGCTTGAGATTTCTTCAACTTGAATTTACTGCTACTTAGGCCTGCTGGTTAATCCATCATTTGCTGTAAGCATTCCGAGCTCTTTTAGAAACTATTTATATTACACTGTAGTCATTTCCACAATCTCATGATAATTCAGGTGTATTTTGCTCCTATTGTTTGCTTTCAATCCAGTATAGTGCATTGTGTCAGTCCTTGCCACTTTGCCATAACTCCTTGTCCATGTGTACACGCACCCCAACCTCCAGCCTCACTTACATCATCATCCAAGGCCTTTTAATGTAATCTTAGACACAGATGAGGTATCGACCAGCATTGTTTTCAGCTAAAGTTTATTTGGAATATACCACCATCCAGTTCCTTCAGCTGCATTAAACTTTTTAAACTCTTGTAATTTCTTCAACTTGTATCTACTGCTCCTCAGACATGCTGGTTTACCCATTATTTGCTGTAAGTATCTTTGCAATCTCTTGTGGTATCCATTGTGTCCTGTTTGTGTTCTGTCCAGCATTGTCCATTATTCTGGTCTTCACCCCTGGGTCACCACCATTGGTCCATGTGCGCACAAATCTGCGGCTTAGAGGATACATAAGTCTAGGTGATCCTGGCAGGCACTGTGGCCACAGTGGCCGTCAATGAGTATGTTAATAGCCATAATTACATTACGAATGTTGTAGAATTCTTTGATGTCTCATATTCATTTTGGGAGAACAGAAGATGTTCTGGCTATCGATGTGCTAAAATGCAACCATATCAGAACTATCAGAAGTGGTCTTATAGGCTGAACCCTTCATAATGACTTATGAGGCATTTTCTGTGGGACCACCCAATGCTCTGGCTGCTTGGCAGAACCTTTCTAACTAATTGGTTATAAGGCTAAATAAAACACTACAGGCATTGAAATTGCTTCACAACTTCAATTTACTGCCACTTAGGCCTGCTGGTTAATCCATCATTTGCTGTAAGCATTCCAAACTCTTTTTTTTTAGAAACTATTAACATTATGCGTAGTTATTTCCAGAATCTCTTGGTTATTATGGTGTATTTTGTTCCTCTTGCTTTCATCCAGCATAGCCCTTTGTGCTGGTCCTTGCTACTTTGCTATCACTCCTTGTCCATGTTTACACTACCCACATGCATCCTCACTATCATCCAAGGCCTTTTAAGGTCATCTTAAACGATGAGGCATCAGTCAGTATTGTCTTCAGCTGATGTTTATTTGGAGTTTTCTGTCATCCAGTTCCTTTAGCTGCAAAGTCCTGTGATTTCTACAACTTGCATCTACTGCTCTTCAGATCTGTAGGTTTACCCATCATTTGCTGCAAGCCCCACAAATTGTCAATTAGCTACTATTCACATTATGCTATAAGCATTGTTGCAATCTCCTGTAGTATCCCTTGTGTAGTGTTTGCAGTCCAATATTGTCCATTGTCCTGGTCTTCACCACTGTGCCACCACTGTTGGTCTATGTGTGCTCGAATCTGCGTTTTGTGGATCCATAAGAATAGGTGAGCCTGTCATGATTGGGCTGCCATGCCTGATGCTCTGTTGTGGTTAACTTGAGCCTTTTTCACTATTCAGTGTGTGGCTCTGCAGGTGAACTGAGCCTTCTTTCCCTATTCGTGTGTGTGGCTCTGCAGGCAAGTTTGCTGCATGTGTGTGGATATGACTCATGCTCAGGTGAGCTGAGGGGCGTGTCTGGGCTGGTTGCTCCCCACCCCTCGACCATAAATGGGTCAGCTCACATTCACCTTGATGTCGCTGATTCAGTTCACTTCTGCTCTGTGACCTGTGGAGTGCTGACACTGATCCGACGCTGCTGGATTTCTCTCCATTGGAAGTTTCTGGGTTCCGTGAACTGTGGGTGGAGGTAGGGACTTATGCCAAGGGCTTCTAAGGAGCTTTAGAAATTTAAGCTGGTGGCTCGGACCTCCTCACCTTTAGAGGTACCTCTGAGATCAGGGCGAGCCAGGGACCCCAGTATCAGGGCCAGAGTAGGCTCTGCTGACCTCCTACCTCCAGCTCCTTGCTACCATGGCCTCCAAGCGTGACAAAGCCTAGCAGAAATGAATGAGCACACTGGGCCCTTTTGAGCACTCTGTCCAACTGGGGGTATTTTGAAGTGTCTCGTTATATGACATCTATGAACCCTATTAGAGCTGCCATTTCATTTTCTCTTCTGCTTTCTTTCAAGGAGGTATTCAAGTGATGCAGACTTAATTTATAGTATAATTTCATGCAGTCGTTAGGGAAAGTTAGACAATCACCATGCCCCGTATAAGCCACTTTATGCAGCGTACAAAGATTTTTCGGCTTTATTGTTGATACGTAACACATTGTAATGAGGTGTTTTGACAGTTGATTCTAAGTACACATTCAACACTTATCTGATCCAGCTGAAGTGTTCATTATCCGAGAGCCGAGCGCGAGACACCTGTTGTGATGAAATTAGAGAGTATTTCAGAGAAACCAAACAGATTGTTCTCCATTGATTTCTGTCCGTTGCTGACATTTAATCTTCTGGGTGACCTTTGAAGAAAACTTCCAGTGATGTCTTGTAGAAAACATTGAACATATTTTTGTACTTTCTGCTTTTTGTACAGTAATTGCTTTAAAAAAAGGCAACATTTATGTTTTCTGTATCTATTAAACGCATTCCGCTCGTCTGTACTTCTCGAACATGAGCTTGTTGGAGGTCAAAGAAAAATTTCACAGTTTCTTGTTCTGCGTATTTCTTTTATGTAGTAATTAAACTTTTGTTAGGAGGGAGGGATTCCATATTTGTGCAGGAGATAAAAATCAATTCTTCAAGGGCCACATTTGCAGATTTATGCCCATAACTGTGGGTGAAAATATCATAATAGAAGAGGAGCTGTCTGCTATTGAGCTCCAGTAGAAAGGAAGCCCAGCTTTAACTATCCTTACCCTCTTCTGCTCCTCAGTGGAAAGAACTAGAGTAGATAACCCCTCCTCTGAGGATCTCTATTATTAGCACTGGATTCTGTCAGTGGAAAAATAGAGAAAAAAAGTCCTGACAAGACTGGATGAAACGTGGGATAGACAAGCAAGGGGAATAATTAAGAAACAGGGCTATCAGAGGGGTAGAAGAAATATATGGGCTTGGAATGATTCAAGTGGTTTTTGGTGAATAACTCTTAAACTGTATCTTGTAGAATGGTTTAGCTGGAGCCTCTTATTACAACTGCTCAGTCTGAACCATCAACTGCCCGATGATGACTCTCTTCTTCAAGGAAATTGAATGTGGATGACTGTTTTGTTCCCACTCTGCAGTCCTAGAGAAAAGGTTGTGACCCAATATTACTAGCCTGGATAGTGACACTGGGTCAGTCCTTTCCATTGTATCTAATGTTCTTGATGTTACGTGTTCTGTTTGCATTTATGAAATGCTGACATTTATTTGAGTTTGCATATTCCAATTATTTTGTCACATATCTTATAGAGCCATGTATGTATATGTGTGTGTATTTGTGGCGCCCCTTTGGTTTGGTCGCCACAGTGGTACTACACCTACTTCACAGGTGTGGTATTACGCTCTCAGGTAAAGCTAGGAACACAAAACTGAGACACACCCAACACCAATCCAAACTCCAGGCCAGGGAGAAGCACGGCAGAAGAGGCTTGCCGATAGAGCAGACCCCATCTGCTGGATGGAGGAAGGAGCAGGTTGAGGGGGTGGGAGGAGATAGTTAGTTAGAGAGTAAAAAGAAGCAAGATGGAGTTCTAGGGGATGCTGGGACTGGAGTCTAGCGGGGGCAGTGGGTAGGTCAGCCACAAACCCTCAGTTCAGAGAACCTGAATCTTCAGCTGACTGTCCAGGTTGAGTAGAAGAACAAGCTGCAATGGGGTGCTGGCCCCAATTTGGTGTGGATCTGCAAGACCAAGCCAAGAAACCAGAGGCCACTAAACTGCAGGTGCATTGGCCTCCATCGTGGACTCTCCCAGGCTATAGGACTACAGAGGGCCAAGAGGACTGGCCAGGCTGTCGCTCACAAAGGGCCTGCAGTCACTTGCCCAGGGATCAGTAGCATGAAGACGCAGGAAGAGAGAGAACAGCATAGTGAGAATAGGCAGCTAGGGAAGGCATATAAACGGTGTCTCAGTGGAATGGACCTGAACTTCCTGGGAGCTAGCTAAGTCGCAAACTTGGAGGACACAGTACCCTGGCTGGCTTGTGATTGGACTTGAACCTTCAGTAAAGAGACTGGTAAGATCTGCAATTCCTGTGTCTGTCCATACCTTCCTGTGACTTGCTGCTCCTACAACTACAACCACCAGCATCCACATCTATAACTATACTCAATCCCACGGGCCTGCTCCGTCTGTAGGGAGTGATCCATCAAGCTGCCTATCCACCAATCCCATGTGAACCCTTACAAGCAGCGCTGGTCATCCCTGACCAGATATCTCAGATGGCGTCACAATAAACTTCATTTCTCCTGTAAATATTCCCTCTTTTTAAACAGCGGTCACGGCCACGACTTCCAGGTAGAGCCACCATGACATCCCTTAAAATGTTAAGTCCTGGAGGGTGGAGTACCCTGGCTCTATGACTGCTGCATTATTTTTTGCGTAGGGTGGGGTTTGCATACTATATGCCCAAGGAACATTTAATGCCCTAATAACACTCTGACATTTCCTAAAACTGTATCTAAACTCTTTCAATCTTTTTAACTCTCTTGCTGGAGACAAAAAGAAGTGTCAAGTCTGGTGGTTTGGATATTGGTAGGTGTTTGGGAAGGCCTCTTTTGGTCAGGAGTGGTAATCCTTCTCTTACCTTTGCACCCGAGTAAGTCCCTTGCACCTTCGGGCGTTCAACAGCTCTCCATCAGGTCACTAGCCGCTACTCACAGGCCATGAGGGTCAGGGTGTTGCCTCTGGAGGGTGGAGCTAGTGCAGGTGCTCGCTTCACCCACATATTGCACTCTGTGACACTTCAGGTTTTAGTGTTGCTGGGAGATGGGACACCATCATTACCAGCAATTATACTGTTCAGAGTTCCCGGGACTCTTAGTCCACTAGTGTCAGCTGTTGCCAGAAGAAATGGGATGCTGTGTCTGCTGGGTCAGCTAAGTAGTGGGAGGTTCTTTCCACTCCTCCCTCCATGCCCTCTCCTTTGCCTCTCTGGGCTGGGGGAGCAGACCGAGTGTTGCCCCCGCGGAACCAGGCGATTCATGAGAGGACTATTTAAGCCAAATCCAAATTCTCTGCTGCAGTGCTGATTATGTCTAGTTGTGCTTGGGTGGAAAGGTTAATACTTTTTGTGTGTTTCTTCTGGTTTGCTCCCATGCTCTGTTTTTTTGGTCTCGACTTTGTCTTTAGCCTTTCCTTATATATACGATTTGCACTGTTTGTACTAGTGGCTTATATCCGACTGTGGCCTGTGTGCTTAGCCAAAAGCCACCCCGCTATTGCTACCTGGGAAGAGCTCTGCCAAAGTCTCTCCTTCCAGGACCGGAAGACAGGTGAAAAGTATCTTGGCCCTTAAGGGTTTGCATTAGTGCAACAGCTTGTGGCAAAGTCTGGTCATTCCATCACTACCCTAGTGTTACAGGAAGCCAATTGTGGCCTTCATTTGATAGTACTATTGCTGCGATAGCTTGTGCCACTGGTGGTGGTTGTGCTTCTGATATGGCTCCCACATTCTTAGCTGTGATATGTTTTTTCCCTTTTACAATTCCAAGTCCTTTGCCACTTTTCTTTTTGTCATACATTTTGTACCACACTAAATAACTTTTGACAACCTTTTCAACCCCGACTCTTTAACCTTTAGTCAAAAGGACATAAGATGAAATGCTACATAAGTACAGTAGGTACTAGTGATGAGCGAGTAGTCAGATACTCGGGTTCGGATAGCTCTAACTGAATACTTTGAACGAGTAACGAATCCAATGCAAGTCAATGGGGAACTGACTCAAATCCGGATACTGAAACTGATCAAAGTATTCTATTAGAACTATCCGAATCCGAATGCCTTACACTCGCTCATCACTAGTAGGTACATGTACAAAAAGCAAAATGTGGCAGCAGGCCACAGTAAATGGTTGTGAAATAAAAAGATGATTGTTCACCCTTAGGATAGCCGTAATCACCGCTTGAGGTTTTTTTCTTTTTCCTTTGGTTGCTTTTATATTAAAATTTCGTTTTCAACATTTTTTTTTATCATGAAATTCTAAGAAAGTAAAAAGCTTAAGAAGAAAATAAGTTCATGACTTGAGGGAACAGGAGACTACGTGCGAGCAGTGTGAGAAGAAGAGCGTCAGATCTGTGTGGCACAGAAGGTGATTGATGCCGCTCGGCATGTGATAGGATGTGCTGACTGGTACTTTATCTGCGGCTAGACAAGGACTTGAAGCAGCATTTAACTCATGGGATGGTGCAGGAAAGCAGATGTGAAACTTCTCATATACTCCTAGTCATGATGGATGGGGAAAGAGACGGTCCTTAGGAGGCATACACATGGAAATATTCAGGATCACTGGGACTCTAAACATGCCATTCATAGAAACTACGATCCCATGCACACATATGCCACATGCATAATCAATTTAACACATTCCCGCTGCGGCCAATTAATTTTTACTGTAAATTAAAGGGAACCTGTCACCCCCCCCAGGGCATTTTATACTGTGCCCACAAGGTTACACATGATGTAAATGGGGTTCTAGTAACCCCTGTACGTGCCCAGAGTGACCCCACATACCTGAGATATGAAGTTATATTCTGTGCACAGCTGGGCTACGATTGAGTTAGGGTACCTTTACACGCCGCTACTGGATGGTGGCAACAACCGGATACTTCACGTGCACGAGCATGCACAAACGGTTACAAACGGTAATTGCACAATTGTGGATTACGAGACGTCCGTACGCTGATAGGACAAAGCAATAACATCATGATTGGCCAGGCATCGCAGGAGGCTGATTAATACATGACGCTCGAGCAATTGTGTAGTGTGACTGGTCAGGTCCTTAAATATGCCGCCCTATGCAGCAACAACCAATCGTAATGCAGGAGCTTCCTCCAATGATCGCTGAAGGTGGGTGGTTTCCCAGAGGCTGTGCCACGCCCCAGGTACATACCAGGTACATAGCATGGTGTAGTAACAACCCTTCTGTTCCCTCTTTACACGCCGATACAGGTCGCTACAATCGCCTGGGTAGCCACCTGTTTCAGGGCAGTGCTCGGAAACAGGTGCCGCTACTGGCGGGTGGCTACAACCGTCTTCACACGCCGCTACCACGGGTTGAATTGGCGGTGCAAGATACATTTCTCTCATGTACCCGGTTGTTGCCACCATCCAGTAGCGGCGTGTAAAGGTACCCTAACGGAGGCAGCTATTTCGGTCATGGTGGGGAAACATCTCACCGCCCCTCCAGGCTGCTAATCCCGCCCTGCATCAGTCAGATCTCCCGCCTTTCCTGATAAGAAGACAACCTGATACCGGAAGTGACCAACAGGACAGCACGTTTATATAAGTAGGTTGACTAAGCAGTACCATATATCTTGCCCCTAAAACACCTAACACTGGCAAGATGACTGCTCAGACTCAGATTGTATAGAGTCTGAACCCCTCATTGGTCACAACTAGTAATCAATGAGCTCATATTATTTCTTGTGGGAATAACAAAGGACCACAGAGGTCTAAGATAACGGCTTCCATAATTGTTATATTGTGGGGAATACTCAATAGACATGCCAGGGATTGGGCAGTCATATATCTCTACAAGGGTCTCAGGACAGGAAGTCCGATTGACATCAAACACAGATTCCTGATACAATGAGGATCGAAAAATCTCCCACTGCCTGTTCTGTAGCTAGATATTCAGGACGAGCGTCCTTGTGTTAGGGGAGCAGATGAGCGGTCATGGCCAGATGAAGCTACAATGCCACTAGTCACAGATGTTTGGGGGCCCTGTGTTAATGCTGCATAATCAACGGTAAAAGGAAAAAGTTTTAAGCCCGCCAGATGTTGTATCTCCTCGTAGCAGAACATCCATTAATTACTCGGGAGCTAATGAAATAAAATGTCACCAGTAAACTTGAGAAGCCGTCCTAGGAATGGCGGGAAAGTGCACAGAAGTTCAGATTTACTTTTTACTTTGCTAATTTGAGTCATCCTATTTCTCTCTCGATCCATCTATTTGACTTTGCCTTTTTGGCCAATTTACCCAGGAAATTTGATTCCCAGTTCATCAATTTACCTCAATACGAATGTTCTCCCGAGCTTACAATTGCCCTGGAGGGAGGGACTTGTATGACACCATTCTATTGACCCTTACAAATTAACCTACTTTGTTACTGTGCTGTCACACACTATCTGTACAGTTTATTCAGTGTCCTTGGCTTTCTCTTCTCCTCTTGGTGGCTATTGGATTCACCAATAAATGGCTGCTTCATTCCCTGCCTCAGCTTTTATACTGGCTACGATAGTTTTTCCTGATGCATTGTGGTGATGTCGGATATCAGGAGCCAGGAGGTGTCAGGATCCGAGATACAGCCTGCTGCTAATTATACAACTGTTAATAGCCCTTTTTATGCAACGTTCAAGCATTGTGCCTTTGTTTCACAAAACTGTTCTAGTAAATTTTTTCTAAAGACGTTAACCAACTTGACCCTCAATGAGGGTACTTTGGAACTAAACTGTTGCACTGGGAAGCCGTCTGGGACAGGCTCATCTAGGCCGGGGCTTGGCGGCGACATCGGTCCCTCCTTATCATTGACTACCTTAGATCCCTGGTGCCGGCAGCCCAATGTACATATGAAAATAAGCAATTTTGTAATATATCTTATCAGAGAAATTATGTTCTTTCTATCCCCTAATTAATCTTTCACTGTCAATTCATGGGTAAAATCTGTACTTAGTGAAGGCCTGTTTTCATTACTGAGATATGTGATGACAGTTGGTGTTTTTAATATTATATGGAGTGAGGAGATGGGAGGCAGATGGAGGAGGTAGAGGCAGATACATTCAGCTGGTAGTTGTCCTAAATCAATAGTAACCATTTTCCAGAGAATGTTATGAGCACAAAGCGTCACCTCCTATCTCAGTAATGGTAAACAAGAGAAAACAACGGCACTCAATCCTAATGTGTACTGGTGCAAAGCTGAAACACTATACTTTGTAACAAAAAGTAAACTGCACTCAACCGCTAAGACATAACTGCATTATAGCTAATGACATCTGAAAAATAGAGACATTTAGTTAATACATATGGCCATATATATAACTGCCCAGTAGCCATGTTAAGGCGTGCCCCCTGTACTGGGTCCTAACCTACTACTTATACCTGTATTTTTAGTCACAGCCTCTCTCTGGATAATATCTCTCTTTGAATGGGTGAGTAGAGACCTGCAAACAAAGAAGACTTAAATCTGTGGCTAGTGAGGGACGGTGCACTACATCCTCTAATCCAAACAAGAGAAAACTGCGGAACTCAATCCTAATGTGTATTGGTGCAAAGATGAATACTATACATTGTAACAAAAAGTCAGCTGCAGTCAAACGCTAATGGTGTGTTTACACGTTCCGATATCGGGACGATATCGGTATACAACGGCGCGGGAGCGCGCATTTTTTGACACTTTTCCCGATATCGCATCGGCGGTTTACACGCTGCGATATCGGGAAACAACGTCACTACGATGTGTACGCCCACCAACCCAGTAACGACCATTTAACATGGGAGTTAATGGGTGAGTTGCGAGTACACATCATAGTTGGATGTTTACACGCAACGATCCTGCTACAACGGCCATCCGATATCGGGCAGATGAATAGCACGCTCATTCAACCCCGATTATCGTTTTGGCATCGTTCCAGCATCGCGTTGTACGTTCAAACCGTACAATGCGCGAACGATATCGGGTCCAACTCGCGAACCACGTGACTTTTTGTCGGAGTTGGATCGGAGTTGGACTCCGATATCGCGGCGTGTAAACCCGCAATAGGAAATGCTTATGTGAATCTAGAAATGCATTACAGCCAATGCAATATGGAAAATGTAGAAAGTTAGCTAGTACATATGGCCATATATATAACCTCCCAGTAGCTATGTGACGTCAAGGCGTGTCCCATTTACTGGGTCCTAACCTACTACTACTATATCTGCATTTTTAGTCACAGCCTCTCTCTGGATAATATCTCTCTTTGAATGGGTGAGTAGAGACCTGCAAACAGAGAACACTTAAATCTGTGGCTAGCGGGGAAGGTGCACTACAGAGGGAGTGATTCCATAATCCAAAGAAGAGAAAACTGCTGCACTCAAACCTAATGTGTATTGGTCCAAAGCTGAAACACTATACACTGTAACAAAAAGTCAGCTGCACTCAAACGCTAAGACATGCCAATGTGAATATACTGTAGAACTGCATTACAGCTAATGAAATATGAAAAATGGAGATATGAAATATGGAGACACTTATCTAGTGCATATGGCTATATATGTAAACGACCAGTAGCCACTTCGAGGTCTGTCTTCTTTGCTTTCAGTAATAGGAAAGTCTGTATTCACTGAAGATAGATTTTTGACTGTGAATTAAAAAATTTGAGAATGAAAAATCAATCCCGGAGGAGAAAGAATCAAATTTCGCTACTAGGATATGTTACAAAGTATATTATTATTATTTATTTATATACCGCCATCGGTTCCATGGCGCTTTACATAGGAAGTGGGGGTAACAAGGACAGGTACAGTACAAACGAACAATCAAGGCTTGCTGATACACGATGGGAGAGGACCCTGTCCACGATATATATATATATATATCGGGGATACGGTCTGGGTGACCCCAATCTTTTGAACAGTGGTATGATATATATATATCATACCACTGTTCAAAAGATTGGGGTCACGCAGACAATTTTATGTTTTCCATGAAAGCTCATACTTTTATTTATCAAATGAGTTGCAAAATGAATAGAAAATATCGTCCAGACATTGACAAGGTTAGAAATAATGATTTTTATTTGAAATAATAATTTTCTCCTTCAAACTTTGCTTTCATCAAGGAATGCTCCCTTTGCAGCAATTACAACATTGCAGACCTTTGGCGGGTACTATTTAATGAAGCTACCAGTTGAGGAGCTGTGAGGCGTCGGTTTATCAAACTAGAGACTCTAATGTACTTGTCTTGTTGCTCAGTTGTGCAGCGGGGCCTCCCACTTCTCTTTCTACTCTGGTTAGAGCCTGTTTGTGCTCTCCTCTGAAGGGAGCAGTACACACCGTTGTAGGAAATCTTCAGTTTCTTGGCAGTCTCTTGCATGGAATAGCCTACATTTCTAAGAACAAGAATACACTGTCGAGTTTCACATGTAAGTTCTCTTTCTGGCCATTTTGAGAGCTTCATAAAACAAGCAAATGTAATGCTCCAGATTCTCAACCTCCTTCTCAAAGAAAGGTCAATTTTATGTTCAAAATATTTTTATTGCATAGATATAATCATACAAATTAATGGATTTTACAATCTAGTTCAATAGGAAGAATATCAGAATCGTACAGTTCAGATTAATTAATTTTTGTAATTACCGTATATACTCGTGTATAAGCTGACCCGTGTATAAGCCGACCCCCCTACTTTTGCCCCCAAAACCTGGGAAAACCTATTGACTCGTGTATAAGCCGAGGGTGGACTCCAGCACAGGTATACAGCCCCCAGCAGTGTGGTATATAGGTCCCCCAATGGTAGTATACAGCAGCCTCCCCAGTGGTAGTATACAGCAGCAGCCCCAGTGGTATATACAGCAGCAGCTCCAGTAGTTAGTATACAGCAGCCCCAGAGGTATATACAGCCCCAGTGGTAGTATACAGCATCCCCAGAGGTATATACAGCCCCAGTGGTAGTATACAGCATCCCCACAGGTAGTATACAGCAGCCCCAGAGGTAGTATACAGCAGCCCCAGAGGTAGTATACAGCAGCCCCAGAGGTAGTATACAGCAGCCCCAAAGGTATATACAGCAGTCCCAGTGGTAGTATACAGCAGCCCCACAGGTATATACAGCCCCAGTGGTAGTATACAGCAGCCCCACAGGTATATACAGCCCCAGTGGTAGTATACAGCAGCCCCACAGGTATATACAGCCCCAGTGGTAGTATACAGCAGCCCCACAGGTATATACAGCCCCAGTGGTAGTATACAGCAGCCCCAGAGGAATATACAGCCCCAGTGGTAGTATACAGAAGCCCCAGAGGTATATACAGCCCCAGTGGTAGTATACAGCAGCCCCAGAGGTATATACAGCCCCAGTGGTAGTATACAGCCCCATAGGTATATACAGCCCCAGTGGTAGTATACAGCAGCCCCACAGGTATATACAGCCCCAGTAGTTAGTATACAGCAGCCCCACAGGTATATACAGCCCCAGTGGTAGTATACAGCAGCCCCAGAGGTATATACAGCCCCAGTGTAGTATACAGCAGCCCCACAGGTATATACAGCCCCAGTGGTAGTATATAGCAGCCCCAGTGGTATATACAGCCCCAGTGGTAGTATACAGCAGCCCCAGAGGTATATACAGCCCCAGTGTAGTATCCAGCAGGCCCAGTGGTAGTATGCAGCCCCCACTCCTTAATATGCGTCCCCCAGTATTAATAAACAGCCCCCCCCCTCCTTATCATGTCCCCCCCGGCTGCGGCAGCTGTTAAAATAACAAACACTTTATACATCACCTTCCGACGCAGCTCTCCGCTCCTCCGGTCCTCAGCGTCTCCGCTCGCGGCTTCTTCTTCCTTGATGTGCCGGCTTGTGACCGCGCGCAGGAAATGACGTCATCTCCTGCGCCCGGTCACATGACACCGGCACAACAAGGAAGAAGAAGCCGCGAGCGGAGACGCTGAGGACCGGAGGAGCTGAGAGCTGCGTCGGAAGGTGATGTATAAAGTGTTTGTTATTTTAACAGCTGCCGCAGCCGGGGGGGACATGATAAGGAGGGGGGGGGCTGTTTATTAATACTGGGGGACGCATATTAAGGAGGGGGGGCTGTGTAGTGCAATATGCATGGCATCCCCCCGCCGCTGATGGACAGGGGGATGCCGTGCATATTCATTGCACTAATGAGGCGGCCCCACGTGACCGCCTGCGGTCACCGCGGCCCCCTCCTGCCTCCTCCAGCCCCCGGTCACAGCTCCCCCCCCACAGCATACCGTATGACCCGTGTATAAGCCGAGGGGGGGACTTTTCAGCCCAATTTTTGGGCTGAAAAACTCGGCTTATACACGAGTATATACGGTAAGTCAAAATTGAGGTAGTATTATACATAGAATCTAGTAACTTCGAGATTTATAAAGTCTTATATAGATTCAGAGATTTGTAGTGCGCATTAGCATCAAATGGGTTACATTCCAACAGTTAAAGAACTATTTACAATTTTATAAATCATGTTAATCAATAAGGGAAGGCAGTAGAAAAGGGAAATTGGGGGGGGGGATAACTTGGAGTGTGAAGAGCCCATTGGAACCATTTAGACACAAGTGTGTAGAGTATTTCAGTATCATTATCTATCTAACATAACGCAAGGACTCACAACGGCGATGAGGGAGTCATAATGTGATTCCAGTCATACCATTTTCTATAGTATTTGTTTAGTAAGTTGTTCCTGAGAGCAAACGCATGTTCATAAGTGTTATGGCAAGCAATTTTTTCAACTAAGTGTTCAATGTTAGGGGGAAGAGGGTCTCTCCATTTAGCTGCAATAGTATTTTTTGCTGCGAGAAGGATATGTGCTATTATAGGTCTATATTTGTTTGGTAGATCTTCAAGGCCTAGCAGCAATACTGCTAGTTCTGGAGTGAGTTTCAGATTTAGGCCTGATAATTTATTTATTAGAGATTCAACTCCTGACCAGAAAGAATTAAGTACTGCACAATCCCAGAAAATATGAGTAAGATTACCATTATGCAAACAATTTCTCCAACAAAGGGGAGAGTTAGTTTCTTGAATTTTGGAGAGCTTAACTGGTGTAAAGTACCACCGAGAATAGATCTTGTATTGTGTTTCTAATAGAGAAACACAAGGGATAGATCTGTATATAGTTTCAAAGTTTTTTTGAAGCACATCAGGAGAGATATTTATTTTAAGATCCTTTTCCCAAGCTGTGATGTTGGTAGCTTGTTGGAAGATAGAGTCTTGATTAAAATTCTGATAGATGTGGATATATCGGGATACGGTCTGGGTGACCCCAATCTTTTATATCATACCACTGTTCAAAAGATTGGGGTCACGCAGACAATTTTATGTTTTCCATGAAAGCTCATACTTTTATTTATCAAATGAGTTGCAAAATGAATAGAAAATATCGTCCAGACATTGACAAGGTTAGAAATAATGATTTTTATTTGAAATAATAATTTTCTCCTTCAAACTTTGCTTTCATCAAGGAATGCTCCCTTTGCAGCAATTACAACATTGCAGACCTTTGGCGGGTACTATTTAATGAAGCTACCAGTTGAGGAGCTGTGAGGCGTCGGTTTATCAAACTAGAGACTCTAATGTACTTGTCTTGTTGCTCAGTTGTGCAGCGGGGCCTCCCACTTCTCTTTCTACTCTGGTTAGAGCCTGTTTGTGCTCTCCTCTGAAGGGAGCAGTACACACCGTTGTAGGAAATCTTCAGTTTCTTGGCAGTCTCTTGCATGGAATAGCCTACATTTCTAAGAACAAGAATACACTGTCGAGTTTCACATGTAAGTTCTCTTTCTGGCCATTTTGAGAGCTTCATAAAACAAGCAAATGTAATGCTCCAGATTCTCAACCTCCTTCTCAAAGAAAGGTCAATTTTATAGCTTCTCTAATCAGCCAAACCGTTTTCAGCTGTGCTAATATACTTGTACAAGTTAGCAAACACAATGTACCATTAAAACACTGGAGTGGTGGTTATTGGAAATGGGCCACTATACACCTATGTACTGTAGATATTGCATTAAAAACCAGACGTTTGCAGCTAGAATAGCCATTTACCACATTAACAATGTATAGAGCGTGTTTCTCATTCATTTCATGTTTGCTTCATTGAAAAAAATTTGCTTTTTTTCAAAAATAAGGACATTTCTAAATGACCCCAAACTTTTGAACGGTAGTGTACATTACCATATTTATAATGAATTTGTCACAGTGCTCATTGGTCAAGACCCTTGTAGCTGATCAGAGGGGACGCATGGAGTCTGACTCCCGCTAATTAAATAGGATAAGTTATTCATATTCATATAAGAACAAGAAATCCCCTTTAACATCCAATGAATCCATATTTCTTCACATCTTCTACAATACATATTGGATTTATGAAACTTACAAGGAATGTTAGCAATAATCCCTTAACAATTCCCCTCTAAGATATGTATACTAATATACAGCGGGTTTTGTGTAACATTCAACACACCGCGTCGGAAATGGAACATCGGCATAAATTCCCTCCGTCACTAAAGCTGTCTCCGATAAAACACAATATACATCTCTACTTAGAAATCCAAGATGAAGAGGAATGCAGAGGAATATTCCAGACGGGCGCTTGTTCAGAACATTCATCAACCCAAGCAATGTAATGTCACGGGGATCGGGGGAGCGCTCTCGCTACCTATGTTCAAAATTATTAAGATTTTGCAGAATTTTTTGTGTACAGCTCGGCGGCCGCTTTGACCTTTTACCAAGGAAACTCCAACAAACGCAGTAAAGGAGACCTCGAATCCTGACTGTGTGCTAATGCAACCTGACAGCAAGAGCAAGCAAGGGGGAAACGGCAAAGATCAAAGTCTAATTAAAGGGATTACAGCTGAGATACAAGTAATGATGATAGATAAGATCACCCAAAACACTATACATCAATACTTTCCTGTGAAATTTCCCTAAGACTTCAATTCCTTATTGTATAGTTTTATGATGTGATAGCGATCTGCTTGCAAAACCCTCAAGGGGCTGCAATTCACATATAAACCACGTATGGACACATTGTCACGTTGGACTAAGGTGGATGCTCGGCTACCGAGAGTGACAGTGGAGACACGGACCAACGATGTCTGGCACGCTACACTAAACAACAGACAGGGAAACACCGGGGGGGTGGGGGGGAGGGGCAAACAAATACAACATGGGGGGGCCCTGTTCATGGTGAACGGGGAAGAGGTGACTTCCTGCACTCGCTTGCAGCCGTGCCCTGATCATCCTACTGTCTTTTAACCCTTCGCCGTACAGGATAGCTAGTCCCTTCCTGGCCCTGATGTTAGCCCTCAATAGGGAAAAGGAGGCAGGAGCACTAGTCCCAACCACTGCAATAATAACAACAAGAGAAAGGGGAGACAGACAGGGAACAACAAACAACTTCATGCCTACTGCCACGCTCCTTGGCAACAGACAGCTTGGCCGTAGTCAGCTCTCCAGAGAATCTCCTTCACCTCAGAAAGCTTGCCCAGGAATACGTTCAATCACCAGCAAAGGATGCTGGAACCATGTGACCATATAAAGGGGATGGGAGTGGTCACAGAGTAGCCACACCTGGACAAAGAGCTAGCTAATTTGCTAGCAACAGAAACTGACATTAACTCCTAAACTGCCAAAGGAAAGAAACATGTTTAATATGGAGTCTCAATACAGGAGTGGGAGACAGGTCCTAAACTGTCACAAGTTTCCAAAGTAAGAGAGACCATCATGACACACATCTACTATATACATCCAACAGAGTATCACACAATCATAATTATTATTTTATTATTAATGTGATTTTTTTCAAAGCTCAGCATCTTGGGGTAGGTCAAGCAAAAACTGTAAGGAAGGACTCATTATTGTTATTTATTATTGTAGCACCATTTAATCCATGGAGCTTTACATGTAAAAAGGGGAATATGTAGACAAGAACAAAAAATTATGAACAGTACAAGACACAGACAGGTACAATAGGAGAGAGGACACGGCCCGCAAGGGCTCATAGTTTACAAGAGCTGGGAGTCGATACAGTATATTAGAGAAACGACCCTGCTTGTGAGGACTCACTGTATACAAAGGATGAGGAGAGAGAACCCTGCCCACAAGGGCTGACTGTCTACAAGAGATGGGTGAGGCTCGAATAGGTGAGGACAGAGGACCCTACCCACGCGGGCTCACAGTCTATAAGACATGGGTGAGGATAAAATTAGGTGAGGGGAGAGGATCCTATCCGTGGGGACTCACAGTTTACAAGGGATGGGTGAGGATACAGTAGGTGAGGAGAGAGAGGACCCTGCCTGCGAGGGTTCACAGTCTACAAGGGATGGGTGAGGATACAGTAGGTGAGGCTTGCGGACTAGAAAGGCGGCCCCAGGCTCCATTGTGCCCTCCTCGATTGAGCAGCACACGCCCCGCTGGGTGGCGTTATTCTTTCTTGCAAGTCGCCACTTTAATTTGGAATCTCCTGCCCTCTGTGGTACTATAAAGCACCGGCCACTACGTCACTTCCGGCGCGGTGCATTATGGGCTTCTCACGTGACCTTCCCCAGTGCATTATAGACCTGATCACGTGATCGGCCTGGCTCCGCGCATGTGCAATGCGCCTATTAAAACCGGTCCGATCACGTGATCAGGCCCATAATGCACTGGGGGAGATCACATGAGCGGCCCATAATGCACTGCGCCGCAAGTGACGTCGCGGCTGGTGCTTGATAGTACTGCAGAGGGCGGGAGATTCCAAATTAAAGAGGCGGCTTGGAAGAAAGAATAACGCCGCCCAGCGCTGCACCATCGAGGAGGGCACAATGGAGCCTGGGCCCGCCTTTTCAGTCCCCAGCCTCAGGGACTCCTGTAAGTTTAGCTCAGAGAGGGATAGATAGGGAGCAGCTAGGAAGGTGCAGGGACAGGTAGTGATAGTGTAGGGGCTTAGATCCAGGTGACAGGTTCCCTTTAATACTAGACTAGGACTGTCCCGATGGGTACACTTTGTGGTGGTGGGATGGCTTTTACACTCTTTTGATTAAACAGTGTTACCCCATATGCCTGATGTTATTGACATGTACTACTACTATTTACTTTATTACTTTATTATAGGGTATAGGCTCATTTTGTGTTTTCTTCTTGGCTTTTGACCAGGTTTTGTAGATAAAGGTCTAGGGCAGCATTCTGAATCTTTGCCTTGGCAATGAAAAATCTAGCCAGAAACCTAAAGGGTTATATCCAACATTGCCAATTAGAGGATTCAACCACCCGAATCCGGTGTCCTGTTGTTCCTCGGTTGCAGTCAATCCAGGGTACTATTCACTTCAGCTTGAGTATTATAGTACTTGCATCGAATAATATAATATAGATTGTTTAGTTACTGATTTTATTGTACTGAATTATTAATGATAATTAGGTGACCCGCCGTGTTTGGGCAATGTCACACAACGCGGGTTGTCCACTTGTTAGGCCAACGACCCATTGAGATATTCATTGTGATGGGGCAGGGGGTTTCACCCAGTCTCATCAGGATATTAAACTAAGACTCCTGTTCAGTTTCGTAGACTACCGCCTTGCGGCATTAGATTAAGGTATGATTTTTGGATGTGTAACCATTTCTCTTTTCTACAGTTCTTGCCTGATAAATGAATTGCCACATCAAGCTCTACATTTTTTCTTTGCTTTTACATCCAATACGTCTGCCAGCATGAGGTAGCAGTAAATTCTTGTAACAAATTTATACCATATGTACTGGAGCAAGCTGGATAAATGCTGCTTACATCGGTTAACTGGCGAAGTGCACAGAACTCACCACATTATTCTGTTATCAGAATATAACTGATGAGACATAGCGTCCTACACACAGATTTCTATAATAGAGTGATGCGCCTCCAGATGTCGGGCATTATTGTCTTCTGTACATGTCATGCTAATAGACGTATCATGAGCCTCAACCCATCGCAAATCTTTCACGACCTCTTATTGTGCATTTGGACTTTGGGATGCGCCATCTCGAGACAGAGTATCGGGGTACCAGCCATAAAAAGTGCTAACACACAGAATATTTGCCTACTCTTTCAGGAGGTCTTTCCTTTTCACGGGCCACCTTGTAGATTTAATTTGATTAATATGATAAGTAGACAAGTGCTATCCACTGAGCCACTGGGCAGGATGGTGGCTCAATGGTTAACTCCGTTGCCTTGCAACACTGGGTTCCTGGGTTTAAACCCCTCCAAGGACAACATGTACAAGGAGTTTGTATGTTCTCCCTATGTTCACTTCGGTTCTCCGATTTCCTCCCACACTCCAAAGACATACTGATGGGGAAAGTAGATTGTGAGCCCCACAATCACAATCTATAAGGGCCAGTGAGGGACTAGGTATTCTGCTCGGCGACATGGTGAAAGAACCTGCATAGGGACGGTATGGAGACCAGGGCAGAGCCGCAGGTGAGTGCAGGAGGTCTCTTTTCTCTCATTCCCTATGAGCAGGGCCAGCTATTGTATTTCCCCCCCCCATGTTTTCCCCGTCACCATTCGTGCGCCACTGTCAAGCTCTATACTATATTCGGACACACCCTAGGGCCTAGTCCATGACGTGACAGTTATAGAACTGGTTTTCTTATAAACCACAATTGCCATCACACGCCTGCTACATACACATCCCTATATGTACCTATAGGTGACCAGTAAGGGACGACCCTCCCCATCCGCTCTTTCTCCTATGTGATGTTGATTTTAGATGTTCTGCATATTAAACGCTTTCTTGCCCTTTGCTTCTTCCTTCGCTCGGAGTGGAGAACAATGATTTTTATTTTCTTGCTTCACAAACCAAAATTTGCTGGAAACGTTTAATTGATTTGATTTATTAAGAGATTTCCTAGAACATATTAATCTTGCGGTGACGCTGCGCAGTCATCTGAACAGTAATGTCTGTGTTTGCAGGTTGCTCGGTACTAAAACGAGTCTCTTCTTCTTTGCTTTGTCTAGGAGAGAATGTGGAGTGTAATTTGGGATTGTCTAGGAAACAGACAGAAGAGGAGCACCGCGGACATTATGAAATAATAGTCCCTTATCTATTCAGTGGTGAACAGTGGAAGCCGATAGCTGCCATCTTTCCAAAGGTTTGATTTCTTTTTCATGCCCCTATGAGAAGCTTTTAGTTACACAATGGTGAAAGAACAGAGAACATTGGAACCTGCAGAAAACATTATATGTAGGGGCCAGAGACAATCCGACTATTCTCCGCGCCCAGCACCCAACATAGCATTCAGTGTCAGACATTTCTTAAATTGTTCTAGATGATGTCTGCAGTTAGCTATTGTTACCTTGTATTACGGGTTATTCCATTTACACTTATTACTTCTCAATGCGGCAGAGATATAGAGAGATAACTATGCTGGAAAACCGCGTATCTTATAGAAGTGTTCTTACCTTCCAAGGTTCCGAAATGCTTTCTGGGGTCATTTATACGGCTTGTAAACAAACAGTGACAGTTCAAATCTAAAATAAAAATGTTTGTGAAAAAAAAGTACATTTTAATTTTTACGGATCAATTTGTGAAGCACCTGGGGGTTCAAAGTGCTCACTATGCATCTAGATACGTTCCTCGTTGGGTCAAGTTTCCAAAATGGGCTCGCTTGTGTGGGAGCTCCAATGTTTAGGCACACAGGGGTTCTCCATACACGACATGGTGTCCGCTAACAATTCGAGCTAATTTTCCATTCAAATTGTTAGCGGACACCATGTCGTGTATTGAGAGCCCCTGTGTGCCTAAACATTGGAGCTCCCCCAAAAGTGACCCCATTTTGGAAACTAGACCCCCCAAGGAACTTATCTAGATGCATAGTGAGCACTTTGAACCCCCAGATGCTTCACAAATTGATCCATAACGATGAAAAAGTACTTTTCACAACAAATTTGTTTTGGCCTCAATTTTTTAATTTTTACATGAGCAACAGGATAAAATGGATCCTAAAATGTGTTGGACAATTTCTCCTGAGTACACCGATACCTTATATGTGGTCATAAACCACTGTTTGGGCGCACGGCAGGGCTCAAAAGGGAAGGAGCGCCGTTTGATTTTCTGAATATAAAATTAGCTCCAAAAGTGAAATTGCGCTCCTTCCCTTTTAAACCCTGCTGTGCCCAAATAGTGGTTTATGACCAGATATGAGGTATTGGTGTACTCAGGAGAAATTGCCCAACAAATTTTAGGATCCATTTTATCCTGTTGCCCATCTGAAAATGAAAATATTAAGGCTAAAAGAACATTTTTGTTGGAAAAATTAAAACGTCCATTTTTTCCTTCCGCGTTGCTTTAGTT
Organism: Allobates femoralis; assembly: GCA_033576535.1. Taxonomy (NCBI): domain Eukaryota; kingdom Metazoa; phylum Chordata; class Amphibia; order Anura; family Aromobatidae; genus Allobates; species Allobates femoralis. The sequence continues at coordinate 41,060,505 of JARQOC010000006.1, read as the reverse complement.
CCTGTGAAGCACCTGAAGGGTTAATAATCTTCTTGAATGTAGTTTTGAGTAGCTTGAGGGGTGCAGTTTTTGGAATGGTGTCTTTCTTGGGTGTTTTCTGTCATGTACACCCCTCAAAAGGACTTCAAATGTGATGTGGTCACTAAAAAGTAGTGCTGGAAAAATGAAAAATTGCTGATGAACTTCCTAACCAAATTTTTTTTTTTCAAAATTGTGCTCATGTAAAGTAGACATGTGAGAAATGTTATTTATTAACTATTTTGTGTCACATAACGCTCTGGTTTAGCAGAATAAAAATTCAAAATTTGAAAATTGCAAAATTTTCATCAAATTTTTGATTTTTTCACAAATAAACACAAAAATTATCAACCTAAATTTAACACAAACATGAAGCCCAAGATGTCATGAAAAAACAGTCTCAGAATCGCTAGGATCCGTTGAAGCGTTCTAGAGGTATTACTTCATAAAGGGACACTGGTCAGAATTGCAAAAAACAGTCTGGTCATTAAGCTGCAAAGTGACTCGGTCCTTAAGGGGTTAAAGACGATGATTTTAATATGTGCATTTTAATGTCTTTTCTAATAAAATGAATTTTTAAGGATCTATATCTTATGACTCTCTGCTGGATATTTTTCTATTTTTTTACACACATAATGGGGATAGAAGATGCACATTTAGCAGACAGACTCCACCACTAAGTCACTTATCCTTAGGCCATGGCACACATTGAGTCTTTGGTGAGATTTTTACTTCAGTATTTGTAAGACAAAACCAGGAGTGGAAGAATCAGAGATAATTTTTTTCTGTATTTATTACTCACCCCTGATTTTGCTGTACAAATACTGGCAAAAATCTCACCAAATACTCAAAGTTTGCACGTGGCCTTAGAAGAGATGATTATTTACTCTCTCTGGAGAATCTCTGTAAGTGCATCTCTGCTACTGTGTCACAGGACAGGGAGGGGTTAAACCTCCAAGTATTTAATATCTATTGGAAATAAAGATTTTTTTTCTTCATTGATACCAGATAAAACAAATGGCCGGCCACAATTCACTATACCAAGACCAATAATACCACGCAGAAGAAGTACCACCACTCCAACACCAGAGCACATATTACCACCACATAGTGCCCAAATAATGCCACATACAAGGCACAAATACCGCCACACCATGACCAAAGCACATAACACCACAACATTATGATCAAATACTACCACGTACAAGGTATAATTTCTGCCACACCATGACAAGACCACATATTACCACTATATAGTGACCAAATAATGCCACATACAAGGGACAAATACCGTCACACCATGACCAGAGCACATAATGCCACCATTAGTGACAAATAATAGTACAATAAAGAACATTTTATAAAAGGTCTTGGGCCAGTGTACAGGTAATACAGGGATTATACGTGACATTATACACAGGAGCTCTGTATATAATATCAGTGTACAGGTAATACATTGATCATCAGTGACATTATACACAGGAGCTCTGTATATAGTGTATAGTGTGTGTATAGGTAATACACATACCCACCAATGATGTCTCTAGGTGAAGTCCTTCATCTTCAGGTTTCATCTTCATCTGTCGCAGACTGATATAACGTCTTCTAGCCAGGGCTCATCTCTGCAGAAAATAACACAGTTATCTATAACTGACCACTTTCAGAGCACATTCCCCACTTTCCTCAAGAGTTCTACACTACATCAAAAAAGCGACGTAGTACCACCCCACACAATAACGGGGCCTCCCTTTTGTTCCTCTCATGGAAAACAGTATTCTCAAAAGTAAATAATATTACAGCAGTAATAATGTCCCCTAATTTGCTCCTACAGTAAATATGTCTCCACTTGCCACCATTAACCATTAATGTATGTTCCTCATTCTTATCCCCATATAGTAATAATGTCTCCCATCCTGGGCTGGGCCCCTTCCTGGTACATATGGGTCTCTTGCTGGTGTATGTATGTCCCCCATCCTAGACTGGGCCCCTCGCTGGTGGTATATATAGCTTGGTATATATATATAACCCCCATCCTCTGGGTCCCAGATCAGTTCTGCACTTAAAAAAAACAAACAAAAAAAACTACTCTACTCACCTCACTTCACCGATGATCGCAGAGTCGAGTGCTGGAGAGTCCACACTGAGCTGCCGGTGTGCGCACAGACAGCAGAGTCCCAGAGCAATGATGTCATCCCCCTGAGACTCTGAGTTCCTATGTGTCGAGCCCAGGCTTTGGGGTACTCGGGTATCAGGCTCCTGGGGTTAACTGTGTCACGGGGAGTGGTGGCCGCGCCTGATCCCGTATCCTGGGCCTATCTTCAAAAAGGGGGTATATTTACAGGGGTTTATATACAGTTTGCTGTGACGCCACCTGTAGTTCCTGGTGAGATGTCACCAGCGCCGCCACAATCCGCTGGAGGTAGATGGTAATACGGCTAGTTTGGTAAAGTCCTCTACAGGTAGGACTGGACCTCTGGGGCAGCTTGTGAGAAGGGGCAGCTTGTATTGGAGCTGTGGCTGGGATGAGGAGTGTTGGAGCAGTCTATGAGGGGTACCGGGAACGGAGAGGAATGACACACGCACACTGCAAAGTCTCTTTTACCTTTTACTGATGGTATGCAGGTAAAGATGCCCAGGGCATTGACAGGTGACCAGGTTGCACAGTGGGTCCCCACAGCAAGTGGGTATAAGGCCTCCTCTGTTCCTTTGTAGTGATCGAAGCACAGCCTGCATGCAGCCAGACTTGCCTCCTCTCTCTTCCTGACTCTGATGTCTGTCTCTCCTCCTGCACGGTCTCTCTGATCACTGCAGTGATGCACTGCTGTGTCTGGCTCCCTCTCTCTACCCACATTGTAATCGGGTGGCTGAAGCCTCCACGGTGTGACAGGGTTTTCTGTGGTCCTGGAGTATCCCACAGGTGCGGATCCCTGATGTCCGGTACTTCTTTGGGACGAACTCCCTCGAATTCCTCACTCCCTCTTTTCTATCTACTCCTTGCCTTCTGTCCCCACTTAGGCTGGCTGGACGTAGAAGGGGCACTCTGGGTCACTGGTTCGGGCCTAATCGCGGCACCGACCACCAGGACGTCTTCGCAGCTCTCCTACCATCTGCACACTCTGCCTAACTCCTCCCCAGCAGCAGTATTTAAAGGGGATCTTGCCTAAGGGCAGCAAGTTGGGCTCCCCCTACTATGATGGGGAGGAATGTGTTGCATGTAAATAGCCACCTGTTGTGGAAACCCAACCGTGGATTAGAGAAGTCTGTGGCTACCTGCGTGAGATTGCGTCTCCCTGCTTTACCGCTCAGAGACCATTTATATCGGTGCACTGTGCACACCGGATATGATTAGAAGTGGGAGCTCTGGGGCAGGACCCTCTCTGTGCAGCACAGGGGGGTAAGGGGGTGGGGCACGGGGATGAGGTCATGGGGACCTGAGGCCCACCAGAGGATTTCCCACAGCCCCAGTGGGCCAGTCCGACCCTGTCTTGAATATGCAAAGAGGGCTAAACTATTTTTTAATTGCAAATGTATGGTAAAGTAGGTTGCCGTGAGTCTGCACAATAGCATACATTGCATCCTTCGGTTCAGCATATAGTCAAGAAAGACTCAAACATGATGTGAACCAAACCATAGACACAAGCTAATATGGCTTTAGATTTTAGCTGAAAGGACATTTACACAAGTCAGGAGAGCACGATCTCTTAGATGCCACAAAATTGGATGATGAAGTATCTTTAACACCTGACAATTTTAACAACGCACCGAGGGCGGGAGGAAGGAAGAGATAAAGGAAGACGAGATGTGACAGGGAGTTCATTAGGCGGAATCCAGCAGCCATTATTCTATTATATAGAGCTGGCTGTTCTGTAATTAAAACTTCCAAGTGTTTCTGAGGAAAAGGAAAAACACAATTATCTTCTTATATAACACATTTCATTACAAAGCAAAACCCACCAGACGTGCTTACTGCCTAATAGCAAAGGCATACACGTGCCTAAAATCATAAGCATCTATATTAGTGGTGTCTGGGTTGTGCCCCATTGGAAACAGGATGGGAGAGGTTTAAAGAAATTACTGAAGAAAAGGCTTTTTTTTAAAAAAAACAGTGCCACTTTAGTCCATGGACTGTGCTGATAATGCGACTAATATTCATAACTTTAAAGGGAACCGGTCATGTTATAAAAAATGATACAAACCTAAAGATATAGGGTTAATCTGCAGGTTAATAGCATTCGGACACTATATGGCCATTACAGTCTGGTAGCTGAATGGCATCAGAAAGCTATCACCCTGCACATTAATCCCATATCTGCAGAATAATAGCATTTATTTCTTTATCAAGTTCCCTTTAAAGGGAACCTATCACTTGTTTATGCCCCACAATTATCACTATCTGTACCTGCAGGTTCATAGCCCTTACCTAAGCACCCTGTCAAAGCTAATAGTGTCATTTTAAAGTTGAAAAAAAAGCATTTGTACTTATATTTTCTTATGTAAATTAGCACAGACTAGTCTATTTAAGTTGATAAAATGTATGTTTTACACTATTAGCTAAGACAGGAATGCTTAGAATAGGACTATAAAGCTGAAGGTACAGACAGTGAAAGCTGGGGGGGGGAGGATAAATGACCTGACAGGTTCCCTTTAAGAGTTAGCACCTATCTGCAAGATAGGATGGACCCAAGCAGTTGCCTTGGGTCCAACTTCTGTCACCCCTATTTAGAAATGTCCAGCAAGAATTGAGTGGTGGTCAGTCTGTTCAATCTCTTTCATAGAATAGCAGAGTTGGGCGAGATCTTAACAGTCGTCAGATCCAACTCACTCTGAGTGCAAGGTTTCCTAAATAATCCCAGCTATATGTTTATCCAGCTTCTGCTTGAAGATTTCCATTGATGGAGAGCTCAATGTATACTGTGGGGATGTTTAACAAATGTATAAGTGTAAAGCGTCCCAAGACTATGTGAAGTTCTATGTTTATGGGGGGAATAGGTGAGGTACATGTACCAGTCTACCCGCATCTGCTGTCCATATAGACTTATTTTGTAAAGTGTGAAATGTTCTTGATCTTTGTTTTGCTGCTGTAATACTGTAATTTCCTTCGGGATCAATAAAGTTTATCTTATCTTATATCTTTTCTTTGGGAGTGCTGGAGACTGCCAAATACACCGCTCTTTTCCCATAGTCCATTAATGGAGAGGTAGTGTGCATGCGTGGCCGCTACTCCATACCAATAGAGCACTTCGGAGGTCTTTTCACTGGGAGCCCCAAGGGTCACACCCCCATCACACACAAAATTATCACCTATACTTTGGATAGATAAGTTTTTCTTTTAAGGGATAAACTGAAATTCCAACACCAAAGACAAAATTGGTGCATGCTCCGAAATTAAAAAAGGCTTTCAATAATGGACAATTCCCTTTAGAGCAGAAATACCCAAACTTTATGACCCTGAGAGCCACAGTCAGTTTGGAGAGAAGACAACAAGCCACATCTAACTCCTGCCTCACCCCCCTCTCCCCATAGTGAAGACATCCAGAAACCTGTACCGGTATGATAACAGCCAACCTTTTCGACAGAAATCAAGGGTTTCTACCTTTTTCCCATCCACGTCTACTCTTCTATGTGAGGCTACTCAGAAAAGTCCCCATCTGGAGACCTGCTCTTCATACTGTTTGCTGGACCTGATGCTAATATACCAAGCTGGGAGACCGCCATGACCCACATGTGGCTTAGTAATGAGAATGGCTCTATGGTCATGTTGAGCATCTATGGTAGCTTTCTGTTTCTTAGGCTAGGGTCACACTTGCGTTGTGACCCTAGCCTTAGCATCTTTTCTTGACTATTCGGAAATATGAAAAGATATCACAAAACAATATATTTAACATGTTAGAAAAACGATCTTTATGACTACTTGAATCTTAAAGTTTTATTTTTAGGCTTAACAACTTGTCCAGGATTAGGAAAATAAGAGGTTTCTTATCCTGGATCTTCTCTAAGCTGTCCATAGACATTAAACAGGTGTCCATTCTTCACTGTCTCTTTCATGGGTAGTTTGATGTTCTCAGGACTTCTGCTTGTTACATGATGTAATCAGTAAGGGGTTTGGATGTTACATCCCTGATACAGAAACTAAAATACGGCCAAATCACAGCCAAGTGTAACTGATATTATTATTATTATTATTATTTATTTATATAACGCCATTAGGTTCCATGGCGCTTTACATGAGGATGAGGGAGACAAGAACAAGTACACTAAATCTAGGCGATCAGGACGTACAAGTACAGGAGGGGCAGGGACCCTGTCCACAAGGGCTCACAGTCTATGATATAACACGACATGTAAACTTGTGCTAAACCCAGATTGATTTTGCGTCTTTTTTGGGAATGAAAATTGGACTTTATTGGTGCCTTACTGATTTTTGAATTTCCACCTTCTTTAAGTGAACAGTTTTTTTTTTTTAATATATATTTATACTTAGTCGAGGTTTTACTTATCCAGATCTTTTAGCCTAATGTATCCTTAGGCTACGCAAACTGTTTGCACAATTGTTCTTCAGTACTTAATTTAGCTATTTTTTTTTCTTAAAAATGCATTTGAAGAGCAGCACGTCATAACTCATCGATAGGAAGGATAGTGAGACTTTTTACCCTGTGGCCATGTGCCAATGATGAGTTTTTGGTGAATTTTTGACCGTGACTGTTTTGCTGTATCTCAAACGCACTGTCTTAGGCTAGGGTTCATATTGCGTCTGTGCTGTCCGTTTAACGGATCCGTTTGGCAGCAGCTCAAGCACAATGTAACGGAGAGTGTAACGCATCCGTAGACTCCATTCAACAAACACATACGAATGCATGTCAAAATAGGCAAGTATGCATTTGTTGAAATGCACAAGCAAATGCAGACTGCAGCGTTTTTCAGTCCATTAGAAAACAAACGCAACATAACGCAATGCTACAGATTTGTACACGCAGCCTCCGATCCTCTCAAGATCTCCTTCTCTCATCACCTCTTATCTCTTCTTCCCTTCAACCACATACAAGATTTCTCCTGTGCTTCCCCCATGCTCTGGGACTGTCTACCCCAACACATCAGACTCTCGCCCACCGTGGAAACCTTCAAAACTAACCTTAAGACCCACCTCTTCCGACAAGTCTACAACCTGCAATGATCCTCAGTCTACCGAACTACGAATGACCAGGTCAACCCTTTCCTAATATACCCTCGTCCATCCCTTGTAGACTTTGAACCCTTGCGGGCAGGGTCCTCTCTTTCTGTACTTGTGCGTGCCTTGTATTGCTCATGTTTATTGTACTTGTCTATGTATGCCACATGTAAAGCGCCATGGGATAAATGTTGCTATAATAATGAATAGTAATAATATTGCGTTTGTGATACATGATAGGTTAGATAGATGATGTAATGTACAATAATTAGATCTGTCTCTTTAAGAAAACTAGGTCTGGTGTATCATGGGAAATGATAAGAAGGAGGTGGGAAGTTAAGTTTTAGTTTCACTTTGGAGCATGCTGATGAAAGACTGCTATGTTATATGATGGAGTAAGATGGAAGAAAATAATAAAGTATAGTTAATGTTTACCATTGTGAATGCCTCATATCGTGTGGACATTACAGATGATAGAAAGAAAGATAGATAAGATAGCTGGGATAGATAGAAAGATAGATAGATGCAAGAATAACACTACCAGTCTCCCCACTCTCTCTGCTGCTTCTGGTGCCGCTCATTAAGCTCATGAATATTCACCCAGTGACCTGGAAGCAGCAGAGAGAGAATGGGGAGAGTGGTAATGGCATTCTCTCATCTATCTATCTATCTATCTATCTATCTATCTATCTATCTATCTATCTACAGCTGAGATTACAACTATTTGTTAATCACAGCAGGATAGAAAAGAAACCTTAACCCCTTCAACCCTGAATGGAAGTTAATTTCATACTCCGTAGAAATGGCAAGTGGGCTCCAAAAAGGATTTGCAATCAATTACATGCTGTGACCTTCTGACCACAGATCCCCCCAAAGTCTTATCACAGCTGCGTTCTTTTCTCTTCTAACTAGCCATGCACTCATGTATCTGGACAGTTGGAAGAGATAGTGGTTTGCAAATAAACATTTGTCTAGCAGTTATCTCGTATGTCCATCTTAATATTAGAGATTGTGCTGTGACTTCCTACTGGGAGAGAGGCAGAGAGGGCTGCAGAATTCACAAACTGGACTCAAACCCATTCACACAGCTACTAAAAAGACCACACGTCTGGTATTGATGCACAGGGCTTAAAGTGGTTCCCACAAATATTACAGATAGTTATATAGGTTGAAAAAAGACCTAGGTTGTTCAAGTTCAACTTTTCTCCAATTATACATTTTTGTTACTAATTTGTTATATTACTTTTATGCATCGTTTTTTTCATGAAAAGGACAGTTTTTTTTTCCCTCAAACCTTTAAAGGGAACCAATCACCAGTATTTAACCACCTGTAAATCAGGGCAGCAGGTGATTGACGTGTGCAGCATGACATCACTATTTGTTTTTTTTTCTATTCCTCCCCTGTGGGCTTGTCTTTCTGCTGTAAGCCGAACTTCCTCTCTCTTATCCAGACTTATCCAGGGGGAGGGGATTTGGCTTACAGCAGAACGTTAAGCCCACAGGGGAGGAATAGAAAAAAAAAAACAAATAGTGATGTCATGCTGCACACGTCAATCACCTGCTGCACTGATTTATAGGAGGTTACATCCTGGTGGTTGGTTTATATAACTTTCAATACATTGTAGTCCTATCTGTCTGGATTTTTCCATACAAACTATGATTTATAGTTTCTACCTTCAAAAAAGAAAAACTAATTCGCATCACTTTTGTTTGATCCACATTTCATTATTTATTGATATCACCTCAATGCCGAGGGCAAAACCGCTACCGACACAATCGGTCCCAAGCAATGACTTTAGATTATTAGGTAAAATACTCATTAAACCTGTCAAACTCCATTATGCCTTAAAGACATGGACGAGCAAAGACATGACGGCCTCACTGCCAAGCCACCGGAGTGATTGACATGGATCTAATTCCCCTATGCTCTCTGTTTACAAAGAAACCGCTGAAAAGTATTATATCGTGTGATATGAATGTAGCGGAGATTGACCCACAGGACTTCTTTTCACAGGCTGGATGCTTAGAGCCTTCAAACAGACACATAAAATAGTCAAGCGGAGCTGTGGATCTCTTGTCAGATATAATGACCCGAGGATGCTTGTCTAATAAGAATTCCCCAATAGGGGACAGAAGGACAGAGCTGTTTGCCTGACATAATCGTGTTCTGTAAAGTATAAAAGAATGAGCTCTTGCCCATGATTTATTAAAGTCTAAGAGCCATTAAGCTTTACAAGAATTACAGAAATGATCTTTGAAGCAGAAATAGCTGGCTCGCTTCTCCAATCTGCTGATAACCTAAAATAAATTGTCTATGGCTTTGTATACAGCACAAGTTCAGCCACGGAGAAGCTCCAGACTCTTGGCTGAAAAATGAAGGTCAGAGGGTTAGAAGAACACGTCTGAAGGTATTGTCAAGACGACAATGGGAGAGTTAGCAGTTAGCGCGCGGGCAGTTGTGCGCTTTGTACACGTGGATGAGGAGGACCACAGGGAAGTCGACTTGGACGATATCAGCTGGTTTTAAGTACCGACTTGACATTCGGGATCAAGGAGGCGCTGTAACATCTTGGGTATGGTGGGGGCACCCAAACCGCAAAGGGTGCAAGATTAAAGACCTGTTCACCTCTCCTAAATCCAGAGGAGGTGCTGCGTCCACCGCCTATTGTCGTTTGATCCACAGCAACCCAATGTATTACTGTAATATCGTTCTCCTAGGCCCTAAAGCACTAAGAAACCGGGGTAAGGCAACTACGCTGCTGCTCTGCGCCCTGCTATATCATTGTGCTGTTCTGCAATATTGAGCTTTGTTACAATTTCAGATCCTCCATTGAGTCAACTCTGTAACACAGCTGTGCCAGCCAACTATGCAACACTAGTTTCTCATCACTTAGTCAAATCTTTTATCTCACTGTGACAGCTCTGCTGCATTGAACTCAGTTAGGGCCACTTCACACACTACAACATCGCTAACGATGTCGCTACAACGTCACAGGTTTTGTGACGTAACAGCGACCTCTCCAGCGATGTTGTAGCGTGTGACAGCCACCAGCGATCAGGCCTCTGCTGTGAGGTCGCTGGTTGCTGCACGTCGCTCAGGACCATTTTTTGGTCCCAAGTCTCCCGCTGGTCAGCACGCATCAGCGCGTGTGACCGCGAGAGACGAGCGAACCAGTGACCTCACAGGCTGGTATCCATGATAAACAGCGGGTAACTAAGCAGTGCGCTCTGCCCAGATACCCACAGTTTATCATAGTTACCAGCGTTCTCCCTGCTTACAGGCTGCGCTAAGCAGGGAGGACGCTGGTATCCATGATAAACACTGGGTGACTAAGCACCACGCGATGCTTAGTTACCACTGTTTATCATGGATACCAGCGATCTCACGGGTGCTGAGTCGCTGGTGGGTCTGCCTGTTTGACAGCTCACCAGGGACTCCAGAGAGACTTTGCAGTGATCCCAGCCAGGTCAGATCGCTGGTGGGATCGCTGGAAAGTCTAAGTGTGTGAGGGGCCTTTACTCTGCCAGCCAACTCAGTTTCAAAACACTGAGTCAAATCTCTTACCCCACTGTATCAGCTTTGCAAGTTAAGAAAAGAGCGACCAGAATAGTGACCGGTCTGCCCACCACAGGAGGTATATGGGTGGTCAGTCCCTCCCATCACTTCTGACCATCATGTACACCTGGCCCTGTAGCATTAATAAGAGCTCATGGAACTGAAGGCTCCAGAGAAACCAATCCAGGTTTACACTGCAGCAAGCCACCACCTCTGCAAAACATACCAGCCATTTACAACATAGCCAGTTGGCATACCACACCCTTCACAATAAATGGGCTCGGCATAGTTTTAAAATGAAAACAAATATGTTTAATTTTTGATCCCGCACTACTCTGTAGCATTGTGCATATTTTTCCACTTTCAGATCTATAAGAAAGAAACAAACCCCTGCCTCATCCAGAACTTTTCCAATTTTCAAATAGTTTTCTAGATCTTTATTTTCTAGATCTAGATCTTTATTACTACAGATTCGAGGCTTCTTGTTCTGGACATTCAATATGGTCCCATAGACCAGAGGTTGGGTCAGATCTTGCTTTATTAATGTAGGTACCTAGTGATGCCCATAATTTGCTCATCTGAAACTACCCTTTACTTGGGAGCTGCTTGCTTTTCCATGACATTGTGTTTTTCAGCTGATTATGTTTTGCCCTTTACCAGCCATGTTATTCCCCTAAAAATGTTTTATGGATGCCTCAGATAAATACACCACCATTACCTTGTCTGCTCCATCTCGGTGAAGGAAATATTATCCTCTCCATTAGCCAATGCCAAATTGAAATAAAACATACAATCTCCACTTCAGAGTGTTGTGCCTTTAGATTTCATGTTAGACATTTTTGTAAACTGGATCAGTGGCTTTTATAATACCTAAAAAAATAATACATTTCGATCTAAAATAATCCAAGACACATCAGTGAAAGAGATGCCGTTTATTCTAGGCGGTCCGAAACTATCCAGCTTCTTCTTCAGGTTCAGAACCACATTCCTGGAGAAGAAATTGGATAATAAACTGCATCTCTTTCACCGATGCGTCTTGGAGAATCAGATTGATTGCATTAATGATACTCCAATCAAACTCTGATTGAGTTTGATTAGAGTGTCAGCTAAGGGCCGCTTCACACTGCGGCGTGATCCGGTCCGGGGCTGTCAGGGAGGACCCATAAAGCCGCGGACTGGATCAGCACACAGGACTGGGGGGCTAATATGCCGTCCGGTCCGGTGTGCAGCGTACGCAGTTCCCACTGCTGATAAGTCAGGACCTCGGCGCCGCGGTCCTGACCTGTCAGCGGCTGCAGCTGCGTGCGCTGCACACCGGACCGGAGAGCATAATAGCTCTCCAGTTCTGTATGCTGATCCGGACAGCCCCGGACTGGATCATGCCGCAGTGTGAAGCCGGCCTAAGGCTAGCTTCACACCACGTTTATTCCCTGTCAGAGTGCAGCGGACAGAACCTGACATCCCCAGACAAACAAAACCATCTGATCCTGTTTTGTGCCGGAATCAGCGGCTGCCACTGTCCAGTGCTGAAACTTCAGCATAGCGGCTGGAGGGGAGCTCTCCTGGTGCTGAAATTTCAGCCAGGGCTTTTTCAGCTGTGCTGTCCAAGTGCTGAACGAGCGCAGCTTGAATTTTAGAGCCGCCACTCGTTCAGCACCTGTCGTCCGGGAACTGGATCATTTTTCTGCCGGATCCGGCGCGATCCGGCACCCATAGACTCCCATGTTATGTTCGCCGGATGGCCCTGGATCTGGGAGAATCTGGTTTTGATTGATTTTTGCCCCGGACACAAAAAATGCTGCATGCTCTGATTTTGTGTCCAGGCAAAAAATGAAATCAACCGGACCCAGCCGGATAGACACCAAACCGGATGGCAAATAACTGCCATCCGGACCCATCCGGCACCACAGGGATGCAATAGGGGCACACCGGACAGCCCTGGACCTGAAAAATCATGGTGTGAAACCAGCCTTAGTGTGATCTGATTCTCTTGCATGAGACAATCATAGCACAGGTGAGGAATAGATAGAGAATAAGATTTCTCCCTCTTCTCCATTGTGAATGTTCGCTGAAATTAGATGGTACTAAATACTTGTAAAACATAGAAACAGGGAATAGCTATAAGTACAGAATTAACAGGTGTATCTAGGTCTTGGAGCCTAAGATGGGCTACAGGTTTTCTCTGCCTCATATAAGGGTTCCAGTGCACTATACAGTAAATCAATTTAAAGTACCACTCCAGGAGTTTCTTTTAATCACTACTGTAGTGGTGCTTTAAATCTAAGTCCCCTGCCCCCTGTCTGATCCTCACCTTCTGGTGGCTTCATCTACTATCGCTATCATGCCGGTGGGTCTCCGGTGATTTGTGACCTGCCAGCAGCTCCAGTGTTTCATGGATCGCACCGGAGGTCCTTTTTCAATATACATCTGTATAAGAGCCTTGTTCCGGCCACATTTTGGTTCTCATGGAGATGCAAAGAGCTCTTGTGACTTAACGTCTGACTTCCGGTCAGTCAGAAGTTTAGGCAAAACATAGCCCCATGGAACCAGAGTGGTGTTGGTAAGGTGAAGGCCACTGGAAAGTGAGTATAATACTGGGGGAAGAGGACTTACATTTAAAGCACCACCAAAAATCCCAAAATAAGGGACTGGTGCACTAAGTACACTGAGGCTGCTGGATTTTTAGAAAGATTTTCACAGCGGTCCATTGCGTCCACCATATATTGGCCACTTACGGTAATTCTTCATTCAATCTGTGGTAATAATGAATATGGTTTGTATATCATTACGCAGATTTGTTTTTCTGAGAGGTGATTGGGGAATGATCTCACCTATTGACATGTACTGCTAGCGGAATGTCAGGGAATCCTGATAGAATACAACGGCTGGTGTCCTACACAGAGGTTCCGCTGTTAGGACTTTATTGCCTAACACCCGCAGCAACGTTCCCCCTCAACCATGGAAAGGAATTGCAAAAATTTGCCTATTGATCTTGGCATTTTAGAAAATGTGTAACCATCATAATCTCCAAGACAATTGGAATATATTTCAATGATTATTGATGAGTGATTAGTAAGATATTCAGGTTCGGATAGCTCTAACTGAATACTTTGAATGAGTAACGAATCCAATGCAAGTCAATGGGGAACTCACTCGGATCCAACTACTGAAACAGTTCAAATAAAATAAAATTGGTCTGTTGGTTTGGCAGTGTGAGGGTCAGATCTGTTAATGTCTGGACGTCTGTAGCATTTGCTGCACATGTTCGGACCTGGTCTGCCTTTATCTGCATTTGCCCTTGTCCCACTCTGGGAGTGGATCAGAAATGTTTCAGGTACATGTTGCATTAATGTGGTTATGCATTTAGGAGGTCGTAAGGCACAGCATGTGTAAAAAACGCAGAGTAGGACTACCCTATTGAGATTGCCGTGACATTGGCAGTGTGGCTCAAAGAATTGATCAATTGTTTGCTAAATATATCATTTTTAAAGCACAGTTAAAAATGAATATGGGCATATGCACTTTTTGTACTGCATCCTAACTATAGGCAGCGCTGTTTTTTTTGGCTTTTTTTATTTGAAACACTTCAAAGTATTTTATTAGAGCTATCCAAACCTGAATACCTTACTACTCGCTCATCACTACTAATGATGCTACAGAAACTGTGGTGACATTTAGGGTCGCACGTCTAAAAGAGACCCCAGACTTTGCATTCTGTTAGACCGGAGACATACTGACCGAAATGCATGTGAGATACTTGCATGAGTCTTGCATGATTCACCCGGCACAGTCATCGACTCTCTGGATGGGCGCGTGGCACTGCATAGAGGCACAAGCAGCTGACGTGGTCCTGTCCAGAGAGATGGCGGCTCTTCCAGGAGACTCATGCGTCTCACTCAGTGTGTCTCCGGTCTTAGGATTTAGGGCTCTTATAAGTTTTACAATGTGTTTACATTTTTATTTCAATTTTATATGTATTTTTTATTATTTTCTAGAACTTGAAGGGTGCATAATGAAATGAATATATAACAGACTGTTCGACTTTTTCTATTCACAAACCTGGTGCACAATATTCGGCATTCACTTTGCTCCACACTTACTTGGAGCATTAACTAATAGCCCGTGTTGTTAGGTCGAAGTGCTTGTACTCATTTATCAAACTCTCTGGACAGTAAACCTGGGTTTTGACAATCCAGCCAGATTTATTGAAAAGTCAACCCCCATGACGCCAATTACTTTTTGTGATGGATATATCTAGCGCAGTTTTTTTTCACTTTCTGATGCTTTGGAAGTCTTTGATAAATTACTGGAAACATTTCTTAAAGTTTTTCATGATAAACCAGGTCTATCTCGTCGATAACTTGACATAAACCTTTGATAAATATTGGTCTTGTATAGAGATGAGCCAAACCTTGAACATTGGCTTTGCAGGTGCTTCATGGAGAAGGTAATTGCCCATTATGAAGCTTTATTTCCTGCATGGAGGACAATGGAGGCTAAAAGCATGATATAAATTCTTGTTTTGGCCTTTGTTGTCTTCAGTGACAGCTTTTTTAGAATGCAATCACACTGCGCATTACGTTTGCTGTTCGATGGTCATTAATAGCCGGTTTACCTAGGACGATGTGCTGCCGAGAATGATGATCTCTTGGGCAAACCAGATGACCATTTCACCCAACAGACAAGCATCGTGCTCATTCATCGGTTGACCAGCAGCCTAGGATTATCGTGAAATGAGCATTCCTTATTAACACTCATTCATGATAATCATACAGTATAAATGAACTTTACTTGGAATTTTTGACAATAAGATGATAAAGTTTCAGCCTGCTGCAAGCCCCAACCATCTATAGGGAACCCTGATAGTAAATGCTTCAATGTCCTTATAACACCATCATTAAAGGGAACGTGTCTCCCCGTTTGGGCACTCTAAACTGTGCCCGCCATCTGTAGCATGCTGTAATTTGGAATTCCTGTAACCCCTCTATGTGCTTAATCGTCCCCCTATATACCTGAGAAATACACTTTTATTCTGTCCCGTGCTGTATGGTAAACCTGAAAAGGTCCGGGGTTGTCTGCTCTCTGTGGTCCTCCCCACTGCCTGTGTGGTATACCAACTCCGCTGTTTTGAACCCACCGCCCGTCCTGTGTATGGCCATTGATTGACAGGCATACTCTCACGCCTGCGCAGTAAAGCAGGTCACAGTGCTCCATTGAAGATGCAGTGCCCAAAGTCTCGCGAGATTTGTGAAGTCTTGCGCCTGTGCAGTAGAATCTCGCGAGACTTCAGGCAGTGCGTCTTCAATGGAGCATGGTGGCCCCTTCCACTGTTCAGGCGCGAGTATAAGCCTGTCAATCAATGGCCATACACAGGATGGGGCGGCAATTTCAAAACAGCAGGGCTGGTATTCCAGGCAGGGGGCAGGGAGGATGACATAGAACACATGGACTTTTTCAGTGGTAATTACCATACAGCGCGGGACAGAATAAAAGTGCTTATCTCAGGTACGCAGGAGGACGTCTGGGCACATAGAGGGGTTATAGGAACCCCAATTACAGCATATTACAGATGGTTGGCACAGTTTAGAACACCCAAATGGGGTGACAGGTTCCCTTTAAAGTCACTGTATTGCCGGTGTAATGCAAAATAGGACACTCTTTTTACTTTCTACAGGAGATACTTAGAAGCCGCCCACGGTCCCCCTCTTAACTCTCAAAAGATTAATAAAAATAGGTGAACTAAGCTACTAGGCTTGTTGGGTATAAAGGCTAGGTGCAGATGGCGGTATGTTTTCTCATCCAAAAAAATATTGGCCCGATTATGCTATTGTCACGCTTAGATGAGGAAACATCTGATGCATGCCACAACTAGGGCTGTGGAGTCGGAGTCGGAGTCAGAGTCGTGGAGTCAAGGTTGGTGTCCATTTTAGGTGGAGTCAAAGACAGATTCAGGGAAATTGAGGAGTCAGATGTGTGGCTAAAGGCCCCGTTGCATGGCGCAACGTTGAAACGATGTCGGCAACGATCTCGTGGGCACGCGGTCGTTTTTGGCATCATTTCAACATCACTGGTGAGCAGTCACACGTCTAGATATTGTGAACAACTCACCAATGTTGTGAGCAAGGATCGTTCGCAAACACTGCGAACGATCCCTGCTCATTGCTGTAAATGGGCGAAGTCGTCCACGACATTATTATCGCGGTGTCACACAGAACGATGTAGCAGTTTGCTGGAGTTGATATCGTTAGGTTTTACAACATGTTGGTAAACCTGTTAACTCCGATACAACGATTTATCGTAGCAACTTGCCAGAGTCACACGCAACGAGGTCGCAAAGTCTTCGCTGGTACGCCTCCAAAACTGTGACGTGTCGGCGATGTCGTTAAATATGTTGTGCCGTGTAACGGGGCCTTTACTGACTTCACAGATATGGTTGTGGAGTTGGAGTAGAGATCGCTGTCCATTTTGGGTGGAGTTGGAGTCGGATTAAGGGAAATTGAGGAGTTGGAGTCGGAGTTGGATGTGTGGCTAACTAACTTCACAGCCATGGTTGTGATGTCAGAGTCAGTGTTTATTTTGGTGGAGTTGGAGTCGCAGTCAGATTCAGGGAAATTGTAAGGAGTCGGATGTTTGGCTTACTGACTCCACATCCGTGGGTGCAACACAGAGATACCAATGAGGATAGAAAGGAGGGAAAGCCATAATGGTAGGGAGATGGAAGGTGGGTCACCTCCTAACATTCAACTGTGGCTGTACCCTTAGCTCCCCAACGTCCCTATACGGGTCCTTCACCCCATCGCCCTCACATGCCTCATCCCTCACTATCCTTCCACTCACCCTAGATAGTGCATAGGCGGCCGTCACACGCTTCAATTTCCTGAACGATATCGCTTAAGCGATCTGCTTTTTGATCGCTTAAGGCTGGCTTCACATTTGCGTATGGGAAGGCAGCGTATTGCTGCGTTCCCATACGCAGTCAAACGCATGCGCACTGCGTTCCTATGTTTAACATAGGAACGCATGGTGCCTGCGTTTGCTGCGTTCGGGTGCGGATGCGGACGATATCTGCTGCTTCCGTGTTCAGCATCCGCACCCGGGACGCAGCATGTTGTTTTTTTTTGTGCGTTTGGGGACCTTGGAAAATCAGCAAGCGTCCCCAAGCGCACAAAAAATGCATTGGCTTCAATGGGTCCGCAGTGTCCTCTGCATGACACCGCAGGAGAACGCTGCGGACACATTGAAAAATCTCCCGGTGGCCGCCGGTGATGTCACAGGAGCTCACCGACGGCCACCGGGAGATCAGCTCAGCCTCTGCTGTCCTCCTCCTCCCCGCCGCCTGTAATGTGCTAGCGATGTCGGCGGGAGAAACAGCTGATTTGACAGCTGTTTGAATCTTCCCGCGCCGACATCTCCTCTCAGTGTCGGCGCGGGAAGATTCAAATAGCTGTCAAATCAGCTGTTCTCCCCGCCGACATGTCCCGGTGCTTACCGGCGGCGGGGAGGAGGAGATCTCCGGCGCTGAACTCCTCCTCTGGCCCGCCCCCGGACAGCTCCGATTGGCTGCCGGGCTCCCTAGTGATGTGTCCGCAGGCGGACATTATCCGCTGCGGACACATCATTTCAACACTGCTTTTGACAGTGTTTGTGTCTGCATGACATCAGCATGCAGACACAAACGCTAATGTGAAGCCAGCCTAAGCGATATCGCTTGTGCATCGCTGCGTGTAATCAAGTGATTTTACAATGTAATATCGCTTGATTGTTTGATCGCAGATTTGTGAGCCGGAGCTCATATCAAGCATCATCGTAGTGTGTGACAACACGATAACCGATCTCCCAGCGGCACAGCCTATGCTGGGAGATGGTATCTATGGTAAACGTCGGGTTACTAAGCGCCGCGCGGCGCCTAGTAACCCGATGTGTACCATAGTTACTAGCGATCTCGCTGGTCCACATCGCTGGTGAGTCTGTCTGTGTTACAGCTCACCAGCGATGTGAGCGATATCGTTAGCGATCGCGCGTGCACGTGATCGCTAGCAATATCGCTCACAAGATTGAAGCGTGTGACGGCCGCCATAGGCCGATGAACGCGCTAGTCTCACCACTGCAGTAATAAGATACAGAGGAGGGAGGAAAGAAAGAGAGATGTAAACAAAAGTTATATACTCCAACTCCACAATTGCAGATAAAGGTGAAATCTGTCCTGATTTTGCCCCAATAATTCATATGCAGCGACTATAAAAGCGACTATAATTTTTTGCATAGAATATACAACTCCAAAAAGGTAACATGTGGATGAGATTAAGTGAAAAACTCATCCACTTTGCTGCTACTGTAAAATGTTGGAGATTTTTCGTAAGGGAAATGTGTGCAGAACATCTGTACCATATTCGGTGTGAACCTAGACATAATATATTACAGTATATAGTCATTCATTCCTTTTTCCCTCTGGCACTGCTGCTGCGATATGAAAGGGATTGTCTTTCATGAGACAGGGAGTTACGCAGTCAATTCCACTTGGAATTTTGTTATGGCCACTTACAATTTTTTGTTCCTTTTCGTAATACTGAAGAGTCAAGCAAATTTCAGTAAATGCTTGAATTTATTGTGACTCGCAGGTATGGAGCACCTCCAATAGAAGGGGAAATCATCTTGTATTGTTTAAATGTGTGTTTTTGTTTTGTTTTGCTTTTTTTTACTATTGGAAGGTTTTTTTTTTTCCATATGACAACTTGTTAAAAGAAAATAAAAAATAGAAACGCTGCAATTTTCACACTGGCCACTAGGGTTATTTTAAGTACCCTTCTTGAGAGTTCCTTGCTACTAGCGCTCCTAATATGACCACTAAGCAATTGTGTACTCACTAGGGCTATTTTAGACATCAACAACAATATAGCAAACAACATACCTGGGCACATCTGAATTGGCACACTGGTTTCCTGAAAAATGCCCACAAGCAATCCAAAACCCTGTGGACAATGTTCCATGTGGGCATTTTTCTGGTCACCGTTCACACCGGACGTACCATAATCATTTTGTAATTTGTGTTGAAGTCTTTAGCGATGGTGCACAACCGTCTGACCCAGGCACAGGTGAAGACACAAACCACAAGAGGAGACTTCAGTAGCACACATCCACAGTAAAATTCTTTGTTTATTTAGAAAACATAGTTAAAAATTGGTGCACAATGCCAGTAAAGCATGGGAGGGGACAGACAAATTTAGCCGAGAACACAGGACAACAACAATTTTGCACTTAAGCGCTTCAAGAGGTCCAAAAATGGATAATGTATTGCATGATAGCTCATATCCTCTGCCACTTGTTCAATGTCTGACATATACAGTAGATAAGACAGGATCCACCATTCACAATAGATGATATCACAGCTCACCTCCTCCTCCTCCTCCTGTATTATGACTGATAACACCTCTATATACAGTAGATAACACAGGAGCCACCATTCACAATAGGTGATATCACAGCTCACCTCCTCCTGTACAATGACTGATAACATCTCTATATACAATAGATAACACAGGATCCACCATTCACAATAGGTGATATCACAGCTCACCTCCTCCTCCTGTACAATGACTGATAGCACCTCTATATACAGTAGATAACACAGGATCCACCATTCACAATAGGTGATATCACAGCTCACCTCCTCCTCCTGTATGACTGATAACACCTCTATATACAGTAGATAGCACAGGATCCACCATTCACAATAGGTGATATCACAGCTCACCTCCTCCTGTATAATGACTGATAACACCTCTATATACAGCAGATAACACAGGATCCACCTTTCACAATAGGTGATATCACAGCTCACCTCTTCCTGTATAATGACTGATAACACCTCTATATACAGTAGATAACACAGGATCCACCATTCACAATAGGTGATATCACAGCTCACCTCCTCCTGTACAATTACTGATATCACCTCTATATACAGTATATAACACAGGATCTACCATTCACAATATGTGATATCACAGCTTACCTCCTCCTTCTGTACAATGACTGATAACACCTCTATATACAGTAGATAACACAGGATCCACCATTCACAATATGTGATATCACAGCTCACCTCCTCCTGTACAATTACTGATAACACCTCTATATACAGTAGATAACACAGGATCCACCATTCACAATAGGTGATATCACAGCTCACCTCCTCCTCCTGTACAATTACTGATAACACCTCTATATACAGTATATAGCACAGGATCCACCATTCACAATAGGTGATATCACAGCTCACCTCCTCCTCCTGTACAATTACTGATAACACCTCTATATACAGTATATAGCACAGGATCCACCATTCACAATATGTGATATCACAGCTCACCTCCTCCTTCTATACAATGACTGATAACACCTCTATATACAGTAGATAACACAGGATCCACCATTCACAATAGGTGATATCACAGCTCACCTCCTCCTGTACAATGATTGATAACACCTCTATATACAGTAGATAACACAGGATCCACTATTCACAATAGGTGATGTCACAGCTCACCTCCTCCTGTACAATGACTGATAACACCCCTATATACAGTAGATAACACAGGTTCCACAATTCACAATATGTGATATCACAGCTCACCTCCTCCTCCTGTACAATGACTGATAACACCTCTATATACAGTAGATAACACAGGATCCACCATTCACAATATGTGATATCACAGCTCACCTCCTCCTCCTGTACAATGACTGATAACACCTCTATATACAGTATATAACACAGGATTCACCATTCACAATATGTGATATCACAGCTTACCTCCTCCTTCTGTACAATGACTGATAACACCTCTATATACAGTATATAACACAGGATTCACCATTCACAATAGGTGATATCACAGCTCACCTCCTCCTTCTGTACGATGACTGATAACACCTCTATATACAGTAGATAACACAGAATCCACCATTCACAATAGGTGATGTCACAGCTCACCTCCGCCTCCTGTACAATGACTGATAACACCTCTATATACAGTAGATAACACAGAATCCACAATTCACAATATGTGATATCACAGCTCACCTCCTCCTTCTATACAATGTCTGATAACACCCCTATATAGATTAGGTAACACAGATCCGCCAAAAAGAATAGCTGATGTCACAACTCACCTCCTCCCCCCTCCCTTCACAATGATATTTGTACATGCTCAATAGATGATTTAATACAAAAGATAGGGTCAGAATCTGGTTTTGATGTTAATGTGCATGTTCATTTCTTTAAAAAACAGGAAATATAAGGATAAAATAGCCTCAGTGGCCAATTGGAAAATTGCAATTTCTTTTTTTCCAGCCTTGAATTTGATGTACATTAAAAAAATAAATTAAAAATGCTTTTAACATAAAAATGTGATTTAAACATGATGACACATTCCCTTTAAAAACTCTCAGAATGTCACATTATAGGGAACCACATAACCATTGTAAAAAAAAAATCAGTACAGAGAGAGGAAGTCCAAGTACCCACAGACGGCTGCAATTTAGGTAATTGGGTGCAGCTGCCGGACTGCTGTAATGTTCAGGACACTGGTAAATTTAACTGGCCTCAGTTATTAACTTGTTGTTAATGGTGGTTAGAAAATGTTGATAATTTGTCTAATATGATTCTTTCCTGAGGTTCACATGTTAATACTATGTACTTTTTATGAAGTCATTTATCATCATCAGGACATCCTCAAATAAACATTGCGCTATTTAAAGAGGAGATGTCATCACATCAGGCCAGAAGTGACTAGTCTTTGCTCTTATCTTATTTTCTCTGCTCCCCTGAATATTCTGTGTTGTGTATTCCCTTTTAATGTCTGCTATATAGCTATACAGTTACAGAGATATGGGTCTTTTTTTCTAAGAGCCAATTGTGTGGCCTGGTGCAGTTTGCAGGATCCTCAGGGGCGTAACTTTACACTACTCTGTATTATATGTGGCGCCCCACTGGTCGGGACGCCAATCAGGAGTACTGCACCCACAAGAGAGTGTGTGGTATCCCTGTGGCCAGGGAACATGGGATGTCACATCAGGGGCTCTCATTACACCCATGCACACACCATAGACCAGGGGACCAATAGGTTAATCCGTTGCTATGGAACCGATCCCGGGGGAGAAGCTCAGGTGGGTAGTGGCAGAGCAGAAAGAAGTTAGTCAGAAAGAAGCTGAGGGAGCTCTTGTGAGGAGCGAGGAGTACGAACAGCGGAGAAGCAGTCGGGAGAGAAAGAGACCCTAGAGGCACCAGGTGTTGCGTGCGCCCAAATCCAGGCCTAAAACGACCACCGGCTAGAGGTGTTCAGTCCGGAACGGAGGAGCGGCTCCGAGAGCGGTGCAGGTGTTCATCCCTGAGCCGCCAAACTGGAGGCACGAGCTTCTGTAGGAAGTCGTGGCCGATACCCGGCGTAATCCCCAAAAGGCCCCATATAGGTTCTGGAGGACCAGGAGGGGAACCCTCCAGAGAGGATCCTTGGAAGCTGGCTTAGAGTTCTGCGCGCGGGAGCGCTGAAGGGAAGTAGGAGAGAGCGGCAGTGAGGGACAAGAGAAAGAATGGCAGGTACACCACCAAGAGTCCAAAGTGAGATGTCCCTGTCCCCTGGTGACTACTCAGCCAGTAGAACCCGTTAAGACTGTAACATCTATATGATGCCTGAAGTCTGCCAGTAAAGCCTGTACAGAGCTAAAGACTGTGTGACGTATCTTTATTTGCCTACCCTTAGGAGCCACACACTTGTTCTTGCTAAGACTGTCACAGAGCCGCCTCCCTGAGTAAATCCTTAATCACCACCACTGCCTCGGAATCCCGCTCCACCTACGGGGAGCATTACTAAACTAACTGCTCCATCATCACCCCGGAGGTCTGCAAGCAGCTCTGGTATTATTACCCGGGAACCATAAGTGGCATCACAAACTCTTTTTATATTTTTTGTTTTAACCCCTTTTTCAGCAACCGCCAGGGCCACGGGATCGGGCAAAGGCCGCCGTGACATCCCTGTCTGTGAGACCAACTGCCCAGCACCGGTTAACCCACGGCCCTGGAGTGGGTAAATTACCATGTGAGCACCGCCCCTTTGGTAAAGACCATAAAAATTAGCACTAAATAAAAGGTCGATATCTCTGGATCGGTATGGTTTATTTTAGACAAGAGAAAATAGGAATTACTCAGAGGAGTGGGAGGAATAAAATAAGACCAATTTTACCCTGGTAACATGTGTGATGACTACTTGTGCAGTGGTGAACAATTCTTAATTATGCCAGACATACTATTCTTTTGTTCTGTAAGTCTAGGTACATGAGCCATTGTTTCATGTGAGACTGTCTGATGCCCCCTTTTCTGCCAATTTCTGTTATGTCTGCTGATTGCTGATTGCATCAGCTCCCTGCGATGTACTTGAAATTGGAATATGGCACTTCCTGCTTGGGTAGAGTAGGGGTGCTCAGATAGGATCCTGCTCCAAACTGTAGTCAATATAAAAAAGCACCCCAAGTTGTTTTATGATTATAGTGTGTACAAAGACATTTCGGTCACCAATTTGACCTTCCTCAGTAACACGTGCTGGATTGAGAATACTGAATAGAGGATGGCGTGGTGTAGCATTGTACTAGACCCTCCAATGTTTTGATCCCTGGCGAGACCCTGTTGGGTCCTTGCTGAGAATGTACATATATTTTTGATTGTTGGTGACCCAATAAAATCTTACTGGAGCGTGGTACCCTTACCCTGTCTTGTCTGAGTAGTGATTCTGCCCACGGGGAAAGCGTACATGGGTTCAATGGGATGAGACCTGGCCAGAGAACAAGAACACCCAATGACCCTCAGGTCACCATAACAGGTACTCTTTAAAATGGAGGAGAGTGGTGGATGGGGTAGTAAGAGGAGACAACTCTCTCTAGTTGGCTGCATCCCACTGTTTACTATAGATAGAGCAGATATAGAAAGGCCCAATATGAGGTTAAATTGAAACCCATTATTAGTGAAAGCAATAACATCTGAGTGCAGTGGTGAACTATGGGTGTCGAGCACGATGTTGATTTCGATGGGATTTGGCATTTATTCGAAGACATGTAAAATAAAAAGAAAATGGTGAATAGGGAGAAAGCTGGAAATAAATGCACTTGGATATGTACAGGCAAATCTGTCACTCTGCCCATAACATTGGCATATAGTTACTATCCTCCATCCAAAAGTCTTCTGGTCCTTGTCAAAAGTAATAAACAGAATATGACAATGGATAAAGTTGTCTTTTTGCAGATAAAACTGGAAACAAATAAAGCTTCTTTATTCAAAACCATATAGGAAACCTGTCTAAAAGGTTTGGGCCCTGTCTTTGTTGCCTATAGCAACCAATTACACTGCAGCTTTCATTTTATCAGAAACGCTTAGGAAATGAAAGCTGAGCTCTGATTGGTTGCTAGGGACAACAAAGACAGGGCCTAAATGAGGCCAATTATCTAAACTGTCTTTGGAAAAGCGTCCATGACAACTAATCAGAGCTCAGCTTTCATTTCTTAAGTGTCTGTGGTAAAATTAAAGCTTTCTGTTATTGGTTGGTAGGCAGTGGCGTAACTTGGGCTCAGGGGCCCTGATGTGAAAGCTCCAACATATATAAAAACATGTATATAAATGGAGGTCCAGGAATACTGAATAAAATGAAGGTGGTTTATTTCTACGTGTTTTGAAGTGTGTCATCCTCTCTTTTTCAGGAAACCCACCACACCGGTGGATTTCCTGAAGAAGAAGTACCAAGGCCCTCATAGACTTGCATTGAAAAGTGACCTCTGACTTGCTTGAGCAAACACTGTAGGATCTATCTGGCAGGTCACAAACTGCTGGAAACCAATCGGAGAGGTGGCGATAGAAGGTGAAGATGGTGGTGGTAAGCATAAAGCAGGGAACTTGAATTAGAAGAACTACTCCAGAGGCAGAAACAAATAAAAACTTTGAAGTACACAAGTTCCTCCATATTGGATGACTATAAATAAGACAACATTAAACTGTTCCTATCACAGGACCCCGATAGTCAAGGGCAAGGCAGGGCCGAGGCCGCGGAGAAGCCAAGTCTTCGCCGAGCATGCACCAGCCAAATCCTCAGTGCAACAGTTGAGTTCTGGATTGCCTTCAGCGAGTGCCAAAGCACACATAGAGTGTACAGTCATGGCCAAAAGTTTTGAGAATGACACCAAAATGATATTTTCACATGATCTGCTGCCCTCTGGTTTTTTTTGTGTTTGTCTGATGTTTATATCACATACAGAAATATAATTGCAATCATATTATGATACCGAAGGTTATATTGACAGTTAGAATGAGTTAATGCAGCAAGTGAATATTTGCAGTGTTGACCCTTCTTCAGGACCTCTGCAATTCTCCTG
Source organism: Allobates femoralis (assembly GCA_033576535.1). Lineage (NCBI taxonomy): Eukaryota > Metazoa > Chordata > Amphibia > Anura > Aromobatidae > Allobates > Allobates femoralis. The sequence continues at coordinate 41,034,352 of JARQOC010000006.1, read as the reverse complement.
CTGCTCTCAATCAACTTCTGGACCAAATCCTGACTGATAGCAGTCCATTCTTGCATAATAAATGCTTGCATTTTGCCAGAATTGTTGGTTGTTTGTTTGTCCACCCTTCTCTTGATGATTGACCACAAGTTCTCAATGGGATTAAGATCTGGGGAGTTTCCAGGCCATGGACCCAAAATCTCTGTTTTGTTCCCTGAGCCATTTAGTTATCACCTTTGCTTTACGGCAAGGTGCTCCATCATGCTGGAAAAGGCATTGTTGGGCGCCAAACTGCTCTTGGACGGTTGGGAGAAGTTGCTCTTGGAGGACATTCTGGTACCATTCTTTATTCATGGCTGTTGTTTTTAGGCAAGACTGTGAGTGAGCCGATTCCCTTGGCTGAGAAGCAACCGCACACATCAACGGTTTCAGGATGCTTTACAGTTGGCATGAGACAAGACTGGTGGTAGCGCTCACCTCTTCTTCTCCGAATAAGCTGTTTTCCAGATGTCCCAAACAATCGAAAAGGGGATTCATCAGAGAAAATGACTTTACCCCAGTCCTCAGCAGTCCACTCCCTGTACCTTTTGCAGAATATCAGTCGGTCCCTGATGTTTTTTCTGGAGAGAAGTGGCTTCTTTGCTCTCCTCCTTGAAACCAGGCCTTGCTCAAAGAGTCTCCGCCTCACAGTGCGTGCAGAAGCACTCACACCAGCCTGCTGCCATTCCTGAGCAAGCTCGGCACTGCTGGTAGTCCGATCGCACAGCTGAAACAGTTTTAAGATACGGTCCTGGCGCTTGCTGGTCTTTCTTGGGCGCCCTGGAGCCTTTTTGACAACAATGGAAGCTCTCTCCTTGAAGTTCTTGATGATGCGATAGATTGTTTACTGAGGTGCAATCTTTGTAGCTGCGATACTCTTCCCTGTTAGGCCATTTTTGTGCAGTGCAATGATGGATGCTCGTGTTTCTTTAGAGATAACCATGGTTAACTGAAGAGAAACAATGATACCAAGCACCAGCCTCCTTTTAAAGTTTCCAGTGGTGTCATTCTTACTTAATCATGACTGATTGATCGCCAGCCCTGTCCTCATCAACACCCACACCTGTGTTAATTGAACAAATCACTAAAACGATGTTAGCTGCTCCTTTTAAGGCAGGACTGCAATGATGTTGAAATGTGTTTTGGGGGTTAAACTTAATTTTCTAAGCAAATATTGACTTTGCAAGTAATTGCTGTTAAGCTGATCACTCTTTATGACATTCTGGAGTATATGCAAATTGCCATTAGAAAAACTGCAGCAGTAGACTTTGTTAAAATTAATATTTGTATCATTCTCAAAACTTTTGGCCATGACTGTACTAAAGTTCTCAATGAAGATTTATTTACAGTCTCTTGAAGAAAGGACACACATCTTAAAGGTTGCTTGGGACATTTTGGTCTGCGTTTGCAAAAACGCATGCGTTTTGCGTTTTTGAAAAGGCACGTTTTTTTTGCATGCGTTTTTACATGTGTTTCCATTAAAATCAATGGGAGCAAAAAGGCATGCGTTTTGATACATTTTTAGCGGTAAAAACGCATACAAAACGCAGATGAGGCAAAACGCAGCCCTGCATTAGATGTGAAAGGGGCCTATGTCTTTGAAATGTGGGAGGAAACCGGAGTGCCTGGAGGAAACCCATACAAACACGGGGAGAACATACAACACTTTAATTTTCACTTCTAAAAATCCATAACGCCACCCTTAAGGGGTGTACTGGCTCACTAGCTATCATAACCCAAATTACCCGAAGTACCATGGAGCAGTAGCACAAACATTATACACATAAATCTGTAACATGTCAACATATGTACACACACAAGTCCATAACACATCAATATATGTACAAGAGCACAGCATTCCCCAGGGTGGGGGTGGCCGCCCACTAGACCTCCTTACATGTGTACTGCATTATGCAAAGCTCATAAGAGAAAAGTCATTTAGGCAGGCTTCAGATTTGCGTTCGGCACTGCAGCTTATACCCATACGCAGCGTCGAACGTAAACACTCATGTGAACGCAGCGGAGATTGTCCGGATGCGTTCACATGAAATGTCACTGTGAGTGTTCCCGGCCACCCAATCAGCGGCAGAGGCTGGAAGGCGGAGAACAGCGGTGGATATCTTCTCCTCCCCAGCTGCCGCTAATGTCTTCCCCTATGCCGCCGTCACCGCTACCGCTGGTTTAAAATGGCCGGTGGAAAGCCAGTGGTGAAAACACTTCACCGCTGGCTTTCCTGACGGCTATTTTAAACCAGCGGCAGTGGCGGCGGCATGGAGGAAGAAAGAAGATGACAGAAGAAGAACAAAGAAGAAAAAGAAGAAGAATAGGAAAGAAAAAGAAAGAAGAAGAAAGAAGAAGAAAGAAGAGGAAAGAAGAAGAAAGAAGACGAAAGAAGAAGAAAGAAGAGAAAGAAGAAAGAGAATGACAGGATTCACCTGCAGACGGCATCTTCCGCAGCATCTGTGCGCTTGCCAGCAGATGGCAATGCGCACAGATTGACTCCCATTCATTTTTTGTGCGCGGCTGTCTGCATGCGCATAAAGCAAGCACACAGCCACGCACAAAAAATGCAACATGTTGCATTCGGCATGTGCATAAATTATGCGCAGCCGAACGCAAACGCAGCTGAGCGCAGGTACACACAGGCACTATGCGTTCCTATGTTAGACATAGGAGCGCATAGTGCCTGCGTCTTGCTGTGCTAAGGTACGCTGCGTTCACAGCGCACATCGTGCGCAAATGTGAACCCAGCCTAAGGAATCCAACAAAGAAAACCTCTGCATGCCTCCATATAAACTCTATGGTACACAGACGTATGGTAGGACTCCATAAACTTGCTATGCTGCCACAACATTGAAGTTAATTGGATACATGACACCCCCTTTTGTAAGAACCATTTATTTATTTACATATAATATATATGTATGACTGTACTGCTTACAGATACATAATTTTTTTTATTAGTCACGAGCAAAGTTTGAAGATTAGAGCGGAGAATGCAAAACAAGTCTTCCCGATTTACTCACAAACAAGATCATACCGCTCCCCCGCTTTAATCCTCTGCTTTAATTGAAATGTTCTCCGGATGACTTTCGCTTTATGAAATATTATGCGATTATTCTAATTAGTGTCACATTTATCAAACTATGTCATGTTCTTCCTATTAAATATAGTTCACTTATCTCCCTCAAATTGCAAACGCTCACATCGGGTTTTCCCGTAAAATAGAATTTTCTTTTCCTCCTTTAAATTCAATAAGATTTACTAATGGAGGCGTTGTGTCCGCGCTGCCTGTCAGCTCGGTAAGCAGAGGAAGAGGAAAGAGAATGAATATTTCCAGACATTGAACTTACACGAGGGTAGAACAAGCGTCTTGATTAGAAACTGTGCCCACCGGCAGTGCGGACTCACACGTTAGAGGAACTTCACTGAAGATCTACTGAGATGTCCCCCGCGCCCACAGCCAAGACAATCTGTCATCCCATAAAGCCATTTTTGTAACGTTCTGTTTGTCTGTTACACTGTTTTTGTTAAATGGTAGATTCGGACAAACACATGTAAAGCACTTGTCGTTCTCATAATAACAGGTTTATTTCAGCATTAAAAAGAAATTGCAGCCTCTGGTTAAATTTATATTGCAGGATCTGAGCTACTGGCTGCAGATTGGAAAGTCTTAATTTTAGTAGTGCTGGGTCTTAAAGGGATTTCTCATGATTATGGCTGGTTTCACACTACCGTTTTTTTGTATCCATGTGAATCCAGCTGAAACTGGATGCACCCGCTTCCGTTTTTGGCCCCAGGTGCATCCAGTTCTGTATGTGACATGCCCCTCCAGGGCCTTAGGATACTCAGAACCGGGCTTTTTTGAGGCTTCATCATAGGGATCACAGGGACCGAGACCTGGCTCCCTTACCTTGGCGGTGTCATTAAAAGTTTGGTGTGGGTGGCTCACTCTCTTAGGGATAGGGACCTGGCGTGGAGGGTTCATTCTGGGCAGGGATAACTGGTCCTGGGGATACTTGTTAATCTATACGTGACGCCACCTGCAGGTTGCGTCTATATCTGGCCGCCGCTGCTTGACAGTCTTCCTAGAGGCTGATGGTTGGGAGGCAGCAATGTTCTTAAGCCCTCTACAGGTAGGGCTGACCCCTAAAGTGGCCAAAGGTACCTGAGTTTGTAGTTGTGTTTCTGGTGCTTTAGATGCGTTAAAACAGTTCACAGACACAGTGGGTTGCAGTTTTCAGGTCTTTTACTCACAGTCTTTGTGCAGCAGCCCACTGAGCACTGGGTTCTCGGAGACAGAGATCCACCTACTCACTGGTAATACAATGGCACATAACCAGCACCAGTTCTCTGTCCTTTCCAGGTCATCTCACACAGTGCTTGTGACTCGCCCTGGCGGGGACCGTGGGATACTCGGAACCGAGCCCTGTCAACATCCTCGGGGTGGTGGGATGTCACAGTGACGTGACCCGGTCCGTGGTCCTCTCGTCGGGTGGCCAGTTAAAAAGAGGAAGTTTGAATAAGCGCTGAAAAAAAAATATAAAAGTAAAATAAAAGAGTTTGTGTCGTGACGCCACCCGTGTAAGGTGGCCGGTGGGACCGCTGCTGCAGTCGGAACCTCTGGGGATGATGGGGGTATTAGCTGCAATGGTTTGGCTCTCCACAAGAAGAGCGGATCCCCAGGGCAACCATAAAGTCTATGGAGGTGATATAGGGAAATGGAAGGTAAGTGGAACTGATCTGGCTGCTGGCAGGGATCAGGGACACTCTCAGGCAAGCTCTTACTGCCTGCGCGGCTATTCAGTCTACCTCTCCTCAGGTGCAGAATAAACAGTCTGACACAATGCTGAGCTTGAACCCGGATTACTTGGCTTTTCTTGTCAGGCGTTTCAAGTTACAAGCCAGTACAGTGGCGGCTCCGATAGTCTTTTAGCAGCCGGGATGGCTTGTCCAGTTCACCCCCTTTTGTGTTCCTTTACATAGGCCTCTCCTCTCAGCACTGCCTATTTTCTACACTATTTCACGCAAATCTCTGATCCAGCGGCCACGGCCTTCGTTGGGCGACCGTCGAGGTCCCTTGGCCCCTGTACGGCAGCCTTCTCTTCGTTGAGTGGGATGTTGGGTCATGGGACATAAAGAGCCCGTGACTGGCCGGTTTTGTGGTTGGAGCTTGGAGCTTCCTTGCCACCTCAGAGCCGGCTCCCTGGTTCCTGCCCCGTCCTTCAGATTCCCAGCTAATTCGGGCGCACGGGTGGATTGCTCACTACCCGCGCCCCTAGGACTCCTTCTGTCTCTCTACGGTCTGTAGTCTGCGTCCTGAAAAAAACATGGAAAAGGATGATTTAGGAAGTAAAAACTAGAAAATTGCAAGGGTTTCCACGTAAAAACCTTGTTGGTTTTGCCCACCAGGAAAAAAAAATCTGTAGAAAAACTCACCAAACACAAAAATAAAAAATGCACCAAAAATTGGCACGCTGCAGATTATGTTTTGTACCAAATCAGCAAGGCAAAAATAAGCAACATGTGCACAAAACTTCAGAATTCTCATGGACTTTGCTGGCATAAGGATAGGCAGGCAGATTATACAGAAAAACACAGAAAAAAAAGACAGTGTGTGTACATAGCCTTAGATGTACATTAATGAGACAGGACCCAATCTGTTCCAGAAAAATGTCCGACAAGACACATCGCCCTCATGATTGGTGAGGGTCCAAAAGGTTGGATCCCATCTGATCATATTGTTACTGTGTAACATAGCCATACATCATAAAATTCTTATATAAAAAGTTGTATTAGCACAGTCAGGGTCGGCCCCAGGTTTTTTGTGGTCCCCAGGCAAAAGAGTTTCAATGGGCACCTTTAACACAATTCATGATTATGATAATAGCACCACAGCCTGTTTATATATATATATATACGGTATATATATATATATATATATATATATTTATATATAATCCCCACTGTGCTTTGTCTCTCTCCCAGTTGTGCGCTTTGACACCCCTCATGCACTGTCTCTCTTCCTCCGTGCACTGTCTTCTCCCCTTTGCGATGTTTCCCCCATGGGCTCTTCTCTCCCCCCAGTGCAGTGTCCTTTCAGCTGCCTCACCCCCTGTGCGCTATCTCCCTATGTGCTGTCGGGTGAGCTCACAGGGTGCTGACCTGAGCACCGTACAAGATTTCTGTGAACTTTGGGGAATGACCAGGGGTGCGCAAAGTAGTAAGCAATCTGGACTCTGTTCTTTAGTGCCCAATGAAGAAGTGAAGGTCGACAAATGGAATAATATCCAAGCAAGTTAGGATAGGACTAAAATTACTTTAATACATATCACAGTACTAAAATCTTAAAACCTCTTCAGTGTGTAAATTTTAAGGCTATATGCACGCTGAGAATTTGGTGCAGACATTTTCTGCAGCAAATCTGTATCCTCTGCAGATTTTTCTTAATGAAGTGAATGGCTGGAAGGGCTAAAAAAGCAGGAAATCTGCACGAAGAATGGCATACTTGCAGAATTCAGCAGGTGCGTCGGAAGGCATATTTTATACAGATGGGTGTGGATGGGCATCAGTGGGCATGGCTCAGTGGTTTCTTCTACGAATCGAACTAGTGTTAATTTTGAAATCCACAAGGTTGTGGAGCTGATTATAATAGAAGCAGGGGTCTGGGGGGGGAAGGCCCTCAGGATGGGGGAGGGCAAACTCCCCCTTGCATGCTTAAAGCTTACTAGTTGGCATGACCAATTTAGTTGGTGTGAGTGGCAGGGCAGCCATCCATGTGCTATAAAGGATCATGCTATGCTTGCACCCCCCACATAGGGGTCTTACCCCCAGACCTCCGCTTCTATTATAATCAGCTCCACGACCGTGTGGACTTAAAAATTAACACTCGTTCAGTTCGCGGAAGAAATTGCCGAGCCACCCCCACCGACAGCAAACCACCCTTACCGCCTAAGCCACTCGTGGCCTGCAACTTCCAGCCGTTTAAACTGCACGTTTGACGTGCTGACGAATTCTTTCTGCACCAAATCTACAAGGAAAAATTATTCACATGGAGTTTTTTCACATTGATTTTGAAGCGATTCTAATTCAAAATCCACATAAAAAAGTTTCAGATAATTTTTTATATGTATTTTGGAGTATATCGGCTTCATAATCAACACAAAAAGAAAACTCTGTGAACATATCCTTAAGTGGCAGAAAAATATTAAAATCTAAGAGTCCTCAGTGGTTGATACCTTTTAATGGCTAAGTGAGAAGATGGTAAGAAATAGCAGCTTTCAAGACTACTCAAGTCCCTTCTTCAGGCTGATATAAGACAAATTTGTCTTATGCTAGCCTACAGAGTAGACCTGATGTCACGATTTCCACACTGTCCTTGTCTGCTATGTTACTATTGTGTGGAAGCTGTCAGTCTGTTTTGGTTGTGTTGGGTCTGGGCTGCAATCATCTGTGTTCACTTCCCTTGAATAGTCCTCTACTTAAGCATGCTAGCTCCTCCATCCAGTGTCAATCGTACACTTGTTGCTGCCTATCTATGACTGATCTCTATGTGCTCTGTACCTGACCCAGCCTAACTTAATTCCCTTACCTGAACTTTGACCATTTGCCTGTAACCTGACTACTCTTTTGCCTGCTCCTTGTAAACTATCTTGTCTTTCTGCTTTTCCTTACCCCGGCTAGTGAACTGGATTTCATCTCTGACTACCCCTTGTTGTACTGAACCATTTCCTGGTCCTGCCCTCGGATAGTTTGACCTCCCTTTACTTATCCAGTAATAGTAATATTAATATTATGAATACTATCTGTAATTGTAGCCTTTTTCTTCACTTCTGGGACTAGTTATTACTGCAGTGACTTGCGTCACACCTGAGTTATCTCAAAGCTTGCTATTTATTACCATCTTTTCGTTCGCCATTAAAAGATATCGACCACTGAGGACTCTCAGATTTTAATATTTTTCTATCTACTGGCTAACACGGTACAAATATATATTTTACCTTAAATGACAGAAAATGTGTGTCTGGGAGAAGTCAAGTGTTTTCAAGTATTCCTCGTCTCAAAGGGATGAAAACAAAAGTGACTGCCTGGTAATGAAGGTCTATCATGTCTAATTATCTAATTGACTGTATGTTGCAAATGGGTTTGTGGTTTTGTGGTTTCAAACAATCCAAACTAAAACCACGGCAGCTCGCGTGGTCACATGGGTGCGGGATGGATCCTTATCCTGAATGAATAGTGGCCTCTTCCACAGATTTCTGTCCAAGAGGGATTTGCATGTTTGCGGCCCCACTACAGTTATTCTCTGGGAATGGGCCAGACGGGACAAGCTTCTTCCAAGAACAGTAAGTGCAGGAGAAGGTGAGGCTGTCACATTAGGGAGATCTTTACTACTGCACAAATGCCTTGTGACTGCCAACTAGACCACATCTGCTTTACTTGAGTGATTGCTGCAGACAGAAACATCCTTGTACTATACGGTGCCATGACTCGTGCCCAACCGCTCTGCTTCTGCATTCATTCTGTAACTATTTGGTCTATAATTCTCCCAGGAGTACTGTAGCCATTGACATCCTCCACCTATTGCAGGGATGTCCAACTCCAGTCCTCTAGGTCCACCAACACTGCAGGTTTTCAGGATTTCCTTTGTTTTGCACAGGTATTAGAATCATCACCAGTGCAGGTAATTAAATTAATAAAAACACCATATGCACAAACCCTTAAAAGCCAAGCAATATAAAAGATTTAATGAAAATCTATTGTAAAAATTCTATTTAGTCCCCCAAAATGCGTGCATTAAAGTAAAGATATGCAACAGTCGCAAGGACCTGAGGTACTCGGTAGCCAGGCACGCATTGCTCAGAGAGGGCACGGTGGCGGTGGCTCACCTCCATGGCCCTGGCCAAGCAGATGAAGGGGTATGTACTGTACAAGGGATTTGTAGTCTTTATGTGATGCCACCTGTGGTACCTGACCAGGGGTGGTCAGCGCTGCTAGGATAAGCCCAAGGGGATAGATATTGTGGCAGCTGGGATGGTAACACTCCCCACAGGCGGAGCGGACCCCTGGGACGTGGTGAAAGAGTCTTTAGGGATGGTGGTGGTGATTGTTAGGGTGCAGGAGGTAGCAAGAAGGGTGCAGAAAATAAGCAGGAGGACACAACAGGGTGCAGATCTTTTACCTTTACTGAAGAAACGTGGTAAAGTCTGGTGGAACTGGTTAGCACGTCCAGGAGGGTCCTGTCAGCCTTGAAGCAGTCGGAGTCCACCTCGCCATGTGGGTTTTGAGGCCTGCCTGCTGCACTTCTCAGTTTGGGTCCCAGCTGCCCGTGAGCTATTCTGCGGCCCTCTTCCTTATCTCCCTCGCACCCGACTGGCAGACAGCACAAACCTGTAACGGACACTGCTGTGTTGATTTCAGCTCCGGGCTCTCATTAAGCTGTGGTGCCGCCAGGTCTCTACGTGTGGACAGGAAACTTACAGTCTCTTGTTCTCCAGAATAGATCAGCGGGACGCGCAGTTCCCATCTGACCCAGGACTGTGGCATCCTCAGTTGCTCTTCCTGGGGTGAGCTCATCAAAAGCTCCACTCCCCAGGACCTTCTCCTTCTCACTCCTCGTCTACTCGCCTCCTAATACTTGCTTGTTACCTCTCCCTTCACACACTTTCTCTACACTCCTCTAACCGCTCTCCCTTGCTGGAAACAGGGCAGCTCCCCTGAACTTGGGTACAGAGCTCCCCCTTCTAGTCAAGGACCGGGTTTGGTGTGTGCATGTGAGGGGTTATCTAGCGAGGGGATCTCCTTCTACTTCCAAGCATGATACTACCTCTGGTGAGAGAGGCAATACCACTGTGGCAACCTGGCAATAGGGGCGCCACAGATATATTGCCTCCAGTCGGTGTCCATCGTGTCTACGATCTGTGAGTTTGAAATCCTTTGGAATTTGAATGTACCCTGGAAAATGTTGGAGAAAAGAATAAGAATATCATAAACTGATTTGATAAAACATTTTTTATTTTTTCTATCTAACTGTAAAGGATCCAGATAGATATTGGATTATCAAATATTCTGAATGTGGGAATGATCAGTTTATACAACTGACTTGTTACAATAAAGAAACTTCAATGCCAAAAGTGAAATTTCAATGGTGAATTTACATGAAAACGTTTTTGTTCTTGACTTTGAGAAGAGTTGAAGGGGGAAAAAACAAAAGTCAAATAAATGTTTAGCCCTCATGCACATGTTCATGCTATGGCTTTGTTATTTCATGATGTTACATCTTATAGTTAGAGGATTCTGATTGTGGTGCATCATCAAAAACATTTTAACCATGCCCCTTTATCCAAATCAAACCCCCTCCATGCACATTTCAATCCCCCTTCATGTCCCATTTTCTGCCCTTTCTAATTGTGTTTCGACACCTGTGAGCTTTGTCTGGAGATAGCACATCCCACTTAAATGCATGAGCATTCATCAGAAGGAAGGGCTCTTAAATAGGTCAATATCGACTTTTACTATTGCTACTTTCAATAGGTGGCGCTAGAGTTCAAGTCCTCTTCCTCTCTAATGAGCCAATTTGCATATTTAATTTCCCAGAGGAGCATTGTGGTGTTTAAAGGGCCTGTCACACGTGTCAATGTCGTCAGCGATCAGATCGCTGACGACATTGACGGCTGATCGCTGGTGAGCTGTCACACAGACAGACTCACCAGCGATCAATTGACCAGAGACATCATGGAAACGATTTAAATATCGTTTCCATGATGTCTTGCTCCCGCTGCCAGCCTGCTGGAGGCGGGAGCAGGCTGGTCTCCAAGGTAAACTGCGGGTATCTAGGCAGCGCGCGCTGCCTAGATACCCGACGTGTACCTTAGTTACCAGCCTCCTCCGCTCACCGGCTGGTATCTAAGGTACACAGCGGGTAACTAGGGACCCTAGTTACCCGCTGTGTACCTTAGATACCAGCCGGTGAGCGGAGGAGGCTGGTAACTAAGGTACACGTCGGGTATCTAGGCAGCGCGCGCTGCCTAGATACCCGCAGTTTACCTTGGATACCAGCTCCCAGCGCTTGTGACAGGCGCTGGGAGCTGGAATATCGCTACTCCCGGTGTCACACGCAGCGATGCTGCGTGTCCACCGGGCGACAATCGCCAGGTTTTAGGACAGGTTCTAAAACCTGGCGATCATCAACCAGCGATTTATCGCTGGTTGATTCACTATGTCACACGCATCAATATCGCTGCAACGTCACGTGCAGCCGATATCGTGCAGGCGATATTGATGCGTGTGACAGGCCCTTTAGTCTCCTCATACTCACATGTCACTCTCCACAAAAAGAATCCTTACCCCTTAGATCTATAGTCTTAGCCTCTCACCTAGCCAAGTCAGATCTCATACTTTGCACTGAAGAGAGGCAAAACTCTGAAATATCATCTATGAATTGAGATTCTGATTTGTTTATTTTATCCTAAGTAAAATGGCAAGATTTGTTAAATGGTTACTATTGACTTTTAGGATTTTTACTTACAATAGGTGGCGCTAGAGTTCATCTTCTTCCTCTCTGAACAGACAATTTGCATATTTCCCAAAGGAGCATTGTGGCATTTAAAGGGAACCAACCACCCCCAATGACCCCCCGGACTATTAATATCAGTCCCTACACACAGCACATACATGTGCTGCACTGTTTTTTGCTAAATAAACTGTTTTTTAAAACTAAAGATAATGATTTTTAAAGTTTAAAACGGAACGACGGTTGGGCGGGACTTATCTGTGGAAACCGCCGAGATCTGATGTCAATCATCTTCCCTGTCTCCCCTCGCAGCATTGAAGTTCAGCCCTTTGTGCAGCGTCACAGCCCTGTGCACGGGCTCGCATGCCCGTGCACACGTCATCATCTACAGCCGGGAAGCGAGCGCGCGCTCTGTCTTCCATAGCCGAGCGCAGGAAGACAGAGCGCGCGCTCGCTTCCCGGCTGTAGATGATGACGTGTGCACGGGCATGCGAGCCCGTGCACAGGGCTGTGACGCTGCACAAAGGGCTGAACTTCAATGCTGCGAGGGGAGACAGGGAAGATGATTGACATCAGATCTCGGCGGTTTCCACAGATAAGTCCCGCCCAACCGTCGTTCCGTTTTAAACTTTAAAAATCATTATCTTTAGTTTTAAAAAACAGTTTATTTAGCAAAAAACAGTGCAGCACATGTATGTGCTGTGTGTAGGGACTGATATTAATAGTCCGGGGGGGTCATTGGGGGTGGTTGGTTCCCTTTAAGTCTCCTCATACTGACATGTCACTCTCCACAAGGAGAAAATCACCTCTTAGATCCCAGTCTTAGGCTACGTTCACACATCGCGTATTATTTGCGCTTTTTTGCGCGCGTATTTCCCCCCAAAGCGGACCTGAGAGGTATGGAGGAAATGATGTCACACAGGAACAGCCCCAGGGAAAACAGGAACAGGAAATCCCACCATTTTGGGATCCCTGCTTTCCCGTGGCTGTCCCTGGGTCCCGCTGCACCCGCCGGCCATTATCTGCTCCAGCTTCCCCTGTGTCCTGTCCCCGCTCCGTCCAGCCCCCTCTGTGTCCATATCCCCGCTCCGTCCAGCCCCCTCTGTGTCCATATCCCCGCTCCGTCCAGCCCCCCCTGTGTCCATATCCCCGCTCCGTCCAGCCCCCCCTGTGTCCATATCCCCGCTCCGTCCAGCCCCCCCTGTGTCCATATCCCCCTGTGTCCTGTCCAGCCTGCACCCTCCCATACCGGTCCCCGCCATCCACCCGCCCTCCTCCTATAGTTTTTCTGCCGGCGGGCTCATCCGCCCACCGGTCAAGCTGCAGGCCCCCTCCTCCCTGCTCGTACCCACCCCCCTGCTCGTACCCCCCCCCTGCTCGTACCCAGCCCTGCTCACCTATTCCGGTCCGGCGGGCTGCACGCGCCGGTGCACCGGCCCGCACCGTCGGCCTCCTCTGCAGTCTCCGGTGTGGCCCCTCCTCTTCTCAGGGGCTCCTCCTCCTCATCGGTGGGTAAGTATGAATAGATGAATGGGTGAATGTATGTATGTATGTATGTATGTGTGCGTGCTTGGATGAGTGCATGCATGAATGTCAGCTTGCATGAATGTCAGCGTGGATGTGTGCGAACGTGGATGTGTGCGAACGTGGATGTGTGCGAACGTGGATGTGTGCGAATGTGGATGTCAGCATGCGTGCGTGGATGTGCGTGCGAGGATGTCAGCGTGCGTGGATGTGTGCAAACGTGGATGTGTGTGTACGTGGTGTGCGTACGTGGATGTGTGCGAACGTGGATGTGTGCGTATGTGGATGTCAGCATGTGTGCGTGGATGTGCGTGCGAGGATGTCAGCGTGCGTGGATGTGTGCAAACGTGGATGTGTGTGTACGTGGTGTGCGTACGTGGATGTGTGCGAACGTGGATGTGTGCGTACGTGGATGTGTGCGAACGTGGATGTCAGCATGTGTGCGTGGATGTGCGTGCGAGGATGTCAGCATGCGTGGATGTGTGCAAACGTGGATGTGTGTGTATGTGGATGTGTGCGTACGTGGATGTGTGGCGAACGTGGATGTGTGCGTACGTGGATGTGTGCGAACGTGGATGTCAGCATGCGTGCGTGGATGTGCGTGCGAGGATGTCGTGGATGTGTGCAAACGTGGATGTGTGTGTACGTGGTGTGCGTACGTGGATGTGTGCGAACGTGGATGTCAGCATGCGTGCGTTGATGTGTGTGTGGATGTGCGTGCGAGGATGTCAGCGTGCGAGGATGTCAGCGTGCGTGGTTGTGTGCGTACGTGGTTGTGTGCGTACGTGGATGTGTGCGAACGTGGATGTCAGCATGCGTGCGTTGATGTGTGTGTGTGGATGTGCGTGCGAGGATGTCAGCGTGCGTGGATGTGTGTGTACGTGGTTGTGTGCGTACGTGGATGTGTGCGAACGTGGATGTCAGCATGCGTGCGTTGATGTGGATGTGCGTGTGAGGATGTCAGCGTGCGTGGATGTGTGCGACCGTGGATGTGTGCGTACGTGGTTGTGTGCGTACGTGGATGTGTGCGAACGTGGATGTCAGCATGCGTGCGTTGATGTGTGTGTGGATGTGCGTGCGAGGACGTCAGCGTGCGTGGTTGTGTGCGAACGTGGTTGTGTGCGTACGTGGATGTGTGCGAACGTGGGATGTCAGCATGCGTGCGTTGATGTGTGTGTGGATGTGCGTGCGAGGATTGTCAGCATGCGTGGATGTGTGCGAACGTGGTTGTGTGCGTACGTGGATGTGTGCGAACGTGGATGTCAGCATGCGTGCGTTGATGTGTGTGTGTGGATGTGCGTGCGAGGATGTCAGCGTGCGTGGATGTGTGTGTACGTGGTTGTGTGCGTACGTGGATGTGTGCGAACGTGGATGTCAGCATGCGTGCGTTGATGTGGATGTGCGTGCGAGGATGTCAGCGTGCGTGGATGTGTGCGAACGTGGATGTGTGCGTACGTGGTTGTGTGCGTACGTGGATGTGTGCGAACGTGGATGTCAGCATGCGTGCGTTGATGTGTGTGTGGATGTGCGTGCGAGGATGTCAGCGTGCGTGGATGTGTGTGAACGTGGTTGTGTGCGTACGTGGATGTGTGCGAACGTGGATGTCAGCATGCGTGCGTTGATGTGTGTGTGTGGATGTGCGTGCGAGGATGTCAGCGTGCGTGGATGTGTGTGTACGTGGTTGTGTGCGTACGTGGATGTGTGCGAACGTGGATGTCAGCATGCGTGCGTTGATGTGGATGTGCGTGAGAGGATGTCAGCGTGCGTGGATGTGTGCAAACGTGGATGTGTGCGTACGTGGTTGTGTGCGTACGTGGATGTGTGCGAACGTGGATGTCAGCATGCGTGCGTTGATGTGTGTGTGGATGTGCGTGCGAGGATGTCAGCGTGCGTGTTGTGTGCGTATGTGGATGTGTGCGAACGTGGATGTCAGCATGCGTGCGTTGATGTGTGTGTGGATGTGCGTGCGAGGATGTCAGCGTGCGTGGATGTGTGTGAACGTGGTTGTGTGCGTACGTGGATGTGTGCGAACGTGGATGTCAGCATGCGTGCGTTGATGTGTGTGTGGATGTGCGTGCGAGGATGTCAGCGTGCGTGGGATGTGTGCGAACGTGCATGTCAGCATGCGTGCGTTGATGTGTGTGTGGATGTGCGTGCTTGGATGTGCGTGCGTGGTTGTGTGCGTGCGTGGATGATGGGTGCATACATGGATGGATGGATGGGTGCAACAAGGGATCAAGTGTCCCCTTGTTATAGTCTCTGTGATCATAGTCATGGTGCACTGTATAACAGATCATTGTCATACAGTGCACCACAACTCTGACCCCGAGACTGTAGGAAGAGGACACTTGATCCCTTGCTGTAGTCTCTGGATTGAGCAGAGGCGATCGAACATCGTGGGACCTTCGTTGTGGACTACGTCGGAGGCGATCGAGCGTCGTGGGACCTTTGTTGTGGACTACGTCGGATCTTTATAATAAAGATGGAGTCCGAATTTTGTTTGTGTTTTTTTTCAAATAAAAAGATTTTTCTATGTGTGTATTTTCTGACTATTTACCAGAGATTCCTAATGGCGGGTCTAACATTGGCCCTATATTATGAATCTCGGGCTTAGTGCCAGCTGCCAATAAAAAGCTGGCATTAACCCCTTTATTACCCAGTTTGCCACCGGCACCAGGGCAACTGGAAGAGCATGGGTACAGCGCCAGAAAATGGCGCTTCAATGAATGCGCCATTTTCTGGGGCGGCTGCGGGCTGCAATTCGCAGCATGGGGGGCCCAGAACGCTTGGGCCTTTCCATGCTGAGGATTCCAGCCCCCAGCTGCCTAGTTGTACCTGGCTGGGCCAAAAATATGGCGGAGCCCTATGTCATTTTTTTTTTCTAGAATTAGTTCTAGAAATAAAAAAAAAAAAATGGGCTTCGCTGTATTTTTGGTTGCAGCCAGGTACAACAAGGCAGCTGGGGGTTGCTGGCAGTCTGTAGCTGCCAAGTTGTACCTGGCTGGACTAAAAATATGGCGGAGCCCCATGTCATTTTTTTTTCTAGAATTCTAGAAATAAATAAAAAATGGGCTTCGCTGTGTTTTTGGTTGCAGCCAGGTACAACGAGGCAGCTGGGGGTTGCTGGCAGTCTGTAGCTGCCAAGTTGTACCTGGCTGGACCAAAAATATGGCGGAGCCCCATGTCATTTTTTTTTCTAGAATTCTAGAAATAAAAAAAAAAGTCCGTTGTATTTTTGGTAGCCAGCCAGGTACAACTTGGCAGCTGGCTGACTGGAATCCTCAGCGTGGAGAGACCCAAATGTTGTGGGTCCCCCACGCTGCAAATTGCAACCCACAGCCACCCAAGAAAATAGCGCATTCATTAGAGGCGGCATTTTCTGGTGCTGCAACCCAACTCTTCCAGTTGCCCTTCTGCTGGTGGCACACGGGTTCTCCATACACGACATGGTGTCAGCTAACAATTTCAATGGAAAATTAGCTCCAATTGTTAGCGGAAACCTTGTTGCGTATGGAGAGCCCCTCCCTGTGTGCCTGAACATTGGAGCTCCCCCACAAGTGACCCCATTTTGGAAACTAGACCCCCTAAGGAACTTATCTAGATGCATAGTGAGCACTTTGTTTCCCCAGGTGCTTCATAAATTGATCCGTAATAAGGAATAAGTACGTTTTTATTTTCACAAAAATTTATTTTTTCATTTTTACAGATCAATTTGTGAAGCATCTGGGGGTTCAAAGTGCTCAATATGGATCTAGATATGTTTCTTTGGGGGTCTAGTTTCCAAAATGGGGTCACTTATGGGGGAGCTCCAATGTGGAGACACACGGGGACCCTCCAAACGCGACATGGTGTCCGCTAACAATTTGAATGGAAAATGAGCTCAAATTGTTGGCGGACACAATGTTTGGAGGGTCCCTGTGTGTCTCCACATTGGAGCTCCCCCACAAAGGGAGGCTAAGGAGGACATGGAGGAGACGAGACCAGGGAGGCCAGGGACGACAGGAAAGGGAGGCCAGGGAGGAGAGGAGGCCACTGTACAATGCTAACCACTGAGCCACTGTATACAGTGCTAACCACTGAGCCACCATATACAGTGCTAACCACTGAGCCACCGTACAGTGCTAACCACTGAGCCACCATATACAGTGCTAACCACTGAGCCACCATATACAGTGCTAACCACTGAGCCACCATATACAGTGCTAACCACTGAGCCACCGTATACTCTGCTACCCACTGAGCCGCCATATACAATGCTAACCACTGAGCCACCGTATACAGTGCTAACCACTGAGCCACCGTATACAGTGCTAACCACTGAACCACCGTATACAGTGCTAACCACTGAGCCACCATATACAGTGCTAACCACTGAGCCACCATATACAGTGCCAACCACTGAGCCACCGTATACAGTGCTAACCACTGAGCCACTGTACAGCGATTACCACTGAGCCACCATATACTCCATATAAATCTTGCAACAACAGTGTAGTTTCTGGAGAGAGGACTGTGCTATTCAGCGGCTATTTCTACGGCACCTGTTCATTTCATCGCACTCCCGATGCAATAGCAATTTTTTTTTTGTTTCCAATCTCAATTTCTCTATTGCTAATAGCTGGCTGTCACACTGACGGCTGACATTACCAATAGAGGCTTGGTGGCAGCTGTCAAAAAAGGTGTCACCAACCCCGTTATTACCCAGACTGCCACCGCCCAGGGCAGCTGGAAGAGCAAGGTACCTGCCAGGTTTGGCATCTCTCATTGAGGCGCCACTCCTGGGGCGGCTGTTGGCTGCGGTCCTTAGTGTGGGGGGCCCAGAACGGTTGGGCCTCACCACGCTGAGGATTCCAGCCCCCAGCTGCTTGGGTTACCCTTGCTGGACATAGAAAATGCAGTATGTAGATTGTCCATTCTCTAGTTCACTTTTCAATGGAGAATGTAATAATGGAAAAGAAAGGAAATGACATCACAAGGCTTTTTTTTTTCTTTTTTTTTTTTAACAAACTTCATTTCTATGTGTTTGCAGTACACATGCAGAAAAAACGCGTCCGTAAAAAAACGCATCAAAAAACGCATGTGTGTGAACACACATGCGTTTTTTTACGCGCGTAAAAAAAACGCGCGTATTTCTTTAGAAAACTGCATGCGTAAAAATACGCGACAAAATACGCGATGTGTGAACGTAGCCTTAGGGCCGGTTTACACATAACAATGTCCCAACGACCCCACCAAGGATGGGGTTTGCTGGGACATCGTTTTCTGATCGCTGGTGAGCTGTCACACAAGCAGACTCACCAGCAATCAGTGACCAGCGAGAATGCTGATATCCAGGATAAACAGTGGGTAACTAAGCAGAGCGCTGCACTTAGTTACCTGCTGCTTACCCTGGTTACCAGCTCTCAGCGTGTGCTGTGCGGCGCTGGGAGCTGGTAACCAGGGTAAACAGTGGGTAAGCGCAGTGCTTTGCTTAGTTACCCACTGTTTACCCCGGTTACCAGCTCCCAGCGCATGCTGTGCGGCGCTAGGAGATCGATGATTGTTGGTCTTCTGCTCTCACACACGGCGACGCTGGCCGAGCTGATCGCTGATCATTGCAGTATGTCACACATAGCGACATCGCTACGAGGTCACTTCAATGTCACAACGTAGCGATGTCGCTACATGTAAACTGGCCTTTAGACTCTCGTCGAGTCAAATCAAATCTCATACTTTGCACTGATGAGGGGCAATATCCCGAAACACCATCTATGAATTGAAATTCTGGTTTTGGCTTTTATCATGAGTCATATGGCAAGACTCGTTAAAGGCTTGATATTGACTTCTCGGATTGCTACTTCCAATAGGTGGCGCTAGAGTTCAAGTCCTCCTCCTCTGTTACTTTATAGGATGGGAAATGACCGGAGATTTGCCAACCTTTCATAGAACGTACCGTATCTTCCTGGAAAGGTTGGCAAGTATGGTCCATATGGGTTAAACATTTATTGGCTTATTCTCATGGGATGCCATATGTACGTAAAGCAGCTCTGGTATATAATGTTCATTCTACGGAGGATTAGCCCCGTACAAATAACACCCAACGAATCCACAACAGCTCTGTAATATAGTATGGGTCAACCATGAGATGTTTCCAATCTAGGAGTCATTTCTTTATTGCTTTTTGGTGTTTTTGTTGTACATTTGTTAGTATTTGCTGTAGACTTTTGACACATTAGTGTGAAATGACTTTCTAATAACTTTCAGAACTCGGATTTGTGCTGAAGGATGCAGAAGAATTCTTAGAATTTTTTTTTCTTTTGCTGGATGTTTTCCAGCAAGTGGCAATAAACTAATAGGAAGCAGACCGTCAGTGTATATGGCCAATAATGACAAAGAATGATAATAGGAATTTCCTATTGGTTTATGAAGTCTTGCCAGGAAATAACACTTCCACCTTCAAGCGTGCAAGAAAAGGAACAGGGTGAATGTCTGCTAACAGATGAGGAGAATGGGAGAGAATTGCTATTTCCGTGGCATGCCCTCAAGGAGGTAGCGATAAGCCCAATAATAGTAAAAAGCAAAACGGCTTAAGGGGTTGAGATGCCAACATTTTTGTAGAACTGCTTTAACGGAAAATAACAGTAAAAATCAGAATTTAACTGCACCAAAAGACAACTGGTATGAAGGTTAGACGGCCGTCACACGCTACGATATCTCGTAAGATATCGTTTGAACACGCCAGACCAAACATCGCTCAAACGATGTCTGTGCGTGTGACGGCAAGATACGATCAACGAGAAAAGATGAGATCGCAAGATCGAGATGTGAGATCCGGACCTCACATCTGACGATGTCGGCTCAGTGGATATGCAGAATCGATGCGTGTAAATGAACGATATCGTACGAAAGGTGTGATTTGAGTGATGGCGAAATCCAACACGTAGGCGTGCCGGGAATTCACCTGTGTCACGCCTCCTCAGTTGTGATTCGTGAACCCTCATGTGTTACGATTGGCTGGGGCAACCTCTGCTATTATTGGTGGAAGCTCCAGCGTTACGATTGGTTCTTACTTCCCAGGCCGCCATTTTGGATGAGCTGTCACTTCAGCACCACTACACATAGGCGCCGTTTGGCTGATCATGCATTGTTGCTTTCAATTTACGGCCACACACAAGGGTGGCAAAATTTAAAAACTCAAGTATTGTTATGGGCCCAATGTAGTCTGCACACCGTCATACCCCCCCCAACGATTTTGCGTTACGCTGTACACAACGTTGCGTTACGCCACGCCCACGGGTTCTTGTCCCGTAGGTGCCGTAGAAGTGTTCCTTGCCGTGTCACAGCGCGTACGGTGCGTTTTAATTTGTTTGGCCCACTCAAGCGGCCGTACTGACGTCATGATTTTGGTTTCAGTTTCATTCCGCCTGCAAGGTGCTAGCTCCTCCCGTGCACATTGCAGCACAGTCATGGCAGCAACAGGGCGCGCTGCTACGTGGGGGATGGCGGAGCTCATGATCCTAATCGACCAAACCGGCATTGGTATTGTGTACGGCGCACAAGGGGGATAGCGGTTTCTACGTTTCAGTAGTAACGTAAGTTTTTTTGGATAGCACATCGTGTGTACATATGTACATTGCGATGCACATCACAGGACATTCAGAAGATGAGGCCGCCATGTTTCCAAGGACATCTGACCAATGAGGACGCAGTACTGACCACTAGGGATG
Organism: Allobates femoralis; assembly: GCA_033576535.1. Taxonomy (NCBI): domain Eukaryota; kingdom Metazoa; phylum Chordata; class Amphibia; order Anura; family Aromobatidae; genus Allobates; species Allobates femoralis. Next base: position 41,013,592 of record JARQOC010000006.1, on the reverse strand, counting down.
GGCGAATCTACTCGCTAGGACTCGTTACTCGGCGAGTAGTAAGGGACTCGCAGGACTCGGTACTCTGCGAGTTTCCCAGTGATTACTCGCATGAGTCCAATGCAAATCAATATCAATCCTAGTTTTGTCAGAAACGCTGACAAAACTAGGATTGCCATTGTTTGCATTAGACTCGGCTACTGTGCCAGTGATAGCAGGGAAACTCGCAAATAACTGCTGTTACATTGCGAGCCGAGTCCAGCTGTCTTCTCTGTGTGCAGGCTGCCAGCTCCAGGGTCCTAGAGCCCACCTGCTCACAGACATGATGTAGCAGTGCTGAGATTGTTCTCAGTCTGCTCATTCCCTGTGCATAGACATCTATCTATGCACAGGGGATGTAGCAGAGAGGACATCGCGTTTTGGACTACGTCGGACGGAAGAGGATTTTTTTAATTAAAGATGGAGTCCCTAATGGCTTTTTTTTTATTTCAAATAAAAAATTTTCTCTGTGTTTTTTTAACCCTTTATTGGAGATTCTTAGTGGCTGGGTCAAACGTGGCCTGACATTAAGAATCTCTGGCTTAATACCAGCTTGTATAACAAAGCTGGTATTAACCCCTTTATTACCCAGCGTGCTACCGCCACCAGGGCCGCTGGAAGAGCAGGGTTCAGCGCCAGAGGATGGCGCTTCAATGAACGCGCCATCTTCTGGGGCGGCTGCGGGCTGCAATTTGCAGCGGGGGGTGCCCAGAAAGCTTGGGCATCCCTGCGCTGCGGATTCCAGCCCCCAGCTGCTTAGCTGTACCTGGCTAGACATAGAAATTGCGCGGAGCCCCACGCATTTTTTTTTTTATTATTTCATGAATTTCAGAATCAGAGTCTCAGAGTCAGAGTCTCAGAGTCAGAGTCAGAGTCAGAATCTCAGAATTTCATGAAATAATTTAAAAAAAATGCGTGGGGCTCCGCACAATTTCTATGTCTAGCCAGGTACAGCTAAGCAGCTGGGGGCTGGAATCCGCAGCGCAGGGATGCCCAAGCTTTCTGGGCACCCCCCGCTGCAAATTGCAGCCCGCAGCCGCCCCAGAAGATGGCGCGTTCATTGAAGCGCCATCCTCTGGCGCTGAACCCCGCTCTTCCAGCGGCCCTGGTGGCGGTGGCACGCTGGGTAATAAAGAGGTTAGGGCCAGCTTTGTATTATCAGCTGGCCCTAAGCCCGAAATTTATGGCGGTCACGCCAATATTAGACATGACCGCCATGAATTTCTATTAAATTGTTTTAAAAAAAAACACAACACAAAGAAAATTTTTTATTAGAAATAAAAAAAAAAGCCATTAGGGACTCCATCTTTAATTAAAAAAATCCTCTTCCGTCCGACGCAGTCCAAAATTCGATGTCCTCTCTGCTACATCCCCTGTGCATAGATATAGATGTCTATGCACAGGGAATGAGCAGACTGAGAACAATCTCTGCTCTGCTACATCATCTCTGTGCACAGACATTCATGTCCTTTTATGTTTAAACTTTTATTTTTCTAAAACCCCTTTTTACTGATCACCCCGACAAGGGGATCACGGACCCGATCATGCCACCGTGACGTCCCACAGCCCCAGATGATGACAAGAGGGCTCAGTTCCGAGTACCCCACCATCCACGCCAGGGTCGAGTCACTATATAAAATGATGGGCGCCATGTACCATAATGAGGGGGCTATATACAATGATGGGGCATGTACCAGGTTGAAGGGGTTATATACAGTGAATGGGGGCCATTTACCATAATGGGAGGGGTCTATATAGAGTGATGAGGGGACTATATACCAGGATCGCGGGAGGCTATATACCAGGATGGGGACAGATATACCATGATGGGTGTCTGCTGCATTTCCAACCCTAGGCTTATACTCGAGTCAATAAGTTTCACTAGTTTTAGGGGGTAAAATTAGGGGCCTTGGCTTATACTTGGGTTGGCTTAAGCTCGAGTATATATGGTATTTAAAATTCTGTACTGACTAAAAATTACCTTTTTGCTACATTTTTGTGTAATAAAGGTATTTAGTAAAATTTGTAATATTTAAATTTACTCTATTTATTTTATTTATTTTTATTACATTTCTAGGAGTGCTCCTTTATAAATTATGGACAGCTTTGATATGGAAAAAGATTTCAGTCTGCAATCTTTATTGCTTCATTCATTTGAGACCGCCTGGTGTGTAGTTTGAAGGCTGGTCTAAGTTTCAGATTTTTTCGCTGTTGGAGTGTCTCTCTCTGTAATGCAGGTTGAATGTGAGCTCTGTGTGTATCCAGGTGTAATAATTATAATGGATAACTCAGGAATCTTTTTGCACGGAGCAAAGACACAACTGAACACAGTATATAGGTAAAAAGTCTATATTATAACACACGGTGTTTAACAACAAAGTGCAGGGAAAAACTCAAAGTCCATAAACACACAGTATAGATATTGAATGAAGCCTTAGGCTACAAGAAGCCAAAATCAGAAGGAAAGCTGACAACAGGTGTAGGTAGCAGAACCTCTGAAGAGCAGTAACAGGACATTCCCACAGCATTTGCAGGAGTAGGCAGAGAACTTGAGAAGCCACTAGAAACAGGAAAACAGACAGAATACTCTAGAAGTGACTAGGGGCTGGGATGGGGTTTACAAAGACAGGAAGACAAAAGGCGCATGAAGCAAAGGACACCATCTTAGAAGAGGGCAAGACTGCCCAAAAGGTAATCAAAATATTTGGAGTCCTGACACCAGAGTGCATCCAGGTATACTCCCCATTAATTTTCCTACCTTTCACTTGTACAATCTTTATGTGTTGTTAAAATAATGCAACCACTTGGGACATAACTGACTTTTAATTACAGAAACTTTGAATTCTAAAGTGTTGTGGACATTATATAGATGAATACTATTATTAGGTTTATGTGCCATAGAGTTAGTCAAGTGGTAACCATAGGACCTCTAGAGATAGGGGGTCTGGTCAAGGTTGGTCCCGTCCCTTTACCCACTAGTAATGACCTCTGAAGGACAAGCAAGAACAGGTGAATCATCAGATGGGTTAAAGGGGACAGGGAAGATAATGAGTCCTGTACCTTCTGATTGACATGCACAGCGCCATAAAGGGAGGACTGCCTTTTGATTTCTTTACTCTCCCGGTAATTGCATTTTTTTGGGCTGTATACAATATATTATATATGGTAGGAAGCTATATGAAGTGAATGTATTATAGCCCGGAGCTCTCTGGAGTGAGATCTGTGACTGCAGCCTCATAGCCGGGGATGTGATTGTACATTCTCTCTGCTTAGCTCATTACCTGGATCTTAATTACCATTTTTCCTTCTTCCAGGGTCATCCATCAGCTCTGAAATTCCTGGTGAAATCTAAAGAAGGAGAACTGCTATTGAATGTGCAAAGAAATGAGTACGTACAGTTACTTCTTCCATTAGTATTTTATGCAAATTGGTGGTGATGGACATTGTGATGTTTCTGCTCTGAATGCCATGCCATGGTCCTGCCCTGCGGAGAGAGATGGATGTATATAATAAATGACAATATTCATTATTAAAGGGGTTGTCCACCTTGGGAAACATTTTTTTTTAATTTAAATGCATGTAATGGCATAAAGGGAATCTGTCAGCTGGTTTTTGCTACCTATTTTAGAGCAGCATGATGTAGGTAAGGAAGCCCTGAATCCAGCGCTGTATCACTTAAATTATTGGGTGCAACGGTTATGATGCAATCAAGGTTTTTAGATTTAGTAATACAGCCAAGATCAAACAGCTGCCCCCTCCGTCACCAAGCTCTGTATACGAAGTCTATGTACACTGAACTGCTAATCACAGATAGTTGCTGGACAACTGCCCCTGTGCTAGCTAGTCATAGCAATGATAAGCTACTTTTCCTAAAAGAAACATTGCATATAAACAACACTGAAATCTTCGTGTTAACCCTTACAGTATGCTGTCATCAGATTACATAGCAAAAATCTTTCCCTTTTAATTCATTTTTGTCACTTGTGTTATTAATTTTGCCCTATTTATGTTGTATTTCCTCTGTACTGTGCCGTCTGGTGCTGGCTGGAGAATGAGTTAACTGAGAGAGTCCAGTGAGCTCGATCTTATAGTTTGATGGGGGTTCGTAACTTTTTTATCTGCCTTTTTCTGAGCTCCTCTAGGAGCTGATTTATTATCACAGACCACATCAAAGTTGAATGTGCAGTGAAACAAAGGCCCCTTTCACATTGCTGCGTGTGTGCAGTTACTCATGAAGCGCTGGAGACGCCGTTAACGACGTCTCCGGCGCGTTCTGGTGACGCGTGCGCTCAGACTCCGCCCCTCTTCAGACCTGCGCAGGAACTGCCCAGCGCAGCGTTCATGTGAAGCCCTGCGTTTGCCTGACAGCTACCTGCGCTTGCTTTTTGCAGTCAGTCAGTGTCAGCGGAGCAGTTACAGCCACTGTTACCTATGTACTGAGAAGTGACTGCAACCGTGCTGGCTGCCCCCATATGATTGAAAGGCCGAGGTTGCTGGGAAAAATAAAGATCATCTCCTCCCAGCAGTGAGGCTTTCAGTGCAGCAGCCACACGCAGTCAAAATGATGATAGCCTGCAGATTAATCCCATATCTGCAGGTTAATAGCTTTTTTCTTACATGACAGGTTCCCTATTACTCATTCTACAGCCAGCAATAGTTAATGCAACAAAGAGACTATAGAAGGCAAATGGTGAAAAATATTTAACAACATCCATTTGCAAAAATGATTTTCAGCCCCCAATTTATGAATTTACGGAGGAAAAAAAAAAAGTTCCCTAAAGGTGAATAACCCCTTTAAGAGCAGGTAGTAGTATCCTACTGAATACAGATGCTAGAAAGTAAAAATTGCTATCGGCTACCGTAAACCATCTATTTTAATTCAGTCCCTTTAATTGTTGTTATTAAAGTGTCAAGTGTTGGAAAATGTATTATGTGTAATTATGAGGAGCCCACATCTTACCGCTCTTATACTGCCGTACTGTACATTAATGGCAAATGCATCAATACAGAAAATCTATGGATTTTTATATTAATGCGAAATGTACATTATTAGTTTTGGAGAAATGGCTGCGATGTGATGTTGTTACTGGAATATACTGCGCTACATTTCCTATTTCACAAAATAAAGGTAACAATTAATCAACACATAATGATACTCTATAAAATCTGAGCATTAAATTAAAGGCATCAGTAACAGTCTCCGTAAAGGGGGTGGCTCCTCTTGACCGGCCATCTTTTTAAGCCAATCCATCCTGGTAGTCAACTGATGCAGAACCTGAAACCCTTTAAAAACGTAGAATTATGCCTAAAACAGGTTGTACATAGGTGCATATCTCAAAAGTGACGTCAGTGACGATGTTGAAACATCGTTGTTGCGTTGTTGCGTGTAAACGCACGATTCAACAACGATAGTTGTTCAAGTTGGAGTTGACCGGTTTTGCTGCATGCAGGAAAACCTGTCAACTTCAACTTAAGCAACCTGCGGCATCGTTCAGTGTGCCAGCGCAATAGCGATGTCATGACCGACTTCTCCCATTCACAGCAATGAGCAAGGATCGTTCGCGGTGTTTGCGAATGATCCCTGCTCACACATCGTTGGTGAGTTGTACACGATATCAGGACATGCGACAGCTCACCAGCGATGTTGCACAGGTGTCCAAAAAAATCAGCGCGGTCCCGAGATTGCAAACAACATCGCTGATAAGTTGTACCGTGTAACGGTACCTTTAGAGAGGGGACTTTGGTGTAAAGAGGTTGTCTACTACTTTCACATTGAGAACCTATCCATAGGATATGTCATCAATAGGGATGAGCGAGTACTGAAATATTCGGACTCGCTACACTTGTAGCGAGTAGGTCCCGATCCTCGGGTACTCGTTACAAGTATAGCGAGTCCAATGTAAGTCAATGGGAAAGCGATTACTTTCGCAGTGTATCTATATATACACTGCGAAAGTAAAATAAAAGTTAATAAAAGTTGTTAAAAATAAAAAAATAACATAGGCTAGGGTCACATTTGCGATGTGCCCCTAGCCTGCCGGATTCCGGTATTATCTTAGAACTTTTTCCAGCGCCGCATAGCGTTTCCGCTATGCGGTGCTGGAAACCGCTGCCCTTAGTTACCCGCTGTTTACCTGCACGACCTGTCACACAGGCAGCGGCTCGGAGGGCGTTTTACAGCGCCGCACAGGAAACCGTTGCAGACACGATTTCCTGTGCGGCGCTGTAAAACGCCCTCCGAGCCGCTGCCTGTGTGACAGGTCGTGCAGGTAAACAGCGGGTAACTAAGGGCAGCGGTTTCCAGCACCGCATAGCGGAAACGCTATGCGGCGCTGGAAAAAGTTCTAAGATAATACCGGAATCCGGCAGGCTAGGGGCACATCGCAAATGTGACCCTGGCCATACTCACCCATCCGACGACTGCATCAGCACCCGAAAAGATTACATCCGTTGTACTTGCAAGACTTAACAATCTGGCCAATCAGGTGGCCAGTAGCAATCAGGTGGTGATTGGTCAGATTGCCAGGTCTTACAAGTACATCGATGTTCTGGCAATCTGGCCAATCAGGTGGCCGGTAGCGATCAGGTGTTGTGTGACGTCACACACCACCTGATCGCCACCAGCCATGTGATTGGCCAGATTGCTACTGGCCATCTGATTGGACAGATCGCTACCGACCATCTGATTAGCCGTATTGCAAGGTCCTGTTCGGGGCCCGGTGCAGCCATCGGATGGGTGAGTATGTTATTTTTTTATTTTAACAACTTTTACTAACTTTTATTTCACTTTCACAGTGTATATAGATACACTACGAAAGTGGACTACTCGCTACTCCTAACGAGTAATCACATGAAACTCGTGGAATACGAGTAGCCCGAATACCGCTACTATTCGGCGAGTACCGAATAGTAATGAGTATACTCGCTCATCACTAGTCATCAATGTTTTATCGGCCAGGGTCTGACACCTGGCATCCCTACCGATCAGCTGTTCTCGGTACTGATGGCAGCCTCCAGCCGGAAAGGCTCAGATTTTATTAATTTCATAAATCAATAGTACTCATTAGGGATGAGCAAGTACCGTAATATTCGGACTCGCTATACTCGCAACGAGTAGGTACCGGTACTCGTTGCGAATATAGCGAGTCCGATTACTTTCGCAGTGTATCTATAGATACACTGTGAAAGTACCCTAAAAGTGAATAAAAGTTGTTAAAAATAATAAAATTACATACCCACCTATCCGATTACCGAACAAGGACCTGTGATTTCCAGCCAATCAGATGGCCGGTAGCGATCTGGCCAATCAGATGGCGACATGTCACAACCACGTGATCGCTAGCGGCCACCTGATTGGTCAGATTGCAAGGTCTTAGGTGTACTTCCAGGACCTTGCAATCTGGCCAATCAGGTGGCTGCTAGCGATCACGTGGTTGTGACGTGTCACCATCTGATTGGCCAGATCGCTACCGGCCATCTGATTGGCTGGAAATCACATGTCCTTGTCCGGTGATCGCAGGCCTTCTGGGACGGTCCCGATGCAGGCGTCTGATAGGTGAGTATGTAATTTAATTATTTTTAACAACTTTTATTCACTTTTAGGGTACTTTCGCAGTGTAATCATAAGATACTCGGAGAGTAGCGAGTAGCCGAATACTGCTACTATTCGGCGAGTTCCGAATAGTAGCGAGTATACTCACTCATCCCTAGTACTCATGAAAATAAGCATCTCTGTAATTTACCTTAACAGAGACATTTGCTTATTTTACATTCTTGGTTGATCTTTCAGTCTCAATTCATGGATAGTAATATTAATATTTGTCATGGAAAAAATTATAAATCCATGAAATCTCTCCATCCATTCACCAACACACTGAAGACATGGGATCAGTTGTAAGTGGTGAGGTGAGAAAAGTTTATTAAGTAGAGAGAGGACTCTTAATTGACGTTATGACCCCCTGCAGAGGCCGGGTCATTACAGAAGGAAGATTTGTTCTGTAGGAGACAAAAAACCTGAAGTTTCTATATGCAGGGGTGGTCAAGTACATTTCCCAGACCAAGGCGTTTGTTGATCAAAGCAGCTTTTCAGATGTTTGGGCACCAATAGAAAATTATAAATATTAGGGTTGGCATAGATCCTACAGTTATGGAATATAGATTTTCAACTTCAGGACTAAATAGGAAAAACATGCATAATGTTTCATACATGTGAGACATCCCTATCAGCCCCAAATAATTTTGGCCCGATGGAGTACAAAAACCACACCATGTTTCCTATCTATGAACAGATACATTAATGATAGGAAAGATGAAAGTAATACTTCCTGCCTGGAACCCCCAGGGGTGGAGATATCCAGGAAGTTGAGGTTTCATAATTTTCTGGAAACTGCAGCCACATCCAATGAACCGCCCCGTTATGGGTCACCAGTGGGGGTATGTGAATGTAACTTGGGTTAATACACACAAATGCCACATTAAATTAGTGTCAGTCCCTGGAGGGTACAGATTTTGCTGTTGTTATGTCCATTTTCTTTCTAAGGCTCCTCTCCCTCCCTAAGCTTGGGAAGCCATCGCTGTGGAATCTGTTTTAGTAAAGTTCTTTGTTTATCCTTTTTAATTTTACGCAATTGTCTAAATTGTATTGCATTGTTTCCCTTTTGTAAAATGTATATTTTTATAAAGATTGCCAACTCTTCTGGATTACATATGTAAAATGTAAAGATTACAGAGATAAGAGATGATAATTAGTGCTTTTAACGATCTATGGAGGGGTGAGATGAAGGGAGCAGCTACTGGTAGACACAACCATTCTACTGCAAGTTCTCCTGAAATGACAGTTACATTCTCCATAGAACTTTATAAGCACCAACTGTCATCTCCTACCCTGGTAATGGGAAAGTCTATAGACACATTTTCCCCAGGAATTGAGAATTTTTAGAATATATAATCAGCCAGGAGAACAAAGAGGTGGATTTCTCTGATGAGATATACTACAAACTTTGTTATTTTCATGTGTACTATTGATGTATGAAATGAAAGTGAAAATAATGGTTATTCTTTTAATGGGGCGGCAGCAAATCGTTCTGAAAGCTTATTGTGAAGCAATATGTATTCATTAGATTATTGCTTTATTTGTCTGCAATTATGTACTTTATTAGTCTCTATGTGGTTTCGATTTTCTCTTGTGTTAATTAGATAAAACTGGAAATCAAACACATAATAAATATGTCAGAAAGGAAATGCTGCACAACTGATAAACCCTATATTAGGACCAGGGGAGCAATGATTGCAGTTGCAGAGGTTGGCGGGTGAGGGAGTCTACGACCTAGTACCGACTTCAGCTGGATGGATGTGCGTTTGAGGATCACTTCAGATGAAAAGCATTGCTGTGCTGAGATCCATTGGTTCTTACACTGCAATACATGCTGCCCGCCAAATGACAGCTGACGTCGTTGTGCGCTGTGAAGGGGGGCGCTTGGCAGTGATGTCATGCATTGCCATAGCAGGCACGCCAATGTCAGCTGCCGGCCACTGCACTGCAACAGAGGAGGAGATGTGGTGTCGGAAAAAGAGGAGTATAATGTGGGGGGGTTTCAAAATTTGTTAGAGGCAGAACGGGACCATATATACCAGGAAGGGGCTCAAGAAAAGGACACATATGCTAGGATGGCCCCATTATGACAATATATATATACCAGGATGGGGAGCATATTTACTAGGAAGGGGCCTACAATGGGGGACATAGTCACCTTAAAAGAGCTCAGGATGGGGGCATTTATACAAGTTTAAGCTCATATTTATCAGGGTAGGGGACATACATACCATAATGGGGGACATATTTACTAGAAAGAGGGACAGAATGAGGGGCATATATACTAGGATGAGGGACATATATACCAGAATGACTGACATATATACCAGAATGGGGAATTTATTTACCTGGAAGGGGCTCAGGATGGGGTCATTAATACCAGGATAAGCACATATATACCAGGATGGGGGACATATATACCATATTGGTTTACATATTTACTAGAAAGGAGGGCCAGAATGAGGGACATATATACAAGGATGGGGACATATATACCAGGATGGGGCCAGAATGGGGGACATTAGTACAGGAGAGGACACATTACTACATAATGAAGGTGAAGGGGGGCACCTTCTATGTATTTATGGGATTTAGAATGCTACAAGGGCCCAGACATCTGCCCAAACTCACCAGGGTACATCGACCTCTAGTTACGTCACTAATTAGGACTATTCAGTTTGAAAGATTTTTCTCCTTTCGAGGGATAAAACAAGTTTTAGTAAATCACATTGGAATCTCAACAAATTATCATGCATGTAACAAATTGCAGCTAATTATATATTAACTTTTATTTAAATTTATATTTAATTATATATTTTTCATATTTTTTTCATTTATTTTAAGGTATTTTGCTCACTATATATTTTTTCGTTGGTTTTGTTATTTTTAATTTTGCTGCCTTTTGAATTAGGAACTGGTTCCACACAAACCGTGCCCAAAGAATTATCATTTCTCTTCTTTCTTCTGCAGCGAGATTTTCAAAAACTCATTGGAAAAAAAAACGCTCAAGAAACTCACCATATGTATAAACTAATGGCCACTTTACACGTCCCGATATCGGCGTCCAACTCCGACCAAAAGTCACGTGGTTCACGTGTTGGCCCCGATATCGTTCGTGCGTTGTATAGTATAAATGTCCAATACGATGCACGAACGATGCCAAAACGATATCGGGGATCGAATGAGCGGCTCTCCAAGGCCCGATATTGGATGGACGATGTGGCCGGATCGGGCTGTGTAAAAGCCCAACTACGATGTGAAGTACAACTTCCCCTATTCTTCCCCATATTAAATGGTCGTTCCTGGGTCGGCCGTACAAGGGGGCGTACACATCGCTGGGCGTTGCCTGCCGATATCGCGCTGTGTAAATCTCCGATGCGATCTTGATAAATCTGGGCAGAAAAAGCGCGCTCCCGCGCCGTCGGATCCAATACCGGACCGACGTTGGGACGTGTAAAATGGCCATAAGAGTTTTTTTTACTTAAATGGTTAGGTAGACTATTCAAAGCATATTTGAAGAATTTTTTGATGTAAAATTTTTAGAGCGGATTCATTTCAATATCCTTTTAGAAAACCCGAACATACCCTACTTTAAAATATTCAAATTATTTAAGGAATGTAAACACAAATAAGATCCTTAAAATAGATACAATTTTATTATACGATAATTAACAACTATGAAAACAAAATGTTGCTTTTGTTGCCAGTTCAGTAATTGGTCTTGAAAATACAAGTTGTAGGAAATGTGGTAAGGTAACCTAAAACGTGTATTTGAAGAATTTTATTATGTAGAATTTTTAGAGCTGAACTATTTCAATATCCACTTAGAAAACCTCAAACATGCGATGATCCATGTTTGGGGTTTTCTAAGAGGATATTGAAATGGATCTGCTCTAAAAAGAGCGGATCCATTTTAATATCCTCTTAGAAAACCCCGAACATACCCTCCCTTATGATGTTCAAATTATTAAGGAACGTAAACACAAATGAGATCCTTAATATAGATAGAATTTTATTATACATGATTAAACAACTATGAAAACAAAATGTTGCTTTTGTTCCCAGTTCAGTAATTGGTCTTGAAAATACAAGTTGTAGGAAATGTCGAAAGGAAACCTAAAATGTAAAGATGTAATTAAGTAACAAATTGGTTAATATTTTATTTTGATGACTGCTTGGGAAAAAAAACAAAACTTCTTCCAGAAAGGGAAAGCTTTGAGCAGTTGTAAATAATACATTTACAATATGTTAATGGAGCGACGCTCCTAAATGTTTTATCAGCTCGCTGCCGATAGATGAGCAATCCTAATTAATCCATTTTATATTTGCTCAGCCCAGAATTAGGTGTCACAATTTTATGATTAGTCATTACTCTCCTGTCATCGCTAAAGCATTGAAAAAATGGGAAGATAAATGGTTTTATGGGCTTTTTATAAAGTCCTTAATGAATTACAACAGGAAAGAAGAGGAGAGATCTGTGTGTTTACCCAGCGCTGAATTACTATCCATAATAACATCATATATTGCCCAGTGGATTCATGAATAAAATAATTATCTGTCAATATATCTGCCCTTTAATGTGCATAGACAAAAGTAGAAAAAGGGGGTATTTAGTGCACGTCTGGTTAATGAATAATCATTCACCCGTTTGAGGTTAATTTAAAGGGACACATCTTTAATACAAGCTTCTTCTTTTTCATTACCGTTTTAACAAGGTTTTTGGATAAGTGAATGTAAGTCTTTGTGATAGGCATTATCAGAGAGATATGCTGCTTTCTCCACTTATGAGCCACTTCTCTTCCACAACACCCCATCCCACGGCAGGTACTGCGAAAATCATTGGAATCTATCTTGGTGCAAACAAAATAGACTGCCTGCTCACTGAGGGATAGTACTACAGTTGCTTATTGAAGTGTATGGAGAGGAAAGAGGGATGGAGAAAGGAGGAGCAGGTGAGAAGCATAATGAAATAGAGACTTTTTTGTCTATGTTGCTGCATTCTGTTCTTTCCCAAAGCTGGATTCACAGCTACAATGCTCTGACCTGCATCATGTCCTCCATTATGCTGTTTTTTAGGAAGAGTTTCATCTCACCCACATACTGTACTGCATCATGTAGGTACTTCATTATGCTGCTTTTTAGTAAGTGTTTATCTCACCCACATGCTGGATTCACAGCTACAATGCTCTGTACTGCATCATGTCATCCATTATGTTTCTTTTTAGTAAGAGTTTATCTCACCCACATACTGTACTGCATCATGTCCTTCATTATGCTGCTTTTTAGTAAGTGTTTATCTCACCCACATGCTGCATTCACAGCTACAATGCTCTGTACTGCATCATGTCTTCTATTATGCTGCTTTTTAGTAAGAGCTTATCTCACCCATATACTGTACTGCATCATGTCCTCAATTATGCTGCTTTTTAGTAAGTGTTTATCTCACCTACATGCTCTATCCACAGCTACAATTCTCTCTCCTGCTTTATGTCTTCCACTAATCTGATTTTTAGCAAGTATTTATCTCACCCAATTGCAGGATTCACAGCTACAAACTTTGTATTGCAATATGTTTACCATTTATCTGCTTTTTAGTAGTGATTATCTCACCCCATGCTGCATTCACGCTACAATGCTCTGTACTGCTCATGTCTCCCTTATGCTGCTTTTTAGTAAGAGTTTATCTCACCCACATACTGTACTGCATCATGTCCTTCATTATGCTGCTTTTTAGTAAGTGTTTATCTCACCCACATCCTGGATTCACAGCTACAATGCTCTATACTGATCATGTCCTCCATTATGCTACTTTTTAGTAAGTGTTTATCTCACCTACATGCTGTATCCACAGCTTCAATGCTCTCTCCTGCTTTATGTCTTCCACTAAGCTGATTTTTAGCAAGTATTTATCTCACCCAATTGCAGGATTCACAGCTACAAACTTTGTATTGCAATATGTTTACCATTTATGCTGATTTTAGGAAGTATTTTATCTCACCCAAGTGCTGAATTCACAGTTACAATGCTCTGTATTGTCTTATATCCTCCATTATGCCGCTTTTTAATACTTTTTTTTCTGCCCGTGTGTTGGATTCACAGCTACAATGGTCTATACTGCATTATATCCTTATTAAGTTGCTTTTTGTAAGTGTTTATATCACCCAAGTGCTGAATATGAAGCTACACAATACTTCTCTATAATGACCTTCATAATTGCCAACATGTGATACATAAAGACAGAAGAGCAGGAATCTTTCTTTTCTCCATGTGCAGTGTATTGGAGAAAATCTATCTTGGCCAAAACAAAAAGGACTGCCTGCTCACTGAGGGCTCAAATTACAGCTGTCTACTAAAGTATAAGGAGAGGGAAGAGGGATGGAGGGAGCAGGAGTAGAGTGAGAAGCAATAATGAAAGAGAGAGAGAGAGAAAAAAAAACCTATGTTGCAACAGTCTATTCTTCCCCGAGAGCTGGATTCACAGTTACAATGTTGTGTACTTCATTATGTCCTCTGTTATGCTGCTTTTTAGTAAATGTATCTAATCCATGTGCTGGATGCACATCTACAATGCTCTATATAGCCCTATGCCCTCAGTTATGCTGATTTGTTTAAGTGTATCTCACCCAAGTACTGGATTCACAGCTACAATGCTCTGTACTGCATTATGTCTAACATTATGCTGCTATTAAGTAAGTGTATCTAAACCATGTGCTGGATGTCTGGATGTACAGCTACAATGCTCTGTATTGCCCTATGCCCTCCATTATGCTGATTTTTGGTAAGTGTATCTTACCCAAGTGCTGAATTCATAGCTACATTGCTATGTATTGCCTTATGCCCTTTGTTATATGCTGCTTTATAGTAAGAGTTTATCTCACCAAAGTGCAGGATTTGCAGCTGCACTGATAAGTACTTCTCTATAACGACCTCCATATTGCTAACATGTGCTACATAATAACAGGAGAGCAGTAATCTTTCATTTCTCTGTGTGCAGTGTAAGGGAGACATTATAGCAGCTAGTTTCCACCCACTAGCTCAGAGATGACTGCAAATTAGTAATAGAGCCCAGAAAGGGTAAAACTGGTGAAACATAGAATACAGGTTATATTATGGCCAGAGATAGTGTTATTTCTCATGTGAAAAAATGGCCAGTTCAGTTCTTTGTATCAGAAATGTGTTGACATTTTCCTTGTAGAAACAGAATTCTCTTTTCTTTACAAAAAAGTAAACCAGATAGTTAACATAAATATCTAAAAATATGATATACTGTATATTATAGATATTCAGGATGGGGCTTCTACTGTATCCACTGTGGATGCTGTTTGCTGACGTTGAGCCATATGAAAACCAAAGTAATTAGAAGGATTCTGGTCAAAAACCAGGGATTGTCCCGCAGCGAAATGACAGCTGTTAAGCATTAAACCTTACATCAGCCTCCTCTGATGAAAATTGTATTTACTTTCTTCATCGCTTTAGGCTGCCCTGAACAAATGTGCTTTAAATTAATAATCCCTCCTTAAATCTGGGGTATACACTGTCCCCAGTTTAAATGGATACATGATTATTTATGTTTTGATCGCATTTTTACAGGGTGAACAACCAAAAAATAACAGTTTGAGGTGGTCACAAAAAGGTACCCGCAGATTGAAGTCACCAGTCAACAATGAAGAGACTCATTACTTGGTTTCTTGTACTGTTTGTTTGCTGCAGCTCTGCTAGTCTTCTCACGGGTAACATCTTGCTATACAGTCGTCCTTATGTGGTTATTTCTATCACCATCCTAAACCACTGAATGAGATTTTTATTTAGTGTGGGCAGAAAGCTGTCTCTCAGCTGGTGTAGGTAGAGATGCACAGAGCTCAGCACTGAGAGGACTTGCAGAGCTGCAGCAGAGTAAGTTATGTGATCTAACACTGGAATCAAGGGATTCTTCCCATACTCCACGCTGGCTTCAGATTTGGAAGTATAACACTGGTGAATAATTTCCTTTAAATATGTGTAATAGGTGTTGGTGTCAGTAGTTACAACAGTGATACTGGTAACTCTGAAGTCCTAGGCTCAGAGTTTTTATGTTTTCCTCCTGCTCTTATGATGGTAATCAGTTCCTCAACATTTATTTTAATTGCTTTCTCTGAATTTTTCTTTAATATGTATCTACAGGGTGGGCCATTTATATGGATACACCTAAATAAAATGGGAATGGTTGGTGATGTCAACGTCAATGCCACTGGATATCTGAAATGGCTACATGATTCATATATCCAGTGGCATTGAGGCCTCCACTGATGACGAATGGCCCCACTATCTTTGTGCCCCATATACCACACCATACCATCAATGTTTATGTTCCCGCAGTCTTGGAGGGATCTATCCAGGGGCGTAACTACAACAGGTGCAGGGGTTGCGATCGCACCCGGGCCCTGCAGACTAGGGGGCCCCAAAAGTCCCTTTGGCCCATAGAAAAAGACTAATACTATTAAAGATTTGCAATAATTGGGGGCCCCGTTGGAGCTTTCGCATCGGGGCCCCAGGGCCTGAAGTTACGCCACTGGATCTATCCACTGTGGGTTAGTGTCAGACCAATAGCGCTGGTTTTGTTTGTGAACTTCACCATTCACAAAAAAGTTTGCCTCATCCCTCATCTGGAGGCAATTGTCTATGCTGTGAAGATACGAGATGTTCAGCATCTGACACAGCGGATCCTGGAGGCCTGTGCTGCATTTCTTCTGCGGTGTTGCAATCAGTGTGTGAAGAGTGGGAGAAGAGGGTTGCATTGACAATACAACACAATGGGCAGCACTTTGAACACATTTTATAAGTGTCATAAACTTGTAAATAACTCATGAAAGAATAAAGTTACATTAAAACCAAGCACACCATTGTTTTTGTTGTGAAATTCTCAATACGTTTGGTATGTCACATGACCCTCTTCCCATTGAAAAAAAAAATTGGATCCAAAATGGCCGACTTCAAAATGGCCGCCATGGTCACCACCCATGTGGAAAAGTTTTCCCCCTCCCATATATTAATGTGCCACAAACAGGAAGTTGATATCACCAACCATTCCCATTTTATGTAGGTGCATCCATATAAATGGCCCACCCTGGAGATTGTGAGGTTTTTTAGAGATGGGGCTGAATTGTAGGGAAGGCAAAATAGAAAGGGGCAATTGCCTACACCACCATAGGACCTTCACGCTTAAAGGGTTATTCCCAAGATAGCAATTTATCTCCTATTATCTATTCATAATAATTAGTGATGATCAAGCGCTACCATGCTCGGTACTCGTAACCAGTAGTCGGAAGCCCAGTGGGAACACAAGCCTTTTTCTGAAAGATCTTCCAGAAAAATGCTCACTTTCCCATTGACTTCCATTATACTTGGTACTCGAGCAGTTTGACTGCTAAAATCCCAAGCAATCCTAAGCATGCCAGTGGCGTACCTTCAGGCCCAGGGACCCCGATGTGAAAGCTCCAACGGGGCCCTCAATTATTGCAAATCTTTAATAGTAGTAGTCTTTTTCTATGAGCCAAAGGGACTTTTGGGGCCCCCTAGGCTGCAGGGCCCGGGTGCGATCGCAACCCTGCACCTATTGTAGTTACGCCCCTGGATCTTGCTCTGCAGAGCTCCATCTTTATTAGAGCAGCTGTGCATACTAATGATGAGAAAGCAGTAAAGTACTCGAAGTGAGAAGGTTGGACGCTCTGAGATGGTAGACTCAAATAATAAGTATAATGGACGTTAATTAGTCATGGACAGTCCTGCTCTCTGCCGACATACAGCAAACAATAAACAGAGAATTTTGATGGTTGGGTGGGTGTATTTCTTTTCCTTTATTTTTTACACACCACATCCAGACATGTTGATTTTACCCACAGTGAGAGCCATTCAGAGACTGTAAGCTGCTCTCACTGGGGCGCCGCCTTCCATCGTTCACTGAAGGAAACTGGTTCTTTGTGTCAGATCATTGACAAATGACACATTCGAGCACCCTCTGTACTCCGTCGAGTACCACATGTACTCAAGCAGCTGGAAGCTCCATTGAGTAATGAGCAGGGACAAGCACACTCTCTCATCGTTAGTGCGCACATTTGACCTCCATTCCCATTCATTGCCTATGGGACTGCTGGAGAAAGCCAAGTGCAGTGCTGAACCAAAACACTGAATTCCTTTTTTTGCTTGGAGGTCCAATTTACCCTTTGTTTGCACCACTGTCTAGATTAAATCTTCTTTTTATTGTGTATTTCTAGATCTAGAGCAGTAGCCAACTTTCATAGGACAGTTAAAGGGAACCAACCACCCCAAATGAACCCCCCCGGACTGTTAATATGTGTCCCTACACCCAGCACACACATTTGGGGCAATCGTTTTTGCTAAAAAAAACTGTTTAGTAGAAGCTAAGATATAGCTTTATGAAGTTTAAAAAATGTTGCCGACTGGGTGTTACCTAGCTTGTCCTCCTGCAGTGTTCCTGTGCCTGTCAGCCTCCTCTCCCCCCACCCTTCAGTAAAGCCCTGCCCTTTCAGCCTCGTCACAGGCTGCTGCACGGAGTCTCATTGTTTATGATAACAGAAGGCAAACCTGAAAGGGGAGAGGAGGCTGACAGGCACATGAACACTGCAGGAGGACAAGCTAGGTAACACCCAGTCGGCAACATTTTTTAAACTTTATAAAGCTATATCTTAGCTTCTACTAAACTGTTTTTTTAGCAAAAACGATTGCCCAAATGTGTGTGCTGGGTGTAGGGACACATATTAACAGTCTGGGGGGGTCATTTGGGGTGGTTGGTTCCCTTTAAATATATGATTCGATTGTTGGAAACCCCTACTGATCCATGCACATTAGATAGCTGTTAGGTGAACAATCTCCGATATACATTAATACTTGGCCAGGTGCTTCTATGTTTTAGAAGACAGAGAAGCTACCATACTCCCGTACTGGGGTGTCTTCATGAGGATCATATGTTGAAAGTCCAACAGCCGGATGCATCATGAAGGCCTTCCATACACATCAGATGGTCAACCAATGGCTCTGAAAATGTCGTGTTTAGATGACATAGCTAATGTGAGTGGTGGTGGGGGGCTTATGTGAGTGCTGGGGGGGTTTATGTGAGTGGTGAGGGGGGACCTAATGTTGCAGAGAGAATACCACATTATGGATGTATGTGACTTTATCCATCATGGGAATCATGAAAGGATGCGTGAGCACAACACCAATTAGATGGGCACATTACTAAACAAGTAAGGCTGGTTGCACACAGCTTTTGTTTTAATCCGGGGGCATGAGGAAAAGCCTGCATGCCTCCAGATTCCCCACAATGATGTAACTAGATGCACCTGCACCCCGGTTGCATATTTGAAAGAGATTCGTGGGTGGTTCTGCACATGCTCAGTTCAGAGACCACGGATCAGCAATCTGGATCCAACGGGATCTGGAGTCTTGATCATTCCGTGACTCATAGACCGCCGTTCAGATTTTAGCCAAGGTGCCCTCAATCCAGGGGTTCATGGTTTTTTCATGGAGAGAAAATCGTTAGAAGATACAGATTGCTTGAAAAATCTGTAGACGTCTGCATCCACCTGGATCCACCTGGATCCAGGGCAAATTGGAGACAACTGGATGCACCCGCAAGTGTCTCCGGCACCATTGACCTTCAATGGAATCGAAAATGGATCCAGTTTGTGACGGATTCACACTGATGCCTAAAAACGGCAGTGTAAAATCAAAGTTTAGAAATCTTTAAAGCTAGAAAAAAAGGTGAAAAGAACGGATTGTCCCTTAAATAACATGTATAACCGCTTCACAAAATAGGTGATAATAAATGTATGATTGCTGAAGATCTGACTTCAGTGAATCCTTATCAATCACGAGAACAGGGGTCCTAAATTCCCTTGCATTAATGAAGCATTAATAAGCATGTGCAACTAATGGCCACTTTACACGTCCCGATATCGGCGTCCAACTCCGATAAAAAGTCACGTGGTTCGTGCGTTCGCCCCGATATCGTTCGTGCGTTGTATGATGTAAATGTCCAATACGATGCACGAACGATGCCAAAACGATATCGGGGAAGAAATGAGCGTGCTCTCCAACCGCCCGATATTGGATGGACGTTGTGGCCGGATCGGGCTGTGTGAAAGCCCAACAACGATGTGGAGTACAACTTCCCTATTCTCTCCCATGTTAAATGGTCGTTCCTGGGTCGGCCGTACAAGGGGGCATACACATCGCTGTTGCATTGCCTGCCGATATCGCGCTGTGTAACATCTCCTATGCGATCTTGGAATTCTGCCAAGAAAAAGTGCGCTCCCACGCCGTTGGATCCAATATCGGACCGATGTTGGGACGTGTAAAGTGGCCATCATGCTCCAAGAGAAGTGGTCGCACATGCTCAGAACAAATCTATCCACCCAGGGGACTTTGTTCAACCTGTTCTCAACATTGGTGAAGGCCCTTAGCAGCTGGACCGCCAGCAATCATACAGCTAACATCTATCCTGTGAATAGGTGTCAAATATTGTATATGGTATAATTCCTTTAAGCCCTGCTCTGGGAATAACGCAGGGTATCCATTAAGTCTTGAAAGTTTCTTAAATGTGGATTCAACCCTGAATGATACAAATCTAAAATTTGGAGGAATCAGTGAATCGGAGAGAGGAAAAGTCTTAAATTTCCACATTGCCTTTAACTTACATGTTTATTGTAAACATCTGTAGCCTTGACTTTAGGTCTCATGTGCTCAGCAATTTCCCATACGGCAGTGGAATAATCTGTATATTTTCATGATGTATGGGACATGTGGAGATTCTTCACTGCAATCATCTGAGTTCACAGGATCCCAGCAGGACTTTATTGAACTGCAGTAAGAACATTCTCTGGTTCCTTGTAACTTGTGCTTATACCTTGGGGCTAAGTTGGAAAAAGCATCGTATTGGTTGGCTGAAACTGGAGAAAGAAAGCAAAGGATATAAGTGAAATACCACATCAATCTCTGGAGGACCGAGGACCAAGAGGACACGAGAGGACATCACTCTGATTCTGCCAGAATGTTTAGATAAAAGTCCCGGGAAGCTAAATGCCAAGATACTAATGTATACACAATGCAGAGGAGATGGTTCAAAAATCATTAAGTTGGCCCAAAGTCAACCATACTCACCTTACATGTAATGGGCGAATGCTAAAATACAGTTAGGGCCAGAAATATTTGGACAGTGACACAATTTTCGCGAGTTGGGCTCTGCATGCCACCACATTGGATTTGAAATGAAACCTCTACAACAGAATTCAAGTGCAGATTGTAATGTTTAATTTGAAGGGTTGAACAAAAATATCTGATAGAAAATGTAGGAATTGTACACATTTCTTTACAAACACTCCACATTTTAGGAGGTCAAAAGTAATTGGACAAATAAACATAACCCAAACAAAATATTTTTATTGTCAATATTTTGTTGCGAATCCTTTGGAGGCAATCACTGCCTTAAGTCTGGAACCCATGGACATCACCAAACGCTGGGTTTCCTCCTTCTTAATGCTTTGCCAGGCCTTTACAGCCGCAGCCTTCAGGTCTTGCTTGTTTGTGGAAAAAAATCAAAATAGATGGTTGCACCACACTGCAAATTTAGGGGTATAAATTCCCGTTACACTGTACGTTTCACTCACCTAAGTTGGTTGTGCCCTCTGCACAACTAGATTAACCGCAAGTAGGTGAGATTTTTTTATACAGGATCCCTGTCTTCATCTATTGCCTGTCTCCCCTTTTCACCCAGGTCTGTGCTCCGTCTCTCACACGTGCAGGGGCCAGGTTTCTGTTTTCTTCAGCAAGGTCCTCTCCCAGAGCTGCTCGCACCACTCTCCCCGAAGGGAGAAAGGAACGTAATGCAATAATAAATGTGGTATATAGAAATGAGCGCTAGGGATAATGGAACAAGCCAAAAGCTTTTGTAGACATTACCTATTAGTTTATTACGATAAACACAGTACAGGTCCTTCTCCCACAACGCGTTTCGACGCTACATGAGGAAGACGCATGTAGCGTCGAAACGTGTTGTGGGAGAAGGACCTGTACTGTATTTATCGTAATAAACTAATAGGTAATGTCTACAAAAGCTTTCAACTTGTTCCGTTATCCCTAGCGCTCATTTCTATATACCACATTTATTATTGCATTGCTTGTTTGTGGGTCTTTCCGTCTTAAGTCAGGATTTGAGCAAGTGAAATGCATGCTCAATTGGGTTAAGATCTGGTGATTGACTTGGCCATTGCAGAATGTTCCACTTTTTTGCACTCATGAACTCCTGGGTAGCTTTGGCTGTATTCTTGGGGTCATTGTCCATCTGTACTATGAAGCGCCGTCCAATCAACTTTGCAGCATTTGGCTGAATCTGGGCTGAAAGTATATCCCGGTACACTTCAGAATTCATCCGGCTACTCTTGTCTGCTGTTATGTCATCAATAAACACAAGTGACCCAGTGCCATTGAAAGCCATGCATGCCCATGCCATCACGTTGCCTCCACCATGTTTTACAGAGGAGGTGGTGTGCCTTGGATCATGTGCCGTTCCTTTTCTTCTCCAAACTTTTTTCTTCCCATCATTCTGGTACAGGTTGATCTTTGTCTCATCTGTCCATAGAATACTTTTCCAGAACTGAGCTGGCTTCTTGAGGTGTTTTTCAGCAAATTTAACTCTGGCCTGTCTATTTTTGGAATTGATGAATGGTTTGCATCTAGATGTGAACCCTTTGTATTTACTGTCACGGAGTCTTCTCTTTACTGTTGACTTAGAGACAGATACACCTACTTCACTGAGAGCGTTCTGGACTTCAGTTGATGTTGTGAACGGGTTCTTCTTCACCAAATAAAGTATGCGGCGATCATCCACCACTGTTGTCATCCGTGGACGCCCAGGCCTTTTACAGTTCCCAAGCTCACCAGTCAATTCCTTTTTTCTCAGAATGTCCCCAACTGTTGATTTTGCTACTCCAAGCATGTCTGCTATCTCTCTGATGGATTTTTTCTTTTTTTTCAGCCTCAGGATGTTCTGCTTCACCTCAATTGAGAGTTCCTTTGACCGCATGTTGTCTGGTCACAGCAACAGCTTCCAAATGCAAAACCACACACCTGGAATCCACCCCTGACCTTTTAACTACTTCATTGATTACAGGTTAACGAGGGAGACGCCTTCAGAGTTAATTGCAGCCCTTAGAGTCCAATTGTCCAATTACTTTTGGTCCCTTGAAAAAGAGGAGGCTATGCATTACAGAGCTATGATTCCTAAACCCTTTCTCCGATTTGGATGTGGAAACTCTCATATTGCAGCTGGGAGTGTGCACTTTCAGCCCATATTATATATATAATTGTATTTCTGAACATGTTTTTGTAAACAGCTAAAATAACAAAACTTGTGTCACTGTCCAAATATTTCTAGCCCTAACTGTATTTGGGTTTGGATTGTTCGTATTGAATATTTCGTAGTATTCATGCGTTCATCACAAATAACTAATCTAATGTAAGTCAATTCTAAACCCAAAGAATTTTCTGGCGGACCTTCCTAGGATGTCTGGGGGGGGCTGTAAAAATGCAGAAATGGATAGAAAAGCGCTGACATTGAATGGGACCAGCCTGGAAAAGAGGCCAGGATGGATTTCTAAGATTTCTAACTCACAGCTGGTTTCTGGGAATACATTTGTCAGATTATTATGTATGCCACCTCAATGTGTGGTCCCCCGCCTACTTGTGATATCCAGCACAGGTAATATAGACAGCTGCAACCCTTTAATTTAAAAATTATATATATATTGTAAAATATAGATCGAGTACATTGTTAATGGCCGGTATGTAGCATATCACAGAGGTGGTTGTCCTCTGTATTGGAAAACCTGGATGTGTGCTCTGGCACCTGTGGTGTCATGGAACTTATTAATGTGTTTCGTGACCAGATTTCACGGGTAGCTGGACAGATGAGGGAGTCTGGCTATCCATCTACCACCACCGATCAGTATATCCACTTGGTCAGTATGTGAAGGCTGCCATACCTCCTGTAGGAACCCCTGAGGGAGGTTGTGTGTACTATCTGGGTGCAGTGTGTGGAGGCTGCCATACGTCCTGCAGCATTCTCTGAGGGAGGTTGTGTGTACTAACCAGGGGGCAGTGTGTGGAGGCTGCCATACGTCCTGTAGGAACCTCTCAGGGATTCTGTGTGTACTGACCGGGGTCAGTGTGTGGAGGCTGCCATACCTCCTATAGGAACCCCTGAGGGAGGTTGTGTGTACTATCTGGGTGCAGTGTGTGGAGGCTGCCATACGTCCTGCAGCATTCTCTGAGGGAGGTTGTGTGTACTAACCAGGGGGCAGTGTGTGGAGGCTGCCATACGTCCTGTAGGAACCTCTCAGGGATTCTGTGTGTACTGACCGGGGTCAGTGTGTGGAGGCTGCTATACTTCCAGAAAGAGCCTCTCAGAGAGGTTGCGTGTACTGACCAGGGTCAGAGTATGGAGGCTGCCATACTTCCAGGAGTAACCTCTGAGAGAGGTTGCGTGTACTTACCGGGGTCAGAGTGTGTAAGTTTGTTATACCTCCAGAATAAACCTCAGGGAGGGGTTGTGTGTACTGACCGGGGTCAGTGTGTGGAGGCTACCATACTTCCAGAAGTAACCTCTGAGAGAGGTTGCGTGAACTGAGTGGGGTCAGTGTGTGTAATTTTGTTATAGCTCCTGAAGAAGCCTCAGAGATAGAGGGGTTGTGTATACTAACTGGGGTCAGTGAGTGAAGACTGAGATCCCTCCACTTGGATACTTCTTTGGAGAAGTGGTATGTGAAACTGTACAGGGGTACCCGTGAATGAAATAAACTGTATAACTGTGGTTTTGTTTCCTGCTGATGTTTCATTACCAGGAGTGTGGTGTATGTGAGAATGAATAAATCAATTGGACTTTTAAGTGAAAAGTGTTCCTGGAGTTACCTCATGGAGCAGGCAAAGTGAGTACCCCATCACAATATATAGGGGCATCTCAATAAATTAGAATATCATCAAAAATTTAATTTATTTCAGTAATTCAATACATAAAGTGAAATGCATATATTATATAGAGTCATTACACACAGAGTGAGCTATTTCATGTGTTTATTTCTGTAAATGTTGATGATTATGGCTTACAGCCAATGAAAACCCAAATGTCGGTATCTAAGAAAATTAAAGTAGGGAGGATGAAGGATTGAAAACCGCGCTGCCTTATTCCACGAGACATCAAAGGGTGAATATAATATTGATTTATTAGTCAACACGTTTTAGGGCTCCCAGAAATGCCCTGACACATGGCAATATTACAATGATTTTTGATAATATTCTCATTCATTGAGATGTCCTAGTAGGTTTGGTCATTTCATTTAAGAAAACTGCCAAACGTTTTGCATATCCTATTTATTGATCACAGCATAGAGAGTCATTCATTGATTACAATGCCATAACTTAGTGTTTTGTAGCATAACCTCTTGCTTTAGTTCCTGCACCGCATCGATGGGGCATTGAAGCCACTCAGGGATTCAAGACATCTTGAGGGATCTTCCTCCGTTCCATGTGCAAATCTGCACACAATTCATCTTTATGACTCTGGGTACGGGCCCCAACCTATCGCCCTGATTCATCCCGAAGGAGCTCTATAGAGTATAAACCAGGTGATTGGCTCAGCCATTGCAACAGGCGGACATTTTTCTTTGCTAACAAACTTTTAAATAAATTGGATGTGCGCTTAGGATCATTGTCTTGCAGGAATTTCCCACACCCGCCTACTTTGGTTTTACCATGTAGCACATTACATTCTCCAGCATATCCTTGTACGTGGTAACACTCATATTTCCATCAATTCTATGCAGGGGACAACGGCAGATACAGAAAAGCAGCCCCAAATCATGACATTGCCACCACATGTTTCACTGTAGGTGTTTGGTTACTTACATCATTACATTTTCCAGTTGAACAGTATATACAGTGCTGCCATCACCACCAAAGAGACTGAACTTGGATTCATCCGCCATAACACCTTACACCAATCATTTTCCATTGCTCTTTGGCAAACTCAAGTTGGATCTTCCGGTCTTTGTAGAGATGAACGGCTTGTTGACTGGAACTCATACATTCAACCCTACTGCTTCATCCTCTCAATTTGACCCCACAGTCTTCATTCATTTGACTCTTGAGGGGGAACAGTTGGATTCCATAGTTTCCTCTTTTTGGCTTATTGCCTGACTTCATCTCAGAATAATAACCTTTCTGACATCTGGTGATACATTTGGCTTTGTCTTCACATAGTTTAACCGAAAAACACACAAAATTAAAAAAAACTCAAAATTAGACAATATACTGTATACACTGTATATATACTTATTTTATTCTTACTTTTGCACTAGAAATCAGGTTTCTGGTTGGTTGCCAAGGTCAGCACATCATTTTTCTTTTCACATTTTTATACAATTTCATAATCAGAACTCATTTTCTTGATCTAAGCCACAGTGAACTCTCATGGATTTCGCCTGTGTTCTTGCCCTTGTTTATCATGGATAATTTCAGTCTCTTAAGTAATAACGTTCTGTGACCCAGACAATGACCCTAAAAATTATGTTTTTTTTTTTTCTTCTTTTCATTATTTTTTTTAATATTGAGAAATTACGTTTCATTTTGTCTTTCATAAGTCCTTTACCCAGAACTGAATTATCGTTGCAGGGGACTGAATGGAGACAGTCTTGGCGTACTATACTACTATATGTTACTACTTAAGTTACCGTTCTCTAAGCAGCAGCACAGACATCAGGGAAACAAAACTAAATAAAGTATTACCCTAGTACAATATATAGAACTTTTGTTTGTGTTTATTCAATATTTGGGTTCAATTTTTTTTTAAATGTTTTTATTTAATCAAAAAGTAGGGTAATTTGCACTTTTATGTTCTTTTTTGGGGTGGTAGAGTTCCGTATGTGTTATTTTAAAAACATAGTTCTCTTATTTAATTGGCCAATGAGCTGACAATTATTCTCTATTCTGTTTCACAGCTCCAAAGATGTGAGTTAGATGCCTGAACTATCTTTATGCTGAACGTGCAAATCGACCGTACTCACATTCTTATGAAGGTGTGACAGATAGTTTAACTCAGCCACGCAGACATTGTAGTAAGAGTCCAGGAGAAGTGGAGATCCTATTCAGCAAAATTCTGGTATTAATGTACAATGCAGCAGATAAAAAGAGTGATTCTTCACAGAGCAACAAACATGTCCATTAAAAATGTCTGCAGTTTGAGTACATGGGGAAGAAGGGAGTAGTAAACTGACATCACAGAGCTACCAGGAAAGGAAAGGACAAAATGCCAACAGAGACAACAACTGGTTAGCAACAGAGAGAATGCAATACACAGCACAAAAACATAGAAAAATTCCTGATCATTGGACATCACATTCTCTCTCTGTCAGAGTATTAAAGGGGTTGTGCCCACTTAACATTCTACATTTTAATTAATAGAGTTTACCATAAAAATAAGTTCCACAATTGAATTGTTAAAAAAATGTTCCTGTCCCGAGATACTCCTTTAAAAGTGGCCCTGTGTAATGTATGTGTCCGACCATGCAGGAACTGGTTGGATATAACCACAGCTCCTGGGCAGGGGAGTACTCAGAATGTGTTTCACTTAGAGAACATTATTAGATACCCTTCACCAGGTAAGTGTTTTCTAGTTCCTATCTGATTACAAATACTCAGACTTTTTTTTCCATTTCAAAAATAAATTTTTATTGCTTTTGAAAGGAAGTACAGGTAATGGTATCAGTCCAAAGTAAGTATAGAGGCACTCAAAGTCAATTTTTCATGGAGAGGCCAACAAACAAGTAACCTCTAAAGACAATTAAAAAAAAAAATGCAATAATGTAACAATAAACTTCATAGTTTAAGAGGAAAAGTTATAGAGACAGAGGAGGAGAGGGGGACAAAGAGAGAAGAGGATAATAGATGAGTAGAGTAGGTTTGGATGGGGGGGAGGAGTGGTGAGGTTGCACGTGATCAATTGAGGTGTGATGGTACAGTTAACTACGATGATGTTTGTTTCGGTGAGAAATTGTTTCTATCAAGCATCCAGGGCAACCAACGGTCTTTAAAGGATGTTTGTGTATGGTTCACTTCAGCTATTTGTTCCGCCATACTATATAGTTGATTGATTTTATCCACGAGTAGTTGGAGGGTGGATATTTGGGTTGATCTCCGGTAGATTGGAATAAGTAATTTTTCCGCGTCTAGGACATTGCCACCAAAGGTGGAGGTAGTCTCCAGTGTCACTCCCACATCTCCAGCAGCTAGCTTGTGTGTCCGGTCGCCAGATACATGTTTGTCGGGGTTAGCATACTAGCGTGTAACTATCTTAAAGGAGTTTTCTTGTTTTTTTACACATTTCATAGGGCCGTGTGAATGGGCATAGATGTGGAGTACTTGTGTTTTTGTGAACTGATATCCCAGATCTCGTTCCCAGCTAGTGATATAAGCTCTTTTAGGCATATGTCGCTATCTAGTATGGTCTGATAGATCGTGGAGAGGATCTTTGTGGTTTGGATGTCTTGGCTATAGTACTTCAAACGGTGTGGGCTTACGTGTCAATGCTATGCCGAATTGTATTTGTAAGTACAGTCAGTAATGTTTTGTGTTGAAGAAATTGAAATTCTCAAGGCCCGGTATTTTTTGTAACTCTGACAGCGGGAGCAGAGCTCCAACTACAAATATCTGGTCTATTGCTGTGTTTGCGAGCTGGCGAGTGTGTGTTTCTCTAGGGTTTTGGACTTGTTCTGTTCTTCCCAAAACATCAAGCAGTGTGAGGAGGGGGAACGATGGAGGTGTTAAGTATTTGTATGAATTCGACCATACATGGAGCATCGTACGGGTAATGGGATTATTTTGAGTTGGAAATGGGGTGTCATTAGTGTGGGTAAGTAATAGCGATCTAAGGGGTTGAGGCGACAGTCTGTTTTCTATGTCAACCCATAGTTTGTTTCGGATGTTCTGTATGATGTCAACTGAACTGAATAGAACCGCTGAGTAGTAATAAGTTTTGTTGTCTGGTGCGCTCATTCCTCCCTTTGTTCTTGAAAGTGTCAGCGTGTGGGAGTTTATGCAATGTTTTATGTTTTTCCATAATTAAAGATTAGAGAATTGATCTTTCCTAGGTAGGCATTAGGGACCTGGATAGGGCACATACTCAGACTTATCAAAGGTTTCCTCATTGGCTGCTAATACTTTGATTGATAATGTCTCCCTTAGGCTAGGATCCAAAGGGTTAACAGAAAGTGCTGGGTTTCATAGATCCACTGCGCTGACCTCCAAGTGAAGACAAACAGAGTGATGTATAAAACTCTGTTTAATGGGTAATTTGCCTACCGGTTTCGTGATTTCAGTTATCACTTCATCAGGGCATCAAGAGCAGCAGTATTAACAAGATATATATTCACACAACATTATATGACTCCACCCTTCAATTGTGATGGTGTTTCCTGTGGGAACGCCCCCTTCACACATGCAGGGTGGATAACATCTATTGAAAGACATATCAATAACAATAATTCATTAAAAACACCACATCTATTACAAAAACACTCTTCAATTCACAAATTAGATAAAAATGCACCAAGATCCACATGGGATTCAATCCGGCACCTCCAAAACTAAAAGCTCATAGAGTCAGCATTAGATCACTAAGCCATTCATATAGATAGAAAAACTCACTAAGTGTATGTAGGGAGAACATACCTACTGGGGAGTTAGAAAAGATATATCCGTTATATGACCCCACCCATTCAGGTATGAAGGTAGCTCCACTAGGAACGCCACCCTCAAACCCGCTGCGTGGACAACATCCATTAAAAGGCATATAAATACAAAATAATATAATCTATATAACATTAGAACACCACACATGAAGAAAACATAAAAACCTCTCTAAATCATAAAATTAAAAAATAGTATATAAATGCACAATGATCCACAGGGGATTCAATCCGGCGTTTCCAAAACTATAAATTCACAGGGCAAGCATTAGACCACTTGGCCATTTAAAGGGAACCAACCACCTCAGATCACCCTAATACACAGTTATTACATGTCCCTGCACCCTAAGGATACCTTTCCAGCACTGTTTTTGTGTAAAATCTTGCATTAGTATAACTGATATAAAGAGTTTATAAACTTACTACCCTGGTGACTTCTGGGCGTATCCCTCCTTCTGTTATACTTCAGGGCTGTGCATTCATTGCATGGCTGTGCTCCCCCTCCCTCTGTGCAGAGGAGATAACGATCATGCCATCAGGGCAGGGCAGCAGGCACGGAGGGAGGGGGAGCACAGCCATGCAATGCACAGCCCTGAAGTATAACAGAAGGAGGGATACGCCCAGAAGTCACCAGGCTAGTAAGTTTATATCAGTTATACTAATGCAAGATTTTACACAAAAACAGTGCTGGAAAGGTATCCTTAGGGTGCAGAGACATGTACTAACTGTGTATTAGGGTGATCTGAGGTGGTTGGTTCCCTTTAAGTTGATAGAAAACTTATCTCAGTCATACTATGTGAAGAGAACCTACATATTAGGAGTTTGAATATTTATTATTAAAGGGGACCTGTTTTCTATTATGATTCCCCTTTATCTGATGGGCTTATAACTTTAAAAAAAAAAAAAATGTTTTCTTTTTTTAAAATACATGTATCCACACCTTTATATCAATAAAAACAAAAAGACTGAAGTTCAAACCCTGGACTCCAAAACTTGTGTTTCCATTAAAAAATCAATTATCCACTAAGCTTTTGGGGTGCTCACACTTAAGACAATTTAAAGCTAGTCATGAATGATATCTTCACCATTAACTGTATACACTAATAGCAGTATCAATTGGTACCAACCTCAGGGGAGGGATAAAAATAGTATCACCATTCTATCATACCCCTATATATATATATATATATATATATATATATACACACACACACATACACTAGTAACGTGCACATAATGAGACAATTTTTATTAGACTGATTAGAATAGGTCACTCACCTCATTCAAACAACCCGGCTGGAGGGTCTTTAGTTTGAATATCCAGTAGGTCTCCCTCTTTGCCAGCCGGTCTAATCTATTTGTGTTATTAAATGGTATATGATCTATGGGTGTGATTGTAAACTTCATCTCACCCCCATGTATTTCCGTACAATGTCTAGACAATCCATGGTGAAGCAATCCTTTTTTAATATTATTCCTATGTGAATTTAACCGTTTGTGTAACTCCTGAGAAGTTCTACCCACATACTGTTTGTTGCATATACATTGGATAAGGTATATGACATAATCAGTCTGGCAAGTTAGTCTGAATGCAATCTTGTATTCTTTTTGATCATCGTTTTGAGCATGAAAGGTGGTGACTTTATGGCCTATTATTTGGCAGCATTTACAACCCCTTTTATGACATTTATAGGAGCCTTTCTTTCCAGATATAGTCTCCACAATATTATTTTTTGGGTGGAGAAATCTCAAGACACTAGGGGCCAATACATTTTTTATAGTTGGAGCTCTCCTATAGGTGACTATAGGTTTAGGGGGCACCACTTTATTTAATATGGGATCATTTAGAAGAATCTTCCAATGTTTTTGTAGGATGTCTCGTATATGATGGTGTTGTACTGAAAACATGGTTATAAAGCTGACTTCATTCTTAATTTCCATGTCCCTCTTGTTATTGTATTCAATAAGGTCATTCTGGGTCATTCCCTTGGCAGATTGATAGGCACGTTTTACCAAAGTTGAAGGATATTTTTTCTCATTAAATCTTCCCTGCAAAATTTTGCTTTACTCTCTATAATCACGAGGAGAGGTACAGTTTCTCCTGATGCGTAAATATTGATTCTTGGGAATGTTACGTAGCCATGGCTTATAATGCCCACTGTGATAGTGCACATAGCCATTGGCATCTATTTTCTTAAAGAAATTTTTTGTATTAATTTTTCCAGCTTCATCAATATAGATGTTTAGATCAAGGAAGTTCAATGATCTTTCTTCTATAGTAGGAAGTAACTCAATACCCCAAGAGTTATTCAGTATAGGGTCCAAAAACTCATCAACTGTCCAGTCCCTATTATCATAAATAATAATTATGTCATCTATAAAGTGACGATACATAACTAAATTCTCTCTATGTTTATTATTCAAAAAGTGCCAAGTTTCGAAGACTGCCATAAATAAGTTTGCATACGTTGGGGCCACCCTCGACCCCATAGCAGTTCCCCTTATCTGCTGGTATATGACATTATCAAATTTGAAGAAATTGTTCTCTAAAATGAATCTCATACTTTGTATCAAAAGTTTTTTTTGGGGGGAGGGAGGTCAAAAACCCTGTCTACATATAGCTGAAAGCATTGTATACCAATGTCGTGCTGGATATTGGAATAAAGGCCAGTAACATCTAAACTGATAAAAATATAGTTACCGTATATACTCGTGTATAAGCCGAGTTTTTCAGCACAAAAAATGTGCTGAACAGTCCCCCCTCGGCTTATACACGAGTATATACGGTAGCCCCAGCTGTATACAGCAGCCCCAGCTGTATACAGTTCCCCCGTGGTATCCAGGGCCCCCCTTGCTGCACACCTGTAAAGTAAGATGTCAGTATACTTATCGCTGCCGCCGCCGCCGCTCCGCTGCTCGGTCACCTCGCTGCTCCGGGTCTTCATGCTTCCTTCTCCGGCGCACAGGAAATGACGTCATTGTTCGAGCGTCAGAGAAGGAAGCATGAAGACCCGGAGCAGCGCGGTGACCGAGCAGCGGAGCGGCGGCGGCGGCAGCGATAAGTATACTGACATCTTACTTTACAGGTGTGCAGCAAGGGGGGCCCTGGATACCACGGGGGGCTGTATACAGCTGGGGCTGCTGTATACAGTTGGGGCCCCTGTATACTACTGATGGGGGGGGGAGGTCTGTATACCCCCTGGGGCTGCTGCTGTATATACCCCCTGGGGCTGCTGCTGTATATAACCCCTGGGGCTGCTGCTGTATATACCCCCTGGGGCTGCTGCTGTATATACCCCCTGGGGCTGCTGCTGTATATACTCCCTGGGGCTGCTGCTGTGTATACCCCCTGGGGCTGCTGCTGTATATACCCCCTGGGGCTGCTGCTGTATATACCCCCTGGGGCTGCTGCTGTATATACCCCCTAGGGCTGCTGCTGTATATACCCCTGGGGCTGCTGCTGTATATACCCCTGGAGCTGCTGCTGTGTATACTACTACTGGGGCTGCTGTATACTACCTCTGGGGCTTCTGTATACTACCACTGGGGCTGCTGTATATACCTCTGGGGCTGCTGTATATACCTCTGGGGCTGCTGTATACTACCACTGGGGCTGCTGCTGTATATACCACTGGGGAGGCTGCTGTAACACTGCTGGGGCCTGTATGTACCACTGGGGAGGCTGCTGTATACCACACTGCTGGGGGCTGTATACTACCACTGGGGAGGCCTGTATACCACTGCGGGGGCCTGTATACCACACTGCTGGGGGCTGTATACCTGTGCTGGGGTCCACCCTCGGCTTATACACGAGTCAATAGGTTTTCCCAGATTTTGGGGGCAAAAGTAGGGGGGTCGGCTTATACACGGGTCGGCTTACACACGAGTATATACGGTAGTCTTCCACTGAATCTTATGTAACAATTGGATAAGATGTACAGAATCCCTAAGAAATGATCCCAAATTCTTAACGACTGGATTCATAAAAGTATTCACATAGGCTGCTAAATTGACAGTGAGCGAGTTAATTCCCGCTATGATGGGGCGTCCAGGTGTCTGCCCCTGAGCCTGCAGGATCCAGCAGAAACTTAGTTTCTTGCTGGAGTAGCGCACAGCGTTACCAGCAGGTAACGCTATACGCCGCCAGGCTATTAATCTCTATTGTAACTGGATGCTTACCGCAGCCGCCGGCTCCACAGAGATCTCCAGGATATGCGCTTTTGCAGAGTGCACAGGAAAATGCTGCAAACAGCATTTCATGTGCGCTCTGCTAAAGCGCATATCCAAGGATTGTCTGAGGAGACGGCGGCTGCTGTTTGCTGGTTACCATCGCAATCCATACACAGGCGTCGCACAGTGTTACCTGCTGTTAACACTATATGCGCTACTCCGGACAGAAACTAATTTTCAGCCCAATCCTGCATTCTCAGGGGCAGACACAAGTCTGACTCTAGCCTAACAGAGAGACAAAATGAAAAAGAAGAAAAAAAAGCTATTCTGCTCTGCAGCCACTAATACATTGTGTGTCCAGTTCAACATGCAAAATTTGGTGGCAAAAGGTCCAATTTACCTTTACCACAATAAACTGGTACCAATTCAGAGGGTTGCATTTATTGACCTCTCCTTTAGTCATTATTAAATATGTATAGACTTCTGCCTTCTGCGCTGCTCCGGTATTCTTCTGTGTTACAGTTGTGGCCAAAAGTATTGACACCCCTGCAATTCTGTCAGATAATTCTCAGTTTCTTCCTGAAAATGATTGCAATCACAAATTCTTTGGTATTATTATCTTCATTTAATTTGTCTTCAGTGAAAAAACACAAAAGAGAATGAAGCAAAAAGCAAAACATTGATCATTTCACACAAAACTCCAAAAATGGGCCGGACAAAAGTTTTGGCACCCTCAGCTTAATACTTGGTTGCACAACCTTTAGCCAAAATAACTGCGATCAACCGCTTCCGGTAACCATCAATGAGTTTCTTACAATGCTCTGCTGGAATTTTAGGCCATTCTTCTTTGGCAAACTGCTCCAGGTCCCTGATATTTGAAGGGTGCCTTCTCCAAACAGCCATTTTTAGATCTCTCTACAGGTGTTCTATGGGATTCAGGTCTGGAATCATTGCTGGCCACCTTAGAAGTCTCCAGTGCTTTCTCTCAAACCATTTTCTAGTGCTTTTTGAAGTGTGTTTTGGGTCATTGTCCTGATGGAAGACCCATGACCTCTGAGGGAGACCCAGCTTTCTCACACTGGGCCCTACATTATGCTGCAAAATTTGTTGGTAGTCTTCAGACTTCATAATGCCATGCACACGGTCAAGCGGTCCAGTGCCAAAGGCAGCAAAGCAACCACAAAACATCAGGGAACCTCCGCCATGTTTGACTGTAGGGACCGTGTTCTTTTCTTTGAATGCCTCTTTTTTTCTCCTGTGAATTCTATGTTGATGCCTTTGCCCAAAAAGCTCTACTTTTGTCTCATCTGACCAGAGAACATTCTTCCAAAATGTTGTAGGCTTTCTCAGGTTTTGGCAAACTCCAGCCTGGCTTTTTTATGTCTCGGGGTAAGAAGTGGGGTCTTCCTGGGTCTCCTACCATACAGTCCCTTTTCATTCAGATGCCGATGGATAGTACGGGTTGACTCTGTTGTACCTTCGGTCTGCAGGGCAGCTTGAACTTGTTTTGAGGTTAGTTGAGGTTCTTTATCCACCATCCACACAATCTTGCGTTGAAATCTCTTGTAAATTTTTCTTTTCGGTCCACATCTAGGGAGGTTGACCACATTGCCATGGGCTTTAAACTTCTTGATGACACTGCGCGCGGTAGACACAGGAATATTTAGGTCTTTGAAGATGGACTTGTAGCCTTGAGATTGCTCATGCTTCCTCACAATTTGGTTTCTCAAGTCCTCAGACAGTTCTCTGGTCTTCTTTCTTTTCTCCATGCTCAATGTGGTACACACAAGGACACAGGACAGAGGTTGAGTCAACTTTAATCCATGTCAACTGGCTGCAAGTGTGATTTAGTTATTGCCAACACCTGTTAGGTGCCAAAGGTAAGTTACAGGTGCTGTTAATTACACAAATTAGAGAAGCATCACATGATTTTTCTAACAGTACCAATACTTTTGTCCACCCCCTTTTTATGTTTGCTGTGGAATTAGATCCAATTTACCTTTAGGACAATTCTTTTTGTGTTTTTTCATTGAAGACAAATTAAATGAAGATAATAATACCAAAGAATTTGTGATTGCAATCATTTTCAGGAAGAAACCGAGTATTATCTGACAGAATTGCAGGGGTGTCAATACTTTTGGCCATAACTGTATGTGACCAGTTCATACAGTGAACCGTTAGTTACTTTCTGAATGTAAGCACATGATAACCTCGTTCTGAGACATATAGACTTAGGCTAGGGTCACATTTGCGTTAGCAAATGCAGATCCTGATCAGGTTTTGAGCTGTCAAAAAGCTCAAAACTGGATCAGGATCCGCAGCCCATAGGAGCCCATTGTAAAACAGGATTGCACTACATGCAATCCGGTACCGGCATCCGGTTTTCGCACAGCTTTCTCATCCGTATTCCGGTTTTGAAATGTAAACCGCAAATGTGAGTGGAGCCGGGTTGCGGCACCCGTATCGTAAACCACAGCACACAACACAGACAAAATTGGATTGTCCCGGATTGTGTCTGATCCGGCGCAATCCGGCACACAATAGCAAAGGAGTCAATGAGCGCCGGTTTGAGCCGCATCCGGGTGAATCCGATTTTAGCCGAATTCATTCCCTGCTTCGAAACCCATGCAGGAAAGCCGGGCAAGATCCACATCCGCCCACCAGAATCAACATTAATGTGCAATCCGGATACCGTATGCAGATTTAGGAACACATTTTGTAGGCAAAATTCGTCTGAAGGCACTTGCGATTACCGCATCCGGATCTGAATGCGGTAACCGCAATTAGCCTTCCAAGTGTGACCCTAGCCTTAGGGTAGGGTCACATTGAAAACAAGAATTGCATCACCGCATCCGGATCCGGATGCGGTGAACGCAATGCCGGGCACACACATTTTTTGTCAAAAATGTGTGCTGAATACCGCACTGCGGTAACCGGATGGCTCAGGATGTGTAATCCTGAGCCATCCGGTAACTGCATAGGTTGCGGATCCCGGCTATTGCCGGGATCAGCAAACTTAATAAAGAGTTAAATTGCTGACCTAAATGACTGTTTGAGGTCTGTAGGGGGGCTTAGACCCCCCCTACAGACCGGCCGCCCACTTCTATAGTCTTCTGCAACAATTTCTCACCGGGCACGGGCTCCTCGGAGCCCGTGCATGTCATCCAAGGTGCCCCCCCCCCCCCGTATCACTATACAGGGGTGCATACACCCCTCTATTACATTTATGCTGTAATTATGCGTAGTACAGAATAGATTTTTACATTCGCAATGTAAGTATATACTTACATGCTGTGGTAGTCAGAGTGAAGGGAATTCCATGGGCGGGGCTGTGTGCAGCAGCCTCCGCCCGCTCCTTGTTGATGGCCGTCCCCTCTGGCCGTAATCCAGTGTTGTGAGGGCGGCCGCATCGTTAAAGGGGCGTGGCTAACCGTGGCACATAGTTAGCCACGCCCTTTAACGACGCGGCCGCCCTCACAACACTGGATTACGGCCAGAGGGGGCGGCCATCAAGAATGAGCGGGCGGAGGCTGCTGCACATAGCCCCGCCCATGGAAATCCCTTCACTCTGACTACCACAGCATGTAAGTATGAACTTACATTGCCACTATAATAATCCTTTATGTAGTACACAATTAAAGCATAACTATACTAGAGGGGTGTAAGCACCCCTCTATAGTGATACGGGGGGGGCACGGGGGACTTTGGTTGACTTGCACGGAGCTCCAAGGAGCCCGTGCCAGGGGGGAAATTGTAGAAGAAGGCTATTGAAGTGGGCGGCCGGTCTGTAGGGGGGTCTAAGCCCCCCTACAGACCTCAAACAGTCCTTTAGATAATCAATTTAACTCTTTAATAAGTTTGCTGATCCCGGCAATAGCCGGGATCCGCAACCTATGCAGTTACCGGATGGCTCAGGATTACACATCCTGAGCCATCCGGTTACCGCAGTGCGGTACAGGGAAACGCTGCGAAAACTGCTGCCTGCATGATTTTTAACGCAGGCAGCAGTGCCGGATACGGCCACCGGATGGCTTGTGAAGCCATCCGGTGTTTTGCATAGGCTCCTATGAGGAGCGTTTCCTGGTCCGGTTTTGAGCTTTTGGAAAGATCAAAACCGGATCAGGATTCTTAAAAAAAACCTGAAATGTGACCCTAGCCTTACTCTAAGAAACTGACTTCCAGTCCATACAGAAATGCTGTGTGATGAGGCAGTTCACAACTATAGTCACAAGATGCAGCAGAGAGCTGGAGCAGCGCTGGAAACGGCAGAAGGCAGCATTGGGTCAGTATTAGGGATGGGCGAATCTACTTGTTACTACTCGCTACTCTGCGAGTAGTAGGGTACTCGGCCGACTCCTTACTCTGCAAGTTTCATTGCAATTACTCACACAGTAACGAGTCCAATGAAAATCAATTGTAAATTCTATTCCTCTACTTCTTTGAACCGG
This sequence comes from Allobates femoralis, assembly GCA_033576535.1. NCBI lineage: Eukaryota > Metazoa > Chordata > Amphibia > Anura > Aromobatidae > Allobates > Allobates femoralis. The sequence goes on along the minus strand of JARQOC010000006.1, from coordinate 40,975,577 downwards.
ATTGTCCCGGATTGACCCTGTAAGGTTCAATCAGGTACCATAGACATCAATGTTAAAACAAATTGGATTGTCCCAGTCAGGTTCAATTTGGTTAACTTTAACATGACAGTCTATGGGACCGGATTGAACCGGACCGGTTCAATCCGGTTCAATGGTTTTTTTTTTTTAACTATTCTTTAAAAGCCCGCGGCTTTTTGCTGCTGGCTTTTAAAGAATAAAATGGCGAATTGCAGGTTTTTCCTCTGCTGCCAAACCCCTTTATGGGGTCCAGCAGCTGAGGAACCGCTGCAATACTCGCTTCCCCATTCATTTACATTGGACTCACTAGACTCGCAAAGAGTAGCGAGTATCGGGATCCTAGTCGTTAGAGACTAGCGAGTAATTTAGTATTCGCCCATCCCTAGTCAGTATTGTTATGAGATCACTGTATAAATATTATAGGTGGCTAATGGAAGGGAAAGAAAAAAAGACTGGAGGAAAGTTAATGGTTAACATATCAGTAATTCCAATGGTGTAACTTGAAGCTCATAGGCCCTGATGCAAAAGTTCCAATGGGGCCCTCATTTATTGCAAATTTTCAATAGCATCAGTCTTTTATTTAATAGGTCAAAGGTACTTTTGGGGCCTCTAGGCTCCAGGGCCTGGGTGTGATTACAACCCCTGCACCTGCTGTAGTTACACCCCTGAGTAATTCCCAGTTTGTGGATGCTAATGGGGAATGAGTGGGACAGAACCTCATTTCAGAACCGCTCTTCTGGATCAAGGACCTATTTTTTCTACACCAGCAGCAAGACAAAAAATATCTTTGTAGAAAATCCACTTGGACTATGAAGTTCCCATGACTGCCATGTTCTAAGTTTCTAATGCATGTATAGAATATAATCTCCCATGTTTGTTAATGATGACCTTTATTGTGATGAAGCTTCAAGGTCAGAACTTATCCGGCTGATGTCTTCATCCAAGGAGGATTGATGATGTGATGGAGAGTGATCACTCGATGTAATGCTACTTTGGAGAAGGACATTTCTGTATTTTGTTTGTCAGACCTTGCTTTGTAAATGGACACGAGTGTTCAAAGCTGTCAATGTGATTCACCAGTATCAAGCTAATGATGCCAATTTAATTGGTCCCAATGGGCTGTAAAAATATGTCTCTCATTAAGCACTTGTTTAATTTATCATACATGTCTGACAGTTTCACTGCTTGACTTCTCCAACTTTCCTGACTTTCCTACAAGCGAATGATACGATGCAGAATTATGAGGCACCTTAGACCTGATGCGCGCAGCTTTGCTTAAGGGGGATTCCCTTATCTAAAACACAAGTAGAATATCAATAGGATGAGCATTAAATGGCTAATTGGTGATGGGCAGACTACTGGGATTTCCACCTTTCTGAGGTATGTGGCCCATGTCCCCATCGGAGCGTCGGCTGTACATTTACGTTTTAATTAAAGGATGGGAGGGAACTCAAACTTCACTTCAACTGGAGAAAGTGGAGCAAATCGTTGTTCTTTTTTTAATGTTTGGAATAAGTTTAGCGAACCCTAAATTATCTTGATTTAAATATTGCTATGATATATCTTTTCATGACACTGTCTGTATGTCTTTGTATACTATACGCTACTCCCAAAAAGTTAGGAATATTTGGCTTCCAGGTAAAATTTATGGAAAACGTAAAAAGGGTTAGGCTACAGTGATATTCTATCAGGAAAGTAGGACATCTAAGCAGAATCATCGAATGGTGATTTCCTCATCTCAAACAATTTATTAAAACAAAAGCCAACAAGAGTGGTGTGCAGGGGTGGACCTACCGTGGTGCAGCTGGTGCAGCTGCACCAGACCCCCAAGCGGCTAGGGGGCCCCTGAAGCCTGCAGGGGGGCCCCCAGCCAACCCCCCTGACTCTGTGCCAGAGGGGCCTGCAGGGGGGCCCCCAGCCGACCCCCATGACTCTGTGCCAGAGGAGAGGGGGTTAACCGAGGGAAGCTTCCTGCTTCCCCTGGCTGAGCCCGCCCCTCCTCTCCTCTGCCGCCCCAGCTCCCAGTGCGGCTCGCACGACGCAGGTAGGAGAAGCTGCACATATGGCCCCGCTCACCGCCGTTGCCTGGTAGCACCTCACCCCCACCCCGCTGCACCAGGGCCCCCAGGTGGCAAGGTCCGCCACTGGTGGTGTGTATATCCCAACAGTAATGCCAATGTCTCAAGATCTGGTCATGGTCTTCTACTGATATTGGTGACTGTCTTTTACTGGTACTCATCAGGATGTTCTACGTAAGTCACGTCACTGATCTTCTCAGCTTAGGTAGATCTTCCTCTTAGCTCAGTTATAACTCAGGTCTTCTCTGGGATCTGACCGCTCTCGGACCTTTCTATGACAAGGGTGGCTGTAAGCCCACTTTGCTACCACTTGACCTTTCTGGTACTGATTCTGGCACCAACTCCCTCACACCTACTCAGCCTGGGCAAGCCTTTAATATCTTGCAACTGTGATACAACTGTCACCTGACCCAGCCTCGTTTCCAAATTCTTCCTTCAAAGAAATGCACATAATGCTCCTTGGTTCCTGGTTGATCTTTTTGATCAGCAGATGGCAATGTTCTCCCACAAAGACTGCAAGATGTTAGTGCTAAGTGCTTCTTCTGTTGCTCCTATTCCCTTACACTGCATTGCTGTTGATGTTATGTCAGCGCTGCAGATAATATTAGACACTGAGAGCAGTAGCAGACACTCTGCTGGACCTGGGGAGGGTGAGTAAAACCCCATTTGTTTGTTTATTTTTTGAATAACCTACAATTGGGAAACAGAGGATGTCCAAACTGGAAGACCACTTTAACCTTTCTCATAGTATTATACCATTATATTTTTTACCTACTCTCACTCATAGCCTGCATCCTCCTGCTTGTCTTAACTCCCTTTGTCACTATAAAAGTTTGACGAATTTGCCACGGCAAGTGCAGTCTCAGTTTTTTTTCAATTTTTGGGGGATAGCAATCCATTTTCCATAGACTCCAATGTTAAAAAACGGATCCTATGTTAAAAAATGATTTGTTTGCATGCCTTTTTTTGCCAACAGATTGCTGCTGGACCCTTACTAAGGCTATGGTCAGATTAACGTATTTAGCCGCGCCCCGGGGGGTTGGCTAAACACATAGGTTTTGGCATTAGTTACATGGTTCTACTGCTATGGTAGCACCGGTTAACCTTGCTAATGCTTACCAACAGAGATCCGGCCCATAACGCGGCTCCAACGTTGGCATTTGATTGAAATCTCCCGTTATTTCCTAACACAAGCAAGGAAGCTTTCTGAAGCATCTTTGATCGCGTTAAGAAATAACGCGAGATTTCACTTAGATGTCAGCGTTGGAGCTGCGTTATGGGTGGGATCTCCACAGGGTAACATTAGCAGTGTTAGCGTGGAGCTAACACAGCGTTAGCACCACGTTAAGGCTGCCAAAGCCTAAGTTTTTAGCGCAACCACTAATAGGGCGCCGGAAACGGTAATGTGACCCTAGCCTAAGGCTGGTTTCACACTGCATCTCAGCCGTATCAGGCTGCAGACGCCTACATCTGCATCCGGCGACTCAATGCAAAATGCATGCAACACAGACATTTTAATGCCTTATGGATTAGTTTTGTGCATGTAGGTTGAGGGAAATAGAGAGACAGAATGAAGGAGCTGTACTGAGCATGCTCAAATTACTCTGAGCATTTCTCAGGATCATATCCTGCTCCATTCACCAGCGGCTAGATGCTGCCTCATAGACAGCAATAAGTGGTTTGTGACACATTGTGCTGCATCTGGACGCACAGGATTTTTCAAGCGACCCCAAATCGCAACGAAGGCTAGGCTCACATCTGCGTTCAGGATTGCAGAACCTGATCCGGCTTTCAGGTTTCAAAATTCTCAAAACCGGATCCGGATCCGCAGCCCATAGGAGACCATTCTATAGCAGGCTCGCACAACTTGATATCCGGTTACCGCATTCCGGTTTCCCTTGCTGCTGTTAAAAATCATGCATGCAACGGTTTTCGCTCAGTTTTCTCTGCCGTATTCCAGTTTTGAAATGTCAAACGCAAATGTCAGTGGAATCGGGTTGCGGCACCCAGATCGTAAACCACAGCCCAAAACATGGACAAAATCGGATTGTCCCGGGTCCGCAATCCGGCAAACAATAACATAGGAGTCAATGAGCGCCGGAATGAGCCGGACCCGGGGCAATCCGGGAGAATCCGATTTTAGCCAAATTCATTCCCCGCCTCAAAAACAAGCAGGAAAGCCTGGGAAGATCTGCATGCGGACACCAGATTCAACATTAAGGTGCAATCCGGATACCGCATGCGGATTTAGGAACACATTTTGAAGGCAAAATGTGTCTGAGGCAGTTGCGATTACCGCATCCGGATCTGGATGCAGTAAACATAATTGCACTGCCAAGTGTGACCCTAGCCATAATGCGGCCGGGGGTGCGGACAACACGCCACACTCATCTGCATCCAGTGAAATCCTGATGCCACTGGATGTCCCTGCACTCCCATGTTAATATAGAATTTTGCCTGACAGAAGTCGAATAAAAACCCGTGTGAAACCACCCTGATGGTACCTTTACACGCCGCTACTGGATGGTGGCAACAACCGGGTACATGAGAGAAATGTATCTTGCACCGCCAATTAACCCGAGGTAGCAGCGTGTGAAGACGGTTGTAGCCACCCGCCAGTGGCGGCACCTGTTTCAGAGCACTGCCCTAAAACAGGTGGTTACCCAGCCGATGGTAGCGACCTGTATCGGCGTGTAAAGAAGGAACAGAAGGGTTGTTTCGACACCAGGCTATGTACCTGGTATGTACCTGGGGCGTGACACAGGCATCGGGAAACCACCACCCTTCAGCGATCATTGGAGGCAGCTCCTGCGTTACGATTGGTAGTCGCTGCATAGGGAGGCATATTTAAGGAGCTGACCAGTCACACTACACAATTGCTCGAGCGTCATGTATTAATCAGCCTCCTGCGCTGGCTGCCCAATCATGATGTATTGCTTTGTCCTATCAGCATATGGAATTCTCGTAATCCACAATTGTGGCACGCCTATGTGTTGTCCCTGCTGCACCAGGTCCGCCCATATTAGCTTGTTGTAGCGGTGTGTAAATGAGGTAAAGTGCTCTGCAGAAGGTAACTTGAGACACCCGGCGGTGTATCCAGAGATAGATGTAACCTACCGTAGCGCACCTTGTTGCGGCGTGTAAAGGTGGTGCGATTACCGTTTGCAACCGTTTGTGTGTGCTCGTGCACGTGAAGTACCGGTTGTTGCCACCATCCAGTAGCGGCATGTAAAGGTACCATGATGGATGACTACCGGACATGTGAACTTTACCTAGGAAACAACACAGTTGCTTTTTTTCAATAACACTGCCTCGTTTGACCTTGGATGCGCCTGAGACGGCAACTCTGCCCTTCAAAAAGTAAAAAAAACTGCTCTGGCCCCCCTTCATATTAAAAGTAAAACCTGTGTAAACGTTTTCAATGTCTCATACCTTGATAGGACTGCAAACTGTATGTCTGACCGTGCTCATATTACTAGTGAAAATGGATGAAACACATGTCACAATTTTGGCACCAAGTGCCAAGTTTTCTGTCCAAGCTTCAAGCAGTGAAGGTCCCATTGCAAAATGACTTCACGGCCGATGTGAATATTTCTACAGCATTGCATTACCAATACACAAGTGCTCTCGAAATTCCAGCAATAATGTAAAAAACGTGTCCAAGTAATCAGCTGGGATTATTATTTTTCTTCTCCTCCCTGAAATATTCTTATAGGGAAAGGTTAAGTACAAGAGATATTAGGTGGGAATCCAGAATGACGTGGCGGGGTTGCATTGAGTCGAAGCGGTATCTGTACTCTCAGGGATCCTAATCGTTTTCCCTTGCTTTAATCACATCAGTTATTTATTGAGCAGGCCTGAATAACTGAGTCGTATGTGACAAAGAAAAGTGGAAGGTAATGGACAATCATATTGCGGACTCTACGTGCATAGAGAAACGTCTCATTCCCCGGGAGAATAAGAGACTGATGAGCCAGAGAAAGCAGCAAATTGAATGAAGGTGCATTATGTCTTGTTAGAAAAGATGACTTGGCAAAGGGCTGAGAAAATCTTTGATGAAAACCAGTTGTAAAAGCAGAACCTAATGTTTAATAAATGAATTACAATGACTCATAAATTCAACTTGTGCATCGCCCCATCCCCCCCCACCCCCCATTCTTCTGAGCAGCAAATGCCATTTTTATGTTATATGCTCCGTGCACGCTCCAGGCTACGATTGTGCATGCGAGGGAAATGTGACATGGATCGTTTTAAAATGAAAATCCATTCTTACTAATGAAAGCAAATAATAATAATATATTTTTATAAAATGATAGGCCAAGAAAAGAGCATCTCTTGCTTTGGAGGAACTTTGGTAGTAGCCAGTGTCGTAACTTGAAGCTCATGAGCCCCAATGCCAACGCTCCAATCGGGGCCCCCAATTATTGCAAATGTTTAATAGCAATAATCTTTTTCTAAAGGCCAAAGAGACTTTTGGGGTCCCCTAGGCTCCAGTGCCCGGGAACAATTGCAACCCCTGCACCTGTTGTAGTTACGCCCATGTAGTAGGTGTATCCATTAGGTTGCATTCAGGCAAATGAATGTATAATGGCCCTCGCCACCTCCTGCCACCTCCAGCTTAAAAAATCTCACGGATCCGCTCCTTCCTTGACCATGAGACTGCCAAAACGCTTGTCCACGCCCTCATTATCTCCCGCCTCAACTACTGCAACCTCCTGTTTACCGGCCTCCCCGCTTCATCCCTTGCACCCCTCCGCACCGTCCTCAATTCCGCTGCCTGACTCATTCCACCTGTCACCCCGTTACTCCCACGTCTCCCCCCTCTGCCAAGCCCTCCACTGGCTCCCTACTGCCCAGAGATCTCGGTTCAAAACCTCAACCCTGACATACAAGGCCATCCACAACCTGCCCCTTCATACATCTTGACCTGGTCTCCCGATACCACCCCCTCATGCAATCTGTGCTCCTCTCAAGAACTCCTTCTCTTCTCCCCCGCATCTACACCTCCCACAACCGCATACAAGACTTCTCTTGTGCATCCGCCATACTCTGGAACTCTCTCCCCACCACATCAGACACTCCCCTACCCTGGGAACCCTTCAAGAAAAACCTGAAGCCCCACCTCTTCCTTCAAGCCTATAACCCACACTGAGACCTAATCCACTGCACCATCTCACCTCTCCCCCTCCTACTGTCTCCCACCCATCCCCTATAGACTGTGAGCTCTTGTGGACAGGATCTCTGCCCTAATGTACCTGTATGATTTATTTGTCGTTATTTATGTTCTCGTCCTTGTTCTGCCCTTACACATGTAAAGCGCCATGGAACAATGGCGCTATATAAATAAATAATACTTATAATAAAAAGAAATCATCACATTTTTATCCAGAAAAGCAGAAAACTTTCTTCCATTTGCCAACCTTATGTTCGCGTTTTACATCTGTAATGCATCCGTTTTCATACCTAACAGTAGTAATGAGTGACACTACAATACTTGGGTTCCCGGTACTCATTACGAGCTGGTCAGATGGGCACAATTTGAGTACACAGTATAATGAAGTCAATGGAAACTCAACAATTTTTTGGAAGATCTTGGAAAAAATACTCGAGTTCCCCATTGACTTCTATTATACTTTGGCGCATGGATCCAATCTGTCCAAGTGTCTCGTTTTAAGTACTGCACACCCGAGCATGGCAGCGCTCGCTAATCACTACTCAGCAGTTAATGAAATGTATAAGACCAAAGAAAGTTTCCTACATTAATAATGGTTACAATGCCAATAAATTGACATGGGAGAGTTAAAGCCCATAATTAGAATTTGTGCAGAAAAGCCATACCCATATACAGTGAACGTATTTTATTTGAAAAACACGCAAAAAGTTACAGGGCATATATATTATACAGGAGTAGATAAAAGTATCAAAAACAGGGTCAACCTTACAGAGTGAGGTTTACAAGAGGTGGTTCCCCCTTTAAAGGGTTAACATGCTACACACATATGCAAATGTAAAAAATAGAGTTACAGCTTATAACAGTTTAGTGAGTATGGGGTTAATAGACCATAAGTCACAATGATCACACAGGGAAAGATCAAATGCAATCCTTAAACAGCAGATCCAGTTGCAGTAAGACATGCATATGTGGCGCCCCACTGGTCGGGATGCCATGGAGGGGTACTGCACCCATAAAAGAGTGTTCAGTATTCTTGTGGCTGAGGAGTTAAATGCTGCATAAGGGGCCTTCAAAAACACCAATTCATACACCCTAGAGGAGGGACATGGGTGGACCCCCTGTAGGGAGGACCCAGTCCCTGTGAGGAGCTCAGACGGGGGGAGAAAAGTGTGTGGGTGAGAAGAACAAGAGATCAGAGCGAGGGAGGAAGAGCTCCTGTGGGGAGTGAGGAGTAGACCCGGAGGTGCCGTCAGGGCTGAAGGGGACCATAGGGGCACCAGGTGTTGTGGTGCGCTCAAATCCAGACCTAGTATGTCTACTGACCAGAGGGGTTCAGTCCCAAAATGGAGGACCAGCTTCGAGAGCGGTGCAGGTGTTCACCCCCGAGCCGCCTAACCGGAGGCCTGAGCTTCTTTAGGAAGTCATGGCCGAAACCTGGCGCATCCAGGAAAAGTCCCATATAGGATCCTGAGCACTCAGAGAGGATACCCTTGGCTAGAGAGGATCTGAGGAGCTAGTTTCGGGCTCTGCCGCGGAGGTGCTGAGGAAAGCAGTAGAGGGAGAGAACTGGAAGGGACTGGGAAAGGAACCGTAGGCATTCCACCGAGGGAACCCAAGTGCAGCATCCTGACTCCCAGCGACTACCCAGGCCAGGCAGAGCCATAAAGACTGTGTTACAAGAACTGCCAGTAAACCCGTTACAAGTTATGAACTGCGTGGTGTATTTCATTCGCTTGCGCCTGAGGAGCTGCCGAACTGTTTAACAACTCCCAACATCTACAACTGCCCGGGGATGCCGCTCCACCTATGGGGAGCGTTACCAACTAGCTGCATCATTATCACCCTGGAGGTCTGCAAGCAGCGCTGGTTTCATTACCGGGAGCAACACTTTTTATTTTTCCTCTTTTTCAGTGACCACCAGACCCACAGAACAGGGCAACTGGCCTGGGGCAGGTCACATACATACTAAAGCTGGCTGATCTAGATACCCGTGTTCCTACATGAGTGCCCCCCGAGGAAGCTCTAAGAAAAACGCGTTGGGGTGTTTCCTATCCCCCTGGATACGCTCTTCACTGGCAGGACATGGGTAAGCAAAGTTTGAACCTCCCTGTTAACTGTCTAGCAGTGTAAGGTATGGGATTGAAATAAGGGACTGTAGGAACACGGGTATCTGTAAGACCGCCCTGTTTTTGATACTTTTATCTATTTCCTGTATAATATATATGCCCTGTAACTTTTGTGTGTTTTTTCAATAAAAATACGTTCACTGTATATGGGTATGGTTTTTTGCAAAGATTTCAATTATGGGCTTTAACTCTCCCATGTCAATTTCTTAGTTTTCTATGTATGTATGGAGGGGCCCAGTTCATAAATACTACTCTCTGCATGTTCCCAAAATCTTGTCTAAATTAATAATGGATAGGTACCCATTAAAATCGGATGGTATCGAATGATTCGCATGGGGTCCGAATTGTTTTTTTTGGCATATCCATAGACTTATATGAGAAAGTCATAACCAAAATATGGAAAATAGGGCACAATGTTATTTTTCTGTTTCCCACAAGGACATTTGATCTGCGAGAAAAACAGCCTACATTGAATAATATTGGTCTGTGTGATGTTCGTTTTTTTACTTGGACAGAACTGGCACCAAAAATACATTTACGTGGATGTATCCTTATAAGACCATCCGATCAGTGTCACTGATAGCCACGTGATTCTTCATATCTCCTGGGATGGCGCTGCAGGGAAAACGAACACTTGATAATACAAATTATGTTTCTTGCTGAGGGTTCCAAAAAAAAAAGGATTGTTCATTTTGGAAATTTCTAGATGACTTTAATGGTTGTCTCTAGAGATAAATTAATAATTTCTTAACTAGCAAAATTTGTGACAAATTTCCAGAACATTTTAGATTCTGGCAAATCTGTTTGCACAAATGCAGCAATATGGTGGCCTGGAAGGGGTTTAAATAATTAAAATACATCATATTCCCCTGTCTGGGTTTCTCACCTGTCTTATACCTCCTCTTCCACCACAATAAGTACCGTACATCCAGGGGCGTAACTACAATAGGTGCAGAGGTTGCGATCGCACCCGGGCCCTGCAGCCTAGGGACCCCAAAAGTCCCTTTGGCCCATAGAAAAAGACTAATACTATTAAAGATTTGCAATAATTGGGGGCCCCGTTGGAGCTTTCGCATCGGGGCCCCATGGCCTGAAGTTACGCCACTGAGTACATCGTCCTACTATATGATTGGGTGAAGAGAATCACTGGCCTCAATGCTTGAGATGAAGCCTTGGAAGATCGAAATACCTGGCTTTGAGGATTAGGGAACTATGGCGGTATATTCAATAGGATAGGTTTGGAAATAGGATTTTGTATAGTGAACTGTGACCTCCACACAGCCCTACATGCAGTATAATGGACCTACATAGATTATATTGCCCCCCCCCAACACCTCTTCACACAGTATAATGGCCCCCAACACAGCCCTTCACACATTATGATGGACCCCACACAAGCTTCACACTGTGTAATAGAAGATTATATGTTCTCCCTGTGTTTGCGTGGGTTTCCTCCGCGTTGTCCAGTTTCCTCCCACACAATAAGGCATACTGATAGGATGGTTAGATTGTGAGCCCCAATGGGGACAGTGTTGAAAAAGTATGTAAAGCGCTATGGAATTAATAGCGCTATATAAATGAATACATTTTATTATTATAATAACCCCCAGAGTGTCCTCCAAAAAATATAAAGGCCCCCTCGTAGCCCTCCAAACTTTATAATGGTCCCACACAGCCCCACTGGCTCATGGGCCCCATTGCTGCCATGTGGTCTTCCTCTATTGGTGGTACACCACTGCCATGACCTCAGCACTACAAAGTGACATTGCTAGCCAATGAGCCACCAAATGTATTTTTACGGCAATCGGAGTACTTTCAATTTGTGCAGATCCTTTTCTGCTCAAACTTGCTGGCCAAGTCAGGAGTAGGTGGTCGAAAAGAGTTTCGGCAAATTGACTCATCTCTAGTTGTTTCATAAATAGTACCCTCCAAAATTGGACCCTAGCTTCTTTAACCCAAAGCAGTCCACTGTAACCACCGGGTAAATGATCTTGCGTCTAAATATATCCAATGAATCGATACCGTAACGTAAATACATCACGGACAACATTTCAATATCCAATTTTGGTAGCGAACACCTTCAAACAGCCAATTTTGGACAAGGTTTACCTAAATGGTTCCTCTCTTGGGGGACAGTCATCAGCCTATTTGAAAGCATGGGCATGCATAACTGGCAATCGCATGTTGCATGGAAGGGTCATGGCCGCCAGAACAGGAACTCCTCATACTGAGCTGTGCTCTATTCCAATTTTTGATGCTAGAAAAATCTAGCGCAACTATCGGTATAGAAGTGGTTAACGTTTTGTTATGAAAACACCATATAGATTACAGTATAAATCTCAAATATATTAATTTTCACATGAACATTTCATTTTCACACTTTCTTTCCTTATTACCATTGAGCGCATTAAATTTTTGTTGGCTTTCATAGGAACATTTGTGACGTCAGTCTTCTTCACATAAATACGTCCACTACCGAAATGGCTGGCATACTAATTATCGCACACAGCATAGTAATGACTTGGCAGACTTCCATATCCATGTGTCAACTCCGCTATAATGAGCGTCTGCAGGGAAAAAAAATTCCAATATGTCTGATCACTTTTCCCAAGAACGCAACAGATTTTTTTTAGCTTTAGAGTAAATGACTGTTTCCATAAAGAAGCTCTGACTTAAGTTATTTGTACAGAAAAGTGTCAAAATGTAAACTTTTATTTGGTTATAAATAACTTAGAAGCTGGATAAAGAGAAGAGAGACGAGGGTTACTGACTGCATCAAAGTATCTCTTAGTTATGACAGGTTCACTCACTGGTAACTCTTTCTGCATTCTGCTCTGTACTATACATAGAGGTTCTAGAAGCTCAATGCTATGAAACTTTTAATGAATCCCTATTGCGAAAATTATTTATAGCTGAAAGTACATGAATTTAGAGAAAAACAAAATCTACCATGGGAATATGTGCTAAGGAATATGGCAGCACTATGTCGGTAAAAGAAACAAATTTGGATAAATAAGGCTTTCACATTTCCCTGCACTGTCCCGCTTCCTCCTCTCAGCCTAGACGCTGACGTACTCACCGCCGCAGCAGGCCAGCGGTGATTTCCCAAGCTTCATTTCTGCTTCGTCCCCAGTCTCCAGGACCTGCACACATTACGCAGGTATCACACTGGGCATAGGGACCCAGCGCAGGACAATGAGGGGGAAAAAGGAGTCCCTAAGGCAAAGATGGTGACCCACAGAAACACTAGCGCTGACACCTGGCTCCCCTAACAACCCTATACATTCTCCGCAACTGTCGTCGGGTAGGATACCTCTTCCCTGTCTGTCCCTTTATAAAGCTATGTAGGCATCAGACAGGGTGAACACTGGTCTACGCAGTTAACAGCTAAAGGAAAACACCATGGGGACAAAGCAAGGGGGAGAGGTAGGAACACTTAGCTGAAGAGAAAGACAGCAAACTACACCAGGAATCCATGATGCACTGCAAAGCTGGAAAGCTACTGCAAAGCCAAACACTCTATCACCAGCAATGCATCATGGAGCCAAAAGGTATAACTAGAGACAACTGAAAGGTCGGCAGGGAGGAGACCTGCTGGGTTCTAGTGTCCTTCAACTAACACCAAGTGACAGAACCACAATTCAGGATTTTGTCTGTTTAGCCAGATGCTGTGACTTCTGCAAGTGGCCTCAACAGCCTCGTCCATGTCTCCGATACATCCATAACGGCAGTCCCCTTGCAGCATTTAAGGGCACATGAGCGATTGCCACCTCTTGAAGGGACAATGCATGCACTCCTTTTCCAACCTTTGTATATTTAAGGTACCTTCCCTTGTAGAGCGGTGTCTGAGCAATTAAGTATGTAAGTTCCCACAAACACACCAGATTAATGTTTGCCTCCTGATACTGACTCTTACTGGTATCGTTTGTCCCATCCTGCCAGTTTCCAGTACTGGCTCCATCCTGCCAGTCAACAGTATCGACTCAGTCCTGCCAGTCTCCAGTACCCACTCCATCTGTCCTGCCCTACCAATCTACGTCTTTGACTTTTCGGTCAGCTGCTGCAGTACTATGGACTGCCCTGAAGTGGTGAATGGTGTCTACAAGCAGGCCAGTCCATCTTCAACAATCAAAGGCTCTGATGTAGATCTAGTAAGATACAGTGCCTTGTGAAAGTATTCAGCCCCTTGAACTTTTCAACCTTTGCCACATTCAGGCTTCAAACATAAAATATAAAATCAATTTTTTTTGTGAAGAATCAACAACAAGTGGGACACAATCGTGAAGTGGAACGAAATTTATTGGATATGTTGAACTTTTTTACAAATAAAAAAAAGAAGAGTGGGGCGTGCAATATTATTCGATCCCTTTACTTTCAGTGCAGCAAACTCACTCCAGAAGTTCAGTGAGGATCTCTGAATGATCCAATGTTGTCCTAAATGACTGGTAATGATAAATAGAATCCACCTGTGTGTAATCCAGTCTCCGTATAAATGCACCTGCTCTGTGATAGTCTCAGGGATCTGTTTCAAGAGCAGAGAGAATCATGAAGACCAAGGAACACACCAGGCAGGTCCGAGATACTGTTGTGGCAAGGTTTAAAGCCAGATTTGGATACAAAAAGATTTCACAAGTTTTAAACATCTCAAGGAGCACTGTGCAAGTGATCATATTGAAATGGAAGGAGTATCAGACCACTGCAAATCTACCAAGACCCGGCCGTCCCTCTAAACTTTCATCTCTAACAAGGAGAAGACTGATCAGAGATGAGGCCAAAAGGCCCATGATCACTCTGGATGAACTGCAGAGATCTACAGGTGAGGTGGGAGAGTCTGTCCATAGGACAACAATCAGTCATACAATGCACAATCTGGTCTTTATGGAAGAGAGGCAAGAAGAAGCCATTTCTCAAAGATATCCATAAAAAGTCTCATTTGAAGTTTGCCACAAGCCACCTGAGAGACACCAAACATGTGGAATAAGGGGCTCTGGTCAGATGAAACCAAAATAGAACTTTTTGGCCACAATGCAAAACGATATGTTTGGTGTAAAAGCAACACAGCTCATCACCCTCAAAACACCATCCCCACTGTCACACATGGTGGTGGCAGCATCATGGTTTGGGCCTGCTTTTCTTCAGCAGGGACAGGGATGAAGATTAAAATTGATGGGAAGATGGACAGAGCCAAATATAGGACCATTCTGGAGGAAAACCTGCTGGAGTCTGCAAAAGACCTGAGACTGGGACGGAGATTTATCTTCCAACAAAACAATGATCCCAAACATAAAGGAAAATCTACAATGGAATGGTTCAAAAATAAACGTATCCAGGTGTTAGAATGGCCAAGTCACATCCAGACCTGAATCCACTGGAGAATCTGTGGAAAGAGCTGAAAACTGCTGATCACAAACGCCTCAATCCAACCTCACTGAGCTCCAGCTGTTCTGCAAGGAAGAATGGGCAAGAATTTCAGTCTCTAGATGTGCAAAACTGATAGACACAAACCCCAAGAGACTGCAGCTGTAATCGCAGCAAAAGGTGGAGCTACAAAGTATTAACTCAAGGGGCCGAATAATATTGCACGCCCCACTTTTCAGTTTTTTATTTGTTAAAAAAGTTCAAAATATGCAATAAATTTCGTTCCACTTCACGATTGTGTCCCACTTGTTGATTCTTCACAAAAAAATTAGAATATATAATCTTTATGTTTGAAGCCTGAAATGTGTCAAAAGGTTGAAAAGTTCAAGGGGGCCAAATACTTTCACAACGCACTATAAGTAGTATTAGTAGTCAAGCCCCTTCAGGGTAGCCCCATCGGTAGTGCAGTGAGTCCACCTCCATTTGAATGATACACCTTTAAAAACCAAGAGTATGCCCCCATTGAAGGATGATTGAACGATTATTGTGTGCATAAACTGAAACTGTGAAAACATGAACCCATTATAGCTAGTGTGCCTATACAAACAGCTGATTTTTTATTTTAACCAATCTTTTGCACAGAAAAAATTGTAGCATGCATTACTTTGTTTCATTTATGGACTAGACTAATGTATGCACTGAAAGGCAGCTACAGCACCTGTCCACAGTGCGGATGAACACACAGAACTGCACATAGAGCTAGACTTGTCTGCAATTGCTAGTCAAGACTGGCCCAATTTTGAATATGTCCATAAGAACCGGGCAAAACTAAAGTAATTTGCAAATCGCTTAAATTAAGTTTCCTATTCCTCTCTTAAATTGACAATGACTGCCTGTTGTCAAGTGTAATATGCTACTAGCAACAGAGGCACCAAACTGGGTTGCAAGAAGTGAAGAAGTGAGGGTGGGTCATTATTCCTTGCCAGGATGTGGAGGTGGGTCTTTATCTCTCTACAGGAAGTGGGGACAGGTGTGTATTTCTCTTCAGGAAGAGGGGACTGGTTTACCTTTCTACAGTAGGTGGGGTGGGGTCTTTGTTTCTGAACAGGAAGTGGGGATGGATCTTTATTTTTCTAGAAGAACTGTGGGTGGGTCTTTCTCTATGTAGGTAGTAGGGGTGGGTCTTTTTTTATATCAATTTCAATAAATTTGACCTGCACTAACTTAAGTGAAGTGTAAGGACTTATGATACCCAGCGCTGGGAGGAAGTTAACTTTGGTGACACTTACCAAGTATCTAGGTGCATACTCGGACAAGAATAATGCAAACTTTCATCCAAGAAAAGAAAGAGTAGCACTCACCATGGTAGTCTTCAAAACTTTATTGCTGTGAAACGGGAGCATCCTCACTTGCATGATACCTGTTTTACAGCAATAAAGTTTTGAAGACTACCAGGATGAGCCCTATTCTTTCTTTTCATAGATTATGGGTCTTTTTATATATTAGAAGTGGGGTGGGTCTTTCTATATAGGAACTGGTGACTGGCCTTTATCTCTTTACAGGAAGTGATGGCGGGCCTTTGTCTCTACAGGAAGTGGGAGTTGGTCTTTCTCTCTATATAGGAAGTGGGAGTTGGTCTTTCTCTCTATATAGGAAGTGGGAGTTGGTCTTTTTCTCTTAACAGGAAGTAGGGGCAGGTCTTTTTCTCTTTACAGGAAGTGGGGGCAGGTTTTTGTCTCTTAACAGGAAATGGTGGTGGGCCTTGGCCTTTGTCTACAGGAAGTGGGAGTGGGTCTTTTTCTTTTTACAGGAAGTAAGGACAGGTCTTTTTCTCTTTACATGAAGTGCGGACAGGTCTTTGTCTCTTTACAGGAAGTGATGGTGGGCCTTGCCTTTGTCTACAGGAAGTGGGAGTTGGTTTTTCTCTCTATATAGGAAGTGGGCGGAGGTCTTTGTCTGTCTACTCCTTATCTCCGTCTGTCAAACTGCATCCAGTCGTGGGTGGCTTTCAATTAACAAGCATGTTACTGGACAATATCATGTTCAATGAATACTGGAATGTTAGTATAAGAAATTTCCAGCACCTAGTATGCATGCAGAATGCAGATCATGAATATTGAGATAGTTACTAGAAATTTTATGTAAGACTTACATGTGCACAAAAAAGCAGAATCGCCACGTGGTAGGGTTTTAGGGCATCAAGACCATGATGCTCTACATATTTGTGGACACTTTTCTATCTTTATTGGTCTCAAACTGAAAAACCTCTTTGATTCAAGGTCCACATAAGTGTGTCACCATTCTAAAAATATAATTTCATAATTACATGCAAAAAAAGACTACTTAGATCAATTATGTAAAGGGTTCCTTCTAAATGATGCAATAAAGTAGTAGGTAACCGCAAACTCACAAATTCCTGAGTTGCCCACACAACTTATATAAAAAGAAATCAATAAACCCGTCTTACTTATGCATTCTGTTGCTACAGGCACAAATAAGCCTCTGACTCTGCTGTGCAGGACAATCAGGAGAAGCTAAATGAGTCTGCATGAGGGGAGAATAAATGTGGAGAGTGCGGGGTTTGTGTTACAGGGAGTGACTGCACAGAGCACGCACCTCCGAGACTCATTTATCATTGTCTCAGTTATAACGTAATCATAAATATGTATTCATATCACCAGAAAACTTGTGATACTCTCCAGGGGAATTGCAGTCGAGCTGGCAAGTTATTTTTGTAAAGCACACCAAAAAAAGCCCATATATTACATAATGTCCCACATGCTCATAAAGAGCTCTTAACTTGTCTCCAAGCATAAACTCGTCAAAGAGAAAGTCAAGTGACTTGTTACGCTGCTAAATACTTTCTAGAAGTTTTGGGTTATTGTTCCTCCGGGTTAAAAAGAGCTTGTCAACTTTTAAGAGGGTGAAAATTGAGTCGTAGAAAAGATAAAGGTTAATCCCATGTTAACACATTATCACTTGCTGGATAGGTGATGACTTGGTCATTGTTTGGGAGGAAGGCCTATGGGACCCTCACCAATCCCGTAGGTGGGACTCTAATGTGTCCCGTTAGAATAGGCTTGTGGTTGGCCATGCAGATCACCTCTCCACTCATCATCTTTGGGGCCAACTGGTCTGCTCGACCATATCTGTCAGTCCGAAAAACAGTAACTCAAGCGGATGTGCATATGTGTGGCCACCACCACTTCTTAAAGGGTAATTTCAGTGCCCTGTTTTCAGGATTCTTAGAAAATTGTCTTGTGGTTTGAATGAATGCATCACAACATTGTCACAATTCATGTGTTATGTATATGTGCATGATTCATATTGTTATGATCACACGGGAATACATGTCTAAAACTACAAAACTGCAACTAACCCAGCTAGTTCCTGTGCAGACTAACGTCCTTGACCCCACAGTCCCTTGTGGCCCTGTGTTAGCTGGAATAACCCTAACCACAGACTAAGAGGAGAATACTTGGACCTGTCTTCCTGAAAGGCTGTCGAGCATTTCTCGTACCTCCTAAAGAACCAGGAAAAAGTGCAAAGTGCAATAAACGTAAATGGTTAAAGAGTACTGAGATAGAAAAAGATCCCAAAGTGAGGTATAACAACCAAAAATGCAAAGTGGAAAAATAAGATATAATGCTAGAAGGGAATGCCACCTAATCCCTAACTATAAGAAGGAGAAAGGAGCAGGGTGAAGAGTAGTGACAACAGAGAAAATCCCCTCGCTGGTCTCTCATTAACTGGCATAACAAATGGCAGTATGGCTGGAACTCCAAGCAAGGTCCACTTCAGAATATCACCAGCAGGAAAGACCAGTAAGGTAAAGGTACAAATAGCTGCACCAGAAAAGTGATTGAGTAGTACAAATAAACAAATGGAAACACCTGCTAGTCTGAAAAGATTAAAGCAAGGGTAACAGGCAATAAACAATGGAGAAAGAGTGAGCCTGCTGTGGCTCAGCGGATAGGGAAGCCAACCATAAAACAGGCTTACAAGATCAAATCCCAAAGCATGACACATATATGCTTCTGGGTGCTATGTTAATACATGCATAATTATTATTTATAGTTTTTAAAGCGTGTATATGATTTACTAGCATATGCACAATGTCAATTTGCATCAGACGGATTGGAGGGAACCCAGACCCAAGACCCTTCACTGACACTGTCTGCCTCAGATTGCTGATTCTCGCAACACCATTCATTGAGACCATTGCGAAAAATCTGACCTTGATGCATCATGTTCATAGTAATACCCTATTATTCCAGTGGCCTAAGGTCACTCTTCCACCCTAACCAAATGCTCGGTATGAACCAAAATCATTGGCCACTGAGACAACAACGTCTGATAAAGGACTCTAATGAGCACTTACCATAGGTAACGCTCCAGCAACCACTGTTCCCAGGCAAGCAGACCCGAGCATCTGTCTTGTAATTAGATTTATTTTAACTTGAATTAATTTGATGATTCACCCATGGAAGTGATAATTAATGCACAGCACATTATACATCACAGCCCTGATCAGTCTTCCAGGGAACATGAAGATGTCCTTCACTTTGCAGTTTTTTGTCACTCCTAAAGTTCCCCCAGATCTGTTCATCCTGCGGCCCCGAGAGCTTGAACAAGAGGATTTTAATTCCTCTATTCATTCTTGATGACTGCAAAGGAAAGGCAATCTCGGCAAGATTAAATAAGATGATTTCATGAAGAACAAAAGTTCCAGAGGTCATTATGGAAATGGAATCCTGACTATGTTTTATTTACCAAGTAATAGGACTTGTTACTGTTGAGGTGACTTTTCATATGTCTCTCTGACGATATTACTTAATATTGGGCAAAATCCAAAAAAGCAAGAAAAGGACTTATTTTATAGTTAAAGGCAAAAATATATCTTGTATCTCTGATGAGACGACTGACATCAGCACCGTTCAGTTCCAAGTATCTAGGAGGATCTTTTAAGTATCTTGATGTCAACGTCTGACATTGGGGTTAGCGTCTACATCGTTCGTCATGACGTCTCGCGATTTAGGGATCTCCAGGGTACATTTTTTGTTACATCAATGCATTTACTTTTGGATAAAATAGTTTTTTTGCAATTGGGTTCCATTAAACGTTTTGCAGCTTTAGCTTTCCATGGCCTCTTTGATGCAGAATGAGGTAACTAAGCATCAGTCAGTGATCTTAATTTGCTGTGTAAGGGTGCTTTCACACTACGATTTTTGCATTTCCGATGCTGTCCGAAAAAAATCGGACAGCATCGGACCGATTTTCGGATCCCATGCATCCCTATAGGGATCGGACCGAATCGGATGTGCACTAAATGCCATCCGATTTGGTCCGATCCGATTCTGCCCGATTTTGGCCGATTTTTTTCAGGAGAAAAAAATCGTTGCCTGCAACGATTTTTTCATCCGATTACAAAATCTGACAGACTCGGATCGGACCAAATCGGATGGCATTTAGTGCACATCCGATCTGACCCGATCCCTAACATGGGGCCCTATGGAGAAGGGTCCGAGGAAACATCTGATGTCTCCTCGGACCCCATTTTACTGTACTGAGCATGCTCAGTACAGTAAAACCGCTCCTGGGAGCACAAGGGTTAAAAAGAAAAAAAAAAAAAAGTTTATTCTCACCTCTCCCCGGTGAGAATAAACTTTTTTTTTTTTTTCTTTTTTTGCAGCCCGGTGCCGATTTTATGCCGGAATCGGGTGCCTATTTGGCACCCGATTCCAGGCATCAGAAGGGAGCCGATGCTGTCCGATTTATATCGGACAGCATCGGCTCCCTCAAAATCGTGGTGTGAAAGCACCCTAAGGCTGGGGTCACAGTTGGCATGCGTTTTTATAGTGCCTTTTAAAAACGCATGCTTTTTTACATGCTTTTTTCATGTCATCATGAGTTTTTTAAGGTGTGTGATGGCTCCCTGCGTTTTTGGCTGCGTTTTGTAATCTGCACCAAAAAATAGTGCTTGTACTATTTTTTGGTGCGTTTTTATAACATGGGCCCCTTTGGAAAACACATGCAAAAACGCATGTACAATTAGTACCTTTTAGTGCCATTCAAAAACGCATGCGTTTTCCACAGGAGCCCATGTTAATAAAACATGGGCTCCTATGGAAAACGCATGCGTTTTTGAATGGCACTAATTGTACATGCGTTTTTGCATGCGTTTCCCATAAGGCCCCATATTAAAAAACGCATGCGTTTTTGGAAATGCACCAAAAATGCATGGTACTGTCACACATTCTTTTTTGCTATTAGGGCATGCGTTTTTTAACATGGGGGCCTATGGGTGCATTTTTTACATGCGTTTTTGAAAACGCAGGTCTCCAAAAACGCTTGTGAAAAATGCAACTGTGACCCCAGCCTAAGTGTGAGTTTAAATTCTTGTCATTTTCATTCGTGCAGATTGTTAAAAAAGACTATCTGCCACCAATACACAAATTGAGTAAAATTGCCAGAGCTGAAATAATGCCCAGGCTTTCCCATTATGCCTTGCAACTTTAAGAGGACAAAAAGAAAAATTGAAAATATTCCAAAAATTTTGATTAAAATCTCAATTTTCTTCAATGCTACTGGAGGCTTTGTAATTGCCAAATTGGATCAGATTATCTTCTGCAAGCATGGATTGGTTGTATCATCTGCCTGCCTGTCCATAACCTTCTACATTGTTCTGCAGCTGCCACTCACGATGAGCCATCCCCAGCTGGGCATCTAATCCCTGTGCATCATATGATGTATACAATGCAAACTGCCCTTGCTGACCCTACGCTACCAGTCATCAACTTGGTCGGTCCAGTAATGTTCTATTCTGTGCGGTTGCTGTTACTGCCAGTTCCACTGCCAATACCAGTAGACACCCACACACATCTCCTGTGCTGGGCCAGTGAGTTATATAGTGCCAAACAGTACAACTGTAATGCTTGTCACTACTTATGGATAATCCAGAAGAGTAGTCAGATAAACCAAGATCAGGAACCCAGTGGATTCCAGGAGTTTATAGACCACATAGTCAGGCAGTGGTCCAGTTTCTGGTTTCCAGGAAGATACATAGAATAAAGGGAGTAAACTGAGCTAAGGTCAGGTAATGCAGAATGAAAAGTGGTCAGCAACACCCATACTGGACATATAGGGTTATTATTTACCCCATTTGTGGCACACATCACCTCCAAGTAGTCTTCTTGGCTTCAAACAGGTATATAAGGATAGACGACAGTGTTCAAACAAGGTTGGGGATTCAATTAAATTTCTTTATTCCACCTTCTGCTGACCTGTGGTCAGGTAATGATCCGGGGTCAGGTGCCAGGAGGATTCCAAGTAGTTTCCAGGAGACTACAGATCGCATAGTCCAGGTTCTGGTTTCCAGGAAGGCATATAGAATAAAGGAAGTAAACTGAGACTTGGTCAAGTAATGATCCAGGGTCAGGTTTCCAGCAAGGCACATAATGAATAAAGGGAGTCAACTGACTCAGGTAAAGGTCAGAGGTTGAAATACCCGAAGATCATGTCAAATACAGGGAGCTAGAAGAGGAGTAGTCAGAAAATAGTCTGGGGTAACAATGATAAGAACAAACACAGAAATGCAGGCCAACAGCACCACTCATGTATAAAGTACAACTGACAGATCTCTGGGAGAGGTTGCTCAGTAAAGTAGTAGGGCAATCACTGGAATGGTGGAACACCTGAGCAACCTAGCACCTCCTAGAGCCAGAATGGAGGACTGCACTGAAAATCAGTATAATGACAGCCCAGCATACCCAGGTGCCATTCATAACATAATCTCTATAGCATCCTAGATGCATGGCGTAGAGTGATTGTGACAACTGCTGAGAAGCGTATTCTCTTAAAGGTGTACAAATAGGAAACATCTTCCAAAATAATGATCATTTTTTCATGACAACCCGTTGTGTCTTCTGTTTAAAAACAGGTAGCCTTTTCTGCTCCCTAAAAGAAGTACATTTTTTGTAAAGCTTGAAAAAAAACATAATTATTATTTAGCCATTGGTTGCGGATCCCCCCCACCCAAAAAAACAATGTATTCATTGTTAAATGAGAAAGCATTGCTTTTTCACTTTCTAAACTGCACACCAGTTTTTGCTTCATAAACACAAGGAAAATTTTTGGACAACTTGTAAAAAAGCCATTGCTTCTTCATTTAGCAAAGAAAAAAATCTCTTGGTACTACAATACAGGAAACACGGCTTTTGCCATTTGCTCTGTTTTTGTATAAACATCAGTAATGTATACATCTGCCGCAAAAACGGGGATCATTTTTGAACTATTTCAACAATTTAAGAGGCCTAAAAAGTTTGATACCTCAGTGTCTTGTTAAATAGGCTATTTGTTACACTGGTTACCATATGTTTTCTCCTAGACAGATATGTTGAGTTCAGTATCTCATTTAAGGCTGTATAGATTACATAGGTTCAATCCTATTACAGTTCTAGTAGATTTCAGAGTGTAACTCTTCTGTTGCAGATGCTATTGACTTTCAGTATCTGAAAATTGATTAGACGTCAATCAAATTTTTAAAATTGACGAACGGGGCGAGATTCTATTCAAGGAATCATCAATGTTAGTCCATCCCCTTGTGCCCGGGTAAGCATGCGCATCCTCCACATCCACACATGCCAGCACACCAGACACTGATATCGTCCAGGTAGGAACGCACTAGTGAACGAATGGGCATGTGATCACAGGAACAACCGAAACGTCCAAGCGGTCAGTAGGCTAGAATAGGACAGTGGATTTTTTACAAATGGCATGAGAAAATTACTTGCGTTCACAAAACTGCTATGTAGGCGCCTTACATCTTTACTGTTCACTTTCTCCTTATCGTAGTTGGTTGTAGATGTCTATCAAATTTTGCAAACTACTTGAGGAGAGCTAGGATCAAATACTTAATTTTAACTAAGAACAATAAGTTTAGTCAACGACCCATAGAGGGTATATTACATGCTGCGTTTAACCTAAACATGGCAGCATTTCCTTTCATCACACATTCCATGGTATGCATAGATGGTGTGATCTATGAAACTACATACGTTCCTATCAGGTAGGTTCGAAAGAACATGAATTCTTATAAATGGCATGAGAATACATTCTTTGCACCTGTACATGACAAGACACACCCTATGTTGTCTCATGACATCCGCCCATGGTACTAGCCTTATAAACTATCCTGAATCTTGAGTAGGCTGACTTGATTAGGCTGGCTTCAATATGCAAATATCTAATAGCTTTGCAGATCATAGCAGTATGCAGCATGCAGAACCGGCCATGGGTGAATGTCTATTTCATTCTTATATGTGAGACCTAAACAGGCGTATGCCTGCTTCAGATCACATCTGCCAGGTATGACAAGATGTTGCGTCCTATGGGCTAATCTGTATCTGTCAGCAGGCAACGCCTGCTATTCACATATAGTGATGACCAATCCAGATCGCAGTGCCCTATTATCAAACAACCCGTCTGCATTATATTTCAGATGCATCTGCAAAACCTACCAGATACATCTGAAGTGTGAAGGCAGCCTTACTGAGTTTATATAAGTCATGTCTGTTTAAATAAAGCCACTTGGAGTTGTGCTTGGAGCTGACCAAGGAGAGTGTACATCTGACTCTGTCGTGTCTGTGTCATACTTTCTCGCTAGCACTTGGTCCATATCTGTTAGGCCAGGAGCAGGCAACTAATTAATTTTTCAAACTATTAACCATATCAACTTCACCCTTTTCCACTTGTAGACATGTATAATGCTTCCACACCTTTGGTCCTTGTCTATCACTTCATGCTTTCCCTATCCTGCGTTATATTGTTCAATTATCATTCCTCTGGTTCTTAAGGAGTTACAAAGAACAACTTGACGGCATTTCAGGCAGTCAGGTCTGAGTTGCGGTTTTCTAGTATTGTGGCTAGCGTATAGCAACTAGGGACTATGAAGCTAGGGACACTAGTCTGTTCAGGAACTAGTGGGGACAGGTTCACTTGCTAGGAGATAGGCTTTATTTACCATATTACACATGTTGCATATCAAAAGGATACAGTAAAGAGCTGATGCATGCAAAAATGAAGAGGTCATACAATACAGTCTAAACAAACTCTAACGTAGGCTCAATATTGCCCCCCACAACATAAGGTGATGAGCTCCAACAAGACAAACAGAATGGAATTCAGCACCCATCATGCTGCAAAAGAAAATATAGCTCTAGACAATATAATTCCCATGCAAAATGTGTCAAAGGGCCATGTGCACATATCCGTACTGGTGCTTATGATGTTTACACCTTTGGCTGTGGCATTGACTATTTGGTCATCTCATCCTCGGCACCAGACATTCTGGACGTCTCTTTCACCCTCTGATAGTAGGGAGTCCATTTGAAAACCCATTGAAATGGACCTCGAAGTGCAAAGAAACAAACTTAAAAAATAGAATGAGTACAGAATTATACCAAACTAAAGATTTCCCTCTTTGCTGTGGATTTATGGAGATTGTTCAATACATTCATCCCCTTGAGCTTTTTTCCATGTTTTACTGAGGATTCAATTAGTCTTTTTGACACTAATAAAGATTTTCTTTCTACCGACATTTTGACCTCATTTACACTTCGCAGTTTTGCATGCAATTGCTTTATAGACAGAACAAGGAGCGACTCCAAAAGGGAGAATAGGTATACAGTAAATGTGCCATATAAAAAAAGGGTGTTGTATTATAGAGCTGTGGTTGTTGAAAAAGCATATAGAGGCAAATGAGACAGCCTATAGTTTACTAATACAAATCTATAGGAACTCCATGAAGCTGGTACATGCTGACTAGCTATTAGTGTAGGTGCCAATGTAGAGCAGTGCCATCAAAGGGAGGCACATGGAGTCTATAAAGATCATTGACCATAGGAACTTAAAGGGAATCTGTCAGCATGTTTTTGCTACCTCATCTGACAGCAACATAATATGGGCAAAGAAACCCTGAATCCATCAATGTATCTCATAGATTACTGGCAGCAGCCGTTCTCATTATCAAAGTATTTAGAGTGCCATCACACCTGGAACATCAACAGGGGACATAACCCTCCGGCGATGCACTGGCGATGTTACAGGCGATATCGCCGCTGGGGTGTCTACAAACCCAGCGGCGATCCTGTAACATGGGAGCTTATGGCTCCCATCGCCTGTAACATCAGCAATCGCCATGTTCATGGGGCGATTGTGTACACATCGCCCCAGAGTGGTCGCCTGGTTTCAGAGCAGTGCTGCAAAACCAGGCAACCACTCTGAGGCAATTTTTCGCCTCATTAGCGCCCTTGTACACTAGGCGTTGCACCGGCGCTTCGCCAGCGATAGGCCTCGCCCCTGCGTCGCCTGTGAAATCGCCAGCGATGTGTCCAGGTGTGACAGTCCCCTTAGATTCATCCACGGGAGCAGAGCTGAGAGCTGCCCCCGCCCACACCAGGATCTCTATAGAGATTGTGCAATGACAGTGAGGCATCAATCATAGCAGTGGGTGTGTCGGACTGCCGTGCAGATGACAATGTAGTCCTGTAATGATAATCACTAGGTGATAAAGCTTTTAGTTTACGTAAACAATAACACAAAGCCTGATAAGAGAGACATGTTTGATTTTTATTTTTTAACCCTTACAGAATGCTTACGTAGCAAAAACCTGCTGACAGATTCCCTTTAAAGGGAAACTGACATCAAATTCATGAACTGGCAGCATAAATCGGACTCTGGCATCATTATTGCTGACATGTTTGTTTAGTTTGAAAATCCATGGACTATGTGCTGATCCAAGGCTGATCTCCGGCAGCTTCTTCTTGCACTGCTTTCAAGACTGATAGATAGAGACTTGTCAGTCCATTGCAATGGGCTTGGGAGAAGTTGCAGGGGACCGGCCTCGCAACAGTTATTCAAGACCCATAGTCTAAGGCTAGGGTCACACTTAAAAGGCACAATCCGGTAACCACATCCATTACCGGCCTTCATACTATCATTTGATAGCACAATTGCAACCCTCATTCCGGATCTGTATGCATCCGGTTTTGGAATGTGGGTTTTTGCAATTTTAAAAACAGGATCCGGTACCGCAAGGTACATTTATGGCGGTTCAGTGGTCAGCACTGTAGGGTGGCTCAGTGGTTAGCACTGTACGGTGGCTCAGCAGTTAGCACTGTACGGTGCCTCAGGGGTTAGCACTGTATGGTGGCTCAGTGGTTAGCACTGTACAGTGGCTCAGTGGTTAGCACTGTACGGTGACTCAGTGGTGAGCACTGTATGGTGCTGAGTGGTTAGCACTGTATGGTGGCTCAGTGATTAGCACTGTATGGTGGCTCAGTGGTTAGCACTGTATATGGTGGCTCAGTGGTTAGCACTGTATGGTGGCTCAGTGGTTAGCACTGTCTGGTGGCTCAGTGATTAGCACTTTATGGTGGCTCAGTGGTTAGCACTGTCTGGTGGCTCAGTGGTGAGCACTGTATATGGTGTCTCAGTGGTTAGCACTGTATGGTGGATCAGTGGTTAGCACTGTATGGTGGCTCAGTGGTGAGCATTGTATGGTGGCTCAGTGGATAGCACTGTATGGTGGCTCAGTGGTTAGCATTGTATGGTGGCTCAGTGGATAGCACTGTATGGTGGCTCAGTGGTTAGCATTGTATGGTGGCTCAGTGGTTATCACTGTATGGTGGCTCAGTGGTTAGCACTGTATATGGTGGCTCAGTGGTTATCACTGTATGGTGGCTCAGTGGTTATCACTGTATGGTGGATCAGTGGTTAGCACTGTATATGGTGGCTCAGTGATTAGCACTGTATATGGTGGCTCAGTGGTTAGCACTGTATATGGTGGCTCAGTGGTTAGCATTGTGCAGTGACTCAATGGTTAGTACTATGTGGTGGCTCAGTGGTTTGCACTGTACGGTGGCTCAGTGGTTAGTACTATATGATGGCTCAGTGTTAGCACTATATGGTGGCTCAGTGGTTAGCACTGTACAGTGGCTCAGTGGTTAGCCCTGTATGGTGGCTCAGGGGTTAGTACTGTATGGTGGCTCAGTGGTTAGCACTGTGCGGTGGCTCAGTGGTTAGCACTGTACGGTGGTTCAGTGGTTAGTACTATATGGTGGCTCAGTGGTTTGCACTGTACGGTGGGTCAGTGGTTAGTACTATATGGTGGCTCAGTGGTTGCACTGTACAGTGCCTCAGGTTAGTACTATATGATGGCTCAGTGGTTAGCACTGTACGGTGGCTCAGTGGTTAGTACTATATGATGGCTCAGTGGTTAGCACTGTATGGTGGCTCAGTGGTTAGTACTATATGGTGGCTCAGTGGTTAGCACTGTACGGTGGCTCAGTGTTAGCACTGTATGGTGGCTCAGTGGTTAGCACTGTACGGTGGCTCAGTGGTTAGTACTATATGGTGGCTCAGTGGTTTGCACTGTACAGTGCCTCAGTGGTTAGTACTATATGATGGCTCAGTGGTTAGCACTGTATGGTGGCTCAGTGGTTAGTACTATATGATGGCTCAGTGGTTAGCACTGTATGGTGCTCAGTGGTTAGTACTATATGGTGGCTCAGTGGTTAGTACTATATGGTGGCTCAGTGGTTAGTACTATATGGTGGCTCAGTGGTTGCACTGTACAGTGTCTCAGTGGTTAGTACTATATTGTGACTCAGTGGTTTGCACTATATGGTGGCTCAGTGGTTTGCACTATATGGTGGCTCAGTGGTTTGCACTATATGGTGGCTCAGTGGTTTGCACTATATGGTGGCTCAGTGGTTAGCATGATATGTTTCAATAATTTTTATTAGTTTGAAATAGCACACATAGTAAAGTAAGTTAATCATAGACATATATGAATACATTACATTCAATTTAACATAAGATCATCTAGATCATCAGATTTTCCAAAATAGAGTCAGATGTTAGATGTTAAAGATTTCTATCGTATATGACTAAACTACATTCTAGCAAATAACTTCAAAGTAAATAAGTTTATGAATGTATAGATTACAAATTATATGAATTGCCTAAATTATAAATCATAAGTCATATGTCTTTGGGTTCCAGTTCAGATATATCTCGGTGATAGCTGAAATAAGAGAAAGATTCCGACTAGTTCCCCAATAGTGCTACTATTAATGAAAAAGTATAGTACAGTTACAATAACAATTATAATTACAATTATACTGCAATTGCAACTATTATAATTATGATGGAAACTCGAGTTGTTGCTCAATTTTATAATAAGGGGGGAGGGGGGAAAGGATCCTAGATACTTCTGGTGGTTGGTAGATTAATGCAAATTGTTTGATCCATTAAATGATAGTCTCAAATTTATCTACTCTACTAGACTTCTATATGCTTATTATTTTATTATGTATATATTTCTATGGCGTTTCGGTAGTGGTTAGCATTATATGGTGGCCCAGTGGTTAGTACTATATGGGGGCTCAGTGGTTAGCACTTTATGGTAGCTCAGTGGTTAGCACTTTACGGTGGCTCAGTGATTAGCACTTTATGGTGGCTCAGTGGTTAGTACTATATGGTGGCTCAGTGGTTAGCACTTTATGGTGGCTCAGTGGTTAGCACTTTATGGTAGCTCAGTGGTTAGCACTTTACGGTGGCTCAGTGATTAGCACTTTATGGTGGCTCAGTGGTTAGTACTATATGGTGGCTCAGTGGTTAGTACTATATGGTGGCTCAGTGGTTAGCACTTTATGGTGGCTCAGTGGTTAGCACTTTACGGTGGCTCAGTGATTAGCACTTTATGGTGGCTCAGTGGGTAGCACTGTATGGTGCCTCAGTGGGTAGCACTGTATGGTGGCTCAGTGGTTAGCACTGTATGGTGGCTCAGTGGTTAGTACTATATGGTGGCTCAGTGGTTAGCACTGTATGGTGGCTCAGTGGTTAGCACTGTATGGTGCCTCAGTGGTTAGCACTGTATGGTGGCTCAGTGGTTAGCACTGTATGGTGGCTCAGTGGTTAGTACTATATGGTGGCTCAGTGGTTAGCACTTTATGGTAGCTCAGTGGTTAGCACTTTACGGTGGCTCAGTGATTAGCACTTTATGGTGGCTCAGTGGTTAGTACTATATGGTGGCTCAGTGGTTAGCACTTTATGGTGGCTCAGTGGCTACCAGTGTTGACATCCAGGGAGCGCAGGGTGTGTACACACCGTCTACACAGCCATCTCATCCTCCCGGGCACACACCATAGGCGGCTCCGGCACCAAGATGTCCAACCGAGCGCTGTGCAGAGAGGCGAGCCATGCTGGCAGCTGGTACACAGCCTCAGGACCTCAGATAAGCGCACAGTTGGAAGGTTGGCTGTCCCAAGCACAGACTTCTAAAAGACCGGCTAGAGCCATCATTGCACCTCATGCTGGATACACCTACTGTGGATCCTGTGCTGCTCATGCATACAAGCAAGTAGACCCTTCTATAACGAGAAGAGTTTTCATCCTTGGTCCTTCCCACCATGTGGCTCTTTCTAGATGTGCACTTTCCACTGTGGATATATATAGAACGCCCCTTTATGACCTCCATATTGATCAGAAAGTTTACGGAGAGCTGTGGAAGACTGGGATGTTCGAGCGAATGTCTCTACAAACAGATGAAGATGAGCACAGCATCGAAATGCATCTACCTTATACTGCTAAAACAATGGAAAGCCATAAAGATGAGTTTACCATTGTTCCTGTTTTGGTTGGAGCACTTGGCTCAGTGGTTAGTACTATATGGTGGCTCAGTGGTTAGCACTGTATGGTGGCTCAGTGGTTAGCACTGTATGGTGCCTCAGTGGTTAGCACTGTATGGTGGCTCAGTGGTTAGCACTGTATGGTGGCTCAGTGGTTAGTACTATATGGTGGCTCAGTGGTTAGCACTTTATGGTAGCTCAGTGGTTAGCACTTTATGGTGGCTCAGTGGTTAGTACTATATGGTGGCTCAGTGGTTAGCACTTTATGGTAGCTCAGTGGTTAGCACTTTATGGTGGCTCAGTGGTTAGTACTATATGGTGGCTCAGTGGTTAGCACTTTATGGTAGCTTAGTGGTTAGCACTTTACGGTGGCTCAGTGATTAGCACTTTATGGTGGCTCAGTGGTTAGTACTATATGGTGGCTCAGTGGTTAGCACTTTATGGTGGCTCAGTGGCTACCAGTGTTGCTTTGCAGCATTGGGGTCCTGGTCTCAATTTCCACCAAGGAAAACATCTGCAAGGAGTTTGCATATTCTCCCTGTGTTTTGTGGGTTACCTTCAGGTTCTTCAGCTTTCTCCCACTATCCAAAGATTGATAAGGAATGTAGATGATGATGAATGAAAGTGCTGTAGAATATGATGAAGATATGTAAGCAAAGAATAATAAATAAAATAAATAATTCCTCCCCAAGAATGCCTGTACAAAGCACACAACATGCAAATATATCAGTAGTCCGAATCCCAATGAGCTTCTGAACAGGGTCATGTATGTAGATGCCATTTGGACAAAAATTCTGACCGTATGATTTCTAATAGTGAGGCTAAAGGGGTAATGTACGGAGAACCCCATCAAAGTATTTTTGTCCTTTTAGATGTTGGTGTCTACCAAGGGGGTACCAACATTTATACATTAGCTAACAGTATGAGTAAATGCAGAAAAAGTATTAGGTTTAGAACCCAGGTTTTTGGGATCTGCTTCCAAGGCCCATGAATACACTTTCTCAGAAGGTTATTAAGTGTTTTTTTAGAAATGAATTTCCCAACAATGAAGGTAAATATATAGCCAAGTTCTTTCAGATTGCAATTTCTGGGGTGATCAACTCTTTTGTGCCACACCCTGTTGAGTCTTCTGGAGTATAACGATATTTGGCTGATCACAGGTCCTCTTTAGAGCCCACTTGACGATTATCTTGAGCAGAGCAGAATTTTTTCCTATCAGTGCTGAAAAGTTTAAGAGTTCCTTATTTTCTGCTGATAATCCTTGCAGCTTTATGACTACTCCCTTCCTCTATTTAAACTCACTCCTAGCTCTCTCCTATGCCAGTTATATATCTTCTATGCTGACCTCTGTTATGAAGTTGTTCCAGTAGAATCTGTGAAATCCTTTTCTGGAGAAGCTGTGGAGTTAGTTTTTTTTTTTTTTGACCCAATTAATTGTCTCTCTCCCTGTGTTGTTACTGCAGTAGTAAGACTAATGCCTTGCTGCCCTACTCACAATCTAAGTCCTGGGTCAGCCTGGGCTTAGGCACATGATCGTGCACAGAGGGGGGAGACACCAGTCCAGGGATGATAATAAGTGCACGGTTCTGACTCAGGTGAGTGTTAAGGGTTACCTTATCCCTATCACCAAGGCCTCCCTTTTGCCTTTTCTCTGCACCTAATAACTTAACTTTAATGTGGGTGTTGCCATATAGTTTTCACTGGGGACATGGTGTACCTATTATTCCTGTATGAGTTACTATCTGATAACAACTAATTGATTTTATGCTTATATCTCTGCAACAATGAAGGAAAATAAAAAACATATATAACCCCACCCCCACACACACATTTTCTTGTGCTCTACATCCAGTATTACATCATACATCCAGTTCAACATGAAAAAATTGATGAATGTTGCAGTGCAGGCAATTGTTAGGCTCACAGAGGCTTGAGTTGGATAGTGGACCCACTGGATGACATGTGAATTGTGGCAGCTGACCCTGGTAAGAACAGGCTTGAGAGTTGTTAGAATATCAGTTACAGTCTTTATTGGAGCACACCCAGCAGAGTGGCCAAGATAAAGCACAGGCAAAGTCCATAAAAGAGCTTACATGCTGTAGTAGAGGATTCCAAGAGTAGCAGCGCCTAGTAGAGTGTTACTGGGTGAGGAGCTGGTTTACCGATGACAGGGTGCTGGCTGGCAAGTGTAGCAGGCTCAAAGGAGATGGATGCCGACTGATAGACTTGGCAGACACAATGGAGACAATCAAAATAAGGAGAAAGATCCAGCGGAAAATTTCCGGAATGCTTGTTTATTTGCTATACAAAAACCTCCATAAAGCAGCGGGGTGTGCATCAAGCCAACATGTTTCGACTACACAGTCTTAATCATGGCATAGAGTTACAAGGGTGGGTCCTCAATAAATACACATTCTGTCCCGCCCCCTGTGCACAGCTGTGATATAAAGTGATCAAAAACATAATTTAATACAATACTACAGAGTATGAAAAAATGCAGAAACATTATCTTTAAAAACCTATGTGGATATAACAAAAAAACTCATGCAAATATGTATGTCTCATTTTAAGAACTAATATTGCAGAATGATGTCCTATCTTACATTAAGCCCGTGTGGAACCCTTGTTCCCAGATGAAAAATCCAATGCGATTCTTTCTGTAGTAATAACCGCCTTTTGTCACTGCCCCTCGGATGCCTATTTATTTTATCAATCCCCTGATACCTGAAGGTGCTGGTGTCTCCATTATGTTCTCTTAGGAAATGTTTTGACACTGCTGAAATGTTCAGTGCTGATTGATTAGTAACATCTGATAGGTGTCTACATATTCTTCTTTTTAGCTCACCTGAGGTGCACCCAACGTACTGTACCTGGCAGGTAGTGCATTCAATTAGATAAACAACGTTCTTAGTGCAGCAATTCATAAATGACTTTATTCTATGTGTGCTGCCATTCTGATAAGACGCAAACCTGTCATTTTTCAGCACATGGGTGCAAGCAGTGTAATTGTTGTGTCCACATTTAAAAAAAAACTTTATTGCTAACCATGTATCACTTTTTTGGGGGGATGTTGTTAAAAATAGGCTCGGGGAAAGTATTGAGCTGAGGGTTGGGGCTTTTCTGGCACTGAACCGTATGTCTGAACCTTGCAAAATTTGGGATAGTTTTTGATCCCTGTTTAGGATAGGTAAGTATTTCTTAATGATATTAGTGATGGCATTGTATTGTGGACTATAGGTGGTAACAAACGGGATACAATTATGACCTTTTTTTTGTCACTTTATTTCTACCCACAATTAGGTCCTCTCTTTTGATGCGGTCTACTATCCTCTCGGCTCTAAGCAAATAGTTTTTAGGATAACCTCGGTTTGCTAGTCTGTTGACAATTTGCCTAGATTCCTTTCTGAACTGTTGCTGGTCAGAGCAGTTCCTCTTGGCTCTGATCAGTTCTCCCACTGGGATGTTTTTAATGACATGCTGGGGATGACATGATGTGGCATTTAATATAGAATTAGTGGCTGTAGGCTTCCTGTACAGCGACACTGCCACCTCTCCCGTTACAATATCACCCTTTAAGGTGACATCCAAAAAATGTATTCTATGCAAATCATAAAAATGTGTAAATTTTAAATTGAAATCATTCACGTTTAAATACCTAACAAAATCATGGAGCGAGTCATGAGAACCCCCCCATACCAACAAGGTATCATCAATAAATCGTGCGTACCATATTATACTGGCATGGAAAGGGTTATTTTCATTGAAGATGTATAATTCCTCCCATATTCCCATTACAATGTTAGCTAGGGTGGGGGAGAATTTTGCCCCCATGCTCACTCCGCGATTGGTCTCTACCCATCAATTTCACACAATGTTGCAATGAAATGCCTGGAAACTAGTCTAGAAAAATACAGCAGGTATGATCAACCTGTTCAAGACTTTATACTTATGGCGGTGGATTTTCTGCTGCGGCATAACTACTTCTCCTTTGACAATGTTTTTTACCTGCAGAATCGCGGAGTGAGCATGGGGGCAAAATTCTTCCCTACCCTAGCATGTGAGTCCAAGATGTGTCCCTATATTTTTACTTTCGGGGGGGACCTTACATTGGAGGCCCCACCATCCATCCATCCATCCACACACTGCAGCCATCCATCCACACATTCCGACACATACAGACAGACACATGCATACACATATATACACACCATACACACCACACACACCACACACACACATAGCACCGCTTCTTACCGTGTCCGGTGTGGGGTCCCCGATGGTCCTGTGCCGTCCTCTCTGCTCCAGTCCGGTCCCGAGATGATCCGCTGCCGTCCGCCGTGTTCCGGTGCCGTTTTGCACCGGTATTGGCGGTCCTAGGCTCCATGGTCCCTGCTCTTCCGGAGTTCAGGCCTAGCTCCGCCCAGGTCATAGTGTGGGCCAATCAGCATAGCGGCGCTGACGTCAGAGGCAAGCGCCCGATGACGCTTGCTTTGACACGGAGCACAGAGGACAGCACAGGACCATCGGGGACCCCACACCGGACCCGGTAAGAAGCGGTGTTATGTGTGTGTGTGGTGTGTGTGGTGTGTATGGTGTGTGTATATATGTGTATGCTTGTGTCTGTACGTGTGTATGTATGTATGTACACCCCCCGTGTTTCCCCGATAGTAAGACCTCCCCTCCCCCCTACCCTGACTTACATTCGGGGGGGTCTTACATTAGCAGACCCCCCGTCCCACCCCACCCTGTCTTACTTTCGGGGGGGTCTTACTATCGGGGAAACACGGTAATTGTGGGTAGAAATAAAGTGACAAAAAAAGTCATAATTGTATCCCGTTTGTTACCACCTATAGTCCACAATACAATGCCATCACTAATATCATTAAGAAATACTTACCTATCCTAAACAGGGATCAAAAACTATCCCAAATTTTGCAAGGTTCAGACATACGGTTCAGTGCCAGAAAAGCCCCAACCCTCGGTTCAATACTTTCCCCGAGCCTATTTTTAACAACATCCCCCCAAAAAAGTGATACATGGTTAGCATTAAAGGGTTTTTTTAAATGTGGACACAACAAATGCACTGCTTGCACCCATGTGCTGAAAAATGACAGGTTTGCGTCTTATCATAATGACAGCACACATAGAATAAAGTCATTTATGAATTGCTGCACTAAGAACGTTGTATATCTAATTGAATGCACTACCTGCCAGGTACAGTACGTTGGGTGCACCTCAGGTGAGCTAAAAAGAAGAATATGTAGACACCTATCAGATGTTACTAATCAATCAGCACTGAACATTTCAGCAGGGTCAAAACATTTCCTAAGGGAACATAATGGAGGCACCAGCACCTTCAGGTATCAGGGAATTGATAAAATAAATAGGCATCCGAGGGGCGGTGACAAAAGGCGGTTATTACTACAGAAAGAATCGCATTGGATTTTTCATCTGGGAACAAGGGTTCCACACGGGCTTAATGTAAGATAGGACATCATTCTGCAATATTAGTTCTTAAAATGAGACATACATATTTGCATGAGTTTTTTGTTATATTCACATAGGTTTTTAATGATAATGTTTCTGCATTTTTTCATACTCTGTAGTATTATATTAAATAATGTTTTTTATCACTTTATATCACAGCTGTGCACAGGGGGTGGGACAGAATGTGTATTTATTGAGGACCCACCCTTGTAACTCTATGCCATGATTAAGACTGTGTAGTCGAAACATGTTGGCTTGATGCACACCCCGCTGCTTTATGGAGGTTTTTGTATAGCAAATAAACAAGCATTCCGGAAATTTTCCGCTGGATCTTTCTCCTTATTTTGCTTATCGTGCCTGATGCCAGGGCGGTTTCCAAGCGCACTATAACTCCAGGACATGACAGGACGGAATTATACCGGTGAGCTGCCTTTCCCTACCCTTTTCCCACTGTTACACAATGGAGACAGGTGCAGCAGGCTTATATAGCAGGCTAAGGGTGGCAGGCACAAGGATGAGTATTAGCAAAGGCACGGGAAAGGTACAAGGGACAAGACAAGAAGCAAGGAAATCTGAGTACTAGCAATACCAAAATCGTACTGGAAACATTGCTGAGGCACCTCCCTTAAGGGGAGGATGCCTTACATACACTTAGTCTCTCAGCAATAGGCTGAGAGGCAATTCTAGGCTTCGGGCGTACTGGCCCTTTAAATCCGATACGAGTGCAGCATGAACCGTCTAAGCACAATACAGGATGCTCTTGTGGAGCCCACTGGGACGGGGTACTCGGTACCGGACCGAGGTACTGCTGGGGATATCACGGTGGTCTTGGTCCGGACCGTGTCCCGGGTTCTCACAAGTAAAAGGGGTATTTACATGGATAGTTTGTCGTGACGCCACCCACGGGTTGTGGTCAGTGATGGGACCACCGCTGCAGCGCAGCTCTGCCAGGAGGATAGAGGGATGGATGGGCTGCAGCTGGATGGATGAGCCCACTGCGGGTTGGGCTGCTCCTGGCAGGGTAAAAAGTATGTAAAGCACAGTTCAGTATACCTGGAATCAGACACGGAAATTGAAGCAGGGTTCACTGGGTTTACTCTCAAGTTCTTTCAAGTGACACAGTTCATGGTACAGTTCAGTTTTTAACAGCTTTACACAGTTAACTCCGGTAACACTTAACCCTCTGCAGCCGGGCTGTCGCTCTGAGACCCCTCACTCCTTCGATATGTCCTTTCAGGCTCGTTCTCTTCCTCTCTGTTCTCCCAAAGGATTGTATGGTGGCAGCTCGGCCCCTTGTGTGTAGCTTCACCCTGTGTGTGTGGGCGGTAAGCCGGGTCCTCTTGGTTGCTGCTGAGCCTCCAACCCTGTAGTAGGAACACGGACCTGGAATCTGTGTTCTCTGCCAGTTTGTCTGGGGAGCCGGTATATGACTCCAGTCCCCCTCAGAGCCGACACTCTGGTATTTGCCTAGCCTGCAGTAACCCTGTTTCCAAAGGGCTTACCAGGCTCCTTCTAACCCGTGTCACTTCCAGTTACTTCAAGGGAATCTATCCCACCTGTAGTTGGTCGGTGCTGCCATGTCCCTCAGACCCGGTGATACCGGTTCGGTCTCTGTCCTCGCACTCCCCTGGGATGCCAGCTATGGATGAGCTTTCTCTCCATGGATTTGTGTCTCTGTGGATTCTGCGTCTCCAGGGAGCCCAATCCCTCCGGCATGTGTCACTTTCTGACTGCTGTTCTTTACTGCTCGGCTCACTCTGGCCTACTAACTCCTTCCTCCTCTTTTCCTCTATTTGTACTGGTCTACCACCTGACCTTCCTTCCTTCCCACCCACTTTCCTCTAAACCCACCACCCCTTGCCCGCCTAGAGTCCCGGGCTCCGGGTTGGGTGCTCTGCTCCTACGGGTGTGTGTGCTGTGAGGGTGTTTGTTGCACAAACTGTCTACCTTCTGCCTGGCTGCAGTTCCCTATTGGCCACCCTGTTCGCAGGGGCGCCACACTCTACACCATGAACGCAGACTCCGAAAGGAGAAGGCAGCTGTCGAAGACCGGGGAGGCAGTGAGGGACTGTAGACTGGGTAACTCATGCAGAAGGCACAGCACAGGAGCGGGCAGCATGGGAATGAGCAGACCGTACAGGGCCATATGCTGGGCACCAGCCATCCTGCCCTTTGGAGACCAGTCCCACGGTCAGGGGCATAAAAGCAATTAGAAGGATATTAGAAATCCATTGCACAATTCAATTACCCCCTAAATTCTAAAGGTGTTGTCCAGTGAGTAATTCATCGATCCTCCAGCCCTCCTTTTTCAATGCAGTCTGATCCCCCTGCAACAGTGACCCTATCATTCTGGGATATGTGACCACTGCAGTCAATCAACAACTGTAGAGAATCACCGCTGAGGGCAGTGATTGTCTGCAGTGTCCCATGTTTGTGAGTTTCGATATCCTTCCCGCGATCTGGAACATCAAGCTTTATGTATTAGTGCTATTTTTTGTTTCCCGGAATGTATTCCTTCACCTCGGAGACAGTCTCTTCATTGCCGCGTTTCTGTTTAAATAAATCTAAATAAATCCAGAGACAATTATGCAATCTCCATATTAATCACCTCTTCTGTTACAGGACATAGAGCTCATGAAAATGGATAACCTGTCTGCTAATGTACTTACTACATATTCATATAGCCGTGAATGTGTCATATAGGCAATAAAACACCGAAGACTGATTACTTGTTCCATGCAGTGATTGAGTGTCCTTCTCCGTACAAGTACATTATGAGTTATCTCTATGTCTTATTGTCAGGCTACATTTTATGACTCGCTTTATCGTCATGTTTTAATATTATTATAGTTGTGGATTCATATGTTTAAAGGGGTTGTTCGAAATGAGGAAAACTTGATTATTCACTTCAATGAGGCTAAACTACAACCCAACACTGCGGTGATGTCCTCGAAGAAAGTAGCTGTGGTTTTCATCTTCTGAATCTCGGACCCCATCTGTATCTGTATATCATGAATCCACATAATAGAGGAACTAGAACATTGTCCTTCAAAAGCATACAGAACAAGTGTGAGAACTGAGGGTTGGCTAAGGATTCAGCGGGTCTCAAGCAAACACAGAGCCAGAAGACAACTTACCGTATTAATCAGATTCTGTCCTTGGTGGACAAGGGCGAGTTGTTATATGATTGTGTATAAACACTTTCATATTCACACACACTCGATCCAGAGGGCCGAGGTCAAAGTGCTGTTCAAAATACACCCTCCAATGTATCAGGAACCACTGGAACAATTTGTCTAAAACACTTGGATGCAGAAACAACAGTAAAACTCTCTAGAAACAGGAGGTGTAAATTAGAGAGTGCACAGCAGGATTGGTCTTTGAACAAGCACTTTGGCTAACAAACGTATAATTGAATCTATACCCTTCCAGGATGTATATGTACATTACAACAATAATGATAACTAGCTCTCTTCGTCCTGTACAGTCCTGGTATCTGGATGCAGCCTACTACCTAGGTTTTGGTGCCAAAAACAATGTCCTCACTTTACCCACCAAAAAGTTGCATATGCGGGGCCCAAGCTCAGGTCTTAATGGAAGGATGTAAATCCACTGAGAACACCAGTACACAAGTGTGCTACAAATGACAGGGGAGCCACAGGAGTTCTCTTCGGTGACCGAATCCTTACAAGCAGCCTCCTCACACAGGGAGAAACCATCCAGCCTCTTGTCAATGATACCCAAGTGTTCTCCTCACTGCAACCCTACCTCCAGGAACACATTAAGTGCTTCTTCTCGAGGGAGGCATCCTCTCCGTCCTGAAAACAAGCACACAGTTTCTATTAGCCCAGCCAATGATGACTAGCTGAATGACAATCTCCTGCCACAAGTCCACACTTTTCTCATGGTCTGCCCGCCCTCTTTTTGTTGTGCCTTGGCAGAGCCTTTTATACCGCCTTTGCAGGGTGTCCCTCCGGGGAATTCACTTCAGGCTGTATCCTCCAGTGCCTCCATGAAGCACTGGAGCTGTTGGCAGGTCACAAATCACTGCAGACTGATTAGAGGGACACTGGAAAAAGGTGAAGCTGCCAGAAGGTTAGGATCAGACAGGAGTCAGGGAACTTAGATTTAAAGTACAACTACATCAGTGCAATAGAAAAGGCCCACTGGAGTGGTGCTTTAAACCTGGATTGTGTCCGTATCCCCAATTCTTGCACCTGTATGCCCCTCTGCCAGGGGCTGGCTGGTGCCTCTGGCCCCGGGTGACAGTTTTTGTCTGCCACCCCCTGAGTTGAGAAGCGGGAGGGGAAGGGGGTATGGGTGGGGGTGCTATCAGAAACCTTTGATGCCGGGGGGGTGCTATCAGGAATTTTTGATGCTGTTGGGGTGCTATCAGGCCACTGCAGCTCACTTACCATGACCAACGACGTCTGCTGCTGTATCTCTGCGACGGCCGCCCATTTCTGTGGGGGGGCGGCCCTGGATGTGGGCTATACCACCAGCCACCTGGGCCAGTCCGCCCCTGCCCTCTGCCATGCATCTGAACCTATAATCATATGAGGTTTGCCATTTGGGCATAAACCTGATCTCGAACTCTGTCTCCAATTTTGCCTTTTTCTTAAGTGACTTTTCTTTTATATCTTCTATATTAGTTAGCATGTTTTTAGCCAAATTGCTCAAATTCCAGTTGTTGTATTTTGCACCAATTCAACAATACTTTATTTTTGTGCATTTTTACAGCACAAAGCAACTTTATTCTTTAAGATGTTGCATGTAATTTTTCAACTGCGCAAAAATAAAATTAGATTAGATTTTGTAGGTTCTGGGATCCAATTGTTGAAATGAAGAACTAATATAAAACATCTGGATAAGAAAAAACACACCCACGTTGTAAAAAAAAACTAAAAACAGACATAACCAAGTAATGTTAAGTTATTAAAAGAAACATTGTAACTCCAGAAAAGAAGGTGCAACCAACTTGTCCGTGCTAAAACGAAGGAAAAGGGTTGTAGACCTGACTTTAAACTATTTCCTTGTTCCTGTAGCTCTAATCCGGAATTATTTTATTTGTACCTGTACCCTGGTGCCTTGTACTAGAATCCTTGGATCCTTACGTGTGGCCTTGTATAATGGAACGTTGCACTTCCGTGTTTCCCCAAAAATAAGACACCCGCCGAAAATAAGACATACTAGGTGGATTGCTGCGCTGCTGAATACAGTGGGGAGAAAAGTATTGAGTCAGCCACTAATTATGCAGGATCTCCCACTAAAAAAGATGAGTTTGGCCTGTAATTGACATCATAGGTGACCTCATCTATGAGACAAAATGAGAAAACAAATCCTGAAAATCACATTGTCTGATTTGGAGACATTTTTTTTCAAATTTTGGTGGAAAATAATGCTCCAAAGCATGAGGTTGATACCCCCATGTTTCACAGTAGGTATGGTGTTCTTTGATTGCAACTCAGCATTGTTTCTCCTCCAAACACGATGAGTTGTATTTCTACCAAACCACTTTACACACACCAACTTATCTGTCCAACTTCTGACCAACGTACTGGTTGCAGTGAAATCATGGACACATTGTTCCATTTGTACACAGCCACAAAATGGAGCAATGTGTCCATGATTTCACTGCAACCAGTAAGTTGGTCAGAAGTTGGACAGATAAGTTGGTGTGTGTAAAGTGGCCATTAGGCTAGGGTCACACATAGAGATTTTACTTGTGCTTTTGGAGACCTGCGTTTTCTAAAAACGTATGCAAAAACGCACCCATAGGCCCCCATGCAAAAAACGCATGCCCCAATAAAAAAAACGCATGCCCCAATAGCAAAAACGCATGCGTAAAGTGCCATGCATTTTTGGGATGCATTTTCGTGCTTAAGTGAGGAGCTGCCTTGAAAAACGCATGGTACCATTTAGTGCCATATAAAAACGCATGCGCTTCTCATAGGGCCCCATGGTAAAAAGACGCATGCGTTTTTAAAAACGCACCAAAAAACGCAGCTTGCAGTATTTTTTGGTGCTGATTCAAAAACGCATGCAAAAACACAGGGTGTCAAAAAATATCTTAAAAAACACATGCAGAAATGTAAAAAAGCTTGGAAAAACGCATGGGTGCTAAAAAGCACCTAAAAACCGCATGGCATGTGTGACCCTAGCCTTACTTTGGTTTCATCTGACCATAGCATTTTCTCTCCAATACTCTTCTGGATTATCCAAATGCTCTCTAGCAAACTTCAGACGGGCCGGACATGTACTGGCTTAAGCACAGGGACATGTCTGACACTGAGTCTATCAAATGGCGAGTGTGGGGAAGAACCCACTTAGGGACTTTAGAGAGCCCACACAAGGTTAGTGTCAGGGAGTGACTCCCCTCTCCCTACCGTTGGAACTTTCCTACCCTTTTCCATCCCCCGATGTTGCCTCTGTATAGTGTTGTGCGGAAGGTATTCAAACCCCTTTACATTTTTCACTCTTTGTTTCATTGCAGCCATTTGGTAAATTCAAAACAGTTCATTTTTTTCTCATTAATGTACATGACCTGCCCCAGGGCCGTGGGGTACTCGGTTCCGGGCATTGATTCACGGGGAATGTCACTGGGGCCTGTGCCCTTTCCCGTGGCCCTGGTGGTCGCTGAAAACAGTCAATAAAAATAATAAAAATAGTTCATGTCACCACCTACAGTTCCGGTATGCTGCAGATCAGACCTCCGGGGTTATGGTAAGGCAGCCATATGGTAACACTCCCCGTAGGTGGAGCGGACTTACCGGGCAGTGGTAGTATATAGGGATTAAAGGACAGTCTATGGAGGGTGCAGGATTTGGGGCGGCAATAACAGTCACACACAGGGTTGATGTTTCCATACCTTTTACTGATGATTCAGGTATAGTCCAAGGTACAGTCTCTGATGGTATGAGTACGGGTTCTCTGGTACAGTTCAGGACCTCCACACAGTTATGAGGCTGTTTTGGTCCCAGGCTGTCTGAAGCTATGCCCTAGCCATCTCTTGCTGTCCTCACTTGTATGGCAAGCGGTGAGAGCTCTGCTGCGGGGCACTGCTGTATTCACTGCGGTCCCTGACTCTGCTAAGTGGCTGTGCCTCAAGTGCTCCTGTTGCCAGGAGATCTGAAGTCTCCCTGGCCTCCAGTCTTTAATGTTGGGTTGATAGATCCCTAGCAGTCACGGACTCCGGTGTGCTGTTCCTCTAGGGCAAACCAGTATGGCTCCACTCCCCCTGCTGCTACTACTCCTTGCCTCCGACCCTCGCTCTAGGGTCCTTCACTCAGACTAAGGGCTCTCGCTGGTATGGGCTTAGCGTAGTTCCGTCACCAGGATGTCATCACAGTCCTCCCTGGAACTGCACTAACTCCATCTCCAAGCCTAAATTTATAGGGGACCTCACCTGAACTCGGCTGGTAGAGCTCCGCCTTCAGGTCTGGAGTGGAAGGTGTTGTGTGCGGGCATACCTAATGTGGAGATCCTTCTCTGTCCCAGGTGTATCTGTGGCTACCAAACCCTGGGGTGCCGAATACACTCTGCACCACATCTTGACTGAAGAAAAACAGAAATGTAGACATTTTTTGCAAATTTATTATGAAAGAAAAACTGAAATATCACATGGTCATAAGTATTCAGCCCCTTTGCTCAGTATCGAGTATTTGTATCTTTTGAGTTTGTACAGCCATGAGTCTTCTTGGGAATGATGGAACAAGTTTTTCACCCCTGGATTTGGGGATCCTCTGCCATTCTTCCTTGCAGATCCTCTCCAGTTCCGTCAGGTTGGATGGTGAACGTTGGTGGAGCCATTTTCAGGTCTCTCCAGAGATGCTCCATTGGGTTTAGGTCAGGGCTCTGGCTGGGCCGGTCAGGAATGGTCACAGAGTTGGTGTGAAGCCCTTTGTTATTTTAGCTGTGTGCTTAGGGTCATTGTCTTGTTGGAAGGTGAACCTTTGGCCAAGTCTGAGGTCCAGAGCT
This sequence comes from Allobates femoralis, assembly GCA_033576535.1. Taxonomy (NCBI): domain Eukaryota; kingdom Metazoa; phylum Chordata; class Amphibia; order Anura; family Aromobatidae; genus Allobates; species Allobates femoralis. Next base: position 40,931,668 of record JARQOC010000006.1, on the reverse strand, counting down.
CTGGTAGAGGTTTTCATCCAGGATATCTCTGTACTTGGCCACATTCATGTTTCCTTCAATTGCAACCAGCCATCTTGTCCCTGCAGCTGAAAAACACCCCCATAGCATGAAGCTGCCACCACCATGTTTCACTGTTGGGATTGTATCGGGCAGGTGATGAGCAGTGACTGGTTTTCTCCACACATACTGCTTAGAATTGTCATCAAAAAGCTCTATCTTCATCTCATCAGACCAGAGAATCTTATTTCTCATAGTCTGGGATTCCTTCATGTGTTTTGTTGCACACTCTATGCAGGTTTTCACATGTCTTGCACTGAGGAGAGGCTTCCGTTGGGCCACTCTGTCGTAAAGGCCAACTGGTGGAGGGCTGCAGTGATAGTTGACTTTGTGGAACTTTCTCCCATCTCCCTACTGCATCTCTGGAGCTCAGCCACAGTGATCTTGGGGTTCTTCTTTACCTCTCTCCCCAAGGCTTTTCTCACCTGGTTGCTCAGTTTGGCTGAAAAAAACAGGTCTAGGAAGATTTCTGGTGGTCCCAAACATCTTCCATTTAAGGGTCATGGAGGCCACTGTGCTCTTAGGAACTTTGAGTACTGCAGAAATTCTTTTGTAACCTTGGCCAGATCTGTGCCTTTTCACAATTCTGTCTCTGAGCTCCTTGGGCAGTTCCTTTGACCTCATGATTCTCATTTGGTCTGACATGCACTGTGAGCTGTGAGGTCTTGTATAGACCCGTGTGTGCCTTTACAAATCAAGTCCTCTCAGTTTAATTAAACACAACTGGACTCCAAGGACTAGTAGAACCATCTCAAGGAGGATCACAAGGAAATGGACAGCAGGTGACTTAAATATGAGGGTCTGAGCAAAGGGTCTGAATATTTATGACCATGTGATATTTCAGTTAGCCTTTTTTTAATAAATTTGCAAAACTCCCTACATTTCTGTTTTTTCACAGTCAAGATGGGGTACAGAGTGATATATATATATATATATATATATATATATATTTGCAAGGAGAGGATGAGCAGAAAGTACAGATTAATAAACTTGTCCCACATATATGACAGCGACGAGACTTAATAAGGTGGCAACTGGGGAACGGATTTGATGTAAGCCCATACGTCAATTAGTCTGAACGGAGTGGTTAGAAGTAATACTTCATTTAACCTGTAGGGGTGATGAAGGGAAATGTAACACTGCCAGAATAACCCACAGATTGCAGTTGATTGCTGAAGTCTCAGTAGTGGGTAACTCCATTTCCAAATTATTTTAAGAACTTTTTAACAAAGAGGGATGGTAATTTTTCATTATTGTACCATTGCTTCTAATTGCCAAAGTTGTAAAATTTTTGTTTACTGTACAAATTTAATTAAAGAATATAAAAAAATGGCAACTCCTTTAAGGAAATGTTTCTACATTTTTTATTCTACACAATCTCCATCGTCTACTACAGTGGTCTCAAACACACAGTCCGAGGGCTGCATGCAGCCCCTGGGGCTTCACTGTGCGGCCCGCGGCACTTTGAACAATTTAATGATGCATTGCCCCAATGCAGGGGGCCGCTGCAGTCCCCGCTGTGCTATGATTTCCTCCAGCCGTGGCACTAACAAGCTTTGCCGCTCAGCAAGATCAATGCATGCCACCAGCCAATGAGAGGCCCCCAACTGACGGTGGCATATAATGTCACTTGCGGGCCTCTCGCTGGCGGATTGCATTCATCTTGCTGAGCAACAGAGCTTGTCTGAGAGGCAGCTGGAGGAAGTCATAGCACAGCAGAGGGCAGAAGTCAGCACAGCGGGGACCGCAGCAGCTCCCTGCACTGGAGAGATGTATCATTAAAGTGAGTGTGTGTGAGAGGGTGTGTGTGTGAGTGTTGTGTGTGAGAGTGTGTGTGTGAGAATGTGTGTGAGAGGGAGTTTGTGAGAGAATGTGTGTGAGTGTGTGTGGGTGTGTGTGTGAGAGAGAGTGTGTGTGTGTGGGAGTGTGTGTGTGAGAGAGAGTGTGAGTGTGAGGGAGTGTGTGAGGATGTGTGTATAAGAAAGTGTATGTGAGGATGTGTGTATAAAAAAGTGTGTGTGAGGGTGTGTGCGTATGTAAGTGTCAGTGTGTGTATGAGAGTGTGAGGATGTGTGAGTGTGTAGGCGTGTGTAAGTGTGTGTGAGTGTGTGTGACTTTGTGGGTATGTGAGGGTGTGTGTGTGTGAGAGTGTGTGAGTGTTTGTGTGTGATGGTGTGTGTGAGTGTGAGAGTGTATGAGTGTGTGTGAGTGTTTAAAAAGAAGGTAAACCAGGATTGGTTCATCATTATAAAAGTAGATCAGGATGGGGACATCACTATAAAAGGGGATCAAGATGGGACATCACTACAAGGGAAGCAGGATAAGGACATTACTACAAGATGAGGACCAGGATGGGACATTACTACATGATGAGGACCAGGATGGGGACATTACTACATGATGAGGACCAGGATGGGGACATTACTACATGATGAGGACCAGGATGGGGACATTACTACATGATGAGGACCAGGATGAGACATTACTACATGATGAGGACCAGGATGGGGACATTACTACAAGAGGAGGACCAGGATGGGGACATTACTACAATATGAGGATCAGGATGGGACATTACTACATGATGAGGACCAGGATGGGGACATTACTACATGATGAGGACCAGGATGAGGACATTACTACAATATGAGGATCAGGATGGGGACATTACTACATGATGAGGACCAGGATGGGGACATTACTACATGATGAGGACCAGGATGAGACATTACTACATGATGAGGACCAGGATGGGACATTACTACATGATGAGGACCAGGATGGGGACATTACTACAAGAGGAGGACCAGGATGGGGACATTACTACAATATGAGGATCAGGATGGGACATTACTACATGATGAGGACCAGGATGGGGACATTACTACATGATGAGGACCAGGATGAGGACATTACTACAAGATGAGGACCAGGATGGGGACATTACTACATGATGAGGACCAGGATGGGGACATTACTACATGATGAGGACCAGGAGGGGACATTACTACAAGAGGAGGACCAGGATGGGGACATTACTACAATATGAGGACCAGGATGGGACATTACTACATGATGAGGACCAGGATGGGGACATTACTACATGATGAGGACCAGGATGGTGACATTACTACAAGATGAGGACCGGGATGGGGACACTACTACAAGATGAGGACCAGGATGGGGACATCACTACAAGATGAGGATCAGGATGAGGACATTACTACAAGATGAGGACCAGGATGGGAACATTACTACATGATGAGGACCAGGATGGGGACATTACTACATGATGAGGACCAGGATGGGGACATTACTACATGATGAGGGCCAGGATGGGGACATTACTACATGATGAGGACCGGGATGGGGACACTACTACAAGATGAGGACCAGGATGGGGACATTACTACATGATGAGGACCAGGATGGGACATTACTACATGATGAGGACCAGGATGGGGACATTACTACATGATGAGGGCCAGGATGGGGACATTACTACATGATGAAGATCAGGATGGGGACATTACTACATGATGAGGACCAGGATGGGACATTACTACATGATGAGGGCCAGGATGAGGACATTACTACATGATGAGGACCAGGATGGGACATTACTACATGATGAGGGCCAGGATGGGGACATTACTACATGATGAGGACCAGGATGGGGACATTATTACATGATGAGGACCAGGATGGGGACATTACTACATGATGAGGACCAGGATGGGGACATTACTACATGATGAGGACCAGGATGGGGACATTACTACATGATGAGGGCCAGGATGGGGACATTACTACATGATGAGGACCAGGATGGGACATTACTACATGATGAGGGCCAGGATGAGGACATTACTACATGATGAGGACCAGGATGGGACATTACTACATGATGAGGGCCAGGATGGGGACATTACTACATGATGAGGACCAGGATGGGACATTATTACATGATGAGGACCAGGATGGGGACATTACTACATGATGAGGACCAGGATGGGGACATTACTACATGATGAGGACCAGGATGGGGACATTACTACATGATGAGGACCAGGATGGGGACATTACTACATGATGAGGACCAGGATGAAGACATTACTACAAGAAGGGGACCAGACATTACTACAGGATGGGGACATTACTACAAGAAGTGGATAAGGCTTTGTACTAGACTACATTGAGCAAAAAATTCTGGTATTACTAAAAATATCACTTAGTCCTGCAAGGGTTGTGCCCCCCCAATATACATTTTTTTCTATGTACAGCCCACCATCCCAGCCGAGTCTGAGACCCCTGGTCTAAAATAAAGCTGTATGTTACCTTTCTAAAAATACCATATACATATATTAGTGCATTCCAAAGGATTTTAATGGCTGCTTTTGATAATTAAAGCCTTCCATGAACAGGTTTTCTTTCTTTCATACTTTGGCATCTGTCCTCTGGTCTGGCACCCTTGTCTCTTCCCTTTTTGTACAGCATTTTGGCTTTGTGCTTTGTAACAAGTTCTGGTATTGCAGACATTTGTTTTACATGTGGTTTAAAACTATACTTAAAGTAATTTTAGCGCTACAGGGCGCACATGCCTGAAATCCGCTGGACAGGAAGAGGAAGGTTGAGATAGAGCAGCTTATTTACATAAAAGAAAAAAAATAATAAAATGATTGGGACATACGGTAATAGCCTTGTTAACTTCAATCCAAAGATCTGGCCGAACATCTTTTCTTCTTGTTCACAGATGTTCAAAAACTGTTCCTTAAAGTTAGCTAAGTTCACATTGTTCAGAATTCATGTTCAAATCCTATAATCACCCACTATCCAGGCCCTGTGATATACCATCTAATGGTCGGCACATCGCAGCGCTTGTCAGATAAAAGAACCACACTGTAAAGCGGGCTCAGAGGAGAGTGAAGTCTGATCTGAACACTACTGTCACTCACAAAAGGCGGCCCCGCACGCACCTGTGACCTGCCCAGACTACTGTCACTCACAAGAGGCAGCCCCACCCCAACTGTGACCTGCCCAGACTGCTGTCACTCACAAAAGACAGCCCCGCACTCACCTGTGACCTGCCCAGACTACTGTCACTCAGAAGAGGCAGCCCTGCCCCCACTGTGACCTGCCCAGACTGCTGTCACTCACAAGAGGCAGCCCCGCCCCCCTGTGACCTGCCCAGACTGCTGTCACTCACAAGAGGCAGCCCCGCCCCCCTGTGACCTGCCCAGACTACTGTCACTCACAAGAGGCAGCCCCGCCCCCCTGTAACCTGCCCAGACTGCTGTTACTCACAAGAGGCAGCCCTGCCCCCACCTGTGACCTGCCCAAACTGCTGTCACTCACAAAAGGCAGCCCTGCCCCCACCTGTGTCCTGCCCAGACTGCTGTTACTCACAAGAGATAGCCCCGCCCCCACAAGTGACATGCCTAGACTGCAGTCACACACAAAAAGCAGCCCTGCCCCCACCAGTGGTGTGCCCAGACTGCTGTCACTCAGAAGAGGTAGCCCTACCTCCATCTGTGACATGCCCAAACTGCTGTCACTCGCAAGAGGTAGCCTCACCCCTACAAGTGATGTGCCCAGACTCCTGTCACTCATAGAGAGGCAGCTCCGCCTCCCACCAGTGACATGCCCAGACTGCTGTCACTCTCAAGAGGCAGACCTGCCCCCACCAGTGATATGCCCTGACTGCTGTCACTCACAGAGAGGTAGCCTCACTCCCGCCAGTGATGTGCCCTGCTCAGTTGGTCCGAATCCTGTCCCCAAACCAGAAGAATCAAACCTTGAACATGAAGGAACATTAATATATTTATATATATGGGGAAAGTATTGGGAAGAGTTTGGATAAATGAAAGGGGGTGACATTAGTAGTAAAAAACCTCTTTAAAAGGTAGCCCCTTCCCCACCAGTGACATGCACAAATTGCTGTCACTCACAAGAGGCAGCCTCGCCCTCGCCAGTGACAAGCCCTGCTCAGTTGGTCTGATTCCGGTACCCAGGATCAAACCTACAACATCAAGGAACATAACGTTTTTTAAAAGCCTTTTAGAGATAAGATTATAGGGGCAGAGTAGGTAGCAGAAGTATATTGGAAAGGTTAGGAGTAATTAGGACAAATGAAAGGGGGTCACATTAGTAGTGGAAAACCTCTTTAAATTGGCCAAGACAGTTCATCAAATTGAAACACGCCAGGCTACTTGCAAAGCCTTCACAAAGCACCCACTGACCTTGTGGAGACCAGTGGAGGATAACACTGCGGGCACCAGTTAAAGCACTCAAACACAGTGAAACCCAAGGTGCATTGCTCCCTAGAATTTGAATATGCAGATGAAGTCCATGGAGCCTCGGTTAAGAGTCTACAACATGGACACCAGCCAGTTATCCCACCAGGGAAGGACCTAGCCCAGGGTATTAGTAGCCCTTAAGTCACTATCCAGCCCTTGCGAGCTTGAAGATATGGCCAGGGGTTTACCATGGACTAGGTATCCAACCACAGACAGCTGTTTCGGGGTTGTTGCCCCTCATCAGTGTGGCACAGAATTCTGGCTGGGTGGGAGCAATGCTTGATAGACCGACATCACAAAGCACCCACTGACCTTGTGGAGACCAGTGGAGGATAACACTGCGGGCACCAGTTAAAGCACTCCATGTTGGTGTCCATGTTGTAGACTCTTGACAGAGGCTCCATGGACTTCATCTGCATATTCAGATTCTAGGGAGCAATGCACCTTGGGTTTCACTGTGTTTGAGTGCTTTAACTGGTGCCCGCAGTGTTATCCTCCACTGGTCTCCACAAGGTCAGTGGTTGCTTTGTGATGTCGGTCTATCAGGCATTGCTCCCACCCAGCCAGAATCCTGCGCCACACTGATGAGGGGCAACAACCCCGAAGCAGCTGTCTGTGGTTGGATACCTAGTCCATGGTAAACCCCTGGCCATATCTTCAAGCTTGCAAAGGCTGGATAGTGACTTAAGGGCTACTAATACCCTGGGCTAGGTCCTTCCCTGGTGGGATAACTGGCTGGTGTCCATGTTGTAGACTCTTAACCGAGGCTCCATGGACTTCATCTGCATACTTGCAAAGCCTGACAGGAAGCAGAGACAGGAGTGTAACATCAGGCACAACACGTGCTGCCCTTGAACATATTACAACATTTACAGTCACTAGATACCGATCTGCTATATTACAGGCCATGTACACACTATAATTTTATCATTTGCTTCCTAAATGCAAAGTTAAAGAGAGCTTCTCATGTTGAACTGTCTGGTCTATGGGTAACATTTGAGTAGACTTATATATTGTCTTGTGGGAGAAATATTTAGTATAGTTTGTATTTTATTCATTTTAATTCCTGCTTACTGGGCATAGGAGTCCAGTGGGCGGCCATATTCAGTGATTGACTGCCATCTCAGTCACATGTTCTAGAAAAACTTCAACCACTAATAATTCTGCACATAGTGAGAACAAACTTACATGACCAATCCTTTCCTCCATTACGATTGAATTTATATGCAAATAAGATGAAGTGCTATAGAAGATCCGAATCCTCTGTCACTCCAGCTCTTTTCCTCTGCACAGTGACACCTATTCCTGCTTGACTGACAGCCACTATGCTGTGTGATTCAGGTATAGGAGCCTTCAGTCAGTGCTAGAGAACAGAGCTGGAGTGACAGAGGCTTCAGATCGATGGCCTTGTTTACTTATAAATTAAAATGCTTCCTTTACAGTGATGGAGGATTGGACTGACCATGTATAGTTATTGCGGGACTTATCTTTGAAAGAGCTACATGCGCATAAAAATGATTTGGATGTGAAATCCTGCTGACAATTCCAGCTGAGCAACTTTCTAAATGTCCCTTAATAATCCTGTCATTTCGCTGCTGTAGATCTGCCTAACTGTAGTATATAGCCAGTATATAGCCGCTTGTGCTGCTGTTCATGAGATGGATTACATCCTGGCTAGCTCTCCCTCTTTTCTCTTTTTTCTTTCCATTATATCTCTGGTATGGAAGGAAGGGCTTGGTAATAGGAAGAGGAAAAGGGGAACTCACTTGAGTCTGTGTCCTACACTCCCTATACAGGTCTTTCCCCCCATCGCCGTCACGTGCCTAGGCCCTGGCTAGCCCTGAACTCACCTACTAGCGGAAGGCCTGCAGCAGACCTGTCTCACCACTGCTATAATACTATACAAAAAAGGAAGAGACAGACAGAGGGGGATAGACACAAACAGGAAAACACTCCAAACTCTTCCAATTCAGTTAGACTCTAGAGCTTCAATTAATCATGACTTTCAGCTTCTTCTAGAGACAGGCTCCTTCCAAAGTGGTCAACATAGAAAGGGATTGTATAACCGGTGTCAGATGGTAAGAGATTCCTTATGAGACTATTTATAGCTGAGGGGAGTGGTCACAAAAGCCCTGCAAGTGAGAGTGAAGGTACCGTCACACTCGCAATGTTGCTTGCAATTTCACTGAATTTTGCTGGTTGTAGTGAAATCATGGACACATTATTCCATTTGTACACAGCAACAAGATAGAACAATGTGTCCATGATTTCACTGCAACCAGCAAATTTCCAGTGAAATTGCTAGCGATATTGCTGCATGTGACTGGTACCTTTTGGCTACAAAAAAGGAGCCTTATAGGAAAGAGTGCTTAATCCCCACAGTACTAAATCAAATATGTAAAATAGTTGTCAAATAGCAGTCGTGCGATAAATAAGGTGTTGTGACCTTCTGGTTCCAGACTCGCCAGAGGGCAGCCAGGTGAGACACACTTGTGACAATATCAGGATACTGAAAAGAAGAAGATTAAGCACGTCTGATCAATGTGTGGCACCCTGTCGCTACAGGTAACCACAGACTCACCTACGGCACGGATGGGTTTCCACAGTGGTACACAAACTACAACAACACCTTCCACTCCAGCACAGTAGGGGGAGCTAACTTGCTGCTCTTAGGCAAGATTCCCTATAAATACTGGTGCTGGGGGCGGAGTCAGTTAGAGTGTACAGACCCTAGAAGAGCTGTGAAGACGTTCTGGTGGTCGGAGCCGCGCTAGGTCGAGCCAGTGACCCTGACAGCCTTCAGAGTAGTCTTGCAGGGCCCAAGAGTGGGGTCAGAAGGCGAGGAGAGAATGGAGAAAGAGCAAATTGGGGACCGAGGAGCCATCTTTGGTTCACTCCAGAAAGCATCCCGACACTGGAGTCCGAGTCTGCCGGAGAGCACCTAGCCCAGCAGAGAATACTGGTTTACCGTGGAGACTCCAGTCTCCCAGGCATCTGTGCAGCCACCAGCAAGGGAGCCAGGCACTGCGGAGAGGGGAATAGCGGTAGTCCATCGTGGGTTTCCCAACAACAGCACAGGTGATAGGAGAGCGGAGGAGGCCAGCCAAGTTTCACACGGGGCAGGGGCTTCACACCCATGGGAACAGAGACAAGGAGACCTTATACCCACTCACTGTGGAGATCCAGAAGTGCTTCTTGACCACCCGACAGTACACCGGACTTTTTCCTACCAAACCATCAGTAGAAGGTAAAGAAACAACCGATGGTGTGTGTGTCAATTCCTCAACCTTTGCCCTTGCCATCCACAGAGACTGTCCCGTTACCTAACAGCCCAGCCAAATCCTGCTCCAGCCCTCATCATCATCACCAAACTCCCCAGGGATCCAGCTCCGCCTGTGGGAGCTTAAACACCTAGCTGCCCATCATCATCCCTGGAGGTCCCACGCATTTCTGGTGCAGTCACCAGAAACCACAGGTGGCGTCACGAGAAACTATTCCTATTTCAATTCCCCCTTTAAGCTGACCAACAGGGCCACAGGTCTGGGCATGCCACCAGTGACATCCCAACTGCAGCTGAGGGCCCAGATACCTGAGTCCACATAACTCTGGGGGGCGTCACATACACAGATGGCAATGAAAACTGTGTAATACTTTGTTTGTCCTGCGGGGGTGCTGCAGGAAAAGTGAGCACTTATTTATTCCATCAATGTAGTTGGTTGTAAAGAACATCTAATATTTGCTCCACGAAGGGTTTGTGTGAATGTCCAATGGTCCGGTCATCTGGTGGAGTCAATGCGGCAATGTCAGGCAAGGGAACGTGACAAAGCTTTGATAAATGGGATCATATTAAGTGGTTGTGAAGGAATACATAGTGACCATGAATTTATGGGAAGGCTGATTTCATTTGCTTTTTGTGGAAGGAGCTGTTTATTATTTTTTCATTGCCTCAGCTGGAATACTTCATTAAATCAGTGTATCTGTTATCCTTCCCCTAATTGATATGACATAGCTTTGTGGATGGTTAAGTAATGCTAGTCTAAAGACTTTTGTCTAAATCATAAGCTTTATGGTTTCTTGGTTATTTGCATTTTATTGCCTGTGGGATTAAGTATACTTCACAGACTCTACCATGATCTCTACTTGGCCTGACCTTTCATTTTTCTTTACATAAGGAATAAAAATCACCCATCTTATTAGCCGTCTGATTAAGTGAAAGTCCTTGTCATTAGTATTTTAGCGGCTTCTGCTATATCTTCTGTATTTCTTTCATTAGAAGTAAATGTTAAATCACGAAGAGGGAAACATTGATGAAATGTCTCGAAGACCTCAGCGTGCGCAGCCGACCGATGCTGGAGACCATAGAGGAGCAGGGGTCATACACACCCTGCCACAACTGGGCAGTCTTGTTGGGTTCATGGTAAGGGTGGGGGTTGCACTGATATGTCACTATAAATGTCACAAAATCAGTGTTGCATGGGAATATGTCATCAAGAGGTAAGTATACAGTCATGGCCAAAAGTTTTGAGAATGACACCAAAATGATATTTTCACATGATCTGCTGCCCTCTGGTATTTTATTGTGTTTGTCTGATGTTTATATCACATACAGAAATATAATTACAATCATATTATGATACCAAAAGGTTATATTGGCAGTTAGAATGAGTTAATGCAGCAAGTCAGTGTTGACCCTTCTTCTTCATGACCTCTGCAATTCTCCCTGGCTGCTCTCAATCACCTTCTGGACCAAATCCTGACTGATCGCCGTCCATTCTTTGCATAATCAATGCTTGCAATTTGCCAGAATTGTTGGTTTTTGTTTGTCCACCCGTCTCTTGATGATTGACCACAAGTTCTCAATGGGATTAAGATCTGGGGAGTTTCCAGCCATGGACCCAAAATCTCTCTGTTTTGTTCCCTGAGCCATTTAGTTATCACCTTTGCTTTATGGCAAGGTGCTCCATCATGCTGGAAAAGGCATTGTTGGGCGCCAAACTGCTCTTTCACGGTTGGGAGAAGTTGCTCTTGGAGGACATTCTGGTACTATTCTTTATTCATGGCTGTGTTTTTAGGCAAGACTGTGAGTGAGCCGATTCCCTTGGCTGAGAAGCAACCCCACACATCAATGGTTTCAGGATGCTTTACAGTTGGCATGAGACAAGACTGGTGGTAGCGCTCACCTCTTCTTCTCCGAATAAAGCTGTTTTCCAGATGTCCCAAACAATCAAAAGGGGATTCATCAGAGAAAATGACTTTACCCCAGTCCTCAGCAGTCCACTCCCTGTACCTTTTGCAGAATATCAGTCGGTCCCTGATGTTTTTTCTGGAGAGAAGTGGCTTCTTTGCTGCCCTCCTTGAAACCAGGCCTTGCTCAAAGAGTCTCCGCCTCACAGTGCGTGCAGAAGCACTCACACCAGCCTGCTGCCATTCCTGAGCAAGCTCGGCACTGCTGGTAGTCCATCCCGCAGCTGAAACAGTTTTAAGATACGGTCCTGGCGCTTGCTGGTCTTTCTTGGGCGCCCTGGTGCCTTTTTGACAACAATGGAAGCTCTCTCCTTGAAGTTCTTGATGATGCGATAGATTGTTGACTGAGGTGCAATCTTTGTAGCTGCGATACTCTTCCCTGTTAGGCCATTTTTGTGCAGTGCAATGATGGCTGCACGTGTTTCTTTAGAGATAACCATGGTTAACTGAAGAGAAACAATGATACCAAGCACCAGCCTCCTTTTAAAGTGTCCAGTGGTATCATTCTTACTTAATCATGACTGATTGATCGCCAGCTCTGTCCTCATCAACACCCACACCTGTGTTAATGGAACAATCACTAAAACGATGTTAGCTGCTCCTTTTAAGGCAGGACTGCAATGATGTTGAAATGTGTTTTGGGGGTTAAAGTTTATTTTCTAGGCAAATATTGACTTAGCAAGTAATTGCTGTTAAGCTGATCACTCTTTATGACATTCTGGAGTATATGCAAATTGCCATTAGAAAAACTGAAGCAGTAGACTTTGTTAAAATTAATATTTGTATCATTCTCAAACTTTTGGCCCTGACTGTAGTGTTTTATAGTGAAATTACTCACTTTTCCTCTGTAAAGAAAATTATCAGATTACTAGACGAGGGCTCGATTCTCGCGCATTGGGCGATTCTAGAACGTGAGCGATTAATATATTAGTCCAACTACTCCCGCTGCTGATCGTAGTGCCACTGAGGAGGGCAGGGCAGCCACTGCTGCGCAGGATAGCTGTTGCTTGGCAGGCGCTGCTGCTCCTGCTCACCATTACCCTGTGTGCTTCTCTCTCCCCTTCTGCTGTCTCTCCTCACTGTGCACTCTCTCTCCCATTCTGCTGTCTCTACCCCACGTATGCTCTCCCTGTGTGCTCTCTCCTATTGTGCTGTCTCTGCCCACAGTGTGCTCTCTCTCCCTGCTGTGTTGTCCTCTCTCTGTCCTTGTGCTGTCTCTTCCCTTGTGCATGCTCTCGCTTTCCACGTACGCTCTCCCTGTGTGCTCTCCCCCTGTGCACTCTCTCCCCCTGTGTGTGGCGCCCCACTGGTCAGTGCACCACAGTAGGGGTACTGCATCCATAACTGAGTGTGCGGTACTCCTGTCATTGGGGGAGTGTAAAGTCAACCTGAGGCTCTTATCCCAGCATCCCTACACCTAACATAGGGGACCAATTGGCCACCCATTACCAGGGTAACCGGTCCCGGTGGGAGGAGCATTAGGGTAGAAGGAGCGGGAACCACACAGACAGAGGGGAGTCGGAGAGAGTCTAGTCGGAGGGATGAAGCAAGGAGCAAGTCCTAGAGGGACACCACAGGGAGGGCACCCGAAAAGGAATGGCGGCACAGACGAAAGGAGGAGACCCAGTGCCGGTCCTTATTCACAGTCCGGGGAATCCTGGTCCAAACAGGTACCGGCTCCGAGTCACAGTGCAGGCGAGTTTAACCCTGAGCCGTCAATACTGGTAGGTCGCAAGGTTTGCCAATAAGCCCCGACCTCATCCAGAATGCGCAGCCCCACCAGGAGCACTAAACCAGGTTGAGCCCCTTAGAGAAGAAGGGTACCTCATAACACCCAACAGGCCTAGTAGACAAGTGGGATGTGCAGAACAGCGCAAGGATAGTGAGGAGGCGCAAGGAAAGACACAGAGGACAGTGAAAGTAGCTGAAGAAACACTCTGGAGCCTCAAAGAGACTTTATTCTCCTCGGTGAGTACCTGGCCAGCTACCCGCAAAGACAGTGTAACTGTGAACCTGAACAACCATGGACTTTTACAAGTAAACTACCCGCACAGAGTTAATAAGCCTCTGGCATCTTATTCTGCTAAAGCCTAGGAGCAGCACTGCCCCGAGGACCCAGCTCCACCTGCAGGGAGCTCTTCCACCCAAGCTGCAATACCACCGTTCCCTGAGGTTTGAGAGCGGCGCTGGTGAACTCACCAGAAACTGCAAGTGGCATCACAAGACTTTTATTATCTAATACCCTTTATTTAGCTGACCCCCAGGGCTATGGACCCGGCACCAGCCACCGAGACAGCACCCCCATATCAACGCCTGGGTACCGAGTTCCCATAGACCCTTGGGCGGTTCATGTGCTTTCTTTCTCCTGTGTGCTCTCCCTTTCGTGCACGCTCCCCCTTGTGCACTCTCTCCCCTTGTGCGCTCTCTCCTCTTGTGCAGTCTCTCCTCGTTCTCTCTCTTCCCCCTGTGTGCGCTCTCTTCCCTTGTGCTGTTGCTCTCCCCCTGTGCACGCTGTTGCTCTCCCCTGTGCACTCTCTCTCTCCTTTTGCTGTGTCTCCTCCCTGTGCTGTCTCTCTCCTTGTGCTGTCTCTCCCTCCTTTACTCTCTCTCTTCCCCTGTGTGCTCTCTCTTTTATTGTGCTGTCTCTCTCCCCATGTGCTCTCTATTTCCTTGTGCTGTCTCTCACCATGTGGGCTCTCTCTCCCTGTGTGCTGTCTCTCCTCCCTGTGCACTGTCTCTTCCCTTGTGCTGTCTCTCCCACCTGTGTACTCTCTTCCCTTGTGCTCTCTCCCCCGTGTGCTCTCTCCCCTTCAGCTGTCTCTCTCCTGTGTGCTCTCTATTCCCCCTCTGCGCTCTCTCTTCCCCTCACTCACCCTTGCAACGACGCGTCTCCCCTGTATACTAAGGAGCTGCGGCACCTTCCTGCATTCCAGAGTGGAATACAAATGGGATAAGTGCAGCAGCGCAGGATGGTCCTCCCCATTGGTATGATGGAGCAGACATGGGTGCAGGCGACAGTGAATGCATGCGCTTTGGCCAGTGTCCCGGACTTCCTCTGGGCCCCCTGTCACTCATGGCTGATAGGTGCTGCTGTTATCTTTGACTAATCAACCAAACTTATGGACTTCTTCACATCCCAGTTTAACTGTAATTTACACAATTCCTATCAGTGTCACCGTTTTGGGGACAAACTTACAGACACACAGGCAGGCAGACAGACAGATTGTATAAGGCTTTTATCAATAGATGGATTGGATTATGGACATTATTAATGTTTGAATTTGTTAGGATATAATACATTGCATACATTATCTTATGAAATCTAAGAATGCGCTTGATACAATCAAACAAGATGACTTTGTATATCTTACACCTGAGATGACTTTGCAATGTCCCAATGCTCCCAAATCTTAAAATAAGATAAAGACTATAAGATTACACACCCTGCCATTTACGTCAATGTGTCAAAACATCAAGCAACGCACTCCTTAACACTTTAGAAACCAATCACCTTAAGGATTGTCTAATGATGCTAGAGCCGTATTAATTTGCAAGTTAACACTTTCTTAATAAATATACCCACTAGGCACCACCCAGGTGGGGAAATATTCTGACACCATAGCGTGTGCTCGGCCTCGTTTATTCCCACTGTTGACACCATTCACTGGTCACACTGTGTTCTTGGCATATTGCCACAACTGATTGCATCCGGGTCTTCCTCTGCAACTCTGCCACCTCTCTAGGTCTGGGCACTGGTACACATGATGTCTTGATGCAGTTCAACATGATCCATAATGTGCAGAAATTCCTGACCCCAATGTTCAAAACCCTACAACAAGAGGCCAAATCTGCGCATCCCACGCACCATCGTAGCAGCGATGTGGGCATACTGTTTCGATTTGGGCGTGCTAGAGTGTGTCTGACCGCGCCCCTATCACTGCGATTGGTGGACGCAATTGCGTTCCCATTGGTCAGCCTTGCGTGAAGGCACGGGTCTTCCAATAAGGCGTCTCGGACACGGCCAGCCAATGGGAATCACCACCATCGCAGCAAATGCGGCGCAAAAAAGAACACATCTAAGTACGCCTACGGGATTTCTCTCCGGATCGTTGTGTACGTTGCTATCACCCTGTCACACGCCATGATGTAGAAATCGCCTGGTGGAAATGACCTGATTTCTCAGCACAGCAGGGCGATCAGGTGACGCTCCACCGGCGATTTCACGATTTTTTTCACGCCGTAAAATCTCCCCGTCTCACGCCACTACGCACAGGCAATGTGGTTTCCACATTGCTGAAATACAAAAATTTCCGCGATATGGAACCATATTGCCACGTGTGATGTACCTTTAGGATGTAGGCAACAGCCAGCCCTGTCCGCTCCAAGTGCAACAGTTCATTTCTAAAGTGCACCGCTAGGGTCAAAGTATTACAGAGCAATTAAAGATTGTAGAAAAAGCGTTGAAACACAGGTACAATAGTTGAACGCTGCAAGGTAGGGTATTCCACAGTGCATAGTTTGCTGCAGGGTGCTCCTCTCATCCAGTACCTTCTGAACCAAAGGACAGCTGTTATCCGGCACCTGCTGAAGGCAGGAGACGAGAAACCCACCGGAAAGCGGGCTCACTTAATGTTACCCCACTACTGGAGTGAGTATTTACTCGGGACAGAGAGCTTAGATTTACAGCACCGCCCACAGCTGAAAATAACAAGCAAACACTGGAGTGGTGCTTCAAATAAATCCAGATTTGTAGTATAATTTGAACCATTATATGTAGCGTTACGTAATCTGTTGGTAGGTTGGCTTTACCATTCAGAGTGTCTATCGGATGGCAGGGATAAGGCTAGAGTTTGCCATCTATTACCTACATTATTACTATGGAGGCCCGATCTCTGATAAGAAGCCATCATGCATGTCTTTGTGTAATGATTGGAGTCGCCCATACTGCGGTTCATTGTGGGTGGTTTCTTTGGTGCTCGCTCCTAATCAATGGTTCGCTTCAGTGAGCATGAAGAAAATATGCCTGAGTATGCTAAAACAAAATCTAATATATATGTATACAACTTGTCTGATCTCGCGGACAGAATACGAGAGAGGAGTCACAAGAAACCAATTAAACCTGGGGGATATTTAGCTTACGGTTTGTTTTATTTTAACTTGGTGCCATACGCCAGCTTTTTAATACTAAACAAGCCGTGCGCTCCGCAGCTTAATTTCAAGTCTTTCAAGTAAGCAATGATATATTACTTTACTGCGGGCACTTTACATCAAATGCATATCCGGAATCCCTCTTCTTTCCAATGCACCTTCAGAAAAGTAGGAGACATGAGCCGCAATTACTTTGTGTACGCGCTCTATTCTTTTTGTCCTTAAGATTAAAGTCTTTGTTGTAGTTCTGAATTATGAACCTTGTAAAATCATACGCTTAAGATGCTGGAGATGTGCGGTGCCGTGCAATGAAAAGAGATAGCACAAAATTGCTGGATCACAGGGAGGTTCAAGTGGCTTAAAAGTCATCTGCTGTTCCCCTGGATCAGATGCTTGATTTATTTTACATTTTTTACCTTTTTAATTTGCACATTCAGAGTCTTAAAGGGGCTTTGTCACTTCTCCTGACTTGTCTTTTTCAGTAAATACTTAGAGTAACTAAACCTTTATATTTTTCTTGCTACTTCTATCCAGCATCAAAAGTAGTTTAACTTTGAAGATCACTATAATAAAAAGGTATACTAAGGTTGGCTCTTGAGCAGCTCGTAGCTCTGCAGTCTCCTTACTTCCTGGTTGCTTAAAGGGCTGGTCACTCCTCCTTGAAGGTACCTTTACACGCCGCGACGGCAGGCTGGATACATCCCGCTACAGGCTACAAATGTAGCTTGTAGCGCCAATATCGCCCGTCGTAGCGGCGTCTGAAGACGTGACGATACAGCCGGCAACAGATACATCTGTTTCCTAGCTCTGCTCGAAAACTGATGGCTACATCACCGATTGTAGCGAGCTGTATCGGCGTGTAAAGAAGCAACGGAAGGGAACTCTGGACAGCCTGCGATGTAGCTAAGGCGTGACCCTGGCTCCGTGTTACCGCGCCCCATGTGCGATCTTTGGTGGAAGATGGTGCGTTGCGATTAGTTGTCGCCGCACAGGGCGGCATATTTAAGGAGCCGACGAGTCACACTACACAATTGCTCGAGCGTGCTGTATTACTCAGCCTCCTGCGATGCCTGCCCAATCATGATGTTCTGGCTTCGTCCTATCAGCGTACGGACGGCTCGTAATCCACAATTGTGGCACGCCTATGTGCTGTCCCTGCTGCACCAGGTACGCCCATAGTAGCTGGTTGTAGCGGTGTGTAAATGAGCTACAGCTGGCTACTTGAGACACCCGGCGATGTAGCTCGCTATAGATGTAGCGTGGCGTAGCGCACCTTGTGGCGGCGTGTAAAGAGGGTGCGTTGACCGTTTGTAGCCGTTTGAGCGTGTTCGTGCACGTGAAGTAGCGGGATGTATCCAGCCTGCCGTCGCGGCATGTAAAGGTACCATGAGAGACAGTGAGTAGGGTTTATGCTGAGTCTACACTGATGTTGGTACATTTGCATATAAAGATAATAATGCATTTGAAAAAGCACACGGCTCCGGAAAGTGAGAGCTGTGATTAGTTATGAAAACTGCTACTGCTGCGGGAAGGAAGGGGGGGATGCAGAATTGTGATTATGCAGGACTCATTTGAGCAGCTCACTTAAAGAAAGCCTATCACCAGTTTTGGGGGTAATGAACCATGCCCATCACCTTTAATATGATGTAATCGGGGTTCTTGAAATCCCTTTATATCCCCTACACCTCAGAAACCAAGTTTTTTTTGATCATTTCTTTTAAGATTCATATGAAGGTCTGAACATTGCAGTTAGTGCCGCCCTGCTCCATGCAAACACCGCCACTCCTGGCTGTAAGCAGTGGATAACTTTGCTACAATTCCCACGTCTCGTGCCTGCACAGGCGCACCTCACTGTGGCCTATTGAAGAGCCAGTGATTCCACTGCGCAGGAGAGAGATTTTGGGCACTGTGCGACTGATGTGAGACCAAAGTCTCAGGCTTGCACAATGGAAACACTGGCTCTTCAATAGGGCACAGTGAGGTGCCACTGCACAGGTGCAAGACCTTGGGCTCTGTGCGGCTGATGTGAGACCAAAGTCTCGCACCTGCACAGTGGAAACACTGGCTGTTCAATAGGGCACAGTGAGGAGTCACGAGACGTGGGAATTGTAGTGATGTCATCCTTTTGCACACACTCAGCAGGGGCGTGGAGTGGAGCAGCGTTGACCGCAATCTGCAAACCCCCATATGACTGATCCATGAAATTAGCATATGGCGCGGGTTAGATTAAAAGTCATTATATGAATTATGCAGGGGGGGGTCTGGGGATATAAAGGGGTTTCAGGAACCCCAATGGCATCAAGTTGTAGATGGTGGAAAAAGTTTAGAACCTCCAAAACAGGTGACAGGTGCACTTTAAGAGCTGTGAGTGAGGTGGAAGGAAGTGAGCAGCTGGCTGCTGAAGAGAAATGAATGGGCTGGAGAAAGTTGACTGGAATGTTAGGAGTTAACTCCTCTTCAGGAATTTAGCTGCTGCACATACTCAGCCATTCTGTGATGGCCAAGCTCTTTACAGATCTGTATACTTTTGTAACATAAAAGCTTTCATAGCTAGAAGTCAATTGTAAATTTGCTTTTTTCATGCTAAGTAAAGCAATTTAATGACACTTGAATACCCCTTTTAAAGGGGTTGTCTACTACTAGAACAACCCCTTCTCATTCTACATGTTTCCCCAATTAAAATAAAGAAGCATATACTCACCTCCGGTGGTGGCTCCATTTCAGCGGTGGCATCACTCGTGTTCCTGGGGCTCATGTGGGTGTGCCTTCGTGAGCCCTGTTGCCAATCCCCCCCATGGCAGCCACAATGGGCCTCAGGTAAGCCACAAAGACCCTCCCTTACCTGGCCCACTTCACAATGTTCGTAAAAAGTACTAATACTGCACAGGAGAGCACATGATAGATTGTCACTGTGAAGCACAGTCACCCACCATGCCCTGCTTATCTTTCCTTCGTATGCTGCCACTATCACCTTCTTATTATGTCTTTTACATCTCTTATTTCTTTATAAGCTTCTTGACGAAACCTTGACACGTAACTCTTATCTTGTGGCAGAATTAAAATGCTTTCGACTTGTTGATCAATCTCTAGAATAGCCTAAAACCGGAAAACAAGACTTATAAAATGAGATAGATTGATCAACGTCTCTGACACCATAACTTGCAGCACTGTGGGAGTCTGACATGAAGCCGTTTACTGAGGCATTGTGGATCAAACTGAATATAATCAGCTTAAACTGGGGAATTGCGTATGGAAAAAAAGTAATGCAACAGTGTTTTCAACAAACTACTACAGAATTCAACGGAGTTATCCAAGATTGAAAAAAGAAATGGCGCCACTCTGGCCCAAAGGCTGTGTCTGGTATTGCAGATCAGCCTCATTCATTTGACGATATAAGGCTGGACATACGCTGCCATATGATCTATATGAGGATCGTATCTCACTGCCCGGAGCGGCCGGTAGCTCTCCTGAACTCAGCATGTCAGCTGCACAGGAGACATGAAGCTGACACGCTAATGTCAGGAGAGACACAGACAGTCTGGGCATTTTGATGCGATCCTTGGGCGAGTCGACTGCTGCCTAATAATGATCAAAAACTTTGGATAAGAGTAGCACTAGGGGTTGGCTTGACTATCCGAACTTTGTAAGTAGCGTACATCTCCTGGCTATCTCCGCCAGTCCCATAGACTTGAATGGAATAGCATCATTCCATGCTTGAACATGTGGATCCATTCAATGCCAAGTGAAGAGGATCAGGTCCCCCATACTTGTGATCGAGTATCAACCCCTCAATCAGACACTTATCACCTAATGACACGTTCATGAAGGTCTTTTAGGGGAAAACACCTTTAAAGGGATCTTGTCAGCTCGTTTTTTCTAAATCATGTGATAGCAACATAATGTAGGCAAAGAAAACCTGAATCCTATAATGTATCACGTAGATTACTGGCTGCTGCCATTCTAACTCAATCAAAGAATTTCGTTTAATAACACCAGCAAAGCTGGAGAGCTGCCCCCGCCCACTCCGCTCTCTGTAGTCCTGTAATGGTAATTACCAGGTGATAAAGCCTTAGTTTAAGTGAACACCACACAGCCTGATAAGAGAGGCACAGTTGATTTCTGTTTACTAACTCTTACAGCAGCTGTTCTCAGTTTACATAGCGAAATCCTGCTGACAGATTCCCTTGAATCCCCCAAATTTGAACAGTGGATGGTTATACCATTTTCTTTTTGATTGAACTCATTTATTTTGGTAAAAAGGATTTTACAGTTGGGCTTCATTAGAAATGTTGTGTGGCCCCCTGCAGTCTGGTCGCTACTAGAAGGTGCAGCAACCTGGATCGGTAAGTCCAGTCATCCCAAACGCACACCCAACACACTCCCGATCCAAGACTAGGGACTTTATGCCCAGCAACAGGATGGCAGGAGGAGACAAGTGGAGGGTGGAAAGTTAGATAGGACGGTTAAGGGAGGACATAAAACTAAAAACACCTAGTTAGTCAGTTTGCAAAGTGAAGTCGGAGAGTCAAGTTCAGTCAGGAGGAGAGGAGACATCACTACATGAGACTGAAAGGACACGGACCCGGCAGCCTGTACCACCATGAGTCTTGTCCGGTCCCGGGCTGCAGACCGTAGAGAGAGACAGAAGGAGTCCTAGGACACGGACAGTGAGCATTCCATCTGTGTACCAGAATTGCAGGGAAGCTGAAGGACTGGGCAGAAACCAGGGTGCTGGCTCTGCTGAAGTGGCCAGATGCTCCACGCTTCAACCACGAAACCCAGCAGGGTGCGAGGTCTTTATGTCCCGTGACCTAACCTCTGACAAAGTGAACAGAAGGCCGCCATTCTAGGTTAGGAGACCAGCAGGTCGCCGACCAAAAGCCTGTGGCGGCGGGATCGTAGCTTGCGTGTGGAAGAGACAGACAGAGAGGCCAATGAAAGGAACACGAAAGGGATGATATGGACGAGTCATCCCGGCTGCTATGAAACTACTGGAGCCGACACTGCACTGTTTGTATATTGAACATCTGCCGAGAAAGCGAAGTAAACCGGTTGAAGCTCAGCACTGTGTGGGACTGTTATTCATGCGCCTGAGGAGAGATAGGCCGAATCGCAACAGAGCCTGCCTGAGAGAATCCCTGAACCCTGCCAGCAGTCAGTATAGCCCCGCTGGCCATCCATCCCCTACATCACATCAATAGTCTATTCGGTTGCCCTGGGACCCGCTCTTCCCGTGGAGAGCTGAACCATCCTCGCTGCTACTCCCATCATCCTCAGAGGTCCCAACTGCAGCAGCAGCTATACCGGCCACATCCCACGGGTGGCGTCACGACAAAAACTTTTATTTTTGCTTTTATTTTATTTTCATCCATTTTTCAATTCCCCTTTTTTAACTGCTCGCCCAACGAGGGATCAGGGAGTGGTCATGCCACCATGACATCCTGCAGCCCCAGACGACGAGAGGATCTGTTTCCGAGTACCCATGGTCCCCACCCGGGCGAGTCAGTTGCACTTTTGGCTTTTACAGTATCCTTTTTTTATTTCTGAACACTCAACTTTTATCTTGTCAGTGCTTATAAATCAGCTGAGAGGAGCGAAGAAAAAGACAGATAAAAGAGTTACAAACGGTCCCCCTGGATTAGGCCCCTTTCACATCAGCTTTTTTTTTTTCATTTGCGGCAGATCCGGCAGATTTACTGTATCTGCCGCATCTGCCGCGTAACAGCTGCACTTGCAACACACTTGCGGCAAGCCTCATTCATTCTCTATAGGGCTTGCGGTCAGGTGTGGCAAGTGCGGTTTGCCAGATCCGTCACTTGCGGCGCGTGAAAAAAAACACTTCTAGCTGCGTTTTTTTGACCTGCCAAAAGTGCTGCAAGGAATCACGGAAAAAACTGCACTTGCCACACCTGACCGCAAACTCCATAGAAAATAAATGGAGCTTGCTGCAAGTGTGCCGCAAGTGCAGCTGTTATGCGGCAGATGCTGTAAATCTGCCAGATCTGCCACAAATCAGTAAAAATGCTGATGTGAAAGGGGCCTTACTGGATTGAGCGCTCACTGACCAATCTTCACTTGCTCCTTCTGCAGCCAGCACTAGACAGTGCAACAAAGAGGCTATAGAAAGCCAACGCACTGCCATAGAAGTAATGTTAAAACTTTCAGCACCATGGATAGCGGCATATACAGTACGCAATTTGCGTAAGCACCACAGTCAGCTCCTCATTGAGGATGCTGCCCTGTAATATGCTTACGCACTTTGCGTACTGTAAACTCCTGTACAGCCAGGAGCCGCCGCCTGTCATTACAAATAGTTAAAGCCGGCAAAACTGTAATTTTAGAAATTAACCCTTAACATGCCTATCTATGTGGAGAACATGTCAGTAGGGAGGGTGGGCACTCCCTACAGACATGTCAACCACATCTATTATTAACACTAACCCTTTGTTCATCCCTGCGACAGCAAGGATGAACAAAGCATTCGGCTACCGCAGGCAATCACATGTACCTTGCGGTAGTCGGATGGGCTCCCATAGGAGCCCTATATAGGTCTCCTGCTGCAGTCAGGAAACCGCTCTGAAAAATGTAGCATGCAGGATTTTTCCCGCAGGCTGCAAATCCAGATGCGGTAAGCACATTGCCATTTAGGCAACCTAGATTTATAATGGGTCTATGGGCGGCCGATCCTGATCCGGTTTTGAGCATTTTGCCTGCTCAAAACCGGATCAGGATGTGCATTTTCTACCGCAAATGTGACCCTAGCCTATTTCTGTATTGGAGTGATGCGGCACTACATTGGAAATAGTGGCAGAATCAGAAAAGCGCCAGATTTTTTTGAAGCAGGTATTTAACTTCATTTGATCCTCTTTAAGCTCTGCCCCTGGGACTATCTAAAAATATCATTAAAAAGGCCACTTATCAGTGTACATTTGCATAAAAACATCCCCCTTTTTCATTAAAACTGTCACGAGTCAGTCAGAGACTGGTGACACCATTTGAGCTGTGGATCTCGTGTGAGTGTTAATGTCAGTTTCCCTGCTGGTGGCAGGTTAGTTTGCAGCGGTCTGTGACCACAGCCACCTCTCTTTAAGTAGGCACATGATCCAACACTTGTGGTCGGTGATAGTTCATTCCGATCTGACCAGCCCGATGTGTGGATCTAGGAAAGCTGCTGCTGGAGACTTACTACTGGGTGCCATCTTTTCTGTTGCTTTTGGAACTGCCAGCTGATATATAGTAACAGTGTTACTTATTGTGTCACCCCTCCGTGTGCTCTTTAGTGTTTAGCGGGGTTGAATAAGCGTTCATTCCATCCGTTCCCCACTTAGAGCCCAGCTCAGGGTCAACCAAGGCCAAGTATCCTGCTCAGCGCATAGGTCAAACTTATCTAGGGTGATCAGGGGAGCCAGGGGTCAGTGGAAGGTGTGTTTAGGGGTCACTACCTCCCCCTTCCCTATATTCAGGAATTCCCTTCCCTGTCGCTGCCCGCGAGGTACCTCTCCATATCTCGCATGAAAAAAACATGTCCCTTTCAGCATGACTTTGGAGTTGGTAAACTAAAGATCTGACTCCAACTCCTCAATTTCCCTGAATCCGACTCCAATTCCACCAAAATGGTGACCGATTCCACGCCTCCAACTCCAGAATCACGGCAGTGAAGTCAGCAAGCCAAACACCCGACTCCTCAGTTTCACTGAATACGACTCCAACTCCACCAAAATGGGCACTGACTCCATGGCTCCAACTCCACAATCAGGGCTGTGAAGTCGGTAAGCCAAACAACCGACTCCAACTCTTCAATTTCCCTGAATCCAACTCCAGCTCTACCAAAATGAACACTGACTTCACAACACCGACTTTAAAACCATGGCTGGGAGGTCAGCAAGCCATGCATCTGGCTCCTCACTTTCCCTGAATCCAACTCCGACTCCACCAAAATGGACACCGACTCCAACTCCGCGACTCCGACTCCACAGCTCTGCCTTTCAGTACAGTTGGCAGTGTGGCGCCCCGCAACGAGTGCGTCACAAGAGGGTATTGCAGCCATAAATGCAGCCGCAATATTCTCTGACTCAGCAATGATCCGGTTAACATAGAGATCCAACCCTACATGCAACACCTAGAACAGAGGACCAATCATAGGTCCTGGGGGGTGGAGTGTTAGGGTAGTGTAGTAGAACACACAATAATCTAGACAGAGAAGAGAATAGTCTAGAACTCGGAGAAGAAGGGTCTAGAACTAGAACTTGGAGAGTAGCGGGGGCTCCGCACCCCGTGCGGGCCCCTGGGCCGTCACCGGTCGGGTGTCAGCACCTGAGGCCTTAACTACCGGGACTGGGCATTATCTACACGGGTTCCCAAAAGACTCCCGTGCCCACAACTCACAGCTGGTTCACTGGTACCGAAGCTGGCAGCAGTTCACCTCTGCCATGCGAACCAGAAGAGTGGAGGATCAGCTTTACAGGAGCACCCCACCACCAGCCAACTTCCAGTCGTCTAACCAGTGGTGTACCCACTGAGGGACCCAAGGCTCCCCAAAACATCCAGAACGTACATCATGGATAGGGCATTGAAGCAGCCTCCCCGTACCCGACCTGGTATTCCTGGGCGACACTGGCAACCAAATAGGTAGAAAGGAGGAAAACTGCGGATCTCTAAGGGACACCATCACTGCTGAGTCCACCCGCTCCACTACCCGTAAACTGTATGCCATGTACTGCCTGCTGGTTACAGTAAAGACCCGTTGCAGAGACTTTCTGTGTCCGTGCTTCCTTATGAACTGTCCGTCCGCACTAAATGGTAACCGCAGCTGCCGCACAACATCTTGAGCAGCTCCAGCCCCCGGAGATCACCGCTCAGCCTGTGGGGAGCGTAACATCTTGCTGCTATCCATCCCCCGGGGGCTCCGCAGCGTCGGTAGTCCTTACCGAACCTACTCATAGGTGGCGTCACGAATAACTTAAAAACCCCTTTAATCTGTTCCACCAAGACGTCTTCACTTTTGATCTGCACTACACCGGGCCCCACTACCGGCAGGCGCGGTCCACCCGTGACAAGGAGGAAGGAAGCATCGCCTGTCTAAACCGGAGTCCCGGCCACGGTGAGTCAGCAGAACTGTCCCACTAAAATTAAGACTGTTGCCAAGCGTGTAATCATTTTTATTAAAATATGCTGTTAATTGGGAATAAATCAATGCCTACCATCAGATTCCTATCTCATCTGTTAATTTTTATTTGGTTTTGAATTCTTTAGACAAAATCAGTCCTGGCCCCCCACCTACCATGTGCCATTTCTAAGTAGGATTTTCCACTTTGAAGCAGAGGGCCTTCAGGCTCCCATCAGGCATTGGAGATGTGATTGCTGCCTCTGCGCCCCCCATAGCTATGCCTCTGCTGATCTCATATCTGTTCCAAAAAAAAAGATGTCAATAGATTCTATGGCACGAAATAATAGTATTCCAGGATGACACCAAAGCACATTTTGATTTGATTAAAGAACCTCGCAGGGGACAGAAATCATTCTCCATTTTCTAGATCATAACTGACTTTTCGGCCATTGTATTCCATCAGGAAATATAATCTGATTTAACATAAGACCCTAGGAAATCCTACAGCAAACACAGAGGATTACAGTATTCACAGTATATCTGTCCATCAGTGTAACGCCGGGACGCACGTCTTTGTTTTATGTTATTATTGGCTTAATGCTTAGCATGCTTCAGGTTTGGAGTTTTGCTTGCTCGGATAATTGCTTATAATTAGCCATGTCCATGAAACAAGCAGCCAGAAATAGAAAATCAGTAAAGAATCTTGCAGAATACACAATTTATATATCCTCCTGTTCCCTTTGATTGTTTACCATTATATGATAAAGGGGTGTGACTTAAAGGGGCTTCCCACGGCAGTCATGGTTTTCTGCTGCTCGCTGAATCATGACATTGTGCAGTTTGCACACTGTCAAGATTCTGCTTTATTCACCTGCTGGTCATGTAACCACCAGTCAATGGAACTTTGGAACAGTCGGAGAAGCAGAAAAGAAGCTGGTTTGCGTGTGATGACAAGTATACAAATTGCACATGACTGCTGCACTATTGGGCAAACAGCAGAATCCTGACAGTGTGCACTTACCACGCCTCGTACCATGTGTGTTTTTGCTTTTTATTGGCTAGAATTGTCATAATGCAACATTTGGATAGTGTAACGTCAGGCTCAAAAAGGCTACCTCGGGCAGACTTGTTACAAGCCACTCCGTTTGGCAGAATCCAGAAAAATCCTAACCCCCTTCAAACCCTACACCTCATTTTTCATTGACCCCGGTTATCATCGGTTTCAGTATTCCTCGATCTTTATTAATGAAAAATGTGCCTTGGTTGTCATCGATGCCTCGGTTTTCGCCCGTACATCGCTGCTAATTTAGCAATAAAAAATGGTGACCTATGCGATTCCCCTTTCAAAAAATATGTGCACCCCTCTCTCCTCCTCGACGTCTTCCATACGCCAGAGAGCATATATAAAAATAAAATACCATATGAAATGTTTATTTATTCTTTACATTAGTGTTTCACATTAATTTTACAGTCATTTTTGAGTCTTATTCACTATAAAAAGTGTTTTTTTTCAGTGTCTCAAATCAATTAATTCATCTAACATTATTTCCTATGGAAATCGTTGCCTCGGAGTTACTTGGATTTGGTTTTCGTCAATAGTTTTCGGATGGATTATTGCCGAAAACCAAGGTATAACTGTACAGGGGTCTGTATTTACAATGCGGTCTATTGAATTGCTACCCATGGAAGGGCTGCTGTCCGGAAGTGCAAACTAGAGGCAAGAATGGTCACCAGGCAGGGTCTAAGCCGGGAAAGGGGGGGGGGGAATATGTAAAGGACAAAATCAGGATCCGTAAGAGCAGTCAAAAATATAAGCTGAGGTCAAAACAAGGAATAATGATAACAAGAGGCAAAACAGAGACAGGACTGAGCCAAGGAAGTACTAGACTATATCTGACAGCTTCTAGAAGTAAGCTAGAAGGTTTAAGGCTATGTGCTCACGGTCCGGAGGAGCTGCGTGTTGGACACAGATCCTCCGGACCTGAGTGAAGCCGCGGGTACCCGCTGGGAGACCGCAGCTGCCCTGTACTCACCGTGTGCGGCGGGTGCGGGGCGGCTTGTCCTGCAGTCTCTCTGTGTCAGCCGCTTCCGACTCCAAAGACTGCCGGCCACCGCTGCGGGCGGGTTACGCATAGTGAGTATGGGATTTTTTAAAATCCCATCCACTATGCTTGTGCTGTACTATGCAGCGTTTTGGACGCAGCGGCAAGACGCTGCATCCAAAACACTGCGTATACTGATCGTGTGCACGCACCCTAACAGGGTGTGGTGCTTTCTAATAGACTGAAGGAAGGAGCTGATGACTTCAGCTGGACAGCACACATACACATAAGCTGTCAGACTGGAAGGTATGGCAGGTCCAAGCCACTCTTACCTTAGTGGATGGACAGAGCCTGTGTTAACCAGAGCTTTTGGTTCTAGCATCTTCTCTGTCACTTGTTCTACCCAAAAGGTGAAATACGGCGACGCCTGAAAACAAGAGAAGACATTGCAGGAGCAGATTGTGGTGGAAATGTGACCGATAGGTCATTAATATCAGATCAGAGTTGGTGATCCACACAGCGCCCACCACTGATTAGATGTTCAGGTCACACAGCAGCTAGATACAAGCGTGTAAAGCGGAATAACACATCTCTGTACACTGTATAATGGCCATTTTGGGGTACTGCCCGTACTGCAGTCCATCGTTTATTTTCTAGCAGCTTCCGGGGCCACAGGTCTTAGTAATACCTGGTTGTAGAGGCCACAAGGGAGTATAAAAAGCAGAGTTTTACCATTTGTAAATTGAGGCTGTGAACTGAGACTGATGAGAATCTCTGAACAGAGATGCAGAAAAAGGGATAGTATGAAATTTAGAAGACAACTATATCTCTAGGAATCAGCCCCACTCAATGGCGGCATCTTAGTGGTGTCGCAAAATTCAAATATATAGGGATGAGTTGCAATGCCAGACATATCCCAAGGTCAACATTGAAGTCAGCCATGTATTTGTCATCTGATACAAGAGAGAGTATTCAATGGGTTTTGTTTTGAGACACTCGGAAAAATTCACAGGACCCTGATCCAGTAATCAGGTCAGTATTTCATGACGGTTGGGCTGGAGCCTTGCAAACTGCCTTCTATCTGCTGACATTAATGGCTCCTCTTTGGCCGGCCTGGTGCAACACTACATTAATGATGC
Organism: Allobates femoralis; assembly: GCA_033576535.1. Lineage (NCBI taxonomy): Eukaryota > Metazoa > Chordata > Amphibia > Anura > Aromobatidae > Allobates > Allobates femoralis. The sequence continues at coordinate 40,902,636 of JARQOC010000006.1, read as the reverse complement.
ACATAGAATGTTGAGCCAGGCTGGTTAATCAAAGGAAGAGCCGAGGAGGCCAGCAGGTGTCTGCATGGGTCCTGCCCGGCAGACAAGGAATACTGATAGATAGATAGATAGATAGATAGATAGATAGATAGATAGATAGATAGATAGATAGAGTACACACTGTCTGTATAACCATGTACTGAGAGAATGAAAGTCAAGAAGCCCAATATATCTAACACTGTACACTTACGGTGTATATAAGCCAATCCCATAAAATAGGGAAAGTATAGGTCAAGTGCCTAATGTTAAAATTAAGCACTTAAATATACATTAGTATGTAAATCAGTTACATAGGCGTAAATAGACACTCAATAACATAAGTGTAGACAGAGGCTGAATGGAACCATAAATACCACATTAGTTATAAAGCTACAGGCGAGATAAAGGTAATCAAATGTAATCAAGTCGCTTCCTCAGAAGAGGTGCCTGTTTAGATATAATAAAATCAGTTTGAGGCAGTTCAAATTCATCTCTAATTGTACAAAAAAGAAAATCCGTTCACACGTCCCACTGCTGACGTTCCTCGCCAACTCTTCCATTGGCTCAATCTGGTTCAATTCTCCTTTGGGTTCCTGCACTCTGCCCCGGAACCTCTTGCGTTGAGTATGTCTTGGGAGACGCAAGTTGTAATTTCAGGCATATCAACATCAGCGTGCCTTGACATTTTGTGACGGGAGTCACTACAGTAATAACTAGTCCTAGAAGTGGAGAGACAAGACTACAAGTACAAATAGTAATTATTATAGTACTACTTACTGGATAAGAAGAGGGAGGTCAAATGATCCAAGGTCAGGTCCAGGAAATGGCTCAGTACAACAAGGGGTAGTCAGAGATGAAATCCAATTTACAAGTCGGGGTCCGGAAAACCAGCAAGACAAGACAGTTTACAGGGAGCAGGTAAAAGAGTAGTCAGGTCACAGGCAAATGGTCAAAGTCCAGGTAAGGGAATAAAGTCAGGCTGGGTGAGGCACAGAGCACAGAGGTATCAGTCTTACACAGGGAGCAGCAAGTGTACGATTGACACTGGATGGAGGAGCTAGCATGCTTAAGTAGAGGTCTAATCAAGGGAAGTGAAGACAGATGATTGCAGCACAGACCCAGCACAACTAAAACATAGTGACAGCCTCCACACTATAGTAACATCATCTCCACAGGACAGTGTGGAGATTGTGAAAACATGTTGCCCAAGGCCTGGTCATCACTAGACGTGCCGACACAGAGTGAATGAAGACCGTCACCATAGAGAACCATACAGAATGTTGGGTTGAATATACTTTGTTTTTTTGTTTAAACCACTTGTTTATCATGGTCTGGTAGAGCCCTTAGCATAGTAAGACATATTTGATTGAATAGATTCGATGCAAATCAAATTCTCTGGCCACATTTGAGTGATTTTTGGCAGAGTTACTCATCACTTGTTACCTTTCATTATCCTATTATCTCTCATTCTTTATCCTCTTCCGGTGACTTCGGTCCCTGACAGCAGCAGTCACTATGTTGCCTTTTATTAACAATTTTCTTTAGTAAGTCTTCATCCCGCCTGTAACTGGCCACTCGCCACCTATGGGACACCGCTATTTCCAAGAGCAACATCTGTTCTTTATTCTTGTGCCTCATATATGGAGAACACGTCTGCTGCAGAGGAATGGCCGTCCGCCAGGCCATGAGTGTCGGCGGCTATCATTACAAGGGCCTTTTAATGCTCTGTGATTCAGGGGTGAAGCCTGCAATGGGCAGGTTATTAGCTGACATTTGGATGCCTCGATGTTGTATGATATGTTGGTGAATGCGGTGAAATAACGAGCTTTACGAAGAATGCGGATCTGGCTCTGGGTCTAATCCATCTGGTGACATTGTGTTTTATCGGCAGGTACTCGCAGGAATGGCTCCATTAGACCTGCAATTTATGAATTCTATGGGATTTCTTACCCCTGAATTTGCAGGATAATTGCTGACTTATTTGAGATGGTTGAAAAACCAAAATGTTTATTCCTATGGAGGAATCCCCATAGATTTAGCTTTATAACTGCTCTATAATTGCATTTCATATTTGCCAAACAAGAGCAAGTTTTATTATGTCTTTCCGAAAATAAATCTCGGTGCGCAGCTTTTCTTTTTTGCAATGGGCAAACATTGAAACATAATGGACGTTGTATTCATTATTACACTTATATTGTCAATTACCCGAGATCATCAGTAGGACGTGGCATCCACAACATTGTGGTCTCCAATAAATATCTTATAATGTTCCTCTGCACAGAGCTGGGTATATAGGGACACTGGGTAGCAAGTAACACTGATGCCCCTGTTTGTCATATATAAAAAATACATATGACACACAGATCCATAGTCATCTTTCCCAAACTTTGTATTTAAATACTGTCATACATAGTGCATAGTGCATAGAGCATACATAATAATACTGTGGTGCCCTGATTGAAATTCATTGAAATGCCATGTCTGTAGGGATTTGCAGCTCCCTATGCTAGGAACCCAATGCATGCACACACTGTCTGATCCCTGACCAAGAAGTTGAGCATTATTACCTGTTCTGGTTCAGATCAGCTTCAGGGTGGGGTAGAGGTTCAGGCTAGGGTCGCATTTCGTTTTTTTTTTTTTTAAAAACCTGATCCGGTTTTGAGCTTTTAAAAAGCTCAAAACTGGATCAGGAAACGCTCCTCATAGGAGCCTATTATAAAAACCGGATTGCTTCACAAGCCATCCGGTTACCGCCTCCGGCTCTGCAGCCTGCGTGAAAAAATCATGCAGGCTGCAGTTTTCGGAGTGGTTTTCTGACCCGCAATGCAGTAACCGGATTGCTCAGGATGTGTAATCCTGAGCAATGCGGTTACCGTATATACTTTGCTTATCCCGGCTGCCGCCAGGATAAGCAAAGTGTTCTCTGTGTTTTAACATGTTTAATTTTATTAATAAACGTATCTATACTGACTCTAGTGGGCCCACCCCCCCGGGCCCACCCCCCCTAGAGACCTAAGACCCACTCAGGTGGGTATATAATGATGTTATATCTTATGTACAGTAGCCGACTTCTGACGTTTTCAGCCAAAAGCGGTCCGTGCCTCAGCAAAATAATTGACATGTCGCCATGTGGAGCACACGGACACACATCTGCTCCACACGGCGACATGGTCCGTGCAGAATTACGGACATGTGTCCCCGTATTTCCATGCCTCCGGACCGTACACGTGCCGGAGACATGGATGTGTGAATGAGGCTTAAGTGTGAGTAATAGAGAGTGGAAGGAGAAGGTCTCGGGTAAGGTAGCTGGAAGCTGCTGGACCCAGAGACCACGCTGCAAGCAGGGATCCAGTCCCTAGGCTGCTCAGGCATTCCAGAGCCTGAGGGCAGGATCTGGAGACTGATAAATTCCAGACTCACCGGTCACTTTTGTGGAACTTCCAAAGCACAGTGATACAGAGGGCCAAAGAGCTGTAAGAAGACACCGCTGCTTACAGGGTCCAAAACGGGACTCATTTCACACCTCTTTTTTTTAACTTTGTCACAGACCCAGTTTTTCACTTTCATTGGTGTCGCATCAGGTTTCTACCGGATCCTTTTTGTTAATTTGGACTAGTTAAAAAATCGTAACCAACCGAATCTGGTATGATCCAGCATCAATTATAATGGAAGTGAAAGGGAAAAGATACCTGACCCTATTTTACCGGATAATGCCGAATCTGGTTAAACCGGATCCGACATGCCTACTGAGTACGCCCGGAATCCAGCAGTGGTCAGTGCCTATCAAAAAGGATCTTAGGAGCCGGCAAAAAACTGACAATAACGGACTGAACCGCATGGTACCATAGCAGTATAATGCTGGATCAAGTAAGAAAGCAGGAACAGAACCATCCCATTCAGTCCGGTTACAAGTCAATTTTTTGAACTGATCTGTGACGAATTTTAAAGAACGTGAAAGCAGCCTGAGAAAGCGTAGATTAGTATTCTGTGGGTGCAGACCCGGCAGATGGGCAGGCGCGATATATTGTTACCAGGTTACATTTTCAGCATAAATATATTTTTTCCTATATGTTTTCTTAGTAACTGCGAGCTCCAGTGAAACAGCAACAGGTGTAAACCTGCCCCGAATCAGAGAATGTGACGCTTTGTAACTAATCATAATTTCCGAGTGTTTCAACACAGCGACTTCCAGATGTACAAGGGAATAGCGAGCTTCTAATGGCTGCTGTATACAATAACATGCAAGAGAGCTCAGTACAATCTAGGAACAGGTAGAACCTACTATGTACTTTCTTTAAGGTATCCCTCCAGCAGGGGGAAGGGGTCCAGCTCTGGGGTGATGCTTTAAATGTGAATAGGAGAAATCATAAAGGAGATCGTTATCGCGGTGTCACACAGAACCAGGGGCGGACTGGCCCGGGTTCCTGGGGGGCAACTGCCCTCCGGGCCGCCGGTATATGACAGTTCAGGGCCGCCCGGTACTGCTGGCAGCCGCCCTGAAAAAGGATCAGATGAACTGAGCGGCTGTCAGCGTGGTGCGGCCGCTTCATATCTCAGCAAGGGCTGCGTTGTCCAGGCAACCGGCGGGACGCCGGGCGCGATTAAGCCACTGACTGTGTTGTCAGTGCTAGCCGGCGGCTGTCTGTCGGCTCGGCGCGGCCGCCCGCAGCCGCCGCCGCATTCACCGCTAAGAAGAGCTCTCAGCTCTGCACTGGGCTGCGCCACCGCGGGGCCGGTCCGAGCTTCCGGCAGCAGCAGGTGCGTTGTCATGGCACCCGGCTGGCCTGCAGCCCGGGATGCAGAGAGTGGAGAGGGCGCCTGCGCCACTGCACCAGGGAGGAGGGAGGGTTCAGAGCGGTGTGTAGCCTGCGTGCTATGCTATGTCAGCACGCAGGCAGTGAACCTTGTGTGAACCCACCCAGTCCCTCCAGAGCGGAGCGCAAACAGTGACGGCCGCCATACTGTTTGAAATTTGATTGTGCTGCACTGCTGTCTGCTCTGCTGCCGGTGAGACAGACTGGAGCCTGGTGGTGGCAGCCAGGTGGCCCCACAGGCAGTGCCGTTCGTTGGATTGACTGAGGACTGGAGCCAGCCAGGCCAGTCTGAGTCCCCCCACTACCTCCCTGCCTGGTGCTGCTCCAAAGACAAGTAGGGAGCTGCTGCACTACTGCTGCCTGCCTCGTGCCTCGCCTGAGTCGCCTCGCCTGTGTAAATGTAAGTGAACTGCTTGTGTGTGTGTGACTCTGAGTTTGTTGTCCTGCTGCTGCTTACATGTAAATGTAAGGCTGGGTTCACATTTGCAGATTCCTCCGCAGCATTCTGCGAAGGACATCTGCAAGGAGCCAGCAGCCTTATCTTTTATAATGGGCCGCACGGTGTCTGCAGATGCTTGCAGACTGCCGTGCGCTCCCGTTGCCCGCCATGAGTGACCTGTCTGTCGCGTTCCCAGAGTGTGTGATCTGTGCGCATGTCAGGCTCCGCATGCGCACAGATCACTCATGACGGGCATTGGGCGCTCTGCAAGCATCTGCAGGCACCATGTGTCACATTAGAAATGATAAGGCTGCGGTCTTTGCTTTAATGTTAGTACCAGGCCTGGGGAGCAACTACAGGGAGGAGGGAGCGCAGCATCAGGATTGTGGAGCAAAAGACACAGGCGGGGAAACCTGTGGTAAGAAGAGGACTTCTCCGCCGGCTTTCCTGCTTTGTGCTTCGCTCCCCGATCCCTGATGCCCCCTCCTCGCTCCCTGGAGCTGCTCCCCCCGGCATGGTCCTAACTTCGTATCAGGCAGGGAGGCGGTGGGGGGAGCGATGAGTGGGCATCATTGAGCAGGGTGCGCAGTACAGAGCAGGAGAGCTGGCGGTGAAGTCTCACCGCTGGCTTTCCCGCCAGTTATTTCAAATGATCAGCTGATGCAGATCAGCTGTTCATTAGAAGTAGCCGCGGCGGCGGTGCTGTCAGGGAAAGGTTCATGAGAGTTTATGCTGCATGAACGCACATGCACTTTACCACGCCTGTGTGCTGAACAGCTCAGCTACATCTCTGGTAGAGCTTCTGTACCAGAGATGTAGCTGAGCTAAAGAAGAAAAGCTGATTGGACTACGTCGGACTGAAGACTTTTTTTTTAAATAAAGATGGAGTCTAAATGTTGTTTTGTAATTTTTTCTAATAAAGAAATTTTTCTATGTGTTGTTTTTTATTTTTTTTTTAAACTTTACTAGAAATTCATGAATATTGGGCTTAGGGCCAGCTGATAACACAAAGCTGGCCCTAACCCCTTTATTACCCAGTGAGCCACCGCACCAGGGCCCTGGATGAGCTGGATACAGTGCCAGGAGATGGCGCTTCTCTGAACGCACCATCTTCTGGGGCGGCTGCGGGCTGCAATTTGCAGTGGGGGGTGCCCAGAAAGTTTGGGCCTCCCTGCGCTGCGGATTCCAGCCCCCAGCTGCTTAGCTGTACCTGGCTGGACATAGAAATAGCGCGAAGCCCCACGTATTTTTTTTTTTTTTTATTTCATGAAATTCATGAAATAATGAAAAAGAAAAAGAGCTTCCTTCTATTTATGTTTCCAGGCAGGTACAAATAAGCACCTGGGGGTTGGAGGCAGCCCGTTCCTGCCTGCTGTACCTGGCTAGACACAAAAATACGGCGAAGCCCACGTCAAATTTTTTTTGGGTAAAATTAATAAAAAAATACATTTAGGAACTGCATCTTTATTAACCTCTCGAGGCCGGAGTGCTGCGGCATTGTAAGGGGGGTTAACTCAGGTCACCCGAGGACAGCTCAGGTCATGGTACCTGAACAGTCCTCAGGTGACCTGAGTTTACCCCCTTGCAATGCTGCTGCGCTATGGCCTCGAGGGGTTAATAAAGATGCAGTCCCTAAATGTATTTTTTTAAATGAAATTTTCCCAAAAAAATTGGATGTGGGTTCCCCCCCCCCACCCCGCTCCTCACTTCGCCTCAGGCGGCAGAGGGGCCGGCGGCCTGTCACAATGGGCCTCTGAACTGTGCTTGCCACCCAGGCTGAAATCTGCCAGCCAGCCTCTGCACAGAACGATGCAGTAGATTGCATGATCGACATCGTCTGATATGGGGTCTGGATCTCATATCTGCAAAAAACGATCAGATCACTTATCGCTTGTAAAGGCCGCCTCACACGCTAGGATATAGGTGAACGATATCGTTAGCTATGTCACGTGACCGCGATCCTTCCGACATCATTAGTGCGTTGTCAGACGCAAGGATATCGTTAACTATCTTAAATTTGGCAATGCTCCAGCTATTTGGAGAAGATCGTTTGAGCGATTTTACAAAGCGACAGGAGTAGAAGATATATGAACAATATCGTTCAAAAAGGTGTCACACTGAACGATGTCGCTGCTTCACAGATCCTTAATTGGACGATGAACGATAGATTTGAGGTCCGGATCTCAAATCTGAGATGTCCGATCCAACGATTTCTCGTTCAGACATCCTGCATTTACACGCAACGATGCACAAACGAGATCGTAGGAACGATCTCAAAAGTGTGACGTTTCAATGATATCGCTTCAGATATCGGAGCGTATGAAGTGGTCTTAAGATCGACCTGTCACACGCAACGACATTGTTTGAACAATGGAAAACCCGTGACGTTTCAACGACATCATTAAATATATCGTAGCGTGTGACGGCCCCTTATCTATCTATCTATCTATCTATCTATTCTATCTATCTATCTATCTATCTATCGAAATAAGCTGAAACGAATGTGGGCAGCACTGAAATGTGAAAATGTTTCAGCTCAAGATAAAATGAGGCTTTGTCAATTGCGCTTGAGCCAAAATGTTGCTAGCGCTGCTTCACTCACCTGCCGGCTGGCTGCTCCCGCCTGCTGCATTCCCGGGTCCCGCCATAAATCAAGTGAGTGCGCGGCCACTCTCCCTGTGGGGGCGGCCCTAAACTGGGACTAAACCATCGGCCTGGGGAGCAAATGCCTCCCTGCCATCTGGGCCAGTCCGTCCCTGAGCTTTCAAGACTCTATGGCCACTTCATCAGGCTTAATAATGGCACAATGTCTCAATACACACATATATACACTTATACAGGGTTGGATAATGCAGTATATAAACCAAGTGAGGTGAAGCATAACACAGGCCTTGGTCAGAGTTGGGAGGGGGGAGAAGAGCATCTGGGGCAGTAAACATCAGTGTCCAGAGACAAGAAGCAGATAGTTTTATGTACCTTGATTAGTTGTTTCTCAAGAACTAGAGATTTGTCGTTTAATGTCAAAGGTCAATATAAGTCAACAAAAACAACAGGAACCTTTCCCTGCAACCAGAAGTGCAAAACCTGTCCATCTATAATGACAACGGACAAGATAAAGATTCCTGGGACAGATCCGGACTACAAGATCCCAGGTAACTTCAGCTGCACCATAACCAGTGTGGTGTATTTAATTATATGTACAAAATGTGCGAGTGGGTATATGTATGTATGTAGGAGAGAAATGGCAGCAACTTAGAACAAGAATGAATTATCATCACCACACAATAAAAGAAAAAAGAATGGATATACCTGTGGTCAATAACATTTTTGTAGCCCTGACCACACCATAACAGACATAAAAATACTACTTTTGAAAGATGATTTCAAATCACAGAGAGACAGGAGAGTCTGGGAATATTAACTTATGTTGACCTTTGACACATTCAGAGCAAGAATGAATGTGTCACATGGATTTATGTCTTTTTACATTAATGAGGAATCTTGCAATCTTGAAGAAACAACTATCTGCTTCTCGTCTCTGGACACTAATGTTTACTGACCCAGATGCTCTTCTCCCCATTCCCAACTCTGACCAAGGCCTGTGTTATGCTTCACCTCACTTGGTTTAATTACTGCATTTTCCAACCCTGTGTATGTGTATATATGTGTGTATTCAGAAGTTGTGTCATTATTAAGCCTGATGAAGAGGCCATAGTGTCTCGTAAGCTTGCTTTGCTTGTTCTTACCACCTTTTCATTTAGCCATTAAAAGGTATCAACCACTGAGGACTCTCAGATTCTAATATATATTATCAATCTACTGACTAACAGGGTACAAACATTTTTTACCTTTTCATTTGGCATATGTATTTATCTAGGAGAACTGATCTGGCTTCCACTGATAGGTTTTCTGACTTGGGTTCTGTAGATGTGGATATTCCCTTTAATCAGTCGCGTAACTTCAGGCCCAGGGGCCCCGATGCGAAAGCTCCAACGGGGCCCCCAATTACTGCAAATCTTTAATAGTATTAGTCTTTTGGGGCTCCATAGGCAGCAGGGCCCGGGTGCGATTGCAACCCCTGCACCTGTGGTAGTTACGCCCTGCCTTTAATAGGTTGCTATACATTGGGTTCGGAAAGTATTCACACCCCTTTACATTTTTCACTCTTTGTTTCATTGCAGCCATTTGATGAATTTCAGAAAGTTCATTTGTTTCTCATTAATGTACACTCTGCACCCCATCTGGTCTGAAAAAAATAGAAATGTAGAAATTTGTGCAAATTTATTAAAAAAGAAAAACTGTAATATCACATGGTCATAAGTATTCAGCCCCTTTGCTCAGTATTGAGTATTTGCACCTTTTGATCTCGTACAGCCATGAGTCTTCTTGGGAATGATGCATTATGTTTTCCCCCCTGGATTTGGGGATCCTCTGCCATTCTTCCTTGTAGATCCTCTCCAGTTCCATCAGGTTGGATAGTGAACATTGGTGGACAGCCATTTTCAGGTCCCTTCAGAGATGCTCATTTGGGTTTAGGTCCGGGCTGTGGCTGGGCCAGTCAAGAATGGTCACAGAGCTGATCTGAAGCCGCTCCTTTGTTATTTTAGCTGTGTGCTTAGCCAAGTCTGAGGTCCAGAGCACTTTGGAAGAGGTTTTCATCCAGGATATCTCTGTACTTGGCCACATTCATGTTTCCTTCAATTACAACCAGTTGTCTTGTCCCTACAGCTGATAAACACCCCCATAGCATGATGGTGCCACCACCATGTTTCACTGTTGGGATTGTATTGGGCAGGTGATGAGCAGTGACTGGTTTTCTCCACACATACCACTTAGAATTATCACCAAAAAATTATCTTTGTCTCATCAGACCAGAGAATTTACTTCTCATCGTCTGGAGTCCCTCATGCTTTTTTCCAAACTCGATGCAGCTTTCATATGTCTTGCACGGAGGAGAGGCTTCCGTCGGGTCTGTCTGCCATAAAGTCCCGGCTGGTGGTGGGCTGCAGTGATAGTTGACTATGTGGAACTCTCTCCCATGCCCCTGCTGCATCTCTGGAGCTCAGCCACAGTGATCTTGGGGTTCACCTCTCTCAAAAAGGCTCTTCTCCCATGATCGCTCAGTTTGGCTGGATGGCCAGGTCTAGGAAGACTTCTGGTGGTCCCAACCTTCTTCCATTTAAGGATTATGGATGTGTCACACTGGGGGGACCAGGGTACCCAGAAGTAGGACGTAGCTGGGCGTAGGGAGTCAGGGGAGCCTGCTCTGGCCCTGATACTGGTGTCCCTGACTCGCCCTGTACTAGCAGGTACCTCTGAAGGTGAGGAGGTCCGAGCCACCAGCCTAAGACCCTAAAACTCCTGAGAAGCCCTAGGCATAAGCCCCTACCTCCACCCACGGACCACGGAACCTAGCAGCTTCCAGTGGGGAAAAACAGCAGCTTCTGATCAGTGTGTGCTCACAACAGGTCACAGTCCAGAAATGAACTGAATCAGTGATAGCAGATGATGTGAGCTGACTCACTTATGGCCGAGGAGTGGAGAGCAACCAGCCCAGGCACACCCCTCAGCTCACCTAACCATGAGTCATATTCATCACACACACTTGCACTCTCAGCTCCCACTGATTAGGTTCCTCTCTCACACTGAGAGCAGGGATAAAAAAAAAAGGCTTCATTTAAACCACAGCAGCAGCACTTCCAAACAGCAAGGCAGTCAATACGTAACAGGAGGCCACTGTGCTCTTGTGAACCTTGAGTACTGCAGAAATTCTTATATAACCTTGGCCAGATCTGTACCTTGCCACAATTCTGTCTCTGAGCTCCCTGGGCAGTTCCTTTGACCTCATGATTCTCATTTGGTCTGACATGCACTGTGAGCTGTGAGGTCTTATATAGACAGGTTTGTGCCTTTCCAAATCAAGTCTTATCAGTTTAATTAAACACAGCTGGACTCCAATGAAGGAGTAGAACCATCTCAAGGAGGATCACAAGGAAATGGACAGCAGGTGACTTAAATATGAGGGTCTGAGCAAAGGGTCTGAATACTTATGACCATGTGATATTTCAGTTATTCTTTTTTAATAAATTTGCACAAATGATACATTTCAGTTTCTTCTGTGAAGATGGGGTGCAGAGTGTACAATAATGAGAACAACAATGAACTTTTTTGAATTTATCAAATGGCTGCAATGAAACAAAGAGTGAAAAATGTAAAGGGGTGTGAATACTTTCCGTATCCTCAGTATATAATGTGAGAAGCGTCGACAAGCTCAGTTAGCACTGTATGGGTTTCTTCCTGTAGACAATGACAGAGAACATATGTTTTTTGAGTCTTTTAAGTTCATTTCTTGCTCTTTCTCAATGTTTTGAATAATTACATCGAGACACAGTTCAAGTGGGATCTGTTATCTAAAAACCTAAAGCTATCAAGTGAATTCCTTCGAGTGTCATGAACTGCCTCCATACTGTACACAGCTCTGTCTGTGGAAAATATATATACATATGGCGGGACATAAATCCATGCGAGGTCTCCTATGTGATGAAAACAAGTCTCAGTCACACGTAAACGACCCTCGTGTCCCCGTTGACTTGAGCTACTCATGCTGAGATCCTTTTCTATATATTTTCCAGATGCTGTGTATAGTTGACGGCTTTTCTTCCGTGCAGTTGAGCCATTGATCAGGTCAAATTAACATCCTTTCTGCAGCAGTGAAACACCTCTGGGTCCATAGAAAATATGAATCAATCAGGGAAGGGCCGTCAGAATTTAAGGGTCCCATAGAAGACCCAGACTTTATGTCAAAGGGGTGTCTACTATTAAGACAACCCCTTCTAATTGCACACGTCTCCCCCAGATGAAGTAACAGACCCTTGCACTCACCTCTCGTGCTGGCACCGTTCCAGCACTGTCGGTAATCACGTTTCCGGCGTTCACGTGACATTGTGACGTCACACAAGCTCCGCGTCCAATCACCGCCGGCTTCTCTCTTGTTCAGACACAGGAGCAATCAATAGGAAGGAAGCGGCAGTTGCAGTTGCCACTTCCTATTGATTAATTCATTTGGTCCTAAGGCGGGGAAGGAAGCTAGTGGTGATTGGACGTGGTGCTTGAGTGACGTCACAATGTCACATGAGCCCCGAACCGCGATTATCGACAGCACTGAAACGACGGCAGCGCAGGAGGTGAGTATAGGGTCTTTTATTTACCGGGAGAAACATGTTCTAGTAGTTGACAACTTCTTTAATTTCTTCTGTTTTCCCTTCAATCAACTAGGCGTTTTGTGGGCGTGGCCATGTGGTGATTGGCCAGTATCAGAGGAGGAAAAGGAAACGCCCACAGGGAACTTATATGGTATATGACCAGACCATTATTTCCGATGGCATAACTCTAGAATGGAGGGGCTTAGAAGAAAAAGAAGAACTGTTCCAGAATCAGCCGAAATTGGAGGATGGATTTAGTTTTAAATTTAAATATTTCAGTGAAAGGTTCCATTTAAAGGGGAGGACTGACTTGATTTGATTTGGTTCTGTATTTAAGAAGAAAATGGTCTGGGGTTTGTAATCTGGTCTCGAGGTATGAGGTTATTTTTAATGGCTATGGACTCAATTGAAGCATTTGTTAATTTATTCGTTTTCTGGGAAAGCTGTATCAATGTAGGAATCTGTATTTATTAGGTCTGAAGGGAAATTCTTAATTTGACTTTGGGGCTAGTGTACATGGAGGAGTCCTAACATTAAGTACAATCTTTCTTATTCATAGGAAGCAATCAGAGCTCGGCTTTCATTTTCTGAACTGCTCAAGAATAATTAATGCTGCGCTCTGATTGGTTAAAATAAATAAAATAGTTTTTATTTGGGCAGTGTTATACATCTCCGCCCATAATGGTATAAGGAATAATAATAAATCTTCCCTGCCTAGCAATTTATCTGGTCTTGGGAGCCATTTGGATAATTTTAACGTCATTTTTGCTGTCATCTAAGTCAATGCATCTTAAAAACCGTTATTACATTTACATTGTCATCTTTTTATTTGGATATATGTTCTTCCATTCTTCCTATGGTGTTAAATTGTCCCTCCTGCCTCCCGCCCTGTTTGTCCGATCCTGGCACCATTGTTGGGCTTGTTTGCACTCGGCTCGGCGTGCCATGGCCAATGAGATGTTTGTAAAGGAGATTTTAGAAAATCCTGTTCTATGTGTATTTTGGGAAATGAGATTTTAGAAAATCCCTTGTCGATTTTAGGACTCATTTGTTTTTTTTTTGGGCCTGTGGCATTGTCCTATCCATGACATTTTCTGCAATGTAGGTTTCAACAGAACCAGTTCTAGAATCTGTGTTTGTTACATTCCCAACCATAACATACATTGGAGACATGATGACCTTATACCATGCTGGAGGGATTGTTCTAAATTTTTGTGGACTATCAAAATCCTAGACTGATACATGGTGGTGTTTCGTGCCAAATTAACCCCATCCCAGATTAAACCAAGGTATGGTTTGGCATAGGACAAAGTATACCCGGGATTAACAGTGCTAGGCCAAACTATGCCAGGACATGTAAAAGAGCCTAGACCAAACTATACCCCTCCAGGCCAGAGTATACCCCGGGGCTCAACTGTCCTAGGCAAAACTATATCTCAAGGTATAAAAGAGCCTAGGCCAAACTATACCCTTCCAGGCCAGAGTATACCACAGGGCTTAACTGTCCTAGGCAAAACTATATCTCAAGGTATAAAAGAGCGTAGGCCAAACTATACCCCTCCAGGCCAGAGTATACCACAGGCTTAACTGTCCTGGGTCAAACTATATCCCAGGGTGTAAAATAGCCTGGGACTACACTATACTCCTCCAGGCAGAGTATAGCCCACAAGTTACCTGTCCTAGGCCAAACTATGCCCAGGGGTGTAAATTAGCCTGGGTCAAACTATGCCCCTCCAGGCCGAGTATACCCCAAGGATTAATTGTCCAAAGTTAAACTATACCCTGGGTGTAAAATAGCCTAGGCCAAACTATACCCCTCCAGGCCAGAATATAGACATCTAATGTGGAACCTCGTATGGTCTGGCCCATGCCACAGTATACCCAGGGATAAACTCTATACCTGGTGGTGTAAAATAGCCTAGCCATACTATACCCCTTCAGGCTGAAATGTTATCACCTCACTTGTCTAGAAAGTGAGATAAAATGCGCAATAGGATCTTATTTCCTAAATGTGTAGAGTGGATTTATCAATGAGTAGAATCTGCTAACCTGGTCTGTTTGTGTATACCAACAACCAGTTTAATCACCCAATAGGCAGCTGGATCCACACATCCACGGGTCACCGCGGTCCAAAATAGCATATATAGGACAAAGTGTCGCTTGATCTGCGCTGCTGCCAAAGAAGACTGGAAGACTGGAGTATCTGGATGAAGGGGTATGTCTAATCCGACGCCTTTCGGAGCCAACACCCAGCTCCTTCCTCAGGAGGACCTGTCATCCCCCTGGTGCTATGCTAACTGAATGCAGCACTGAATGCAGCGTGTCTGCTGCATTAAAGGAAGGGGTCCCCCATGTTTCTAGCCCCCCTGTAAGTTGTAAAAAAGACTTTATAAAGTGTACAGATAACGAGTCCGGAGGGACTTACTCAGTAATGAGTCATCGCTGTTGCTGGTGTCCTCCCCGCCTCCAGCCTTCTGTGTGCCACCTCCAGTCCTCTCTTGTTCAGCCTCTTGAGTGCTGGAGGTGGGGAGGACACCAGCAACAGCGATGACTCATTATTACTGAGTAAGTTGAGTGATCCATTTTCTGCAGTCTGAATGTAGCCGAGGGGTGGCGTTACACCACAGTTTTTCTGATCTGGGGCTGTCAGGAGTGAACTGGACAGGCCCGAATCAGATGGGGCTGGATGGCAGCTATTTGTCATCCGTTCCCATCTGTCCGGGAGGATCCGGGAGAATTCAAATTTTTGTCCAGGGCAAAAATCTGAAAAAATCAGGTCCTACCGGATCCTCCCAGATTCTGTGTGATCCGGTGCCAGCTAAAATGGGAGTGTATAAGGCGCCGGATCACGCCAGACCCGACAGAGAATCTGTCCGGTTCCCAGACGCTGGCTGCTGAAGTTTAGCAGTGAGTGCTGCTGAACTTCAGCAGCTGGAGAGCTCATTTCAGAACCATGGATAGCTCCCCTCTACTCGCGATTCTGAAAATTCAGCATTTGGACAGCGGCAGCAGACGCTCTAATGATTCCGGCTGCAAACAGGATCGGAGGGCACATTAACCCTCCGGTTCTGTTTGTCCGGACCTGTCTGGCTGTGTCCGGTGCCTCCTGCAAAACACCAGACACAGCCTGACATCACAAAACCGTTGTGTGAAGTCGGCCTTAGAAGGCTGAGATGAAAGAAAAACATGGACAGGTATTACAAGAATTTCTGAAGGCAAAATTGGCACAAAATAAAGACATCATCTTTCCTTCTCCTTCTACAATAATTAGTGAAATAAATGAGGAAACATGTAGAAACCAAGCATAAAGTTTTGAAAACTCGTCCCATTTGGGAATAAGGGGATTAATTTAATGCTTTGTTCAGACAGTCGTGTATTCAGTCAGTATTTTGCTCACATTTTCAACGGCTGCACATAGACATGTGCAGAATACACGTTTTTAGTGGATTTTCCGCATCAAATGCAATTCCTCGTGGAAAAAGCTGCACATGAAGCTCAGCATAGCCTCAGGAGAAATTGACATGTTACGGATTTGATACATGTACTGTGGGTCAGTTTATGATGAGTAAACAAGAAGAACCTACAACTATGCTGGAACTGTAAGAATCTGCCTTTTTGTGATGCAGACAAAATACTCTGCATCAAAAACTCACCAAAAACTCATCATGGGGCTTAAAGTACTTTTCCCTACCCTGCTGGGGCATAGCAAAGTATTGTAATGTGCATGCGCAGGGAAAGGTCAAAGAGCACCAGTATGTGGACGCTCTTTGACCTTTCCATCACATGTGCATTACAGCACTTTGTTCTGCCCTCAGCAGGGCAAAGAAAAGTGTGTGAAGGCTATTGAGTGGATGACATAGGATGTGTCATGCACAATGAGGAGGATGGCAGTCACAAGAAGAAAGTAGGTGCCAGAGCAAGACTTGTGACACTTATCAGACCAGACTGCCCCTCAGATAAGTACTGTGGTTTTTTTTGCATCATACAGATCAGCCTGAAACTTATATAGGTTATTCCGGAATGCGGTATATAGGGTCCTACTGGGGTAGATGCTGCTTATATGCAAAACAACTGGTGACAGGTTCACTTTAAAGAGATTGACCATTACTTAGACATTGATGACCTATCCTTAGGATAAGTCATTAATGTCTGATCACCCAGGGTCCAACACCTGGCACCACCACCAATCAGCTGTTCTCGGTGCTCACACCCGCCGCCTTTGGCCAGAAGTGCTCAGTGCTCACTGCCCTGTCTTCTGATGGTGGCCATGTCCCGGTATTGAAATCACTAGGAGGTGGATGTGCAATACCTCACCACAGCCACCATCAGAAGACAGGGCAGCTCCGACACTGAGCACTTCTGGCCAAAGGTGGCGGGTGTCAGCACCGAGAACAGCTGACCGGTGGGAATGCCGGGAGTCTTTGACTTTCAGTAAACAAGTTGAGCCCATCCAGATATCAAAATGTTCATTATGAGCATGGCAGTGCTCGCTCATCACTAGAGAGGACCTAAGACAAGTAAGTATAATTTGGTTTTTCATTAACCCGTGCCATCTATTTCGGATGCTCTTGGGAGTGGGGAGACTTCAGAGCATAATAAACATCTTCTCACAGTTTCTGCGATATGCAAATATGCCGGAAACAGATTTCGAGAACGTTTGCTCATCTTTAGTGCTAAGCGCGATAATTGGCAACCCAGTCGATCGGTAAATGATCATATATTTAACATTGATGTGCATCTTCTTGTGAATTAGTATTTCTACAGTGATTTCCTCCATTGTTATCAGTCTCGGTGGTGGCTTAATTAAAATGCAATATTGATCGAGTGCCAATCAGCATTAATTAAGTCAACGTCGTCCGCGGGAATGTTGATATCCAGGTGAATTCCGGAACACGGCTACACAATACCAGTCTTTGGAGCTGGCAAATATGATTGCGTTGGCTGAAATTTAAGAAGGGTCAAGGCACATTTGTATTGCGCTGGCAGACGGATGAGGCGCCGGGTGCCATCTTTTCTTGTCGCAGTGCCTATTTGCTGTATAACAAAGACACTGGAGTAATTTGTAACCTCGGTGCTGGAGTAATAAAGCTTGTTACCGCCAGTGTCCATGCTAATACGCCCTGAAGCTGAGCACAGCCGGCTCAGCATATTACATGCATCGATTTGGTCTCCTAGCGAAGAATCCTATTTGACAGTGTGTAAGAATATCTGCCGGGTGTCTAACCGGCCGTGCATCATTGGCCATCACCAGCCTTCAAGCCATTACTAATAGGCTTAGGTTTGGACAGCGGGGAGCCCTTCAGTGCCCGGATTCAGCTTCCTGCACAGGTTTGCTCTGCTGCCTTTGAGTGACTGGGAGTCTCTGGGCATCAAGACAGAACGATAGCTGGGCAGCCATCCACCATTATCTAGTTGTACAAGTAATTAGAAATAATACCTGCAATCTGCTCACTCCCGTATGGAAATAAGCAGGTGCTGATCAGTTCTGGGAAAGTATCCTGTGTCCTATTCAGACCTGGGCTCCATTGTGAAATCTGCACCTGCACCCTCCTCTACTATGCAGCAGAGTGGCTATATGGACCGACAATGTTGTTCTCTTGCTTAGAGATAATCATTAAAGGGAATCTATCAGTAACATCAACCCTCCCAAACGGCACATACTGTATAGGCATGCAGGACTAAATCCATCATCACCTTTATAGCTTCTGTCTGTTGCTGCATTCCCGAGAAAATAGCATTGTAAGTAATATGTAATTGATTGTATTATTCCACGCGTTTCGTAGATGTTCATCTCTTTTTCCTGAAGGAGATGAATTTCTCTGATACACGTCGAATAATTACCGTATATACTCGTATAAGCCGACCCGTGTATAAGCCGACCCCCCTACTTTTGCCCCAAAAATCTGGAAAAACCTATTGACTCGTGTATAAGCCGAGGGTGGACCCCAGCACAGGTATACAGCCCCCAGCAGTGTGGTATACAGGCCCCCCAGTGGTAGTATACAGCAGCCCCAGTGGTAGTATACAGATTCCCCAGCAGCCCCAGTGGTAGTATACAGGAGCCCCAGCAGCCCCAGTGGTAGTATACAGGAGCCCCAGCAGCCCCAGTGGTAGTATACAGGAGCCCCAGCAGCCCCAGTGGTAGTATACAGGAGCCCCAGCAGCCCCAGTGGTAGTATACAGGAGCCCCAGCAGCCCCAGTGGTAGTATACAGCAGCCCCAGTGGTAGTACACAGGAGCCCCAGCAGCCCCAGTGGTAGTATACAGCAGCCCCAGTGGTATACAGCAGGCCCCCAGGGGTACATATAGCAGCCCCCAGGGGGTACCCAGCAGCCCCCTGGGGGTACCCAGCAGCCCCCTGGGGGTACCAACAGCCCCCAGGGGGTACCAACAGCCCCCAGGGGGTACCCAGCAGCCCCCAGGGGGTACCCAGCAGCCCCCTGGGGGTACCAACAGCCCCCAAAAGCTGGCACTGTCCCCCCTTGTAAGGCCTCCCCCCCGCTGCTTATACATTACCATCCCGGTGTTCTGATCGGCGCCGCTCCTCTGTGCTGCGTCTTCATCCTTCCGTCCGCGCTGGCTGCATCCAGGATCTCCGGCGGTCGCGCGATGACGTCATATCGCTGCGACAGCCGGAGAACCCGGATGCAGCCAGCGCGGACGGAAGGATGAAGACGCAGCACCGAGGAGCGGCGCCGATCAGAACACCGGGATGGTAATGTATAAGCAGCGGAGGGGAGGTCTTACAAGGGGGGACAGTGCCAGCTTTTGGGGGGCCATATGCACTGCTTCCCCCTGCCGCTGATTGACAGGGGGAAGCAGTGCATATATAATGAGCGGCCCCACGTGATGGGGCGCTCATACAGCAGCCCCCCCCTGCCTCCTCCAGCCTCCACAGCCCCCGGGACACAGCCCCCCCGTATATGACCCGTGTATAAGCCGAGGGGGGGGCTTTTCAGCCCAAATTTTGGGCTGAAAAACTCGGCTTATACACGAGTATATACAGTAAATCACCGTTGAAGAATATTTGGACTTTTACTCAATGCAGCATGGCATCTAGCACTCTCTACTACTGCTTTCAGTCTGCTTCCACGTGGGGCTGCAGCAGCCCGTTTGTTGACAAATGAATACAATGGTTGTGACTTTTACAACCATACAGGGTTAGCACCCTGCAGTGTCTT
This sequence comes from Allobates femoralis, assembly GCA_033576535.1. NCBI lineage: Eukaryota > Metazoa > Chordata > Amphibia > Anura > Aromobatidae > Allobates > Allobates femoralis. The sequence continues at coordinate 40,882,982 of JARQOC010000006.1, read as the reverse complement.
TACACCTGTTTAATCCACTGGATAAGACCTTATTTGTGCTCCTTTGTCTTCCAGTTTGTTTCAAGTGCACTGGGTGTGACAGAGCACTTCTGAAGCCTTTTCTTCCCAAAATGTTTCCCTGCTCAGCATGAACCTCTTTAGCCTGTTTGATAGGGTGCCGTTACACTCAGCGATGTTCCAGAGATCCCAACAATGACCAGGATCGCTGGAACATCGCTGTGTGGTCACTGGGGAGCTGTCAAACAGGCAGATCTCCTCAGCGATCAGGGACCTGGGAGCCACCTCCACATCGCTGGGTAAGCAGGAGAGGGTTGGTAACCAAGGTACACATCGGTTAACTAAGCACAGCGCTGTCCTAGTTACCCGCTGTGCACCTTGGTTACCAGCCTTCTCCCGCTTACAGGCTGGTAACCAGGATATACAGCGGGTAATTAGGACAGCGCTGTGCTTAGTTACCCGATGTGCACCCTGGTTACACAATCGGCGCGCTGTGAACCCGGCCGTGCAGTGCATGCTGGGATATGTAGTCTTATGACTACATGCCCCAGTGTGTACTGTGCGGCCGGGTGCACGCCACTGTGGCTGTGGCTGGTGGCGGTGCCGCTGCCCACGCCGGCTCCCTGCATTCCCCGGACCGGCGCTCGTTGGTTTCCCGCCATCAAACATGCCGATGCGTGCTGCAAAGCGGGAGACCAACGAACAACAGATGGTCCTGATCGTTGTGTAACGATCAGAGACCTCGCAGCAGGGGCGCCGTCGCTGCTGCTCTTCACACACAGCGATATGCTGGCGAGGTCACTGATTTCAGCAATATCGCTAGAGATATCGCTGTGTGTGAAGTACCCCATAGTTCATTTCATTCAGAGACAGAAAGGGACCCTGTGTAAGAACAACATAAGGGCCCCTTGTAGCTCAGGAGCTCATCATAATGCACAATTCCATCTCCTTAGTGTTATGTTCTTGTAGTAACTCAGACAGAAACCTAAGGCCTATCTCAAAACAAACACACCTCACCCAATCCATTCCTGTACAGTCTGAGGTTCTTCGCCATGTAGTCCTTAGTGGCTCAGTCACTGATGGAGAGCGGTATACAGGGCACTACACGTTCCTATGTGTCAGGTTCTGTGGACATACCTTTTGAATCCAAAAACAGCCCGTCATAGAAAGTTTATGCTGTTGTGCTCGTCCGAAAGCTAAAAACACTTCCTTTATTTACATCAAACTTGAAAAGCTGGTGTGCCATGCCAGGTCAGCGAAGGGAGAGAGAAAGGCAGGACAGGCGGTGAAGGGACAACAGCTGTTTCGAGCACATGCTCTTCAACAGGTCCAACCTTGGACATGACGTGGGGGAGACGGTCTAGTCTGATTTGTCACTTTTTATTTGATTTTATCAAATGTATTTCCTTGCATTATGTACTAACATCTCAGGCTACTTTGATAATATTTTTTATTTTTGTCTTTTGATGTATAGTGCTTTGAGTATGTAAGTGTATGTGGGTGTCACGAAGACTTAGTCAGGACCTGCAACTCTCTGGCGCCCTCTTATCCTGCTGGTCAATCCCGGTATTGCCAGAGGATAAGAATGGAGCCCAGCTGCCCTAATTTATATCGTATAATGTGGCACGTGATGTGATGGGATGTATATATACCACCAGTTCCTGCCAGGAACCACCCTCAGGCCAACAATATCACATAAATACAAACAATTATGCTGCTATCTCCAATATCTTTCAGATGGATCGGTAACGTGAAAAACAGCGGGGAGGATGTGGTGAGCTCGCTCATAGAACAAGACGAATGAAACTAGTAAACTATAATATTTTACTCCCAAAAGTTGGCAGTGTTTACTAAAAGATATACAAGATTTTACAAAAGAGACAATTTACATATATGAATAAAACAGTTCTTAAACTAAAAGGAATTAAAATAAGAAAGACTAAAACCTGTGCATCGTGGTGGCCGTCAGCAGATTTCAGGGGGGAAGGCACCCCGGGGATGGGTAAGGCCTCGCAGCATAGAGTGTTGCTACATCCTTCATTTAAGGTGGAATGAAGCCAAAATGTTTGCTTTGGTTTTAAGTAATGAGGCAGAAAACTAGGAAACACCCATGTTTGTTTCACCTCCTTAGCGGGCTGGTTCTCTGAGATCCACCTCTTTCACAATTCTCAAAACCCCTCCATGTTTCATATTTCTGGATGGGATGCTCCCACATCCAGGATAGAGGCATCATGTTTACCGTCACTAATTTTCACGAAGATTGATATGAAATATGATATATCTGGGACAAGCGGAAGGCCAGAACTCATTCCCTAGGTTTCTGATGGTTTTCCAGTTATGGAAGCGGTATCAATAGATGTCCAAATGTATATATTACAAAAATATGAATTATGGAACTGTGACATGAACGTTCATTATTAAATTTGACGTTACAGTTGATGACTTAGGCATTTTGTAGGGAGAAGCACAGTCTCTCCTTGTGTTACTGAACAAAGTTATATAGTTGTATTCTTTCAGATTGTAAAACTTGGGGTCCTTGCTAGGATTGCCATATAAGGAAATGCCTCTCTGTCCAAAGGATGGGAGGATGCGGTCAGAGGGGGACTCTGGTCAGTGACCATTTGCAAAGACACAGATTCTGCAGCTAAGAGTTGGGGGTCTTTCAACATTTTGAAACAATGGCAACTATTCCTGATAGTGGGTGTGTAAGAAGGAGGGTGGTACTACTATTTATGTCTCCCCCCACGTCATGTCCGAGGTAAAAGTTGGTATACCTCGCCAGGACAGCCAGGGGGGAGAGAAAGGCAGAAAAGGAGGTGTAGGGGCAACAGCTGTTTCTCGCACATCTGCTTCAACAGGTCCAACCTTGGACATGATATGGGGGGAGACATAAATAGTAGTACCACCCTCCATCTTACACACCCAGTCTCCCCTCACGTCATGTCCAGAATTCGACCTGTTGAGGCTCATGCGTGCAAAACAGCTGTTGTCCCTATACTGCCTATCCTGCCTTTCTCTCCCCCTCACTGACCTGGCATGGTGCACCAGCTTTTTATACTTGATGTAAATAAAGGAAGCGTTTTTACCTTTTGGCTCTTCTTTAATGTATAGTCCTTAGTGGCCCCTTCGCAGTCTGGAATAACCTTAACCACAGGACGAAGAGATGAAAACTCTGACCTGGCTACCTGATCAGCCATTGAGTGTTCCTCGTATCAGTGGAAATGAGAAGAGCCCTATAACCCTGAATCAGGAAGGTGTACAGAGATAAGAGAGATCATAAGTGATAAAACATAAAACCACAAAATCAAATTGAAAAAGTGAAGTACTACTCCTAGAAAGAAATGTCTCCAAGCTAAAAAAGCAGAAAGATGTAGAAAGGATAGAAGAAACAGCAGAGATAAATATAATAGCTAATCTCTATCTGACAGAAATCTAAAGGCAGTGTGGCAGTATGGCTGTAACTTCAAGTAGGATCCACAAAGAATATCACCAGCAGAAAACATCAGCCAGAGGAAGGTTTAAACAGCCAAACCCAAAAGGTGATAGGGCAGACTAAATTAACAAATGAACACATTATAGATTAACAAATGAAAACACCTGTTCTTTGAAGAGGAATGAAACAAGGGCAACAGATAATAAGAACCTGGAAAGAAACAGAACCCGCTGTGGCTCAGAGGACAAACAAGCAAATCGCACAATACAGGCTAACTGGTTTGAATCCTGAGTCATGACACTTAGGAAGTAGAAATGGGTCTCCTTACATCTTTGGTCTGTGTGCGACTGCATAGTTTGCACCAAGGATATGTGTTGCCCTGATTTCATTACTCATCACTGGTAAGAAAGGTAACGCCTCTGTTATAAGTACAGGAGGTCAAGCATCACAGACACAGCTCAACTCCTCCTCGGTGCACAGTGACCTCTGCACTGTTCAATGAGCATGCCCAGAACACTATGTCATAGAAGATAATGAGGCACTTCCAGTCTACAGGTTCCTCGGCAGTTCTACTAATTGTGTCCAATATCTAGAGCGAGCGATATAAGTCTGAAAATAGCACATGCTAAATTCTTTGCAATATTTCAACACTTTCATCTAACTTTGGCTTCGTTCCTACTCTAAATTCTGTCCTATTTTGGCACGCTATACGTTGGTAAAGTGACATATTTTCCTTTTAGTCACCTCTGCTTGTCACGTGGGCTGCAGAATGATATTGTTGGAAAAAAAAGAGCAAAAAAAATATGCCAAAACGTGCAAAATGTTGGCACATGTTTCACTCGGATCTAGGCTCGGCATAAATTTCTTAGGAAATGTGCCCTAATTTGATCCCGTATCTAATTTTAATTAATAAAAATACAATCTGGATCCCTTTAAGGTCAGTGCAGGACATTAAATATTTTAATTATTACTTGAACGTTCTATGAAAAAAATATTTTTGCCTGAAACTGCAGTTTATTAATTTGCAAAGACGAATCTGTTTAGCGAATGGGGCAGAGCTGGATAGTTTCTCTAAAATATGTAACCTCTTATGACTCGTGTCCTCAGACTAATGAAGTGTTCAGTGTTCTCTTGTCAAAAGTGCATGCAGCAGTAAATGTGGACAGATCCCCCGGGGCGGGAGAACTCCATCAAAGGCTTTACCCAACATCACCCTAGAGGACTGGAGGAAGTCATTTAGCAAATAAGGAAACATTACCGGCTACAGCTGAAGACTGTGGTGTGACGACGGCCCGGTGCATTCTGCTGAGGAGACTTGTACATAACTTCACGCCGTTGCAATCTGATACTGAGAGCCTGGCTCCGACTGTGCAAGATGGAATCCAGCAAGAAATACTGGAAAATGGGAAAAGCAGAAATGTACGAGTACAGTTTGGTGATTCTACTGATGCATAATGCATACACAAGGACAGAAGTGTATGGGGCCTAGGAGAGGTGTAGATATAGGGGTACAGGGGATCTCGTTGTATATGCACCTCCAGGGCTTGAAGGGTTTGTCCAGGACTTATACATATTTCGAATTCCAATTTCATCCATTCAGTCTTGTCCGATTATTGGATACCTATCACGCTTAATGAGTGGAGTAACGGTGAGCGAATCCGGAATCAGGATGGTGAGGTGGCGAGGGGGTTCAGTGAAGGTAGTCAGACCATTAGACTGGGGATCCATGGCTCGCCCTGCTCTTAGACTTACCTCTCAAGGTGAGGAGGTCTGTGTTGCCACCCTTCCCTTATGCCCCTGAAAAGCCCCTACCTCCACCCACAGATTAGGAAACCACATCAACTCCCAAGGCAAGGAATCTCCTGGAATGAATGTGGAAGATTATAGCACAACTGCACTTGCATCTTCACAGCTCAGAGACCTAGGAGAGACTAACTCTATCAACGGCATCTCCTTGAGGAAGGGATGTGGTCACCTGACAAACCTATACCTCCACCTGCAGAGCTGCCCACCACACATTCAGCAACTGACTTTTCCTCCCTGGGACGTCTCAGATAGACTCATTCCAGATCTGCCTTATTTGTGATCTTGGCTGTTCCCAGGATTCGTAGGAGTCTCAACCAACAGCAGCACAGTTTGAAAGAATCAATCTTTCTTTTATCACCCTTTGATGATGGAACTGTCTACCATTTCTATTTCTTCATTGTTGATCTTAAATAGACGTAGGATGAAAAAAGATCTCGGTCCATCAAGTTCAGCAGTTCTCCGCAAATGAAAGGATTTTTTTCTCACTAAATCATCTATAATCTACAACGTTATGTACTGAGGGAATTATCCAGCCCCATTATAAAAGCTGTTCTGGTATCCATCATTACTATCTCTGTAGCATGACATCACTGTGTATTATCCCTGTACTGTGACATCACTGTGTGTATTATCTTTGTACTGTGACATCACTGTGTGTATTCTCTCTGTACTGTGACATCACTGTGTGTATTATCCCTGAACTGTGACATCACTGTGTGTATTTTCGCTGTAGTGTCACATCACTGTGAGTATTATCCCTGTACTATGACATTACTGTGTGTATTATCCCTGTACTGTGACATCACTGTGAGTATTATCCCTGTACCGTGACATCGCTGTTTGTATTATCACTGTACTGTGACATCACTATGTGCATTATCTGTACTGTGACATCACTGTGTGTTTTATCGCTGTACTGTGACATCACTATGTGTATTATCCCTGTACTGTAACATCACTGTGTGTATTATCTTTGTACTGTGACATCACTGTGTGTATTCTCTCTATACTGTGACATCACTGTGTGTATTATCCCTGTACTGTGACATCACTGTGTGTATTATCTTTGTACTGTGACATCACTGTGTGTATTCTCTCTGTACTGTGACATCACTGTGTGTATTTTCGCTGTAGTGTCACATCACTGTGAGTATTATCCCTGTACCGTGACATTGCTGTTTGTATTATCCCTCTACTGTGACATCACTATGTGTATTATTCTGTACTGTGACATCACTGTGTGTTTTATCCCTGTACTGTGACATCACTATGTGTATTATCCCTGTACTGTGACATCACTGTGTCTATTCTCCCTGTACTGTGACATCACTATGTGTATTCTCTGTACTGTACATCGTTGTGTATATTATCCCTGTACTGTGACATCACTATGAGTATTATCCTTGTACTGTGACATCACTGTGTATTAGGGATGGGCGAGTCTACTCGCTAGGACTCGTTACTCGGCGAGTAGTAAGGGACTCGCAGGACTCGGTACTCTGCGAGTTTCCCAGCGATTACTCGCACAGTAACGAGTCCAATGCAAGTCAGTGGCAATCCTAGTTTTGTCAGAGTTTACTTTTTCTCACTCGCTAGACTCGCTATATCACATCGCTATGTAGCTTGAATCTCCCCAAATCGTTTAAACAATCGCACCCCTTCACGGATACCCGCTGTCAGCAGCGAGTCTGAGCGAGTCTACGAATCTGAGTCCTGTATACTGTATTCGGGACTCGCGAATACAGGATCTGTTATTTTCCGACAAAGCTTCCGAGACAGCCTAGCGTGTTAGGTCAGAAAACTTGTGAAGATGGACAAGCATGGTAGCCAATCATATTCAGTAATGCCACAGCCATGTTGGTTGTGGCAGGACTATGATTGGCTTCTGTCCATCGTGATGCCTATGTCATGTATGAGAGGCGAGGCTGTATATAAGCCTTGCCACCGCCATTTCCTCCACATTCCTGTGACAATCTGAGCTAGTGCAGGGTGAGGTAGATGCTGGAGCAGATCATAGAGAGTGTCAGTCAGTGTAGGGAAACTTCAAGATTCCTTATATTTAACCCAAACAGCTCTTCTGAGAGCTACCAAGAGGACAGAGGAGTACTGTGTAGAGGACTGTAGGCAGGCAGGCAGGGAGGAGCAGCCTTACAGTGCACACAGGACTGACCTCATAGCTTAGCTTACTCACTCAACTTTCCTAATAGCTGAAGTCAGAGGCTTAGCTGAGGTACTATTTCCTATTTTTTTGCACCTGATAGATTTTGGGTCATAATAACCCCTTCAGCTTTATTTTCTCTGTGGCAGACCAGTGCGTTGCTGCTCTCCTACCTGCAAATAGCACGTACGCCACCTGCTTGTGCGACTACTTGTGCGCACTTAATAATTTTTGCAGGGACTAGTGTGCTACTACACAGACACGGACACATTTCTTACTTAAGGTGCACTTTTAAAATATAACCTTTAATAAATATTTGTTAAAATAACAAAAAAGTGTTCTCCCACACCTAGTGTCTATAAAACACACATTACAGACAGGGATGGGACAATATCCCTATTAAACCCTGTCTCCTGTTCTCTTGTTATTATATAATTTGGATAAAAACCACAGACACGGACACAGCAGCAAAAAATTGTTGCGAGTGGGGTTTCCAAAACGGCAATGCGAGCGCTTTCCGAGACACATCTGCGATTTGTAAATCGCACATTACTCGCTATTACTCGTTTCCCCATTCATTAACATTGGACTCGCTAGACTCGCAACGAGTAGCGAGTCCCGGGCTCGGACTCGCTAGAGTCAAGCGATTCCGAATAATTTAGGACTCGCCCATCACTACTGTGTATATTATCCCTGTACTGTGACATCACTGTGTGTATTATCTGTGCTGTGACATCGCTGTGTGTATTATCTCTATATTGTGACATCACTGTGTGTATTATCCCTGTACTGTGACATCACTGTGTATTATCCTGTATCTTGACATCACTGTGTGTATTATCCCTGTACTGTGACATCACTGTGTGTATTATCTGTGCTGTGACATCATTGTGTGTATTATCTCTATACTGTGACATCGCTATGTGTATTATCCCTGTACTGTGACATCACTGTGTATTATCCCTGTACTGTGACATCACTGTGTGTATTATCCCTGTACTGTGACATCACTGTGTGTATTATCTGTGCTGTGACATCATTGTGTGTATTATCTCTATACTGTGACATCACTGTGTGTATTATCCCTGTACTGTGACATCACTGTGTGTATTATCCCTGTACTGTGACATCGCTGTGTGTATTATCCCTGTACTGTGACATCACTGTGTGAATTATCTCTGTACTGTGACATCACTGTGTGTATTATCTCTGTACTGTGACATCACTGTGTGTATTATTTGTGTACCGTAACATCGCTGTTTCTATTATCCCTGTACTGTGACATCACTTGTGTATTATCCCTGTATTGTGACATCACTGTGTCTATTATCCCTGCACTGTGACATCACTATGTGTATTATCCTTGTACTGTGACATCACTGTGTGTATTATCCCTGTACTGTGACATCACTATGTGTATTATCCCTGTACTGTGACATCACTATGTGTATTATCCCTGTACTGTGACATTACTGTGTGCATTATCCCTGTACTGTGACACCACTGTGTGTATTATCCCTGTACTGCGACACCACTGTGTGTATTATCCCTGTTATGTGATATTACTGTGTGCATTATTCCTCTTCTGTGATATTACTGTGTGCATTATTCCTCTTCTGTGATATTACTGTGTGCATTATTCCTCTTCTGTGGTATTACTGTGTGCACTATTTCTGTTCGGTGATATTACTGTGTGCATTATTCCTCTTCTGTGGTATTACTGTGTGCATTATTTCTGTTCGGTGATATTACTGTGTGCATTATTCCTCTTCTGTGGTATTACTGTGTGCATTATTCCTCTTCTGTGGTATTACTGTGTGCATTATTTCTCTTCGGTGATATTACTGTGTGCATTATTCCTCTTCTGTGGTATTACTGTGTGCATTATTTCTCTTCGGTGATATTACTGTGTGCATTATTCCTCTTCTGTGATATTACTGTGTGCATTATTTCTCTTCTGTGATATTACTGTGTGCATTATTCCTCTTCTGTGGTATTACTGTGTGCATTATTTCTCTTCGGTGATATTACTGTGTGCATTATTCCTCTTCTGTGGTATTACTGTGTGCATTATTTCTCTTCGGTGATATTACTGTGTGCATTATTCCTCTTCTGTGGTATTACTGTGTGCATTATTCCTCTTCTGTGATGTTACTGTGTGCATTATTCCTCTTCTGTGATATTACTGTGTGCATTATTTCTCTTCTGTGATATTACTGTGTGCATTATTTCTCTTCTGTGATATTACTGTGTGCATTATTCCTCTTCTGTGGTATTACTGTGTGCATTATTTCTCTTCGTGATATTACTGTGTGCATTATTCCTCTTCTGTGATATTACTGTGTGCATTATTTCTCTTCTGTGATATTACTGTGTGCATTATTTCTCTTCTGTGATATTACTGTGTGCATTATTCCTCTTCTGTGATATTACTGTGTGCATTATTTCTCTTCTGTGATATTACTGTGTGCATTATTCCTCTTCTGTGGTATTACTGTGTGCATTATTTCTCTTCGGTGATATTACTGTGTGCATTATGCAGGTTCTGTGACATCACTGTGCATTTCCAGAGGTAAGACGCGGCAGCTTCTCGTTATTCTCTTACAATGCCCCTGTCTGAAGTTGACCCTCTACAAATTAAAAATTGATAAATGAAAAAGACAAACTTTTCTTTATCCTGAATTTGCCTCAAATACTAAATGTTTATTCCAACTCATTAGATAGTTGTTATTTGACAGTAACAAACTGCATAATGCAGAAGGTCTGTGACTTTGGTTAATACATATTAAATGGAAGCATGCTTCATAGACTCTATCATCACAAAGATTAGAGCTGGCGGAGGTCCAGCCTGCATCTATTAACTAACAGAGCTTGCACACCTAGGTGCATATTAAGACAGATACATGTATAGGTTCCTGATGAATTATAAATGTCATCAAAAGAGCTCTACATTATAAAATAGCTGCCATTTATTTTCACGTGAATAATTCAAACAGCAATCGCATTAATTGCCCGTGTATAAATGTTCCATGCAGTCCCTGAATTACTGATAAGGTGAAAACGCATGCACGAAGTCTGTATGGCTTCATTGAGTCTCCGAGGTTCAGTAGTAAAGAGAAGTAGATGCTCTGTATGCCTCTCTATAGGGCAGCACATTGCACAGGTATTCTAAAAGAATTCCCCTCCGGGGCGGGAATTACCTTGCAGTATGTGTGAGGTATACTGGCAATACTGTACATAACAGGTATGTATCACACAGACAGAGGTCTGCTGTGATCTAAATCCAGGATTGTGTGCTGGGACTTAATGTTCTGCAAGCCTTTATAGTGATATGGGCTGGATTTAAGCATGGTCAAGAAGTGATGGGCAGGACAGACCATCCCCATACCTCCCATAGGTGTATCTCATGTGATATAGTGAGACTTTGTGTAACACATGACAGTGATGTGAGCAAGATCCTTCAACTACCTGTGTGACCACATGGAAGACAAGCATGTCTGAGAGTGGAGCTGCTAGAGCTCCTGGAAGTCCAGGAAACAACCATGGCCCTTGAGGGTCTGGATTCACAACAGGTGCGGATACGGAGCGAGTCCAAGGACTTGGCGGGTGATCCCAGTGATTGACTTTCTGGATGGCGAGACTGGCAGGAGCCAGGCCAAACCCTGCTACAGCTACTGAGCAGGAAAACCTAGAGTGGGACTTTGTATACTGACGGTGGTCACTTAGCGGATGTATCCACGATTGATCACAAGATTTCTGGGGACTATGCGGACAAGTCTGCAGAAGTAGCTGTCGGTACGTGAATCGGTGTCTCTGTAAACACTGACGTATTGTATTTACTATATGTTGATACGTGGTTTCGGTGTGATATTAAACCTGATGGACTATCTTTTATAGAAACTGCTGCTGTGTGCTTGAATAGCGCACCTAAAGCAAGTGTATCCCAATGTAATAAGTAAGCGCTGCCTAACATACGGCCTCCCCACAATTTTATCGTATATATTCCTTCATTTTCTCTTACATATTTCTTCATAGGGGCAAGCTTATTTTCTTGTGGACATGTCAGTAATGAGGAGACTTAAAAGCTGCAATGCTCCTCTGGGAAATAAAATATCATAAGCAAATTTCATTTGGTGCCCAAATAATACAACTGTCATGAGTGTGCCATGTACTGATGTCATCCCTGGACCTGGGGTCAGAAGGTCTCAGCGTTTAATAGACCACAGGCCTTCTGTAGAGCTCCCTTACTGTTGTTTCGCTGATGCATGTCCTCTTCTATATTAAAGGGGTTGGGGACTTCTCTGCTGGCTGAGTATTCTCTTAGCCTTCTTTCCAGCTGCAGCAATGATTGTCTTCCCCTTCCGCTATATCTGCCTGCCCCTGACCTCACTCCATGCCAGATATAGAACTTGTATTATTCCCTATAGAGTAGCTCACTATTGTTAGGTTGTGGTATCATTTCTTTTGCAGCAAAGCATCTTTCTGGAGAACTCCTTGGATCCCTGTTATTTATGTTGCCTTTCCTGTGTTCCCTGTGTTTTTCCTTGCCCTCCAGCTCCTTCACTCCCTTGGAGGGGAAAAGGGGACATCTAAGTGAGTCAGATCCAGGGGTTTACCAAGGTATGAGACCCAAGCGTCCCCAACTTCAGGGGTAATCTTGGGGACTAGGATTAGCCTAGGGATCTTCAGCTGGAGGGACAGCTTAGGTGAACACTGTTCCTGCTACACTACAGTCACGATGACGTCTTCCGCTGTATTTTTGCCTTGTGGTGGTTGTTGTGCGTAGCAGCCACTTCCCTGGTTCCTTAGGAGGTACATTATATTCTCAATGGCTGATCAGGAAGCCAGGCCCGAGCTGTCATGCAGTCATCTCCTATGCCTGCAGTTAGGGACTGTGTTGTTGGAGTACTAGTCTGTACAGGAACCAGTGTGGTGGAGGTGTGGCAACAGAGGCTATGGTTTCCCAATTTATGTGTGTGTGACAACAGTCATAGAATGCCTATAGGCTGAAAGAATTAATGGTAGAAAGAACCCTGGTAGTCAAGAGCAGTTAGGGTTTTAAGGAGGGATTTTAAAAATATAGCCCAGGAGTAGAGAATTATCTAAAATAATAAATATTATGTCATCTTTAAACCTCCCGCCACTCCAGTGCCACAGCCGTGATGGCCTAATGTCTTTGGAAGAGATTGCCTTTCATACATTATTTACTTTCCTGCAGAAAATTAGAAGCTCGAAGGTGATCTGCATTGACCAATTACACCCCTACTGGAAAATAGCAGCATTACAATATAATTAGAACATGATAGAGGGGGCCCTAAATACTTTATATTATCTCAGATTGGTAAAATAGAGACATTTATGGTACATCCTGCCCTCAGGACCTCCTCAAAAGGCATTCACCTCTGGCCCAGGTTTTACTTAAACATTGCCCCATTCTGTCTGAACTTGACACATTTTTTTTTCAATTTTGGGCAGGTCCAGGAAAATGTTGGATTGTTTTCAACTATAGGTGTAATACTGTGGCGCCCCTGAGTCTGGTGGCCACAGAATGGTACTGCATGTCACATTGCATTGTACTGTTAGTCTGATGGGAGTGATGACTCCTCTGCAGAAGACTGTAACATTCACACCGGATGCCTGCTCCCTTAGAAGGAGATGTGCACTATGTACCTGGATTAAGTATGTGACACAGCTTCTTGTAGGGGGGAGGGGTTAGCAAGGGTTTAGTTTCCGTTTAGAGCAGTGTAGTGAAGAAGATAGAGAGTGTCCTTGCAGGCAGAGCTATATGAAGCTCTCTGCAGGGAAGAGCTGCAAAAGGACTCGGGGTATCAGTCCCTAGGTCCCCCTGACTTCAGTGATCTGGCTACAGAGTCTGAGAGCAGCTGTGTGGGTCCCTCACATCTAGCAGCACATGCAGATACAAGAAGCTCAGGAGCACACAGGATCAGGGACCTGCTTCAGTAGGCATGGATTCCCACAGGATCTCAGCTGGACAAAAATGCATGGAAACTAGAAGTAGGCAGTACTGAAAGTTTCAAAATCCAAGAAGCCTTTTGTCCCAGGAGGGGATCTAGCAGCGGTAGGAAACACTACAACCCAGCAGAGGAGTCAAACCCCCATCAAACAAGCCAGACTGGAGGCCTGGTGAGAAGAACTATGTCCTGTGGATCTGTCTGGACCTTACAGTAAACGTTAAAGCAAAAGACTGTCCTCTGTTATCTCCTTCTATACTACAGCTATCACCACTACTCTCCTCATCACCCTGGGAGCCAGCCGTGGTTGGGAAGGGGTAAACATCTGCACTGCTTACTATTACTTATCTCCCAGGGACCATATCAGGCTGATTATCCCAACTGGCGTCATGAATAACTCTATCCCAATTTCTACCTCTTTACATGTCTGGTTAGGACCACAACTGTTGGGCACGGCTACCTTGAACTGAACTGAGTAACCTGGCCCTTGTGACCGACAGAATACAACTTTTGCTTTGGGGTCCAGGAGCTTCACATTACACCCATGTAATACAGAAGATTTGTAAGAATAACAAGATGGTTTGTATGATTTTAGTAAGGAAATTAGATTATTAGGACTGTTGAGACATGTTGGGACCATATGAGTAGTAGACACCAATGGGGGTTTGACTTTTTGTGGATATGAAAGATCTGGTACTGCTGAGAGAAAGGCAGAACGCCAGTGCAGAGGGCAGTCGGGAATATGATTTTAGCCCATAAAAGTCTTTAGGAATTCCAGGCATGGACATAATAGTCTGGAGTTACAATGCCAACCATCAAGAGCTTTCTCCTGACCCCGCTTTCCTTCACTGACTGTCATTGTTCCTCTCCTCATCAAAAGCAGAAAGTTTCCCCAGCGCAGCAAACCCAAGTCATCGCAGGCGCTCTGATTAAGTGCGCCACTGAGAACTGTAAGAGGAAATGGCACAACTTCAAAAGAAGTTTCCTAAAAAGACGGAATGATTTGGAGAAGCCGGCCACCCTGACTGGCGAGGGCTCCCCTCGGGGACGCGTCTTGTCAACTAGAAAGATCGCTTTTTTCGTACGCATTATTTTTTTATATACAAACAGAGAAATCTACAGAGGTGCCCGATCACATGTGACAATGACTGACGACCGCTTGGATCTCCTGAAAGTACGCCGGCCTAGTGAACTGTATTTGTCATTGTCTGTGAGGCGCCTGGTTGTTATTATTGCACGATCTGTAGAACAGCGGCTGCTTTCCCATAAAGGGCATTGTTGATGCCCTTCACTTTACTTATTGAATGGTCCTAGCTGGTGACATCAAAGGCCGGGCAAAAGAGTTAACAAGTCGTGAAGACAGTAAGAGACACTGAGAGTTAAAGAGATGCCTAAAAACGACAAAGTTACAGCAATTATTGACCTGACGTCTTGTTCTCGCCCATGAAAAATTAGAAGGCATCAGATACGTGTAGGTTGAGAACTTGGAAGTACAAGTAGTATCTTTTTTGGTGTCCACATGACTTTCTGATCTTTTTTTTTCTCTTCTTCATTTTCTTCTTTTTTTTTTTTTAGATTTTTCTTTCCCGAAATGGTGTAATTTGAACTTTTATATTTATATGGTGTTCATATAAAATATTCAAACTTTTCCTTTAATAATTAAATTTGTATGTATAGATATGTTTATACATTATATATACACTGTGTGTTTATATATATTATGTCTCAGTCTACTAAACCGCCACAAGACCAGCTCTGTCCCCTTCTACTGTATCCTCCCCAACCTGTGTAGACTGAGAGGATCCTGCCCTCGTGGGCAGGATCCTCTCTCCTCACCTACTGTATCCTCACCCTTCCCTCGTGGACTGTGAGCTCTCATGGGCAGGGTCCTCTCTTCTCACCTACTGTATCCTCACCCATCCCTTGTAGGCTATGAGCCCTTATGGGCAGGGTCCTCTCTCCTCACCTACTGTATCCTCACCCTTCCCTCGTGGACTGTGAGCTCTCATGGGCAGGGTCCTCTCTTCTCACCTACTGTATCCTCACCCATCCCTTGTAGGCTATGAGCCCTTATGGGCAGGGTCCTCTCTCCTCACCTACTGTATCCTCACCCATCCCTTGTAGACTGTGAGCCCTCATGGGCAGGGTCCTCTCTTCTCACCTACTGTAACCTCACCCATCCCTTGTAGGCTATGAGCCCTTATGGGCAGGGTCCTCTCTCCTCACTTACTGTATCCTCACCCATCCCTTGTAGACAATGAGCCGTCGTGGGCAGGGTCCTGTCTCCTCACCTACTGTATCCTCACCCATCCCTTGTAGACTGTGAGCCATTGTGGGCAGGGTCCTCTCTCCTCACCTACTGTATTCTCACCCATCCCTTGTAGGCTGTGAGCCCTCGTGGGCAGTGTCCTCTCTCCTCACCTACTGTATCCTCACCCATCCCTTGTGGACTGTGAGCCTCGTGAGCAGTGTCCTCTCTCCTCACCTACTGTATCCTCACCCATCCCTTGTGGACTGTGATCCCTCATGGGCAGGGTCCTCTCTCCTCACCTACTGTATCCTCACCCATCCCTTGTAGACTGTGAGCCCTCATGGGCAGGGTCCTCTCTTCTCACCTACTGTAACCTCACCCATCCCTTGTAGGCTATGAGCCCTTATGGGCAGGGTCCTCTCTCCTCACTTACTGTATCCTCACCCATCCCTTGTAGACAATGAGCCGTCGTGGGCAGGGTCCTGTCTCCTCACCTACTGTATCCTCACCCATCCCTTGTAGACTGTGAGCCATTGTGGGCAGGGTCCTCTCTCCTCACCTACTGTATCCTCACCCATCCCTTGTAGATTGTGAGCCCTCGTGGGCAGAGTCCTCTCTCCTCACCTACTGTATCCTCACCCATCCCTTGTAGATTGTGAGCCCTCGTGGGCAGAGTCCTCTCTCCTCACCTACTGTACCCTCATCCATCCCTTGTGGACTGTGAGCCCTCATGGGCAGGGTCCTCTCTCCTCACCTACTGTACCCTCATCCATCCCTTGTGGACTGTGAGCCCTCATGGGCAGGGTCCTCTCTCCCTCTGTACTTGTGTGTGCCTTGTATTCTTCATGTTTATTCTCCATGTCTATGTGTGCCCCTTTTCACATGTAAAGCGCCATGGATAAAAAGTGCTATTAATAATAATAAATAATAATATGTTGTGATAGTTCACACGATATGAAGGAGGTTACTCACTTGTTAGTCCTCAGGGTAGCAATAGGACAACATTTCTCATTTAAAAGTTCATAGTTCCCAGTTGATCTTCTGATCCCAGGGGTCACAGCAGGGCGTGACACACTCATGATAAGTAGTTGTTGTTTTTTGTTTTTTCATACTTGAAAGACAAGTGATAAAGGGTTTGGAAAAATGGTCACAGAAAATATATGAAAACTGGATCTAGATTACTGATGATATTTTGCAAATGAGACATGTGAATTTGGCCTTGAACTCCTATTGTCCCTAGATGGGTATTTCCCCCTGGACAGACAGACAGGACAGACAGAGGTGAGCATGACCGAAGGATCAGAGTACATTATTATTAGTTTAGATTTAGATTAGATTAAATTAAATTAGATCAATTAGAATTATTAGTTGTCTGTTACCATTGAGACACATATTTGTAAAGTTGCTACATTTTTTATTGTAGATACCATAGAATAATAAAAATGATTGTTTGTGACGTTCATAGCCTCTCACCGGTCATCTTTATATCAGTTACTGTACATTTGCACATTTGTTGGAGCGGTGGCGCAGGGCTGTTGTAGTAGCTGCAGGTGAGGCTCTATAGAGGCCTGGGTGTACAGTCTCTGACTGCCTCCTCAGTGCAGAAAGTAGATGCTCTTTTGCAGTTCACACATAGAGGAACACACAGACACGGCAGGGTTATTTTATTGTTAATGACAATTTACCTTTACTTGGACTTTCAGTCACACTGCAGGCAAACATCCTCCCCACAGGTGGGGTCACATTTTTGGCAATTAGACTTACGTCCCTTTCACATCATGATTTTTGTGCATCCGTGGCTATCCTTTGTAAAACTGATAGCCACGGATCCAATTTGGCCCCCATGTATGCCCCCCATGGGCACGGATTGGTCCTTAATGGCCATCCGTGTCTGCAGGAATCTGATTGTGTCCGCTGTTTTCACGTCCTCAAAATCGGGGACTTCTCCGATTTTGGGCGCAGTGGACAGAACCGGACGGCATCGGATCCAACGCTGCCCGATTCAAATAACATGGGGGTCTATGGAGCTCGGATCCGGGAAAAAACAGGATCATTCCCGGGTCTGGTTTTAGTGTACTGAGTATGCTCAGTACACTAAAACTGCTCTGCTCAGTGTAATTTCACTTTAGCAGAGTATCTACATACACTGTGCACATACACTGCTAAAGTGAAATTAATGTAAGCAATGTATTAACAATAAAAAAAATAAATACGTACCTCTCTGCCGGCTGTCCAGGACCTGAGACAACATCCGGATGCTGCCAGGACCTTGACCTAAAATGTGATTGGCCGGTAGAGATCAGATGGTATGTGACGTCACATATCACATGATCGCTACAGGGCAATCACAGATCTTTAAGGTGCTGGTAGCATCCGGACGTCTTCACGGTTCCCGGACAGTCAATACATGTTTTCTCTTTTATTTTGCTTTCTCAGTGTATGTAGATAATGTATGTAGATACACTGAGAAAGCAAAATTTCAGCCCCGACATATCACACGGGGGGAAGAACACAGGATTCTTCCTTCCCCGTGTTACATAACAGCGTCGACACCACTGGACTCCTCCCAGCTCTTTCTGTGTTTGGATCCATCAAAATCACGGATCCGGACACAGAAATGGCATCCGGAGTTCACATCCGTTCCTGTCTGTTTCTGTCCGTGGGGTCCTGCAAAAAACAGGATTCCCACCGACAGGAAAAAATCATGGTGTGAAAGGGGCCTAAGTCTCATTCCAATTGTCATCCGAGTGCTTCCCTGACACTTGGGTCTCCGAACAGATTGTCAAGCCTTTCCTACTCCCCGTTAAGCTCATGAAGCAGTTACGAAATCACATAGTCTATACAGTCTACTCCGTCACACCTACAGGGATTTAGGTATAGCTATTGTCAAACCCCAGACCCTGGGGTACTCGGGTATCAGGCTCGGAGGGTGCTTTCGCGGGGATGTCACGGGTGGCCTGGGACACTACAATAAGGGGTGTATGTACAGAGGATTAGAGTTTGTCATGTGACGCCACCTGTAGTACCTGGTGATGGATCACCAGTGCCGCAGCAGTCCTCCGGAGGTCGATGGTAATGCGGCTGTGATGGCAAAGCTCCCTACAGGTAGAGCTGGGCCTCCGGGGCAGCGTTGTGTGAAGGGGGGCAGCTTGGAGTGGGATTTTAGGTCGGGATGGGAAGTGATGGAGCAGTCTATGAGGGCACCAGGAGCGGAGAGGAAAGACACCCACACACTGTAGAAGTCTCTTTTACCTTTTACTGGTGTTATAGCTGGTAAAGACGTCCAGTGCACTGACAGGTGACCAGGTGCACAGTGGGTCCCCACAGCAAGTGGGTATAAGGCCTCCTCTGCTTCTCTATGTTTCT
Source organism: Allobates femoralis (assembly GCA_033576535.1). NCBI lineage: Eukaryota > Metazoa > Chordata > Amphibia > Anura > Aromobatidae > Allobates > Allobates femoralis. The sequence goes on along the minus strand of JARQOC010000006.1, from coordinate 40,863,999 downwards.
TGAAGCCCTGTCTGCTTGCAGCCAGACTAGCCTCCTTACTTCCTCTGGTCTCTACTCTCCCTCCTCCTGCGCGGTCCACAGGTTACCTTCTCTGATCACTGCGGTAGTTCACTGCAGTGTCTGGCTCCCTCTCTCTGGATACGCAGGGGGACCGGGTCACTGAAGTCTCCATGGTGAGACGGGGTTTTCTGTAGTCTTGAAATAATCCTACAGGCGTGGATCCCCGAAGTACGGTACGTCTCTGGACGAACTTCCACTATTTCCTCACTCCCTTGGCTCTGCTCCTTGCCTTCTGTCCCCACTCTCAGGCTTGTGGGACGTCAGAAGGGCCACTCCGGGTCACTGGTTCGGGCCTAACCGCAGCACCGACCAACAAGACGTCTTCGCAGCTCTCCTAGTGTCTGCACACTCTGACTAACTCCTCCACCAGCAGCAGTATTTATAGGGGAACTCACCTAAAGTCGGTGAGTGCAGCTCCCCTACTGTGGCGGGGCGGAAGGTGTTGCATGTAGTAGGTACCTGCTGTGGACACCCAACTGTGCATTAGGGAAGTCTGTGGCTACCTGCGTGAGCAGGGCGCCACTCTATACTATTGTAGTAGCCGATAAGACCGCACTCCTCCACAAACGGTACAGGCCCTTTTCCAGAGCCATGGAGCCGTGAGCACAATGGGGAATTGTTAAGTTAAATCAGAGGAAGACAGATGCTACTCAAGACATTTCCACGGACACAAAGCTGTTGGACGTAGAACATTGGCTGTCTCAGCCTGGTTCCTCTCATCTTGAGCCACTATGTGTCTGGGGTCCCGAGTTGGCCCTGAGGGTCCAGCCCAATTGATTTCTTGGGGCTCCTTACTACCACGCCTCCAACAGAAACACCATTGGTTACTCGTTCCACTCTACACCTAGGGGACTCTACTTTCTACTCTACACTACAGGCCCATTTTACTAACTAGACCTTACCCATAAGGGGTATACAAACTACCCAGTACCATTAACCCTTGAGATATCAGGGGAACAGTAATACAACACCGGCTGATAGATGGCCACGTTACATATTTTTAATGCACACTTTCATTATACAACAATACAGCATGCTCCAGGATGGGAGTGGCAGCGTCCTAGACCCCGCTATACATCGGCTGCACCAAAACTGTCTCGGAAGGTAAATTTTTATATTTTCCCGTATGGAGATTCAAAGAATAATAATTCACATGCAGCAAGTAAATGGAGGTAGTTATCGAGCAGCCTGCACCTTTAATTCAGCTGGCATAATGTAATAATCACTGATATAATTTAATGAGAGGTAATGAGGCTTGAAGGACGAGGACGCAATATTACTTCGGTCTAGCAGCATCTTTTTGGTATCATGAAAAAAAGCCATCTCGTTGGGGCCAGACATAAAAGATATAACCGAGCATGTTTCTAATTATTGGTAAATGCAAGGAAAACAATTTAAAACCTTTGGGCGCTTGAGATGAGATTTACTGCAATAAAGGTAATGTAATGCATACCTGCGGATAGGGACACTTATAATGATTTATGCTTTGTTGTAGCCTTAGAGGATCCCTCTAACTCCAGTTTATGAGATAGGCTGGAGCTGCATCAGGCAAATAGCAGTAAGTCCCATGTTTTCCATATCTACATTTTATATATTGCTATATGGAGATTCTTCTATTAAAGAGATGTTGCCATTTTGAAAATTAAGTTACGGTATTTAAAACAAATCATTTACCTCCTGTACCTATGGGTTATTCTCATCTACATACTGCTTTTCCCCAAAAATTAGACCTACCCCGAAAATAAGTAGGAATTTTCGACCTTTTTGGAGCACCGTATCCTTAAACTAGAAGCCGTACTCCAAAATGAAGCCCTAGCTCCAGTTCAATAAGGAAGGGACCAGGCAGCTAAAAAGTTTAAAGAATATAGCAGGACCCTTCATGAAATATAGCAGACACCTACAAAAGTGAGGAGACAGTCCCCAAAAGATGGCAGACACCCCTAAAAGTGAGAAGATATGCCCCCAATAGGGAGCAGACACCCCCAAAAGATGGCACACTCCTAAAAATTAGAAGGTGCGCACCCAAAAGAGATCAGACACCCCCAAAAGTGAGTAGATATGCCCACAAAAGAGAGCAGACACCCACAAAAGTGAGGAGACAGTCCCCAAAAGATGGCAGACACCCCTAAAAGTGAGAAGATATGTCCCCCCCAATAGAGAGCTGACATCCCCCAAAAGATGTCAGACACCCCTAAAAGTGAGAAGGTGCACCCCCAAAAGAGAGCACACACCGCCAAAAGATGTAAGAAACCCCTAAAAGTGTGTAGATATGCCCACAAAAGATGGCAGACACTCTTAAAAGTGAGAAGATATGCCCCCAAAAGAGAGCAGACACCCCCAAAAGATGGCAAACACTCCTAAAAGTGAGAAGATATGCCCCCAATAGAGAGCAGACATCCCCAAAAGATGGCATGCACCCCTAAAAGTGAGAAGATACACCCCCAAAAGAGAGTAGACACCCCCAAAAAATGGTACGCTCACCAGAACCTTAACGATTACAGCTGGCAAGTGCCGACAGTGGATGGTTCTCGCACAGAGATCTGTGTTGCTGTCAGGTCCTGCGCTGTTCCAGGTGCATAGCAACACACACGGGGTCACAGTATCACCCCACTGTCACTAACTCCACGTGAGTCATACTGTGTCCAGCCAACTGGAGGAGCCAACCGCTGCTGTGGACTGCAGGGACACCTGACAGCAACGCAGGTTTGTATGGGAAGGCCCAGTCACTCATGAACTCTAATTATTTTGGGTCTGGTAGATGCGATTATTTTGTGGGGTGTCTGCTTTCTTTTGTGGGTAAACTTATCAGTACATAAAGATTAATGAACTTAGGGTGCTTTCACATCAGCGTTTTTCGCTGATCGCGGCAGTTGCGGTGAAAAAAAGGAAATTGCCGTGATTACCGCATAACGGCCGCACTTGCGGTTCACTTGCAGCAAGCCCCATACAATGTCTATGGGACTTGCGGTGGTAAGTGTGCGGCAGGTGCAGCAAGTGCGGTATCGGCACTTGTGGAAGGTGTGGCCGCGAAAAAAGCGTTGATGTGAAAGCAGCCTTAAGCAGGTATGTTTCCACAAAAAGAAGACCTACTCTGAAAATACACCCTAGCGCATCTCTCAAAGCAAAAAAAAAAAATCTATGACGTCTTATTTTCAGGGAAACATTGTAGGTGCATACTGTCAGATAGTAACAACAATCCCCAGCTGTAATGTCTGTATATTCTTATATTCTGTGAACCAGGCTGTAATGTCTGTATACTCTTCTATTCTGTGATCCTGTGCTGTAATGTGTGTACACTCTTATATTCTGTGATCTTTGGCTGTAATGTCTGTATACTCTTCTATTCTGTGATCCCCTGTTGTAATATCTGTATACTCTTATATTCTGTGATCCCCGGCTGTAATGTCTGTATACTCTTATATTCTGTGATCCCCAGCTGTAATGTCTGTATACTCTTATATTCTGTGATCCCCAGCTGTAATGTCTGTATACTCTTATATTCTGTGATCCTGTGCTGTAATGTCTGTACACTCTTATATTCTGTGATCCCCGGCTGTAATGTCTGTATACTCTTATATTCTGTGATCCCTGGCTGTAATGTCTGTATACTCTTATATTCTGTGATCCCTGGCTGTATTGTCTGTATACTCTAATATTCTGTGATCCCCGGCTGTAATGTCTGTATACTCTTATATTCTGTGATCCCTGGCTGTAATGTCTGTATACTCTAATATTCTGTGATCCCTGGATGTAATGTCTGTATACTCTTATATTCTGGGAATTTGGCGGCGATAAGACAAATGTCGCCTGGTTTTGATTTTACAGCACTGCTCTAAAATCGAAACCCGGCGACATTTGTCTCATCGCCGCCAAATTCCCGAAATACACAGCGCAATAAGGAGCCTATTTGGCGGTGATAATTCCAGCGAGAAATGTCTCCCGCGGTTGTGTCGTGTAAAGGTACCCTAAGGGTATGTGCGCACGGTGGGCGGGTTTGTGGCGGCGGCGGCTGGGCGGGACCCGACAGGAAGCTCCGGAGCCGTCCACCGGCTTCCTGTTGGGTATGTGCGGCGGGAGACGGGCGGGTTAACGCCGGCCGTTCTGCAGCGGCTGGAAGCAGTACATGATTCTGCTTGCAGCCGCTGCAGAACCGGCCGGATTATAGAACAAGCTCATTCTTTGCTAACCCGCTGGGAACCCAGCGGGTTAGCAACGGATGAGCATGTGTAAACCGCCGCTGTGTGCACAGCGGGTGTCGGTTTACATAGGTTTCTATGTTAATCCAAACGCCGGTTTGGATTAACATAAATTTACATGAAATTTATGTAAACCGACCGGCGGTTTACACACCTAATCCGGCCCTAACCCGACCAGTGCGCACATACCCTAAAGGTACTGTCACACGCAGCAATTTTGCTAGCAATTTCACTGGCAATTTGCTGGTTGCAGTGAAATCATGGACACATTGTTGTCTCTTGTTGCTGTGTACAAATGGAACAATGTGTCCATGATTTCACTGCAACCAGCAAATTGCCAGTGAAATTGCTAGCAAAATTGCTGCGTGTGACAGTACCTTTATATTCTGTGATCCCCGGCTGTAATGTCTGTATACTCTTATATTCTGTCATCCCTGGCTGTAATGTCTGTATACTCTTATATTCTGTGATCCCGGCTGTAATGTCTGTATACTCTTATATTCTGTGATACCCGGCTTAAATGTCTGTATACTCTTATATTCTGTGATCCCCAGCTGTAATGTCTGTATACTCCTATATTCTGTGATCCCTGGATGTAATGTCTGTATACTCTTATATTCTGTGATCCCCGGCTGTAATGTCTGTATACTCTTATATTCTGTGATCCCTGGCTGTAATGTCTGTATACTCTTATATACTGTGATCCCTGGCTGTAATGTCTGCATACTCTTATATTCTGTGATCCCTGGCTGTAATGTCTGTATACTCTTATATACTGTGATCCCTGGCTGTAACGTCTGTATACTCTTATATTCTGTGATCCCTGGCTGTAATGTCTGTATACTCTTATATTCTCTGATCCCCGACTGTAATGTCTGTATACTCTTATATTCTGTGATTCCTGGCTGTAATGTCTGTATACTCTTATATTCTGTGATCCCCGGCTGTAACGTCTGTATACTCTTATATTCTGTGATTCCTGGCTGTAATGTCTGTATACTCTTATATTCTGTGATCCCTGGCAGTAATGTCTGTATACTCTTATATTCTGTGATCCTCGGCTGTAATGTCTGTATACTCTTATATACTGTGATCCCTGGCTGTAATGTCTGTATACTCTTATATTCTGTGATCCCTGGATGTAATGTCTGTATACTCTTATATTCTGTGATCCCTGGCTGTAATGTCTGTATACTCTTATATACTGTGATCCCTGGCTGTAATGTCTGTATACTCTTATATTCTGTGATCCCCGGCTGTAACGTCTGTATACTCTTATATTCTGTGATCCCTGGCTGTAATGTCTGTATACTCTTCTATTCTGTGATCCCTGGCTGTAATGTCTGTATACTCTTATATTCTGTGGTCCCCGGCTGTAAAATCTGTATTCTCTTATATTCTGTGATCCCTGGCTGTAATGTCTGTATACTCTTCTATACTGTGATCCCTGGCTGTAATGTCTGTATACTCTTATATTCTGTGATCCCCGGCTGTAACGTCTGTATACTCTTATATTCTGTGATCCCTGGCTGTAATGTCTGTATACTCTTCTATTCTGTGATCCCTGGCTGTAATGTCTGTATACTCTTATATTCTGTGGTCCCCGGCTGTAAAATCTGTATACTCTTATATTCTGTGATCCCCGGCTGTAATGTCTGTATACTCTTATATTCTGGGATCCCCGGCTGTAATGTGTGTATACTCTTATATTCTGTGATCCCTGGCTGTAAAATCTGTATACTCTTATATTCTGTGATCCCCGGCTGTAATGTCTGTATACTCTTATATTCTGTGATCCCGCTGTAATGTCTGTATATTCTTATATTCTGTAATCCCCAGCTGTAATGTCTGTATAATGTCATATTCTGTGATCTCGGCTGTAATGTCTGTATACTCTTATATTCTGTGATGCCTGGCTGTACTGTCTGTATACTCTTATATTCTGTGATCCCCGGCTGTAATGTTTGTATACTCTTATATTCTGTGATCCCCAGCTGTAATGTCTGCATACTCTTATATTCTGTGATCCCCGGCTGTAATGTCTGTATACTCTTATATTCTGTGATCCCTGGCTGTAATGTCTGTATACTTCCATATTTCCTCCCCCGCCCAGGAGCTGTGGTATATCCCACTTGTTCCATTACACAGGGGAATATCTCAGGACAGGAACATCCTATTGTGGAACTTATTTTTGTTCTAAGATTTATTAATCAAAATGAATGTTCATGGCACAACCCATTTAAATGAGTCTGACGGTGAGTAGATGACAAGCTCAATAGTAGCAGCCATTTCTTTTTGGCATGTTTTATTTTTTATTTTCTTTCTTTTTTATTTTTTTTTTTTTAATGAATATACTTGCTATTGTTGTGGAGCCTGGAAGGACACGACGGCCATAGTGACGGCTTAGAAGCAATCTTCATTAAACACCCAGGTATGGGCTGGTATGGGAATCTTGACTTCTTGTATATCAGATATGGATTCCAGTCATTATTGACTTCGGATATTCTGCCGGGTTCACATCTGTAAACTGATTGAAATCTCACAATATAAAGTTCCCCTTAGTAGTGACAGGACTTTCCATCAGTGACACTCTGAAATCCTAATTGCTATCCCCAATGTGACACGGAACATCTGAACCGAGAGCTCATTGATGTTGCGATTCAGGAAACATCTATTTTTCCCTCTTTTTTTCACACAGCCTGAAGGAAAACATATTGTAACGTAATTGGCATTGATGCCGGAGTGATGGGCAAGATGGTTGACACATCTGTTGTCGGAGCTTGTGATCTGCAAGAGATCTGGACCAGAGACTGTCAGGTTTTGTTGATATGGACGGAACGATGAATCTGTTGTTGTTTGGCAGCTGTTGTCACGAACAGTAACATAAGAGTGGACTTCGGTTGTTGTCTTAGACACTTGTGTTTTACAGATGTTGACTCATTTTTTCAGCAGATGCAGATAACATGGCTGCTATTAGCACTGGTGTAACTTGAAGCTTATGGGCCCCGATGCAAAGGCTCCAATGGGGCCCCCGATTATTGCAAATCTTTAATAGCATTATTCTTTACTATAGGCCAAAGGGACTTTTAGGGCCCCCTAGGCTTCCGATTGCAACCCCTGCACCTGTTGTAGTTACTGTTACAGGTTATTTATGGCACTGCAGTTCGAGAGCTGAGCTGCAATTTCAAAAACAACCCATAGACAGTGTGGCGCTGTTTTCGACGAAAGCAGCCTCGTTTTTAAAACCCTGAATAGTCCCTTAAAATTATAAATGAGGGTCGTTGTTAGGCTAGGGTCACACATAAGCCCTTGGTCCGTTTTTGGCTTCATTTTTGTCATTTTTTTTTTTCTAAGTCCAAAAACTGACAGAAAAACGGATTGGATGTAATAAACACCCTGTCCGTTTTTTTCTGGACCTCAAAACATTGCTCTGTCCGTTTTTGAGCCAAAAACGTTTTTGGCATCAGTTAAAAAACGCATGCGTTTTTTTAACATGGTGCCCTATGGGAAACGCATGCGTTAACGCATGGCACATATAGGCACCTGCGTTAACGCATGTGTTAACGCATATGCGTTTTTAATGAAAAAATGACTAAGTCCAAAAACGTTCAGGGTGCAGGAGGCTCAAAAAGCACCCTATAAAAAACAATGCTTAGGGATCCCTGATGAAGGTGCCAGGAGGGCACTGAAACGCGTAGGAGAATAAAGGAGGTTTTGATGAAGATTTTCTACTCGTATTTATTGGAGTGAGTGATCCTGGCAGCGCGGACTACAGCACACCTTTTTTCCCTAAGCATTGTTACAACCTACACATGAGTGTGGCCGGTGGGAGTCCAGCAGCAGCCATCAGGACATTACCAATAAGCCTTCAAACCAGTTGTGGGTCTCACAACTGGACCAGGTGAGCAGATTTAATTACTCACCATTACACCCATCAGTGTCTAGTGATAAGGGCACTATTGCGCCTCTTGTCCCCCCCCCTTTCTCTTGTTTTACCCTATAAAAAACGGATTGGTCATGGAAATCACTTCCAAAAACTGACTTCTATGTGTGACCCCAGCCTTACTAGGTATCTCTGTCTATGTGCTGTGTTTGGCATTTTAGCTCCGCACAATTCACTTGAACAGGACTGAGTGGCAATGCCAGATGTCTAATGAACTCGTCAACTCATATAGATGTGCTTGCCAAAGTTTTCCTTTCTTTGGTCTGTTTTCCAGTCCCGGTGACTTGCACACCCTCAAGACCATGAATTCCACCTGTCATGGAATAATATTACAGCTTAGGAGTTGTAGATGGCACACTACAAAAAGGTAATGAGTTTTTATCAACGCTTAAAGAGGTAGTCCAGTACAATGTATAGTGGCACATCGAATCAAAGCTGTGAAAGAAGTAATTTTCCAAATAGCGTCTGTTTCCAGTTTGCCTATGAGTGGCGCCATCACTGTCCACTCAGTCATCACATGAACCCCGGCTGCAGTGACCTCTGATTTCCAATGATGGAAGTTGACCCGGCATCACCTAGGCAGGACCCAGTCTCGGTGTCTGATTGACTGGGCTGTGGACAGAGTTGCACTGCATGTCACAGCCCAACATGGCGCATGCTTGCAGTGCTCTGTTAATTAAAGCAGTGAAAGAGAGATTGTGCATGATACTGGACTGTGACGTGCAGTGAAACTCCATCCACAGCCCAGTCACTCAGGGAGACTGGGTCCCGCCTAGGTGATACCAAGCCAACTTCCAATCCACAAGACTTGGAACATCAGAGGCCGCTGCAGCCGGGGTCATGGGATGGGGACTGAGTGGACAGTGATAGCGCTACTCATGGCCAGAATTGCAAACGGACAGTATTTGGAAAATCAATGTGGCCACTATACATTGTAGTGGACTGCCTCTTTAAGTGCTATGTATTTTTGTTTACAAAAAACAACAACAAACCCCATACCCATTTTCATGTCTCAAGCAATCCAAGGTAATGAATATAGAGAATACATAGCATTGCTTTGGATATGTACAGCTCCTTGTTAAGTTGGCTTCACTCATCAGTGAAATGCGGATTGTTCTCGCAAGGGGAGGCTTTGCCTGACTGCTGGGTCTCACAACCTGAGCTTTGCTGCTCCATGTGTCAAGAGTTATTTCTCTGAATATTTTGATTACCTTTTGGGCATTATTGCCCTCTTCCCAAATGGTGTCCTTTGCCTCATATGCCCTTTGTCTTTCTGCCTTTATAAACTCCACCCCAGCCTCTAGTCAGTGCTAGAATATTCTGCCTGTCTTCCTTGTTACTAGTGGCTTCTCAAGTTCTCTACTTACTCCTGAAAATCCTATGTGAATCTCCTGATTGCTGCTCTTCAGAGGTTGTGCTACCTACACCTGTGTCAACCAACGTTCCTTCTGCTTCAGGCTGCTTGTACTACTCCCTCTGCTACGGATCTTGCTGCACTTGTCTTTGCTGACACATAAGGTGGTTGCTGCTCTGTCGCTTTCTACATTTAAATAGATGCAGAGCACAACACTGTTCTGGTCTTCTGAACTCTGGTAATTTGCTTTGCATCTGGTTCTGAACTTTCTACAAATTCCTTCTCAGGCCTCCCTGGATGATTTAATGAGTTATATAGACTTGCTTATACATATCTGTGTTTGGACTTGACATAGACTTTCCTTTTACAGCATCTCCAAGTGTAAACTGCGCTTTATAGACTGCTCCGCTGATTGCATTTTCCTTTGAAGTTTTTTCAACAGAATTTTCATTTTGGTTTCATTCAATATATATACTGTGTGTTTATGGACTGAGTTTTTCTCTCCATTTAGTTGTTTATCACCGCATGTTATAATGTAGACTTTTTCACCTATAAAATGTGTTCTGTGGTGTCTTTGCTCCACACAAAAAGACTCCTGAGTTATCCATTATAATTATTACAATATGTATGTATGAGCTTGAATTCCCACCGGGCACCCCCGCGAATATCGCCCCCTGTTCAGCAGCAGGTGGCACACCACCCCTGGGTGGGGGGAAGGTGCGCAAAATGCGGCCGGCGAGGAGAAACCACGGATGCTGCAGCAGGAGGCTCGATGATGCCTCCTGACTGCTGCGCCCAGGGCAGATGCCCCGCCAGCTTCCCCCCTGGATACGGCACTGGAGCTGAGCTACCTGCTTCCATATACAAAGGTCAGGAGATACTGCAGTCTGACCAGGTCTTCCAAGACGAGAACCATTTGAATGTTCGAACCAGGCCATTGGGTACCTCTGCACTCTGTATGCCGCTATATGGTGTCGTCACATGGCATTGTATTGCTGATGACACAATTTAGTTTTCTGTTGGATACTAACAAGAGTTGAGAATGGATTCCATAGGCTGGAATGGATGCTTTATTACGGCTTGGATATGTGCAGAACTGTTATATGCCGAAACGCAAGAGGTCTAAAGCTAAAGCTATCGAACCAAACCCATTCTTGAGCAAAACAATTTTATTTTCATCACTAGGCTTGACTTTTAAAAATGTTGCCGGGGGATTAACATCAATAGCAAAATCTGAGTAACATTTTCATATTCGTTATAAATGATCAGATGTTGATATCCAACATGTAAACACAATCACTTCGTTCCCACATCGAGTCCTGTAGGTTCTCAGGATCTAAGGACGTGATAAGAGTCTGAACCATCAGAGGTCCTTGAAGTGAGAACCCTCTAGGTAGGAGAGAAGTGTTATTTTAATTCCAAAATCACACTTTCCCTATTTGAAATACAGGTGCATCATACTTAAGATCGCAGCAAGCATGTAAATAATGGTTTTCCTGCATCACCGAGTGCCATCAAGATTTGATGATTGAATCAAAGTATTATCGCTAGACTTTCAAAGATTTAGCTGAAGGCAAAGATGGCTCGGCAAATAATCCGAGTTCTGTGTTCCATTGGTGCATCATCTTAAAGCCGATATACTTTGTTTTTGATCCTTGGGATTTCTCTAAGGAATAGAGAGAGGAGCAAGGATATTATCTGTTTTATTTAGAAGGCTGAAATTTTCTCAAAAAATCTAATTGTTGACCTTCTTTAATATGCAAGTAGTAACGAAGCTGATCTGTGAGACAATAATTTATTTACAGCCTATAAACTGCCCATGGATCTGTTAATGTGGCCTGTTTGCATGAACTATTGAATTGATGGACTATTTAGATGCTAACGGACTTACTATGTGTGGAGCCCACTGAGACGGGGTACTCGGTACCGGACCGGGGTACTGCTGGGGATGTCATGGAGGTCCTGGTCCGGACCGTGTCCCGGGTTCACACAAGTAAAAGTCTGCGGAAAAGGAATGCACATATAGGGTCTTATCTCAATTAAACACTTTCGCTTTGCGATGTGGAATTGCTCACCTTTGTCAGTTGTGATCACCCAAAACTGGTAGAAAAGCGTTAGGGCAGCTGCTGCAGGGACCGCACTCCCACAGGAAAACGTGGTTGTGATGCAAAAGTTCTTTGGACGAAGTGCCTTGATGTCTGCGCTGCTGCTACAGGATCAAAGGAACCGAGACACAGGGATGTCTGGATATTTGCTGATCTAGACATCCCTGTGTCTCGGTTCCTTTGATCCTGTAGCAGCAGCGCGGACATTAAGGCACTTCGTCCAAAGAACTTTTGCACACAAGTAAAAGAGAACATATACAGGGGATAGAGTTTGTCGTGATGCCACCCACGGGTTGTGGTCAGGGTGACCACCGCTGCTGCAGAACATCCGGGGATGATGTTTGGCAGCTTTAGATGGAACGGCTCTCCGCAGGTAGAGCCTGGTTCCCAGGGGCAGTGGTAATTAAAGTCTATGATGGATGTTATAGATGTTGCAGGAAAGGGATAATAGTGGAGACGGGGCTGCTTGTAGGAGTAATTAGGACTTGAGTACAAGGATCACACACTCACGTTTCTGAAGTTTTCCAAAGCTTTACTGTAGATGTTCTTTACATAGAATTGTCCACGGAGTCTGTACCGGGGCCGGGTTGCTCCCACCCTGTCCGGGTCCTCAGCTTCCTCCTGCTGCGCTGTGTGTGTGGCCCTGCTGCTGCTTTTAGCTGAGCTGCTGGCACTGTTTCTCCTCACATGTACCCCCCCCTTGGCTAGGCAACTTGAGTCTTCCTTGTGCTTCTGACCCCGCCGTGTTGCTTCGCTGAGGTACAGTGTCGATCTACAACCTCCACTATCCCGGTATTAACTGTGCTCTGTGTGTCAGTCACAGTTTCGGATCCGGAATCCGATCTGTGCGCTCCTCCGGGGCGAGTGGTGATGTTACTCAGTCTCCCAGATGTGTTCCTCTGTCTTCTGTTTTCCTTCCCTCAGACCCTGGCTAGGCCTGTAATCGAGGAGCAGACTGTAGAGAAGCAGTCTCCCTCTCAGTTCTCCCAGAAATTGGACTCATAACAATACTGCTACGTACTGAACTAACTACTTCCTCTTGACCCGGAGTATATAAGGGAGCTGGTTTAGCTCCCCCTCCTGTCCCAGAGGTGCTAGTGTAGTGTCAGTGTTGTGTGGGGAGGGAACCTGTGTGATATTACTGTGGCACGTTAACCCTTGGGGTGTCACACTATGTATATAGTGTATATTGCACTTGTCATATTCAGGGGTGGGCTGGGCCAGTGGGCAAAGATGCATTTGCCCCCCCCTCCTTGGCCTGGGGACTTAGCACTTATAATATATAGGAGACCTGGTGGTTTGAGGGGTCCTCTCAAAGGGTAAGCAGACTTGGAAGCAAAGATGGGTAAACTTATCAGTGTGAATCAAGTTTGTGTAGAATTTTAAGAATTTGCTGAAACCGGCAAATTCAAAGAATATACGATTTAAATATTGCAGAATATTGCATCAGACTGAGTAGGCTCACATGATATCAGGCACAAACAGGCAAGCTTCCCAATAATGCCTTGCAGGTATCACATCACATGGTGTAGCACAGACAATCAGAAGACTACCATAGTCTGTATAAAAGCAGAGAAAGGGAATGCAGCAGTCACTTTGTGGTAAGTCTGGATAACGAGAGGATGTCACATAGGGAAAGGAAGAGAAAGAACGCTGAAGAAACTTTATAGACAGTGTGTGACCGAGTGAAGAAGATTAGTGTTTGAAGAACTAACATACAAGAAAGATATTATGATGCAGATAGTTAAAACTTAAAAGAGATTGTCCATCACTTAAACATTGATGGCTTATCCTTACACGATGTCATCAATACCTAATTGGCTGGGGTCTGATGCCCAGTACCCCGCTGATCAGCTGGTCTTGCTCTCGGTGCCAGTGGCGGCAGTAGGAAATGTTCATTTCCGGACCTGCTCCGTCTTCTGATAGTGGCCCCATCTGGGTATGGCACATCTGCCTACTATTCAAATCAATTGAGGATGTGCAGTACACACCCACTATCAGAAGATGGAGCAGCTCCGGAAATGAGCATTTCCAGGCACCTGATGATACAGACATCACTGGGAACAGATGATCGTCAGGGGTGCAAAGTATCAGACTCCAATCTGATATTGATTACCTCTCCTAAGGATAAGTTTATCAATGTTTAAGTAGTGGACAATCTCTTTAACACAACAAAAGCCTTTGAACCTGTACAGTTAGGCTGGCTTCATACCACGTTTTTTGGGATCCTGTTCTGTCTATTTTGAAAAGGACAGAACAGGATCCTGTTTTGCCTCTCAAGTATCCCTATAGTTGGCCATAAACGGGCATCCAAATCTGCCAGTTCAGTCCCGGATTCGTTGCTGTCCTGTATTTTCTTGGTCCCAAAATCGGAGACAGCTCCAATTTTGGGCTCCGGTAAAAAAACAGATCAAACCGGACAGAAAAGAATCCAGGATGAAAAGGCACACTTAACATGGGAGTGAAAGGACGCCGGATCCAGGAAAAATCAGGATCGTTTCCCGGGTCCAGTTTTAGTGTACTGAGCACGCTGTTCACGTAATTTCACTTTAATAGTGTATCTACACACACTGCTAAAGTGAAATTAAAGAAAGGAATGGTTAAAAATAAAAAACAAAATGCTCACCTCTCTGCCGAGTATCCCGTGATGAGAGACATCCAGCCCCAATGGCTGCAGGACCTTAATCAGTGGATTGAGAAGGGGTGGCAACCCGATCGGCTAATGTGTCACATGACTGCATCAGCTGAGCAGTTTAAATCGCCTGCCAAACCAGCGGGCGGGCAATTTAAACCGCTCAGCTGATACTGTCATGTGACACATTAGCTGATTAGTTACCACCCTGCCCGGTCAGCTGATTAAGGTCCTGCAGCCATCGGAGGTGGACGCCTCGCATCACGGGACACTCGGCAGATAGGTGAGCAATTTTTTTTCATTTTTAACCATTCCTTTCTTTAATTTTGCTTGTTCTACATACATTGCGAAAGCGAAAGTAACAGCGCTGACACCACATGCCTGTACTTTGCAGGCTCGGCTCCTCCCAGCTCTTTCTGTGTCCGGATATCTCAAAATGACGGATCCAAACACAGAAATGGCATCTGGAGTTACAATCCGGGCCTGTCCATTCCTGTCCGTGTGGTTCTGCAAAATACAGGATCCCCACGGACAGGAACAAAACCGTGGTGTGAAGCCAGCCTTAGGAGTCATTTTACACTCTTCTGCACAGGGAGATCTTTCTGGATTCTGATATCGTTGCCATTCTAAGGCTGTGTTCACATGTCCAGTAATCATCAGTTACAATGGACTCAGCAGCAATATGTTAGCAAAAAACGTATAGGCAACTGCTTTGTCTGTTTTTAAAAAACAGATATCAGCTGGATCCCTTTTTATTAACATTGAAGTCTATGGAAAATGTATCTATTAATTAGATTGCAATCTTCTATTTGAACTGATCCAGTAGCAATTAAATCCTTTACAAATAAAAGTAAAACAGAAGGCTAATGAAAAGATCCATTATCTATAGGCTTCAATGATAAAAAAAAAACAGATGCAGCTGAAATCATTTTTTTACAGACAAAAAAATTAGGACCTACACAACTCTTTTGCAACGATTGCTGCTGGATCTGTTCTACCAGATGATTACTGGACATGTGAACATAGCCCTAGAAAAGCTAAATCTGTATGGTGGATCAGGCAGAATAGGTCGATTTGTAATTGTTTAGTCTTGGTCAGGGCTATCCCAGCTCATGCAGGAACCACTAGGGGTGCAGAGTTGGGAAACAGTAGTCTGTACAGGGAACACTAGTCTGTACAGGAACCACCTGGGCCAGTTCAGTTTTTAGTGTGTTATTTATTTCCCGTATGAGTTGCTACACAACCAAATAGTACCTATTGCCTCACATTACATGCTTTTAAAGTAAGAAATTAATCTGATAACAATCCTACAACCTCAACCATCAGTAGTACAAAAAATGTTGAATCGACTCTCTAAAAGACCAAAACTTGATCGTTTGACTGTCAGATCTCACCAAACTCGATTGTATTGAATTATTTTTACCAAAAGACATCTACTTACTAATTGCCTTGTTACCAGATGGGTCAAGATGTACTTTTTATTTCAACACCATTTGGTCCTTGTGACAGCCCAGATGGTCCACTGAACATAAAAATAGGATGCCTAATTGGAACCAAGTGAAGGATAGTGCCAATATAAACCGGCTGTATACTGATCTCAAACCCCGGGCCCTCAGTCAACCATGACTTGCATGATTCAGAACATCGCTACATCTCGTCGCCGACTGTTGTGTGTGACCCGATCCCATCATGTGACCACTGCGTCACAGATGGTCCTGCCTGTACGAAAAATAACGTGTACAAAGCACTGAAAGGAGCTGTGTGCGCAGCGAGTCACATGATGCCACCACACCCTGACCCGCCGGTCACACAGTCCTTGTACTGTATGCATGTGACGTTATGATCGCACCGAAAGACCTGTGTGATCAGGACACATGATCACCAATCACGTGACCCGCATGTCACACAGGTCCTTGTACTGTATGAAAGTGACTGTGTATGATAGCACCGAAAGGACCTGTGTGACTGCAGCGAGTCACATGATCCACCACATCACGTGACCCGCCATGTCACACAGGTCCTTGTACTGTACGAATGTGACTGTGTATGATAGCACTGAAAGGACCTGTGTGACTCAGCGAGTCACGTGATCCACCACATCATGTGATGTCCTGCGTCATGCAGGTCCTTTCATTGGTTTTGTACCCAGTCAATTCGCACAGCGCAAGGAACTGTGTGAATCAGCGGGTCACATGATGTGCGGTCACGTGACTCACCGCGTCACACAGGTCCTTGCACTGTACAAAAGTGACTGTGTATGAATGCGCTGAAAGGACCTGTGTGACGCGCGTATCACAGGGGGAAGATAGTTCAAATGAGAGAGCGCAAGAGGGGAGAGTGAGAGCAGCCAGAGGGGGAGAGACGGCCACCCCTCGATCACCACAGAACCCGCCCCCATTGTGACATCACCGCCCTCCCGATGTGATAGCATCAGGCCTCCATCTAGTTTGGGAAGTAACTGGAAATCTGCCCAAAACAGCTGAAGAAATTGGGAATATTTTGGTTTCCGCAGTTAAAGGCGGAAGGACGTTGCTGAATGACCTTTTTGACTTTCTTAAATGAGAAGATTCATGTGATACAGATGTGACGTCCTTTGTAAAAATGAAGAAAATATCAAACCTTTGTTGTTTTGAAGTTTTTTTTTTCCTTCCCCTTATTTGCATTTCACTTTAAGTGCCCTTAACATGATTTAAAATGTATTATCTCAAGTTGAAATGCCGTCTGATAATCACCTCTCCAGGAGTAAAGAGTACGGCATCAAGGACATGTTAATTCTAGACTGTCATTTTAATCACGAGTGAGGAGGACATTGAATCTTTCGGGACTTTAGGATGAAATTAGCATATGAATTGTATTAAGAAACTGTGACTGTCGCAATTTATTTTATTTTTATTTAGTCTTGAAAGTCAGGCTGTGAAGGTGGTCAGAGGTGAAAAGCCCTGCTCTTGATGTATTTACAAACCAGACTAAATTATAGCTGTCACGCTCACAAGCCAAGAGACTGTAAAACAGTGGCCCTTAACCCGTGACCCTTCAGAGGCTACAAAAATTAAAGTAGCCTCTTGTATGACAATGCCCTGGCTCCTCTGGAGATTACAACCACTTGATTCCAAATTAGGGCCAAGTTCACATGTCCAATACACATCTGTTAGAACAGATACAGCAACAATCCGTTAGAAAACATTTGTTCAAACACAACTTTATTGTCCCTTTTGAAAAGATTTATTTTTTCTGGATCCATTTTTTTTTAACATGGAAGTCTATGGAAAACGGATTGGTTAACAGATTGCTATTTATCTTCCTTTTGACACTGCTCCAGTGCTAAATAGCAACCAGTTACCGGGCTCTGTATAGATATAGCAGAAGGGAGAGATAATAACAGTCAGAAGCTAAAATGAAGGCTGAGTCAGCAGGGAAAGGGTCTTTCACCCCTTAAGCATAGAAGAGAAAGTCTATCTGCAAGACAGTCAAGTGAACTCTACAGAAGGCCTGCAATCAATTACTTTCTGATCCAGGTCCTCCAGAGGTGACATCAGGACAAAGCACACCCATGGCAGTACCCACTTTCTATGTGGGGCCTCTGGACCTGGTTTGGCCAGATGAGATAAATGGAAGAAACGTGTCAACCAGTTGGGGTTCACTTCCAATGCAAGTACCAATATCCTTTCCTCAGGACCATAACCCTTCCAGTGCACAAAATATTGAATAAGTTAGATACCATTGGCCCACATTCAGCAAAGTGATTTCTCCACTTGATGATGTCACAACTAATGCTGATGACACCAGGAACAGTTTGGCCACAGCTCTCATCACGAAGGATTTATTTATATCCCCTGGGGCAGAGTAGAACAATTTCAGTGAAAAATGGAGCTTCTTGCATGCTCCTCTTTGGCTCTAACTAGTTACTTGGTGTCACTCTAAAGGGAAGATCTAAGGTCTGATCTGGGAGGAAATCAGTAATGCTGATTGAGAGAGTGCTTACCTGGTGGTGTTTGTGTACCCACAACCACAGGAAGCCACTCAAAGATGTGGTCGCTACAGCTCCTCGGTGTCACAAGGAGACGCAGGTTTAACTACCAACTCCAGGGAAAGGGACACCTAATTTCTCCCTCAACATAGATACCCTGCACTGTCCCTTATCCCTGAAGTATGCCTGAAGGCGGTGAGGTCTGAGCTGCCAGCATAACCCTATCTCCTGAGATACCCAATAACAAAAACCCTCTCCCCACCCAAAGGAACAGAGAAAACCCAAAATACATAATACTTAAATATGCTTCAATCAACAGCGGGGAACGGCACCAGGTCAGCTGATCTTCACAGCAGTAGCTCACACACATCTACACACCAGGCTGGTCAGAGTAAGTATGAGCTATCACCAACAAAGCTGGAACACATGGCTTAAGAAGATGTGGGAGTGGACATACACTGTAACATGCCTTCCTAGCACTAACGTGAAGGAACAACATTAACCCTTGATGATACTGAAGAAATAAACAGCTACATTATAACAACACAAAAAGCTGTCACAGATGTGTAACACTTGGATTGCAGAGATAGAAAACAGGAGCTGAAGGGTAAAAATCTGCACTGACGATGGACAAAGATGCATAGGATACAGAGAGACAGGTCAGGTAAGTATATTCCAAGCAGTTTATTAGGTCTACGTGTTTTGAAATGTAAACTTCTTCTACAAAACTACAAAATAAAATCAGTAGTGATTTCTGTCCTGAAGAAGTAAATTATACTGCGAAACATGTAGACATAATTAACTGCTTGGAATATACCTATCTGGGTTGGCCTCTGCAACCTGTGCATCTTGTTCTTCTTCAGAAGCGCAGACTTTAACCCTTCGTCTCCTGTTTTCCAGTTGCCTGGGGTAGCACACCGAGCTGACCAATTGTTGCCCATGCTTTAGATTATTCTATGTGGGTTTATTTCTTATTTCTGCCTGCTGCTTGTCTGCAAATCCTTTTGAGCTCAAGAAAGAACTATACATTCTATATATAACTACAGTATACATATTCAAGGGGCAGGACCTGCTACTATTTACTCTACTCTTTCTGATTCAGCACAGCAGCTCAGTGTGTTAACTTTTTATGCTCTTATCCATCACTTCATACATAACTCCAGCAACATTGGTGGCATTTTGTCTGGTCATGTTAAACCTGATATATATCTCCTACAAAATGTATTGACGCACACAACACCAATCTGTCACATCACACAAGTTTATAAGGCAGCCGGGGCTCCCATAACCATGGCTCTTTCTTTAAACTCTCTTACATGCTTCAAGCATTACATCATCCAGTGTCAAATCAAGGTACATGCACCAAGTAGCGGCCAACTCCGACTTCTCCTGCAAAAGGCCATCCTGGAACAGTATTTCTAGTGTTATCAACTTACTGATTGATACACTGGTTTGATAGCATGTAACTGTGGATACAATGGAAAAAAGAATTCAGTAACAATAAACACATAATTATCAACAATCTGTGCAGTGAAAATATTACAGTGAAACTTAAAGGGGCAATTAAGGGTAGTATGCCTCTTTAAATCTACATGCTGCTTTATAATTCTACTTCATGTGGGCCTGATGCTATCGCATTGGGAGGGCGTGTGATATATGATGGGCGCGGGTTCTGGGGCACCAGCAGCCCCACCGTCCACTGTCTTTCTCCCTCCTACGCTGTCTTCTCCCACATGTGCTTTATACTTTGACCTGTCTCCCCCCTGTGCACTCTCTCTCTCCCCCATGCACTCCCCCTTGTGCTGTCTTCTCTCCCCTGTGCTGTCTTATTCCCTCATGTGCTCTCTTCTTTGTGCTATCTCGCCCTGTGCTCTCCCCTCTGTATGTTGTCTGTCTCGCTCCGTGTGATGTCTTCTCCCCACTGTGTGCTCTTTCTCCCCTTATGCGCTTGCCCCTCCCCCTGTGTGCTCTCTTTGCCCCCTGTGTGCTATCTCTGCCCCCTGTGTGCTCTCTTTGCCCCCTGTGTCCTCTCTCTGCCCCCTGTGTGCTCTTTCAGCCCCTGTGTGCTTTCTTTGCCCCCCTGTGCTCTCTTTACCCCCCTGTGCGCTCTCTTTGCCCCCCTGTGCGCTATCTCTGCTCCACTGTGTGCTCTCTGCCCCTGTGTGCTCTCTTTGCCCCCTTTGTGCTTTCTCTGCCCCCCTGTGTGCTCTCCCCTCTGTATCTTGTTTGTCTCCCCCGTGTGATGTCTTCTCTCCACTGTGTGCTCTTTCTCCCCTTATGTGCTTGCCCCTCTGCCTGTGCACTCGCCCCTCCCCCTGTGTGCTCTCTTTGCCCCCCCGTGCGCTATCTCTGCTCCACTGTGTGCTGTCTGCCCCCTGTGTGCTCTCTTTGCCCCCTGTGTGCTTTCTCTGCCCCGTGTGCTCTCTTTGCCCCCCCTGTGCGCTATCTCTGCTCCCACTGTGTGCTCTCTTTGCCCCCTTTGTGCTTTCTCTGCCCCCCTGTGTGCTCTCTCTGCCCCCCGTGTGCTTTCTCTGCCCCCTGTGTGCTCTCTCTGCCTCCCCGTGTACTTTCTCTGCCCCCTGGGTGCTCTCTCTACCCCCGTGTGCTCTCTCTGCCCCCCTGTATGTGCTCTCTGTTCCTCTGTGTGCTCCCTCCTCTCTGTTTTGTCTCTCCCCCTTGTGCTCTCTGCCTCCTGTGGTGTCCAAAGATTACGGCATGACTAACTGGGCCTACGCGTACCTGGCACTTGCATACACAGTTACTGTCCAAAGGTAGCGGCAGTCTGACTAACTTGGCCTGCATGCCTTGGCTAGGCGCAGGCACAGTTAGTCATTTGGCTGTGTGCGGCGGTGATGTTAGGTGGCAGGCTGTGGGTGGCGCGAGCTGCGGGTTGTGCGGTGGTGATTTCCTGGCATTTGTTTTGGGTGGGGTCAGGTCTGGTTGTCAGCAGCATCGCTGACGGTATTGTGCGAGGGGCTACTGCCGCCAGAGGGCGCCATATTTGCACACTCATCACTTAGCTGTCTCTGGCGCGTGATACGGAGACATCAGGACGGACGTTGATGACAGATGGGACTTCGTGATTATGTCAAGTAGATTACCGCCTTTAACGCATTATTGATCATAAGGAGACGGCAGACCTCCAAGGTGAAAAATTACACAAGCATTCTACAAAATGCTATATTTCTGAATTTTTTCAAATTAGTGACATGGAAAATGAAAATGAAAAATATAATTAATGTAAAGCTTGCTTCCTGCAGTTATTTTCTGCCATTTCAATGGATAACTGTATCACTGGTTCTGCTCTGTTATCATCGTTTGATTCTAAATTCATTAAAGATTGCGCTCCCTTCTTTGTTCTCTGGCATTTCACATCCCTTTGTTTTCTGTTCGGTGACTGATGGTTGTCTTATTTGCCATGAACGCCGCTGACATCTTTTTTCTCTTTTTGATGTCGGTGAGTCATGACCATTTTTAAAGTTTTAAGAGTCCTGTCTTGCTATTAATATTCTTTGCATTGCGTCAAACTGAACAGAGACGCGAGTATGTCACCGCTGGGGGTGCGAGACAATTGACTATTTCGGAACACTTTGGTAATCATATCTAGGAAAGGTACATTTGGTGAAAAGGCACCGTAGGGTTCTCATGATAGCGTTTATTGTGCTTGTGCCTTTCTAATATTGCTTTGATCGTTGCCATGAAAGCTCCGGTGCATGTTATACTTTGCTAAACTACATTGTACCATGTCATTTTGTATTCATGGCTGTACTGTGTGTATAATTCTAGATCTTTGCTAAATAGGTGAATTTGCCAGATTTAAGCAAAATGTTGCATGCTAAACTTGGAGCAATTGTGACCGACCTACGTTGGATGAAAACGATTTAATATCTATCTAGTTAATTGCAGCTTTTTTCCCGCCTTGTGTGCCAACCTACCCGAGTATACCTGAAGCTTTCGAACCATATAATTTGGCTATTATGAAGAATGGTAAACTGAGCTGCTAAAAATATGGTTTATTAACATCTTTCTCAATAGGGAAAAAGTTGACAGCGTAAATTAATCTGGTATTCCAATGTAATATATTTGTTCCTTATCCTCTGCATGTTGGTCAGATGTATGGACCTTTGTAACATTCTA
The DNA here is from genome assembly GCA_033576535.1 of Allobates femoralis. NCBI lineage: Eukaryota > Metazoa > Chordata > Amphibia > Anura > Aromobatidae > Allobates > Allobates femoralis. The sequence continues at coordinate 40,841,605 of JARQOC010000006.1, read as the reverse complement.
AATCCTATAAAGGTCGCACATGCTACATCCCCCCATTTCATTTTGTAGTAATGTCTCTCATCTTGAAATAATTTTCTCTCTTCCTGGGCCCTTTCCACATATATATGTCTCCATCCTGGGTTCCCTTACATTTTAAATAATCAATGGAGGCAGATTCTTAGGGAGATCTGTGCCCCGCCCATAGATATAAACACCTCATTTACATATTGGGAAAAAAATATCGATTTCTCTAGAATAACCCATTGGTGAGCATGAAACTGGGGGGATGTGAGCATGAAACTGGGGGCAATATGAGCATGAAACTGGGGAATGTGAGCATGAAACTGGATGGGGGCAATATGAGCATGAAACATGATGGGGGGCAATATGAGCATGAAACTGGGGGAATGTGAGCATGAAACTGGGGGCAATATGAGCATGAAACGTGGGGGGCAATATGAGCATGAAACTGGGGGAATGTGAGCATGAAACTGGGGGGCAATATGAGCATGAAACTGGGGGCAATTGAGCATGAACTGGGGGCAATATGAGCATGAAACTGGGGGAATGTGAGCATGAATCTGGGGGGGGAGTGTAAGCTGCAACCTGGTGGGAGAGGGTGGGGGGAGTATGAGGGGCAAACTTTGGGGAGATGATGGTGGGAGAATATGTGAGCCAAACTGGGGGGACAGGGAGAGGGCAGTATATGTGAGCCAAATAAGGGGGGACAGGGTGGGGGGCAGTATATTTGAGCCAAACTGGGGGGGAGAGGGTGGGAGGAATATGTGAACCAAAGGGGCAAATTTGAGGATCCAGTATAAAAGTGTGGGGGATCAGTGTGGACACAGTATGAGGAGTGAGGGGGATGGCTGCAGCACTGTATGAGGAGTGAGAGGGGGGATGGCTGCAGTATGGTATGTGGCGTGAGGTGGGAAGAGTGCGGACACAATATGAGGAGTGAGGGCGACGGCTGGCAAATGAGCTGTTAAGATCTCTGGGCCTCAGCCTGATCTTCATGAGACTCCGCTCCAGAGCTTATTTTAAATGAAAGGGGGTAGTTACCAGTGTGAGATATGTAAATCAAGGGAGTGGACTGTCAGTCATTACATGTCTCACACTGGTAATGTTACCTTACATCTTAAATAATCAATGGAGGCAGATTCTTAGGGAGATCTGTGCCCCACCCATAGATCTAAACACTCATTTACATATTGGGAAAAAAATGTCGATTTCTCTAGGATAACCCATTAGAATTCAGATATCAAGGCATCATTTTATTCAGCTTCCTATGACCATCATGCTTAGATTGACGGGTGCATAGACTGATAAATTCCCTTTAAGGCATTACCAACCTTGTACATGACGACACTACACCAGATTTTGGGTCAAGTAGGAGTGGTAACAGCTTAATTAACATAAACAAAGGAAACAAGGTGACCCATGTTTTTCAAGTATGTTGGACCCAGTGGCATAACTAGAAGTTCATAGGTCCCAATCTAAAAGCTCCAATGGGGCCCCCAATTATTACAACATTTTAACAGCATCAGTCTTTTTTTATAGGCCTAAGGGACTTCTGGGGCCCCGTAGGCTACAGGGCTCAGATGCAATTGCAACCCCCACATATGTAGTTATGCCCCTGGTTGCACCCATGCTGAGCCACTGCTAATTCTAGTGGGCATATGTATATGTTCAGGACTCTCATTTTCCCGCCAGCTGAGGCTCATAATTCTTCATGATGGTGTGTAGCCCAACAAAGTTTGATCAAACCCAAGAACTGAAAAATCTCTCTCCTCTTAGATTGGACTTTTCCCTCTTAAATTAAGGTTGGTGCTCCTAAGATTCTATGTAAAGGTAAGGCGTGAGAAGGAGGGAGGATCTAGAGTTAGACACGGATGTTCCGCTGCAGGTACTCCCGGTACAATTTAGGTTCCGCATTTTGTAACGCGCTGTTTATGGTTCTTTTAATCAGTTTCCAAACTCAAACAAGAAACATCGTTTCACGTCTATATCAGCCGTGAAAAAGATTTAAGACGAGATGCGTTTACAAATGATTCCTTCCAGCTTACACCCAAAAGTCATTTGTGCGGCAGCTTTTGTTGGTGATACGTTGCAAAATCTCGTTATAAATTAATTGTTTTCCTCCAAGGCTAAATTTATATTCATCTTCCCCTTTTACACACACAACACATCGTCTTAGTCTGATGCAGAAAAATGAGATTCGTTTTAACTCTTGAAATTGATTTTTACCACAGTCAACTGTTTTTTGTATAAATCATGGAAGGCGCCGAGCGGGAAGGAAGGATGGATGCACCACGTGAGGCCAGGTCTCCGCTCTGATTTCCCTCGCTGTCTGTTTGACGGATCAGCGTGTTTCCATCGCACTACGAAGACGGGATTCAGGTTGCATTATTGAAGTGACGCTGGTTTTCCTACGCGTCCCGTGACTCCGTCATGTCAAACTACTGGTAGTGGGATTCCTTCTGTCTATCGAGCTAATGGCTTTGTAGGTCTTGGAAAATAAGGCTAAGAGTTGTTGTAAGGCTAAGAGTTGTGAGTGCGAAAATTTTCTATAGCGTCTGATTAAAAAAATCATGAAGTCACCTCGATGCATTGAATTCAAATTATTACTATTTATCCGGAATATAGTTTCCTAGCAACAGTTTGCAGACGGATTCTCGATTCCCCCCGGCTGCCTGTGGATAAACGACATATTGAATGCAGGGTACACCTTGTGTCTGAAAAGTGGACAGTATATTGCAGCTACGTGCTTATTACACTTCCTTTGGAGAAGAACTGTCGTCCCATCCTCCCAGAAATACCTTAAATCTAGGAATTGCTCAATAACGTTTATTTTCCCGATTGTGTCTTTAGAGAAAATTTATATCCAGGTCTTTCAGGACATGTAGAGCCATTTCGTGCCAGTTGAAACTCTGATAACTTGTTACTCCTCATGTGTCATGAGATCTTCCCCTTGACACCTATGGTTATGGTTCCCATTTCTCCCAACACCCATTGGTCTTCCTCTTTTTCCCTCTCTATACATTGTGAATGGCTAGTATGTATCACAGAGATGGTTGTCCTCTGGGATGTACACTTGGAATGTCTACTCTGGGACCTGTAGTGCGATGAGTATTGTTAAGGCATTCAATGGTCCAGGTTTACAGGTAGCTGGAGAGATGGTGGGTCTGGTTATCCACATACCTCCACCCATGATTGTGTTGGAACCACATGGTTCTGTGTTGGAGGTATCAAGTCTCCAAAGTGTGGCTCTCAATAAACTGTTCAGAACTCTAATCCACTGCGGGTAGATTCCCACAGTTGCAGACTGGCCTGAATATTGTTAATTTTTTTTATTTGTCTCCTGTTTTGTTTCTCTGTGCCAGTTTGTGAACCTAAGATATAAAGCTGAGTGTATGTATGTACGTGTGTAAGTGACATAGCCCCGCCACTCTACATAGCCATGCCCACTCATAGCACCACCCATTCATGGCCCCACCTCCTCCATATAGCCACGCCTCCTCCACATAGCTTCATTCCCATAATTCTGTGGAGGAGTGGAGCTATGAAGGAGCAGGGCTATACGTAGGGGATGAGATAACAGGAGGGTGGGGCTAAGTGTAGGGTGGGACTATGAAGGAGTGGGGCTACTGGAAGGGGGCATGGCTATTATGCATATACAAACACATACATACATTACCATTTATGGTGTGATATTACCATATATGAGCATTACGACAATATATAGGCTATTGCGCCTAGGCAATGCCGGGCTCTACAGCTAGTTTTTAATCATAAACCAACTGAACTTTAAATGGAATGTGTTCCTGTCACTACCGTGTGGACCAGCAAAGTGGGTAACCCCATCACTTATAGTGAGTGAACGCAATTTCTCCGAAGCCTGGATAACCAACAAGATGGGGTCTCACTTTCTAAGCACTAGCTCCTGCCCATGGCTAATTTCAACTGTCACTTGCCCTGCAGTTGGTTGTCGGGAAACCGACCCTCAAAAACCTATGTTATGACCTTATATAACTACCAGCAGTGATACATCTATAGATTTCACTACTAACTAATGCATTATTAGTTATAACATTGCCTATAGCAACCAGAGTGAAGCCTTCAGTATTGAAGCTGCTGAGGTAAAGTGAAAGCTGAGCTCTGATTGGTTGCTATAGACAACTAGACCCTTATCAAACATAACCAATAATCTAATAATTAATGCTGAATGCGTCCTCCTGTCCAAAGCAAGGATAGCCGGTGTGTGCGAAGGTTTGTGTTCACGTTGTAATTAAATTCTTCAATGAAATGGAGCTGGATTCAGTGTGTGTGCATCACGCGAACTCTGGTGACATTTTCTTGAAGACAATCTCTTCGAATATCACCATTCACCAGTTTGTTTCAGATGATATGTGCAGAGACAGTGTCTTCAAGAAAATGGCGCCAGAGACTGGGACATGTGCATGCACTGACTCCGGTTGCCATTTTATTGAAGGATTCAACTACAATGTGAACACTGCGCCCACACCATCAATAGGGATAATGGCGGCTGCCGTGGTGCAAAATTTAAATAGAGGTGAGGAAAGCAGTCTGGGGAGGAATAGATAAGAATGTGTTCTTCTGTCCGAAGCCGGGATAGCCGGCGTGTGTGCAATGCTATGTTCACATTGTAGTTGAAATGTCCAATAAGACAGTGCTGGGGTCAGCGCATGCACATAACGCAATCTTCGACATCTTTTTATTGAAGACACCGTCTCAGAATATCACCAGTCACCAGTTTGTTTCAGATGATTTCTAGAGAGACAGTGTCTTCAAGAAAATGGCACTAAAGATAGTGGAATGTGCATGCGCTGACTCTGGTGATGGTTTATTGTAAGATTCAACTAGAAAATGAACGTAGCCAAACAATGAAGGTAGCGGCACTCGTCCAGGTCAAAGTAAAACGATCCTTTATTGTAGCTTCAGTAAAAGCAAACACAGGGTAGCAAGGTGTTCACGTCATGCTGGGGAGTATGGACACCCAAGGTGTGGCTCAACACAGGGGTGATATACTGTAGAAAGAAAGCACTGGCTATAGGACTAGGAGTCACCTCCTGACACTCACCTGTGGCTTAACACTATGCTCCCTAATGTCCCTAGGCGGGCCTTCCACCTGTTGTCATCGTATGCCTAGGCCCTCGCTTGCTCTGGAATCACCCAGGTTAGTGTGCAATCCAGCAAAGACACTAGTCTCACCTCTGCAATAATTCAACACAAAGTAACAAATACAAACAAAGGGAAAATAGACTCAAAAGGATTTTACTCAAAACTCTTCAATTTCAGCAAAGTAATGCAGTTGCAATTGTAATTATACCATGGCTTTGTCCAGAAACTGTCTCCTTTCAAAATGAACATTTAGAAATATATTCTATGACCTGCATCAGCTGATTAGACATGTGACTGTTTATAGTGGAGGGGAGTGGTCAACAAAAAAGCTACACCTTAGATTATGGCTTAGAAAGTAAAAGCTGAACAGTCCCTAGGTATCAATGGTGCCTTTTGTAAACACTATCAATCCTTTATTAATGATATATATACATACAACATTTTTTTTGAGCTCACAATCTAAATTCCCTGTCAGTATGTCTTTGAAGTGGGTGAGGAAACCAGAATATCTGGAGGAAACCCAGACAAACATGGAGAGAACTGTGAGGTATACCCGTAATACTATACATGACCAGTATTTGTCGCAGTGTGAACCAGATAGTTTGCCTGGGGCTTGTAGTACCAGGAAACTTTATTTCAAAGGGCTGGTTTCATGGGATGTTCAGAAGTGATGAGAAACTAAACATCCACATACCCCCATAGGCATAACTCATGGATATTATGAGACTCCTGATGGATCACATGTCTGTGATGTAGTCAAGGTCCTTTAACTTTCTGTTTGTACCACATGGCAAATAAGCATGCCTGAGAGTGGAGCTGGCTAGGCCTCCTGTTAGTCTATGTGGTAAACAGTGTCCGGTGGATCTGGACTCACGATGCCAATACGGACCAAGTCCAAGAACTTGGTGGGTGATCCCTGTGTGTGACCTCCCAAATGGCAATAAGAGGCGTATAGTTGGCACACACTCATGAAATTGAAAAAGAGAAATTGGTTAGGGTTAACCAATTTCTCTTTTTCAATTTCATGAGTGTGTGCCAACTATATGCCTCTTATTGTCAATAGATTTTTTGTGCACCACGAATTCTGGTGAGCCAAGTTCTTACTATTGCACTCCCAAATGGCAAGACTTGCAGGAGCCAGTCTGAACCCTGCTAAACTGCAAGAGCAGGTAAACCCTGAGTGGAACGTTGTGTGCTCTGACACATGTCAGTAATTGAACTCTGCAGACATAATCAGGATTGAAATCGACCAGCGTTATGTGCAGGTATACCCGCTGAAGTGAAAGACTGTATGCGGTGTACACTTCTTTGTGTGAACTGTGGTCATGGTTATCTGCTATATAGTTTATGACTTTTAATAAACTGGATGGACTCTTTTATAGAAAGAGTGCCTTTTATTCTGAATTGCGCAGCTAAGGCAAGTGCTCCCCAACCCTCACTAAGCGCTATCTCACAGAACATACAAACTCATTGCAGATGTTGTTTGTCCTTGGTGGCATTTGAAACTAGGACCCTAGTGCATTAGTAACAGTGACGATAATGTATGCAAATCGCTGCAAAATATGATTGGACTATATAAGTAATGCATAATAATAATAATTCATTTTAATTTCCTAAAACCTCTTACTGTCACGTCACTGTCGGACTCGGTGACTGTTATTTCTGCCCCAGCCACTAGGTGGCATTGGATTCCTTCGGCTAGTGGTGCCTGTGATAGGGGGGCCATGTTCTTATCGGGACCCGCTCCTTTGGTTCCTGCCTCTGTCGCTGGGCATCACCATGCTCCTCCTGTGGGTGATGCTGGTTACAGGAGAGAGGTCCCTGCAGAGGCGTCTGGTTTGCACAGGCTTCATTCCTTCATTCAGAAGTGGGGTGGTTGGTACCAGTCATGTATCACCATCTGGCTTGGTTGTGGGGGCGGTCCGGATCTGTGAGCTCCAGTCCTATGAAAGGGAACCGCGCCCTTCAGATACCTTGCGGCCTGTCCTGCAAACCGCAAGATATATTCTTGGTTTTTCCACCTATCTACTTTGTGCTCTATTATATTGACTCTGACCTTTGCCTGGATTTTGACCCTTCCACCACCTGATGATTTTTACTTTTGCTGCCCTCCCGGTTTTGACGCTGCCTTCTGACTACGCTTTTGGATCCGGGTTTGTCTATTCCCTGACCTCCTAGTCTTGTCCCTTCCTGGGGACCTCCCTGCTCCGGTTGTGCTGCTCACATATGGGCAGCTAAAGGGTCGCTTGGAGTTTTTTCGGGGTGCTGTCTTACCTGCAGCTCAGCCTTTGCAGCAGACGGTTGTCACACTTTACCTACATCTTTTTTACCTTTTTTTGTTCTTGCTGGTCCTTTTTTTATTTTGGGACATTTGATATAAAAAAAAAGACATTATGTCGTCCACATACCCAAACTCTGAATTCCATAACTAAGTGATAAGTAAGCTTTCCTAAACCAGACAATCCCTTCGATTTGCTCTGTCCGAAACAATTTTAGGATATTCTAGTTGTTTTAAAATAAGGTTGGACCACCGAAAAATAGACTCTTGGTCGTTTTGTGGACATTGCCTGTGTATCTGAAATTGTGAAATATTGATGTATCGTGTAGGTGTAAGGGTGATTTCACACTTGCATTTTGTTATCTTGCGTGCAAAATCGGCCAAATTCTGAAGCCTCCTGATCAGACATGTGTCCCTATACTTAAAATAAGGCATGCAGTGGCACCAGAATTCAGCCTGATCCTACCACATCAGTTTTTTTGTCACTCTCTCTGTCCACATGAAGTTGCATTTTTGGGACCAAACTAAAATCTTGATGCCTTTGAATGTGTCTAGATCTATCCACAAATAGAATCAGGTCCAATGGTGGATGGATCCATCCATCCGGATCTGTTTTACCCCACTGAGCATGACCAACTCTCCTCCGCTAATTGCTCCTTCCAACTCCTCCCTCCCTCCTGCCTAATTGCTCCTCCCGACTCCCGAGGTCCGATTAGGCATCCGGCAGCTGCAGTGGCATCAGTTTGCAGATGCATGACCTGATGCAGATGCTACCATTTTGAGCCGCAAGTGTGAAGCTGTGGCACCCCTATAGCTAGGAACCACAGGGAGGTACTGCACCCCAAACAGCAGGTGTAGTGCCTCCGTGGTTATGGGTTTGGCGTTCCCCCTTAATAGAGTCTGTTTTAGCACACACACACACAGGACTAGGCCACCTTAGTATAGAGGGACTGATTATTCAGTAAGTCCCAGGGGGTGGAGCCTAGGCTAGAGTGGGAAAACCAGAAAGTGAGGAGAGTTTTAGTTCAGTTAGTGCTGGGAAGGCAGCCAGATAGGATGTGCCTGGCAGGCTGCTGACAGGAGGGCACCTCTCTCCAAGAGAGAGGCCCAGAACAGAAGGGGATGATCCAGCACTGGTTGGAGTCGGCTGGAAACGTCTAGGGACAGCAACCGGCATACCGGAGCCGAGCTAGTGAGTGGTCTATCCCTCACTGCGAACCGCACGACTACGGGACCGGAATAAGGGAGCCGTAGTGCCACAAAGAGGCACCTCCACCTCAATCCCAAAACAGGTCCAGGACACTCTAGATAACGAGTCAAATTCCGGTGGCTGGAGGATTCGCTTGGTGTTGCTCCCATCTGTACTGGTAAGGAACAAGCCGTATCTTCTAGTAACAGACCAGGGGACTGGCGAGGAGCTCTGCAAAGGTGGTTAAGCAGATGAAAGAAAGACTGAGACCCTGAAAGCCAAAGGGAAGGTACACCAACAGACTCTATAAGGCAACTCGAAACCTGTGGCTTTGTTCCCATTGAACGAGACTGTTACTGTGTACCATAACATCTGCCGGTACCAGTAAAGTGAAGCTGAAGTTGAATCGGACTCTGTCTTCCTTCCCGCCGGTACCCGGAGAGCCTCATCATCGTCTCACCGGAGGGGTAAGAACAACTACTCCCCTCATCCCCTCATCCTCCATCACCGCTGCCCTGAGGTAAAAGCTCCACCTGTGGGGAGCTGGACTACACTGAGCTGCACCCATCATCACCTCAGCGGCCAGCCTGAGGCGCCAGTATCCAAATTACACAGGTGGCGTCACAAACTTTTTACCCCTAGCCCTGGGCTCATCAAAGCCAGCCTAACTACTGCAGATATTCAGTTTGCGTATCCTATAATCTACCTTCTATGCCTTTGTAGTCTATGGGTGGTGTATGTCAAAAATGACAATAAAGACACAAGTTTTTCAGCAAGACGTTACGGAGTCTGGATGAGATCTTTCTTTAAGACCATTTGAAAGGCACCGGAGCTTTTCATCTGCATTATATGCACCGATTATCTGTCCGTAAAGAGAACATTGCCCATTTAATCTGATTTCCTCTACATTGCAATGAATATGCCCATCACTACTTAAACTACAATAGTGAGAGCCATGTCACAGGTTTATTCACCAAAAGCCATTAATCATCGACGAACAATTTTGTTTTCATCAGCAGAAGCAGGACGAGCAAATGTCAGGAGCTCAATTTGTTAACACTTTGAAGAAGTTGGCAGAACAGAGCGATTTTTGGCCATGCAATCCAGAGGAGATTCTTATCAGAAGCCGGTTTGACCTTCAAATAGACATTAGAGGTAGACAGAACCATAGCAACGGCAGGCGGGAGGCATTGCGGAGAGCTCGCAGCAACATGTGCCATGCATTCAATTGCACTCCATTGTAATTATAATCATATTCAGACTCGCTGCTGATATTGGTCTGCAATGTAAATGCAGCATTATTGAGCGACAAAGACTCGAATACCCTATAGAAAGTGAGAAATAAGTGATACCATGATCTTCTCAAGGTCACAAATCGTTCAAAGTTTCTTCACGTTCTGTAAAAAGATCCATTAAATTTGATTCGTTCCTTAAAGGAGTATTGCATGGTTTTATGCTGAGGAAGGCGAGAAGGTGGGTTTTGCCCGAGATGGGGGTGTGGACCCACTGGACCATGGAGCTCAGGCAATACCTGGAGGGTCCCTTGTTATTCATTTGAGCCACTGATGGAGAAGTTATACTTATGTTGCAGGTAGCCGCCAGGTAATAATGTAATAATATAATCTGGGTCTGCAGTAGCTGACCAAATAGCAGCAACCAGAACTAAGTCAGAGCCACAGTCTAAACTGGCAACATGCAAAATAGAGTCAGAGCCACGGTCGGAAGTCTGGACTGGCATCAGAGTCATATCTATAGGCTGAACAGGTTCAGGTTCTAAAAGGCAGGAACAGATCAGGTTCTAGTACCAACAGGGTGTCAAGGGGGGGTAATAACAGACGAAGGGGTAAGATAACAGGATGGCAGTGATGGGCAAAGGCAATCAGGGGTACTAGTCTGACCCTTAGAATCAAGTCCCTGGCTGACCTTTTTCCCAGAAATAACTCTGAAGGTGAGGATGTCTGGGTCACCACCCTTGCCCTGCTCCTGATCATCGCAGGCTAAAACACCTCACCTCCACCAGAGACTGGATATCAACACAACTGCACAAAGAAGGCAATCCCCAGGAACTACACTGCAGGAAGGCTTCAGCAAAACAGCACTCTGTGTCAACACAGCTCACTGTCAATCCAGAGAATGAACTCTATGAGCAACACCAGCTGATGTGTCATAACTACTACTACTATGTGTCAGGATACTTAAAGGCAGGAACTGGTAAACTACATCACCTGATTCATTTAGCAACAGCAACTAGTACTATAGAGCCTATAGAACTAAATACTTAAATTGAGTTAATTTCCTTAATCTATTAACTATGCAGAGCAATTCACAAAAACTGCAGGGCATGCCAGATCAGCACCATACTATATACAGCCATAGTGGTAGAACTGACGGAACATGGTGCTTGCGCAAGATTTCTAGCAGTCCTACTATGCTTGCTATTGCATGGGCTGTCAATAACAACCAAGAAAGTTGTGATTATACTACGGTGGAAGGACTAGTCAGACAAGGTATCACTTCCCTTCCTCCCCTAAAGTGTCTCCCCCTAAAGTGTCTCGATCCTCTTATAAGACTTTGCTGTGTGGCGCCCCACTATGTACAGTAGGTGCCACAAAAGGGGTACTACATCCATAAAAGCGGTGTAGTCACCCCACTGCAAGTAGACTTATGGACAGTAGGAGGAACCCTAAACCCACACCCCACATTAGTCACACAGTGGGAGGGACCCCGGGGGAGCATATAGTAGCCCCAGGGGGAGAAAGGAGGGTCTTCTGCTGGAGCCTGCCTAGGCTTCAGGTCTGGGCCGGTCTGCCTTGACCACCGGTTTCAACCTTTAAGGGTTGGAAAGTTAGGAAAGTTCAGGAAGGGAACCTGAGGCACGAAAGACGAAAGGAGACAGAAGAATAGATCCCAAAAGAAGGAAAAGGAAAAAGAGGCTCGGGTGGGAGTCCGCTCACAGTAAAGCAACCGGGTACCGGAGCCCGCACCTGCAGGAACCTTTGCGGCCTGCAGAGAATCCGTTGAATGGGGGTATATCCAGATACGGCCCTGACTCCTAAAGCACTCATTAGAGGGGAATCAGACCCGCGGTAGTCGGCTGCGGTGATCAACAGAAGGTTCACCCAACGGGAGCAAGGGAGATAAAGAGGAACAGCAGGAGGTCAGACCTAATCTCCAAGAGCTCTGACTTCACACTGCCACTGGGAGGCAAAGGAATAAAATGAACAAGAAAGGACACAAGAGGGATCCGTCTACCTACCATAAATCTACTTGCAGTCCGTAACCATTTGTCTGACAACATCATACTGCACTGTGAACTGTAATGACAGTTGAGTTCCAGTCAAGTACCCGGTGAAGTGACTTGTCGACTCTGCTGCATCTTTTTCTAGCATAGATTGATTTCTTCCACAGAATATCTGCCCCGGCAGTCCAGTCCTGCCTGCGGAGGACTACACCATCATTGCCGCAATACCATTTACCACCGGAGGACTGTAGCGGCGCTGGTGAACATCACCAGTTACTACAGGTGGCGTCACAAACAAACTTTTTATTTATTGACCACCAGGGCCACAGTCTCAGGTAGCCACCCGTGACCTCCAGATTAAGCCTGAGATCTGAGTACCCTGCCCTGAGTGGTCAGCTGCAATAGCTGACCATCTCTATAATATACCCATTATTGGTATCATAATTGCCAAAATTCTGGGGTTTGCATGTCAATCACACCCCGGGAAGTATGATAAAAGTATCCAAGGCAGGACTAATCTGTGCTTAGGGGTGGTTGAATAGGTCCACTTCTTAGAAGGGGCATAATGATCGTGGTCACAGAGGGTGCGACTGACCAGGCCCCTGCTGGAGGGGGACCTGCCGATGCCAGTGACTATTTCAGCTGGATGTGTGTCCAAGGATGCACATTCAGCTACAATGTATTGTGGCGCGAAGGCCCGCCGTGTCCCTACACTACAATACATGCCACCGGCCAATCAGAAGCCGGCACTGATAATGGCGTGCTAGCTAAAATCCGCGCATAGCAGAGATGCTGTGTGCTGCCCCTCACTTGCGGCTAAGGTCCTTTGTCAGCTTCTGAGATGGCTATAGAAGAGGACACGCTACTTGTGGGAGTGAGGGAAGGTGAGAAGATCAGAGGCCTAATTAATGAAAGGGGCCCAGGATAAGACATACCAGCAAAGGGAGAAATTGCACCAGGAAGGGGCCCAGGATGGAGGACATTATTTCAGGACATGGCCAGAATTGGGGAGATTAATAATGGTTTGGGGACATTATTACATGGGGCGGAGGGCAAATAGGTATGTTATTACAGGATTTGAAATGTTGCAAGGGCTCATACATTTAACCGACATGCAGATGGGGTCCAGGTTAAAATTTTGCACTGGGATTCATCAGACTCTAGTTATGCCATGGCAATTCATTTTTCTTTTTCTATTGTATTTTCTATTGTCCTTATGTAATGCTATACTACTACTTCTCTTGCAAAGAAAATGATTGCTTGCACTGAGTTTAGAGAGGATGGACCTGAGGGGATCACCAGAGCTGTTTCATTCTGAAAAGAGTTGCCCTGATAGCGCGAAAGTCCATCATGGTGCCAGCAGGTTGGCACTTAAGAGAGCTGGGCTACATGGTAACTTTTTACAGCACACAATACACAGAACCCAATGGTTTGGTAAACTGCAATGATAGCTCAGGGCAGTATAGTTTGTTGAATGTTGCAATAATACTAATAGCAGGTTGGGCCATTGCCTTAAAGGGGTTGTTTTATCTTAGTAAAAGACTGAGTCTCTTAACATGGGCCAGACCTATAGTTGATAGACAAAAGCCAATTATTATGGAGAGACACTAAGAAAGCAGCGTCCCAAGTAGGAGAATGATGTTCAAATCCCTAACAGTGCATATAGACTTTGTCAACCTGAGACATCCCCTTTAACATCGTAACACCAGCATCGGCATCCCTGCGCTGTCCTGTTTCCTCCACCTGGCAAGGATGCAGGCACACTCACCATTCTGGGCGCTCAGTGCATCTTTGATCATTGCTGTAGTTTCCTGCTCCTGGGGCCTGCGCAATGCACAGGTCTCCATGGAGTTCGCATAGGGAGTGCGCATGCTCCCCTATTCTTAAAGGGGCAGTGTGCTTATTCCGGAAGTGGCTCTAAGCCTATGGTTGATAGGCACTGGGTACATAAGGCATCCTCCCCCTTAGAGAGATCCCTGAGCAACATGTATATTCAATATGCTGCATGTTTCTAGCTATCAGGTCCCTGACAATCTGTGATCGTCCTGTGAACGCTAACCTGTGTTTCTTTATCCAGTGCATGTCCAGTGTTCCATGAACCAATGCTCCAGTACCTGTACCTGCTTTTTCCTGTCATCCTTCCAGTAGCTTTCCTTCCTGCCAGTACCTGTCAGACAGGCAGTTCCTGTCAACCTGTCAGTACCCGCTGACCAGCCAGTTCCTCTGCCAAGCAGCCCACACCAGTCATTCCGCCAATACCAGCCATCCAGCTGGTTCCTGCAGTCCAGTCAGTACAAGCTATCCTGTTGTGCCATCCATGACTCAGAGTCCGTACTTGTTCTGTTGACCCCTGGGGTCAGCTGCCGTAGAGTTGGGGACTACCTTGGAGTGACACCTGGTGGCTACCTTCCGCACAAGACTAATCTCCCTATCAGATACTCTAGTGAAGATGAGGCATTCGTTAAGTTACGCTCTTCCAAGATATCCCGGTCCTGTGTCTCTGGGGGTCCACATCCACTAGCGTAACAAACATATTGAACCTTTTTATAGAAATTGACAAGGAAACTCAACAAACCTGAAATTACGAAATATAAGTCCCTTCAATAATTATACAGTGCGTTACCAAATGAAGGATAACCCTCCTATACCGTTATGTTACTCAACAGTTTTGTGGCACTTATGGATCGCATTGTTGCCTTCGAAGCTTCGGCAGAACGTACTAATTAAGCTTTGTGAGATGCGGGAGCACTATTTTTCATGTTGAAAGTTAAGTCATGACAACAAGCTATTGTAATATTGATAGAAGACGGATCTAAAGCTTCTCGAGATGTTTTTAATTGCATGGCGAGGAGAAAACAGTCTTTGAAATGGGCGTCCATATAAATATCACAGCGAGGATAAATGCAGACTCTTCAAGCTCATTATCTGTTACTTAAGTTTTGTTGCATTATTGCGCCGCATAAAAACTTCTTGATGTTTTACATTTTCCTGCAATAATATTTAACACTCCTATCTAATTGTTGGGATAGAACATCTTCATTGTCTCCGGTGACCCATGACGTTCTCCATAACGCTACAAAGCTGAGGACCAGACAAAGAAAAGGCAGCGGGTCCTGAATACTGGAGATAAGCGAATGGAGTTAATGCAGATCAAATTGGTTTTAATATTTTTTTAGGAATTCCTAAACCTGATGAATGTGAACAATTAGTGATTTACATTGTGTGAATTGGCTAAAAGGGCTGATGCCGTTTTTGAAATTGGAAAAAAATCAAATACATTAAAATTAGCCAACAGAATCAAATCTATAAGTAGCAAAGAAATGAATGAAAAAGAAATAATGAAGCGCAAGACCACAAAAAATAAGTGTTATTTTATCATTATCAATAGTCTTGCTGTGACTGTGTGCTAATGGCAAACGAGTGAGGTAGAAGCAGGAAGGCAGAGATAGATTGAGGGAATTGAGGAAGCTAGTCTGATTCTGAAGACTGGGGTTACCTAGCTGACACCTGATCTTAGAGTTACCCCTAAAGGTGGAGATGTCTAGGCCGCCAACCTTGCCCTCGCTCCTATCCAGCCCTGGGCTAACACCCCCTCACTTCCACCCAGGGAAAAGGACCAGCAATTCCCAAAGATGATCCTCACAGAGCAGCATACTTCTTGGAGGCTTCTAAAACACAACACACATCTTCACAGCTAGAGGCCAAAGCAGATATTAAACGCTAACAAAGACATCTGCTGGTGGGAAAGGGAACTATTTAAAGACCAAGGCGTGGACAACTACATCACCTGACACACATAGCAAAACTCACCTGCAGATCTACAAGCAGCTAAATACCATGGACATCAAACATTGCAGCAGCTAAAGACATTAACTCTAAATGTGCCAAAGGAAATTATTCCCATTTAAACTATAGCAGAGCTTTTCACATGTGACACTTGCACCCTGTACTGTTATGACACGAGTCACTACAGTAATAATTAGTCCCAGACGTGGAGAGATAAGACTACAATTACCGATTAGTTAATTATTATTATAGTTACTACTTAAAGGATAAGTAACGGGAGGTCAAACGATGCAAAGTCTGGTCCACGAAATGGGGCAGTACAACAAGGGGTAGTCAGAGACGAAGTCCAATTCACAAGACGGGGTCAGGAAAACCAGAAAGACAAGACAGTTTACAGGGAGTAGGCAAAAGAGTAGTCAGGCCACAGACAAAGGGTCAAAGTCCAGTTAATGGAATAAAGTCAGGCTCGGTCAGGCACATAGTCAAAAGGGATTAAGTCTTACACAGGCAGAAACAAGTGTCCAATTGGCACTGCATGGAGGATCCTGCATGCTAAAGTAGAGGACTAATCAAGGGAAGTGAACACAGATGATTGCAGCTGAGAGCCAGCACAACCAAAACAGACTGACAGCATCCACACAATAGTAATATAACACACAAAGACAGTGTGGAGATCGTGACAGTACCCTCTCCTTAAGGGGACAAACAGACCCCAGGTTTCCCAAGAAACTACCAATGAAAGGCCCTAACCGATCAGCCATTACAGAATGAGCCAAAACCCAGGACCGTTTTTCATGTCCGTAACCCTTCTAATGTACGACATATTAAAGGGAAGTCCAGACCATTCTGGAATCAATGATCCTTTGTACCTCATATTCTAAGCTTCCCTCAGTACACACCAAAGGAGGCGGGGGCGAGGGAGACAGAGCAGAGGGAACAAACTCCTTCAACAATGAATTGTGGAACACATTAGGAATATGGAAAGACTGAGGGAGTCTTAATCGGAAGGCAACTGAATTGGCCACTTCCAGAATCTCATATGGACCAATGAACCCAGAACCCAACTTCAGCGAGGGCATCTTCAATCTAATATTCCTTGGCGATAGCCATGCCTTATCTCCAACTTTGAAGGCGGCTCCTTAATGAGCGTCTCCTATTGACCTTCCATTTCTGCTAATGCTGAGCCACACCAATATTCTTTTTAATCTCCCTCCAGACATCCCCAGTTCTTGAATGGTCACATCTACCCTAGGACACCCAGAACGTATCCTGGAGAACTCACCAAAATGAGTATGAAACCCTTAATTACAGAAGAATGGCGAGGTCCCCATGGACTGATTAACCCGACTGTTAAAGGCAAACTCAGACAGGGGAAGAAATGATGACCAATTCTCCTGTTTATCGGAAACAAAACATCTTAAAATTTGTTACATAGACTGATTTATCCTCTCTGTCTGACCGTTAGTTTCAAGATGATAAGCAGAGGAGAAGGACGAACCAATTCTCAGTCTTCTTCAGAAAGCCCTCCAAAATCTAGAGACGAATTGTACTATCAGATAGAATATTTAGAATAATTCCATGTATCACATGAATAATAAACAGTTTGGAGAGAGTTTCAGCATTGGGTAACCCAGATAATGGGACAAAGTGAGTTTGCTTGATGAATCAATCGACTACCACCCAAATAGCAGTCATCCCCACAGACAGAGGTAAATCTGAAATGAAATCCATGGACAAATGAGTCCATGGTCTTACCGGAATTGTCAAAGGAGCCAATTCCCCGGCTGACAATGATGTACTTTGGTGCGTGCACAAGTTTCACAAGCTGACGCAAAATCTCTAATATCCTTATGCATAGCAGACCACCAAAAGAGTCTCGCAGCCACCTCTGGGTGACAGTGATCCCAGGAAGACCACTCAACACAGAATCATGGAATTATTGCAAAAGGCGTAATCTGAGATACACACGGACAAACAACTTGTATTCAGGGGTATTGTAAGGAGCCAAGGACTAAGCAGTATGGATTTCAGCTTCCAGCTCAGAGGAAACCATGGCCACAATAATACACTAAGGAAGAATGGAGGAAGGGGGTACTGGAGGAGACGCAAAATCAAGACTACCAGGCAGGGCATCCGCCCTCACATTCTTAGACCCCGATCTGAACGTAATAGAAAAGTTACATCTTGGAAAAAATTAAGACCATCTGGCCTATCTAGGTGTCAACAACTTGTAAGATTCAATATAAACTAGATTTTTGTGATCAGTCACTACGGTGACTTGATGAACGACTCCTTCCAAAAAATGCCCCCATTCTTCAAAAGCCAACTTGACAGCAAGTAACTCTCGATTACCCACATCATAGGTTCTTTCAGCAGGAGAAATTTTTTTAAAGAAAAAGGCACATTGTCGCAGGTTAAAGTCTTAGGACCATGAGACAATACATCCTCCACCCCAACCTCAGAAGCATCTACCTCCACAATGAATGGCCTCTGGAGGTCTGGTTGAACAAGAACAGGAGCAGACATAACACATTTCTTCAAGTTTTCAGAAGCCCTAACTGCTTTTGATGACCAAGACTGTACCTCCGCCCCTTTATGAGTGAGGTCTGTAAGATGCTTGACGATCTGAGACAATCTGGGTTGAACCCAATTAATGATGGCCAGAAGCTTCCCAGGATCCATCTTAACCCCTTAGTGACGAAGAAATTTGTCATTTTTCAATTTCGTTTTTTCGCTCCTCGGCTTCCAAGAGCCATAACGTTTTTATTTTTCTGTCGACACAGACATATGATGGCTTGTTTTTTGCGGGACGAGTTGTACTTTCAGATGCAATAATTTGTTTTACCATATAGTGTACAGGGAAATTGCAAAAAAATTCTAAATGCAGTGAAATTGCAAAAAAAGTGCAATAAGACGTTTGTTTTTTGGGTTTTGTAGTCACCATGTTCACTATATGGTAAAACCGACGTGATTTGTGATGCCTCGGGTCAGTACGAGTTTTTAGATACCAAACATGTATACCTTTATTGGTATCTAGGTGGTGGAAAAAAATTCAAAAGCATGAAAAAAAAAAAACATTGCACTTTTTGCGCCATGTTCTGCAACCCGTAGCGTCCTCATTTTTCGGGATCTGGGGCTGGGTGATGGCTTATTTATATATTTAGTGCGTCTCAAGCAGACGTTTTTAATGATACCATACTTGGGTGGATGCGCTGTTTTGATCGCCCGTTATTGCATTTTTTAGCATTGTTGCAGTGATCAAAAAAACGTAATTTTGGCGTTTGAACCATTTTTTGCGCTACGCAGTTTACGGATCTCATTATTTGATTATTTATATTGATAGATCGGGCGATTCTGAACGCGGCGATACCAAATATGTGTATATTTTTTTTTTTTTTAATACTTTTATTGTGGATGGGAGAAAAGGGGGGTGATTTGAACTTTTATGTTTTTTATTTTTTTTTCAACTTTGTAAAAACTTTATTTGGTTATTGATTCTTACTTTTACACAGCCCCTGTGAGAGGCATGCAGCTGCACAGTCGGATCGCTTCTGACACATACAGAGGAGCTGCAGCCATCAGCTTGGACACAGTTGTGTCAGCTTTCCACACTGCGCCACCAACCCATAGAGCCCTGCTCTACCATACCTCCATACAGGTGATCAGCTACTACGGCAGGCTGAGATATTGTACAGCTTTCCCAAGGGTACCTCCCTAACAAAGTTACCTTATATACCTACTGTATGAATTACCATATCTCAAGCCTCAACATTCTAGGCGACTCTGTGAACAAGGCCAATAACTTGGCCGAAACGTTAGTCTGTCACTTCACCTCGGAATTGTAAATAAACTGCTCACTTGATTCATAAACTTCTATTGCACGTGTGCATTGATGTTCAATATCCCCTGTATGTGTCAGAATATCGCGGACCTGTTGTGGTTGGCAGCCCCTGCCAACCACAACCTGGAAATGCTCCATGACAGGTTCCAGGGTCAAGCCAGGACCCCGGCCTGTGACATCAGCACGGGAGATTCCGCGATACTATCGCGAGATCTCCCTGGAGCCCGGTAAGCGCGCAATGCCGGCTCCGGCTCCCTTAGATCCAGCTCTCAGAGATTGAGGGCGGGATCTAAGGGGTTAACAGCACCGATCGGATGGTGGGACGGATCGGTGCTGTTAGACCGACATCTCAGCTAGTGAGATCAGCTGAGATGTCGGAGGTTTGAAGTGAGCTCCACGCCGGAGCTCACTTCAAACACTGGGTAATGACAGCCGACGTCTAGAGACGTACGGCTGTCATTAAGAGGTTCGGAGGTAGACACAATGAAACCCAAGAATGATATTTCTTGAACAGAAAAGGTACATTTTTCAATTTTAGTGTAGAAACAATTATCTCTTAAAAGGAACCTGTCATGCCCCCAGGCCTATTAAACTAAAATTGCCGCCCTCAGCAGCGCCTATGCTGCATGTTTTTACTTTAATCCCTCTACCCCCACAGGACACCTAAGTAAATACTTTATAAAAAATTACTTTAGGTCCAGGAGGTATACTCCCTTACCTGGACCTGAACGCCTCGCTGCTTACTCCTCCTCTTTCCTCCAGGACCCTCCTCTTCTTTCTTCCTAGTGAAGTTGCGGCGCCTGCACAGATCCCTCCGTTCTTGAGCATGCTTCAGTCACAAGACAGCAAGTCATCAATAAATTGCACAAATGTCTTTAGTTGCAAGACTTTGAATTGCCGTGACATATGCCATCATGCAACTCCAACCTTAAGGTCTTAATATACTTATTTTTTTATTTTAACAACCTTCAGCTTGATCTCGAGCCATGACGACTTGATGGATGAACGTTCTGTAGGAAGATCAATCCTGTGCAGCCTAGATAGCCTTGTGGTCTACTTTAAAGTAAATCCAGGATCCAAAATGTAGATTGATATTGGTCAGCAATTGTCACAAGTGTTACAGAAGGTCTACAACTTGTGCTTAAATTAATCTATGCTACAGGGTGGGCCATTTATATGGATGCACCTAAATAAAATGGGAATGGTTGGTGATATTAACTTCCTGTTTGTGGCACATTAGTATATGGGAGGGGGAAAACCTTTCCAGATGGGTGGTGACCATGGCGGCCATTTTGGATCCAACTTTATGTTTTTCAATGGGAAGAGGGTCATGTGACACATCAAACTTATTGAGAATTTCATAAGAAACAATGGTGCGCTTGGTTTTAACGTAACTTTTTTCTTTCATGAGTTATTTCCAAGTTCATGACCACTTATAAAATGTGTTCAAAGTGCTGACCATTGTGTTGTATTGTCAATACAACCCTCTTCTCCCACTCACACACTGATAGCAACACCACAGAAGAAATGCAGCACAGGCCTCCAGGATCCGCTGTGTCAGATGCTGCACATCTCGTATCTTCACAGCATAGACAATTGTCTTCAGATGTGGCAAACTTTATTGTGAATGGTGACGTTAACAAACAAAACCAGCGCTATTGGTCTGACACTAACCCACAGTGGATAGATCCCTCCAAGACTGCGGGAACACAAACATTGATGGTATAGTGTGGTATATGGGGTACAAAGATAGTGGGGACATTCTTCATCAATGGAAACCTCAATGCTACTGGATACTGCGGCGTGGCAGCAGTATTCAGAGATATTTCCCATGTGTTCCTTCCTCCATGCTTACTCCTTCATCTCTCTTCTGACTCTGAAGGTAATGGTATATAGCATGTATACTGGTGGATTGTCAGCAGGAATAGTCATTGTTATTTGCAGTAATACCTGCGTGCAGAGTGCTGGTCACAAGAACCTTTCTTCCAATTTCTCTTCAATGAAGCCTCATGATGATATCAGCAGGTTATCAGCACAGGCCATTCATTAGCGCCTCATTTTTGGTCTATTTTTTACCTAAAGTACAAAGTCCACATATTTATTAAGGGCTAACCGTCTGCTCCCAGCACTTCAAAGCATTAGGTTAGAATTCAATGGGTTTTCTTAGCACAAAAATCATATTTCATAAATTGCATAAATTATATATTTTTATTGCTTTTTTAAAACTCTAACTTTATGAACTCATTGTTTAATATCAGGGGGATATTTGTCCCCATAATTCCGATCGTGTCAATGTTTAATTGCTTTTTTAAACCATCACAGCCCCTATTGTAATAAAGGTATCGCTTTGTGACACATTGCTGACCGCTAATGCTTCTAATCATAGTTGACCTATGAATGTTATTGGTGAGGACAGTTAAATGGCATCTAAGCAATAGAAAGAATTTTCTAGGATCCCATTGACTTATAATGACTTTTAACAGATTTCCTGCAAAGTTTTACTATATCTGTTGGCTATTCTTAACATCAAAATAGATCAAAGCGCAATGGAAAAGGCTCGTTTCCTAACATAATACTAACTGGGAGATGTTATAAAAGCAAAATGTTTGAACTCAGGTTTAGCAAAATGATTTGCTGGATATAGGTAGTTCATAACCACCAAACCTGTAACAAGTGTGATGCGTCTGGCTGAGACCTTTGTGTTATCTGGGATTAGAAGGTCTCAGTGATTAGCTGATTGCAGGTCCGTTTTGGAATCCGCTCAGCGATTAACCAGAATGGAGCCAATTTATTTTAATTTGGTGTTAGAAAGTTTAAGAGTTTCTTTTTGATTCTGCTGAGATTCCAAATAGCACTAATCTCAGCTGCTACACTTTGCTGCCACTCCCTTTCATTACTTAGACTCACTCCTTACTCTCCCATGTACCAGTTATAGTTCCTCTATGCTGACCTCCCAGAAGAAGTTGTCCTTGTGGAAGCTGCACAGTTCCGTTGTTTTATTTCCGCTTGTTAGGCAACTTCCTTTTGTTGTCTTATTGTACTACAAAGACTGGCATCTTGCTGCCCTATTCACTAGCCAGGGCTAACCCAGAGTCAGCTAGGAGATAAGCATGGGGAAAGACCCATCTAGGAACAATAGGGAGTGCAAGGTTTAGTCTCAAGTGAGTATTTGGGGGTCACCACTTTCCCCTTTCTTAATCGTCAGGACTCCCTTTTAGCTTTTCTCTTCTTTTGCACCACTCACCGGCGTCTCCTTTCTCTGTCGTGACAAATCCAGAGCCCAATGAACCTTCTCCTACCTGCAAGCATCCCCCCTCCACTTCTGACCAGTTAGCACAGCATGACTCTGGCATAACGTAGCACCAGGCTAATCAGAAGTGGAGTCAGGGTTTTCAGCATGTAGAAGAAGGTTCATAGGGCTCTGGTATGAAAGTTATGGACTATCAATGTAACTGCTGGACCAAGGTCTTGCAAATCAGAATTGTGCCATCCGATTTTTAGACTTGAATGGGTGAGTCTCTTCCAATTTCAGACAAAAATCACAGTTTGCTGCAATATTTTTCTCATGATGAATCTGTATAAGAAAAAAATGTTCATCTGCACTGCTCCATTGAATAACATTGGTCCGAGTGCAATCCCTTTTTTCATCAGATAGCACTTGTCTGATGTATACGGTCATGTGCACAAGCCCTTAAGGACAGACTCAGACACTCATAGTAATACAGACCCCAGAGAAGATCAAGTCACATAGACTTACCCAATGACCTTAC
This sequence comes from Allobates femoralis, assembly GCA_033576535.1. Taxonomy (NCBI): domain Eukaryota; kingdom Metazoa; phylum Chordata; class Amphibia; order Anura; family Aromobatidae; genus Allobates; species Allobates femoralis. Next base: position 40,818,379 of record JARQOC010000006.1, on the reverse strand, counting down.
TGCTCATGAAAATCACTCCTCCTTTATGACAATGAACCTGTCAGCTTGCAGAAGACTGGACCCATTTAATAAATACAGATCTCAAAGAAACCCCCTTAAGGTAATACAAAACCCAAGACAGGACCCCTTAAATAAATACAACTCCCACTAAAACCCCATAAAATAACATAGACCCCAGACCGAAACATTTAATTAAAGGCAAACCAACCACAGACAACAACCAAAAAACTAATAAAGACCCCGAGATAAGTCTTTACAGGGGCTGCCCACTTCTTGGACAAGCCCTACTCATTCACCATGTGCACCCTCATAAAAATAAAAAAGCCTATACTCACCTCTAGTGCTGACATAGTTCCAGAAGTCAGAACTCTTGTTCCTGGGGCCCAAAAGACATTCTTACGAAATGTGATCCCCGTGACCAATCACTGCCCTCTTCCCTATCCCCGTCTTTGGACACGGGAGCAATTAACAGGAAGTGAGTGGCAGTCATAGCGCTCACTTTATGTTAAGTACTTAAAAGTCCAAAGGTGAGGAGAGTCTATTATGGTACCTTTACACGCCGCGACGGCAGGCTGGATACATCGCGCTACAGGCTACAAATGTAGCTTGTAGCGTCAATGTAGCCCGTCGTAGCGGCGTCTGAAGACGCGACGCTACAGCCGGCGACAGATACATCTGTTTATGGGCTCTGCTCGAAAACTGATGGCTACATCGCCGATGGTAGCGAGCTGTATCGGCGTGTAAAGAAGCAACGGAAGGGAACTCCGGACACCCTGCGATGTAGCTGCAATGTAGCTAAGGCGTGACCTCGGCTCCGTCTTACCGCGCCCCATGTGCGATCATTGGTGGAAGCTGCTGCATGACGATTGGTAGTCTCTGCATAGGGAGGCATATTTAAGGAGCTGACGAGTCACACTACACAATCGCTCGCGCGTGCTGTATTACTCAGCCTCCTGCGTTGCCTGCCCAATCAGGATGTTATTGATTCGTCCTATCAGCGTACGGACAGCTCGTAATCCACAATTGTGGCACGCCTATGTGCTGGCCCTGCTGCACCAGGTACGCCCATAGTAGCTGGTTATAGCGGTGTGTAAATGAGCTACAGCTGGCTACTTGAGACACCCGGCGATGTAGCTAGCTATAGATGTAGCGTGGCGTAGCGCACCTTGTCGCGGCGTGTAAAGGAGATGCGTTCACCGTTTGTAGCCGTTTGAGCGTGCTCGTGCACGTGAAGTAGCGCGATGTATCCAGCCTGCCGTCGCGGCGTGTAAAGGTACCATTAGAGCCGTCTATTGACTTTCTTCTCGTTGCTCCAAATCACTCATTTCCAATCTTTTACTGTCTACTTTTCATTCTTTTTTGCAAGCTCGAACTGACACTTTTTATGGAGATGTTGAAGTTGAGGCTTCTACACCTTTTTTCAGGCCACTATTCCAGAATTGGGTAATGTGCATTGCATGGTGTTGCATGGACTACTGTGATCTCACTAAGCATGCGTGCCACCTTCACTGCTTTGTTTATTGCACCAGAATTCATAGACCTTATGATGAGCCGGCTTGTTGACTCCGATATTTTGCCTGGACGTCCACTTCTAGACTGTTGAATAGATGGACAGATTTAATTTCATGTTCCTCCAACTGTCACGGCCTCACATGATGCATGTTGCCAATTTTCTTGACTTAGAGAAGAGACCGCTGTCAATTAGGGATGAGCTAGTAGTGAAACGAGTAGGTCCTAATATTCGGGTACTTGTCACGAGTAGCGAGTCCAATATAAGTCAATAGGAAATGCGAGTACTTTTGCAGTGTATCTACTTTATATACACTGTGAAAGTGAAATAAAAGTTAATAAAAGGTGTTAAAAATAAAAATAACATACTCACCTATCCGACGGCTGTCCCAGGGCCTGAAAAGAACACATCCAATGGCCTGCCAGGACCTTAAGTCTGATGGCCAATCAGATGGCCGGTAGAGATCAGTTGCTGTGTGATGTCACACACCACCTGATTGCTACTGGCCATATGATTGGCCACCAGATGTTCTAACAGATGGCCTGCCAGGACTTTAAGTCTGATGGCCAATCAGATGGTCGGTAGCGATCAGTTGGTGTGTGATGTCACACACCACCTGATCGCTACCGGCCATCTGATTGGCCATCAGACTTACGGTCCTGGCAGCCCATTGGATGTGTTCTTCTTGGGTCCTGGGACAGCCGTCGCATAGGTGAGTATGTTATTTTTTTATTTTTAACACCTTTTATTAACTTTTATTTCACTTCGCAGTGTATATATAGATACACTGCAAAAGTGAATGTACTACTTGCTACTCCTAACGAGTAATCACAAGGAACCTCGCGGAGTAGCGTGTAGCTTCGAATACCGTACTATTCGGTCAGTACCAAATAGTTTACGAGTATACTCACTCATCCCTACTGTCGATGAGCTGGATGATGCCGTTCCTCTTTTCTTGGGAAATCTTCTATATCTATATAGCTAAGTCTTGACTTGTACCACTGACCTTTAGCTTGGGAATCAACCTAATAACACACTGAGCTATTAAGGAATGTAAAAACAGGTTGGAATTTGTAGTATACAGTAAGAAAAAGATTTTTCAAATACCAAGAGCAAAACAGTAACAAAGCAGTGACATGATAAGAATCTGTAAAACTAATCATATGCTAGATAGCTGCAAGTCAAATTTATGTATGAGATAGCCAAGATGATCATCAATAAAGTGAAGTTCATCTCACGCTCAAAGCTGTAATGGATGGTGAGATATGGAGCCTGAAAGTCAAAAGTTCAAAATAGTGTTACACTTTTGCTCAAGACATTGTCAGATAAAGTTTGAGCCATTATCCTCATGATTTTTAAGAGGATGCCCACTGCTATCAAGGGCACAGTAATGATGGTTTTAGGAGAATGTTGTTGGCCGCACAGGACAAAGCATCTTCTCATTTGTTGGGTCCTATTGTAACTTCTCTTGTGTCATGTGCGGTGGTTTAACAGACCTCATTAATCAGCTGTATATTAGTGATTAAGAAGGTATAACATTCAACTTTACAGCAGGATGTAAAATGAGATGGTGTTTTTATGCCACCTTAGTGCCCTCTGGTGCCCACCCACATATTTGCTGTTATTTGATTTCTGTTTTTTTATATTTCATTTTCTTATTTCAATGTTATCAAAATATTCTCACCCATTTTCCGGACTGTGGCAATTTGCCAAGAGGATAAGTCACAAGCAACATTCGTCTTTAGTATAACTTATCATTGAGGATACCCTTGAAGGGTGCCATGAAGATTGATTAATGTTCAGCTTTCTGATGTTAGTTTTCATCTCTATTTTCACTTTTTCTTTTCTCTCTTGTGGACAATGACAACCGGTAGGGTAAAGTGAATGATGATGAGCCTGAAACAGACGGTTCTCAAATTTCCCGATCCTGCACCAATTAAGACCTTAAATCACAGAGAATGTAACCTTTTTACGTGTTCATTTTATTTTTAATGGTCTTCAATCAGGTTTGGAAACTATGGATATTTTTGCATGTCTGATGAATAGTTATCTTAAAGGCAAGGAAACCACTATAATTTTGTGGTCTACCATGGCTCAGACTTATGCATGTTGGGCGTTCGTTAGTATGTTTTTCTAACCCTAATACCATTTTTAGATGTCTTTAATAACATGTCACAGATACCATATAATCATGTCGACCTGTCCCGAGCTGGGTAACTAAAGTCAACAGGACAATAATAGAAAGATCTCTTTGACGTTGGCAGCTTATGATATGAAGGGCTAATATCCAATGTAGATGCTTTTTTTTTGGAAGGTTAAGTGGTCTACTTAAATTCATTTGATTCAGAATTTGATAATAAGGCAGTATGCAAATCACTTTTTTAAATATTGCCTCCAAAGTGCCGTCCACTAGGAATCTCCTTTGGTTTTTAACAGGTCCTACATCTGGGCAAGAAAAATTAAAAAATATATACAGAATGGGAGGAACAGGGCTTAGCTACAGCATATCTGAAAAAGGCTTGTGTATACGAATAGATCACAGCGAAACAGGAGTCAACAGTGTGATGCAGCAGTAAAAAAAAGGCAAACACAATTCTGGGAGGTGTAAAGGATACCTTGAAGTTGAAGGTCTTCAACAGGGGCTTTTCTTGTGTTGGAGAGGTTTTTCAAGCCTCCGAATGAAAAAATAAAAATTCCCAGAATATATAGATACGTGACCACTGAGACCAATCCTGGCAGATGGATTAATGACCAGTGATTAGCTGCAGCGGTTACTAGTCTATCAAACTCAAACTTTGCAGTGTTACAGGAGTGGCGAAGCAGCTGGTAAAGCGAGTATAGCTACTTGCATAGTTCTACAGCATTCGGAATGTTTTGAAAAATACAAAATAGAAAAACGTGGAACATTCACTATACTTCTGAATTCCCTGATAGGTTTTGTGAAAATACAGACTGAGTTTGTACTGAATTTTATTTTAGTAAATCTTAAATAAATATCCACCTTCACTTCCCAATGAGACATTGTAGATTCTCACCGCATGGCTTCAATGCTTAATTAGACTGTACAATGATAATTAGACTTTCTGTGAACAGTAATGGCTTCCATACTAACAGCGGGAAAACCCTTAGAGTGAACATGGGCTTGAATAATTAGCATATGGTGCGCTATGTTCGAGAATACCAGACTGAAAATATTAATACCCTGGCACCTTCTTTTGTGGCTCATCTGTAAATTTCTTATTCTTCCCATGACTGCAGTATTGTAGAGGCTTCCCCTCCCACAGATCCTTCTACCTTTCACCCCTCTCCCCCGGATCCCTTTCCAACAAACAGACCGACATTTTTTGGTTAATTTGGCCAAATCGGCCTTTATTGTAACAAAATATTACAATAATAAATAGTAACTTCATAGCTTCATAGTTTTTAAGTCTGAAGGTAGACTTTACGTCCGTCTAGTTCAATTCTTAACCTAACATGTTGAAAGTGAGGAGGTTCTTGGAGCTCCAAAATTTGATGGTGACCACTATAATAACTAAAAAATCCTGCATTACCTCCAGCCGCGAACACAGACTTAGGCGCACCTTTACTGCTAGAAAAACATTTCTATATTACTTACTCCCCAGGGACCCTACCCTGGAGAGCCCCAAAATCCACCAGGGACTAACCAAATCCTGAACCTAACTGGAGGTTACCATCTACCAGATGTACGACATCCCCACCACAATTTTTGCCATCAACTCCAAGAACCCTCTCCACCACCTGCCTAAAAGTCTCAATGATCCCCTCATACCACAGTGTTACATATTCCCAAGTTCACAGGGTGAGACTTTTTACATTTGGTGCCAATATGCCATTTTGGAATCTCCAACCCCTACCTAACTATATATACCCCCTTCATTTGCCAACCACATCTCCCCCTGTTTTCCACCCCTTAAACTTCTGAACCCACCAATGGCCACACTGAGCTGGCAGTTTTTTTGTCACCAACTACAAAACCCCCCTCTGCACCGCTTGCCGAAATGAATGACACCATCATACCTTAGTGCAAAAAAAAAAGAGAGATCCAGGTTACTTACTCCCAAGTTGACAGGGCGGGAGGGCAGGACTTTTTGCATTGGCGCCTTCATGCCATTTAGAAGCCCCCACTCCTTACCTAACTATATATACCCCCTTCAATTGCCAACCACCCTCATTTTCCATCCCTTAGGGTACCTTTACACACGGCTACATTTGTAGCTTGTCACCAGGTAACTTACTGGTTGCAGTGAAATCATGGATACATGGTTCTATCTCGTTGCTGTGTACAAATGGAATCATGTATCCATGATTTCACTGCAACCAGTAAGTTACCTGGTGACAAGCTACAAATGTAGCCGTGTGTAAAGGTACCCTTAGGGTACCTTTACATTTGTAGCTTGTCACCAGGTAACTTACTGGTTGCAGTGAAATCATGGATACATGGTTCTATCTTGTTGCTGTGTACAAATGGAATCATGTATCCATGATTTCACTGCAACCAGTAAGTTACCTGGTGACAAGCTACAAATGTAGCCGTGTGTAAAGGTACCCTTAAACTTCTGACCCCACAAATGGCCACAGTGAACTGGCACTTCAAGAACCCCCTCTCCATTGCTTGCCTAAATAACTCAATGACCCCCTTATAACTTGATTTAAAAAAAAGAATTCCAGGTTGCTTATTCCTGAGTTCACAGGGTGAGTGGGTGGTACTTTTCACATTGGTGACAACATGTTGTTTAGTAGCCCCCACCCCTACCTAACTATATACACTGCCTTTATCTGCCAATCACTCCATTTTCCACCCCTTAAACCTCTGACCACACACATGGCCAGACTCAGCTTGTTACCTTGCTTAACCCTTTCTTACCCTACAATGCTCAGTCATGGGTAACCATGCCCATTGTTCTTCTGGGGCTTAATTTCTCCTGTACTATAAGGAAAAAAGCTGGAAAAGAAAAGGTGCAATATAGGGTATACGTGTGTGGACTAGTATATAAATTGTGAGTTTCAGTTGCTCATCCTTTTTGGTTGTGCGAGTCACAACCAACTAGTAAGACCTGTGATATCAACCCAATATCCTGGCGATGACGGTCTGAAACAGTCTTGCTTTAGGGGAGTCCAATTCATACATATAAAGAAAAGGGAATTTGGACCGCGCTTCCGTCCAACCGAAATAAATCTACAAATATAGATTTAATATAAGTGATTTTATTTCTATGTGTTTCGGGGTAGGGGACCCCTTCTTCAGGAAAACACATCTGTGATTTTTTTTTGAAGAAGGGGTCCCGTACCCCGAAACACGCAGAAATAAAATCACTTAAATTAAATCTATATTAGTAGATTTATTTTGGTTGGACGGAAGCGCGGTCCAAATTTCCTTTTCTTTATATGTATGAATTAGTGGTCTCTCCTGTACTAATGAGGCTTTATTCTTGACGACTATACTTAGCACAGGAGCTTAGAGACCACAACACCCCCTTAAACTTCTGACTCACAAATGGCCAGACTGAACTGGTTACTTTACATAACCCCTGCTTACCCTACAACGCTCAGTCATGGGTCATTACACCCATGGCTCTGCTGGGGTTTAGTGTTTCCTGTACTAGTGATGCCTTATTCTTGGCTACCATAATTAATACCGGTGCTGAGAGACTACGTCGAAGAGTGGCTGATGTATCTTCACGGCAATGGCAGAGACATATAAACATTCTATGGTGGCAATGGTTGTTAGTACATCAAAAAATATTATCATGAGGAGCGAAACACAGTATAATTATCAGCGGAGGAAATCAAGGATTGATTAGTAATGTCAGAAGCGGAAACAGATGATTAGCATGTGTTAATTAGAGATGTTTAGAAAATGGAGCAAACATTTATAATGAAAGTGACATGTAAGGAGGGTTCTTGAGTGCTTCTCTTTAAAAGAAGACAATGGCAGATGAATTGTAATCAAATACTTCAACTTTACTGAACACAACTGTCCCTTTAAGAGGTGCAATATGCTTGTTAGTATTAACACTCAGATGAGGGACAATTCCTAGAAGTTGCAGAATAAACCGAACCAGAATAATATAATCTTCTTGCTTAGGTCTCTGTTCACACCAGGACTGGACACTGCACACAGTCTCCCTATATTTATCAAGCTTCCTTAATGTGTCAGATGACTGTCTCTCTACCAAAGCCCTCATTTAATATGCAGTTTTACTCGGAGGCGGGATTCAAATATTTAACAATAGGTTCCCTGTTTGCGTTGAGATACCACACCCTCTTAAAACACTCCCATTTCAATGTCACACCCATTTTGCTAACCACATCCATTTTCGCACACTTTCCTCAACCACAAAAGAAAAATAACAGCAGCTAAGACTAAAATCACTTTACCCTTCTTAAGCCACCTATATCTTCTTTTATAGTCTCATTGCCTTCTATCAGGTCCAAATTGTTCCAGTCACTGTCAATCACTTCCTAGTATGGAGTACAGTATTAAACAGGTTCCTACAAGTTTTAAAAATGAGACCTAAATGAATCCTGCTCAAAATGTAAAGGACAATTTACTGTCCATCTGTCACCTAAACTGTCTACTGCACCTAATCTCTTGCCTTAGCAGCCACATGGTGAATATGTGCAGTATACCATCACACCTTGACAACACTACATATTACCACCACATAGTGACTGAATAATACCACACACAAAGGACAAACACCATCACACCATGACCACACCACATATTACCACCACATAGTGACTGAATAATACCACACACAAGGGACAAACACCATCACACCATGACCACACCACATATTAACATCACTTAGTGACTGAATAATACCACATACAAGGGACAAGCACCATCACACCATGACCACACCACATATTACCACCACTTAGTGACTGAATAATATTACACACAAAGGACAAACACCATCACACCATGACCACACCACATATTACCACCACATAGTGACTGAATAATATCACACAAAAGGGACAAACACCATCACACCATGACCACACCACATATTACCACCACTTAGTGACTGAATAATACCACCACAAGGGACAAACACCATCACACCATGGCCACACCACATATTACCACCACATAGTGACTGAATAATACCACAAACAAGGGACAAATACCACTACACCATGCCCATACCACATATTGAAAGAAGAAAAGACAGAGCTTATCCTCTGTGCTCCAGGCTGCATAACATTTTTGAGCAGAGAGCTAGAAGCCCCCCATTTTTTCCTTACCTAGACCACACATTAACACCACACAGTGAGTAAGTAATACCACATACAAGGGAAAAATGCCACCACACCATGACCAGACAAAATATTACCACCACATAGTGATCAAATACCATTTACAATGGGAAAATACTGCCACAAAGTGACCAGACCACATATTACCACCACATAGTGATTAAATAATACCACATACAAGAAACAAATACAGCCACATCGTGAGCAGGCCTAAGTTGTACAAGAATTGGCCAATTTGTATTTCAAGTACCTGACATTTTTGTCTATAGTCTATGTCAGTAATGTAGTTTAAAATGCATGCATTCAATATTAATATGTATATTGCCGCAGACAGTGGCTGCTGCACTCTTTGTTATGCATCTATCTAAAGAAAAAAAGAAAGCATGCAGCACTTTGCTTGGAGATTGGGTGCAAATTCCAGGACTGATTCAATGTCTTTCCAAATAGTACCACAAGTCAAAATTGCAATATGAAAAAGTGTGGTACTTAATTCAACCATATGACGTGTGACATTTCAGCTGCATTCTACAGCTTTAAAGCCCCAGCATATTTTTTTACTGCAGCAATGCTTTAAATGGCCCCTGATCCCTGTCTTATACTGGCCTCCCGGCGGTTTAATCTTCCATTGCCATGCTCCGGATGGTCTCTGGCAATTTATGGCATGACGACAGCTCCAGTGTTTCATTAAGCGAGCTGAAGGTAACAAATCAATACAATTCTGAGAGCCTCATTCTGGCTCTCATAGACTTGTAATGAGGTCTTGTGACGTAACTTTTGACTTCCGGCCGGTCAGACGTTACAGGCGCAAGATGACACCGCGGGACTGGAGTGATGAGGAAAAAGCATGAAAATGCCATAGGGTAGGTATGGGACAATGGGCTGGTGGCTTACATTTAAATCACCACTTAAGCACTGAAAAAGAGCAGACAAACCCATCTGAAGTGGCACTTTAAAGGGGATGAGTCTCGTACCATAAAAATATATTATTTTACTTGTCCTAAATGCCGTTTCTTCTCCTGAATCCAGCGTTGTCTTTCTTTTATCCCTGCACCTCTCCGATCCTGAGATATGGTCCTCTCTTTCCTGCACATAAATGTGTTTCTTTTTTGTAAACTTGTCGATAAACACCCACGAGGAACCGTTGAGGCCACGCCCACTTGGCTAAAACATTAGCTGTACTAACAGCCCTGATCAAAGTCACCAACAACCTACTGACCGCCAAGAACAAACACCACTACTCCATCCTGCTACTCCTTGACCTGTCTGCCGCCTTCGACACGGTTGACCACTCCCTTCTTCTCCGGATCCTGGAATCCCTTGGCATCACCCACCTTGCCCTCTCCTGGATCTCCTCATACCTAGCAGACCGGACCTTCAGCGTCTCCCACTCCCACACCTCCTCCTCACCCTACCCCCTTTCTGTCGGAGTCCCCCAAGGTTCGGTCCTGGGACATCTACTTTTCTCCATTTACACTCTCGGCCTAGGGCAACTCATCGAGTACCAAGGCCTCCAGTACCACCTCTACGCCGTCGCCGACGACACCCAAATCTACCTGTCCGGCCCTGACATCACCTCCCTACTCTCGAAAATCCCTCAATGCCTTTCCGCCATCTCATCCTTCTTCTCTGCTCGCTTCCTTAAACTCAACATGGACAAAACTGAATTCATAGTCTTCCCCCCAAGAAATTTCACCCCACCTCCCAACCTATCCATCTGCGTCAACGACTGCGCCCTCTCCCCAGTCCCTCAAGCCAAGTGCCTCGGGGTAATCCTTGACTCCTCCCTATCCTTCAAACCCCACATAGAGGCCCTCACCACATCCCTCCGGCTCCAGCTCAAGAACATCTCACGGATCCGCTCCTTCCTCACCCACGACACCGCTAAAACACTCATCCATGCTCTTATCATCTCCCGCCTTGACTACTGCAACCTCTTTCTCAATGGCCTCCCAGCTAACTCCCTCACACCTCTCCAGTCTATCCTCAACTCCACTGCCCGACTCATCTATATGTCCTCCCGCTACTCCCCTGTCTCCCCCCTCTGCCAAGCCCTTCACTGGCTCCCCGTCTCCAAGAGATCCCAATTCAAAACACTAACCATGGCGTACAAAGCCATACACAACCTGGCTCCACCATACATCTCCGACCTGGTCTCCCGATACCTACCCTCACGCAACCTCCGCTCCTCCCAAGAACTCCTCCTCTGCTCCCCCTCATCACCTCTTCGCACAACCGAGTCCAGGACTTCTCCCGGGCATCTGCCTTACTCTGGAACTCCCTACCCAAACACGTCAGACACTCTCCTACCCTGAGTAGCTTCAAGTTTCACCTGAAGACTCACTTGTTCCGTCAAGCCTACAACCTGCCATGAGACCCAGGCGAACGCCCCATACCTGACATTCCCCCATCCTACTGTATCCTAACCCGCCCCTCTTAGACTGTGAGCCCTCGTGGACAGGGTCCCTGCCCCTCCTGTACCTGTACGTCCTGATCGCCTAGATTTAGTGTACTTGTTCTTGTCTCCCTCATCCTCATGTAAAGCGCCATGGAACCTAATGGCGCTATATAAATAAATAATAATAATAATAATAATAATACTTAAAAGTTAGTGGAGGCCATATCTCAGGAACGGAGATGCACAGAAACAAAAAAAAACATCGCCGGATTCAGGAGGACAGCGGCCTTTACACCATGTAAAAATAATTACATATTTTGGACAAGTGACAAAACCATTTTAGCTTTTCTCTTCACACTTTCAAACCTTTATCACATTTGTTTTATTCATCCATCTAATCTATTCTCTAATATCTCACATTCCATACATCTTACAATGACACCTGTTCCTCCAGGTCTGTGCATTCATTCTGTACCTCCGAGCCCGTTCTTTTAATAATTAGGCTCATAATAATGTATTCAGCATTATTTTATGACTAACTGAATGAATACGGCTTCAGGAATTAGCACATCGTTCAATCATCCATCAATGTCACTCACTAATTAGCCTCCCATTTATCTCCGCTGTAATTTATTCTATGTGTTGGTGTTTTGCACGCTTTCTCAGCTGCTGTTATTGTTGTCAGGCTGGTTGGCGATGGTGATGTATTTATGAAGGACGATCCTGGACACTAATTTCTACATATTTATCAATCATATTTCAAAAAAGAAATACTCATTATTAAAACCCGTTCTTCCATAATATAGTTATTATTTAAGAGGCTTTCCACCCACAGATTAAAATTGGTCGTATATTACTAAAACAGAAGTTAAAGCAGCAGCCAGAGTTTTATAATTACAGGTACGTCTCAATGAATTCAAATGGACTAGCCCAGGGGTCTATGGGGACTCGGGTGTCTGGGCCCTGCTGTGGTTGGGATGACACTGCTGCCCTGCCCAGACCCGTCGCCCTGGTGGTCAACTGCTAAAGGGATTAGGGAATGGTGATAAAGAGAATAAAAGTTTGTCGTGAAGCCACCTGCAGATTCTGGTGATGGGCACCAGCGCCGCTTCAGACCTCCGGGGGAGGTGGTACTGCAGCTTGGATGGAGCAGCTCCCTGCAGGTGGAGCTGAGTCCTCAGGGCAGAGATGCACCTGTAATGGTGGTGCAGAATGTGGAGATGATCTGTGGAGCAGTGCAGCAGATGAACAGACGCACAGAGGCTTTGTCGCTCTACACGGGTACTTTACTTTGTAAACCAGTTCAGATGGCAGTTCAGGTTACAGCACAGTCTAAGATCAGGTAGCTGGTCGGGTAGTCACAGAGGGTTGCAAGGTCATTCAGCAGATCCCGTAGTATGCTTTCTCTTGTCAATCTCATGTCCTGCTGCTAAAACCTGCCCCGGCACAGCCCTCTTGTATACCAGGCCTATTGGGGTGCTGTGAGATTCCCTTCTTCTCCCTCTCTCAGAAGGGGCTCGACCTTTGCTGGGTGATCCTGGCGAGGCTGCACTTTTTAGACAGGGTGTCAGGGTTGATGAACTGACCCATGACGACCGGTGTAGATGGCTCAGGGCTGAACACCCTGCACCGTATCCTCGGAGCCGGTACTCCGTTAGGTGGACTAGGGTCACCCCCGAAGTTTGGACACTCCCCTCCTCTTCGCTCCTCAGTGCCAACTAGAACTCCACTGTCTGAATTTGCTCCTCCCCTAACTCCGCCCAATGGGAATGGTATTGCCCGTCTACCCGGGGTTAAGTGTGGGAGTGCTGGATCCACTTGCAAATCTTACTCTCCCCTGTGATTGGAATAACTGCACACTCGTTTGTGGGTGCAGTACCCCTACTGTGGGCACTGACCAGTGGGGCGCCACAAAATATCATCAGAATAATAATATAATAATTCAGTAATTCAATGCATAAAGTTAAACACATATATTATACAGAGTCATTACACACAGAGGGATCTATTTCAATAGTTTATTTCTGTTAATGTTGATGATTATTATCTCAGAAAATTAAAGTGGGGAGGATGAAGGGTTAAAAACCATGCTGCCGTTTTCCCCAAGACATCAAAATGTGAATATAATATAGATGTATTAGTCAACGTGTTTTAGGGTCTGAAACATGGCAATGTGATATTGATTTGTCCTGAGGAAAAGGTCCTGAAACGCGTTGAACAATAAATCAATATTATTCGCCCTTTGATGTCTCGGGGAATACAGCAGCGCAGTGTTTAATCCCTCATCTTCTCTACTCTATATACACCACGTTGCAGCAGCCGTGATCTGCTTTTATAGTGGTTGTGACTCTCACAACCACACAAGGTGAAGCCTCTGATACCTATTTAGGTCATATTTTATCTCTCAGACCCTTCATCCTCCCTACTTTAATATTCTGAGATAATGACCTTTGGGTTTTCATTGGCTGTAAGCCATAATCATCAACATTAACAGAAATAAACAATTTGGAATAGATCCCTCTGTGTGTAATGACTCTATATAATATAGGTGTTTCACTTTATGTATTGAATTAATGAAATAAATTAACTTTTTGATGATATTCTAATTCATTGAGATTCACCTGTAGGTCTTTCACTTAGTATCTTTTCCCTACATTAGCGACATTCGTTTTTACAAAAGCAGCAGTTGGAAGTGCGGACATATTGGATGTTCTTTGTGAAATGTTCTAAGCTCTAAAGTTCTAAGTTCTAAATGTTGTTCTAAGCAAATGATGATAAATGATAAAAATGTTCTTTTGGTCTTGGTTTGTGTTCAGTTCCTAAGACGAGAAAGTGACAACTGCAATGATGAACCTGATGAAGACCTCTTTTCATAGGTTGAAACGTTGTTACCTTTTTATATGGTAGAATAAACGTTTTGGACTTTTGAACGTTGACTTTTCTTTGGAGTTTTTTTACTTTACTGTCACTGGTAGACTACTCCCTGGCTGGAGATGGGCGCTGGGGGAACAGGAGCAAGATGAGTATGTGTTGCTGATGGTGACGTAAAATGTTATAATGAAGACACTCTGGACATGCCTCCCCCCGGTGATCAGGACCCAGGCAGTAGCCCAGATTTCCCTCATTATAATCCGCTTATGGTCATACTTATGTCACATTGCCTATGCAGAAACGTCTTATGTTATCAATGACGTCTATATAGAAGATATTTAATAAAACACTCAATATCTATTTCGGATGAGGCTGTTCAGCTTCATAAGTGCATTGATCTAATTAGTCTAAGTTATTGGTCATCTGAGGTGGTATCGCGTCTTTCACGCACTGGGATGGACGCCAGGAAGAAATCAATGGCATGCTCTTCTGTTTCACAATACATGTGATTGAATCAATGACCAGATTAAAACTGAACTTTTCTTTCATCACTTTAAAAATGAGATTGGAGAGAGATTTATGTGCTGCTAAGTGTGCACATACAGTGAGCATGTGTGAAGGGCACCGATAAGGAATCAATATGGAGTCGCCCTCTGCATCTGTCGCTCTTCTGTGAAGGTTTTCTGCAATATTTTGGAGGCGTCTTGAGGAATTTTTTCCACTTCATGTAGAAGAGCATTTACGAGGTGACACTTATGTTGGGGAGAGGCCGGGCTCACAATGTACATTGTCTATTGTTCATCCTAAAGGTGTCAGATGTGGTTGTGGTCGGGGTCCTGTTTATCAACACAAAACTCCCCCTCCATGTCTGTATAGACCTTGTGCACTGGGAACAGTCATGGGGAACAGGAAAGGGTCTTCCCCAAACTGTTCCCACAAAGCTGGAAGCTACAATTGTCCATAAAGTCCTTTGATGGAGTATTAAGATTTCTCTTCACGAGAGATCGACCCTGAAAAACAATTATTATCCTTCCTCTTCCAAACTGTACATCGGGCACAATTCAGTAAGGCCGATAACGTTCTCCTATAATTACCAATCCTAGACTCCTCCATCAGATGCAGATAGAGCGGTGTGATCCATCACTGCACAGAACACGTCTCCTCTAGAGTCCAGTGGTGGCGGCTTTACATGGCTTCATCTGACACGCGGCATTGTACTTGGTGATGTACGATGCTCGGCATTGGGCTTGGTGATGTATGACACCCGGCATTATGCTTGGTGGTGGACGATGCTTGGCATTGGGCTTGGTGATGTATGACACCCGGCATTGGGCTTGGTGATGTTCGATGCTTGGCATTGGGCTTGCTGATGTATGACGCTCGGCATTGTGCTTGGTGATGGACGATGCTTGGCATTGTGCTTGGTGATGGACGACGCTCGGCATTGGGCTTGGTGATGTATGACGCTCGGCATTGTGCTTGGTGATGGACGATGCTTGGCATTGGGCTTAGTGATGGACGACACTCGGCATTGGGCTTTATGATGTACAACGCTCGTAATTGTGCTTGGTGATGTACAACGCTCGGCATTGTGCTTGGTGATGTACCACGCTCAGCATTGTGCTTGGTGATGTACGACGCTCGACATTGTGCTTGGTGATGTACAACGCTCGGCATTGTGCTTAGTGACTCAGCAATGTGCTTGGTGATGTACAACGCTCGGCATTGTGCTTGGTGATGTACAACGTTTAGCATTGTACATGGTGACGTATGACGCTCGGCATTGTGCTTGGTGATATACGACGCTTGTAATTTTGCTAGGTGATGTACGATGCTCTGCATTGTGCTTGGTGATGTACGACGCTCGGCATTGTACTTGGTGATGTATGACGCTCGGCATTGTGCTTGATGATATACGACGCTCGGCATTGTGCTTGGTGATGTACAACGCTTGGCATTGTGCTTGGTGATGGACGACGCTCGGCATTGTGCTTGGTAATGTATGGCTGCAGCAGCTCGGCCATGAAGCTCCCGGCAGGTGCAGCGTTTGTGCTGATGTTACCAGAGGAGGTCTGGACTCTGCCATTGTAGGGTCAGGAGAGCCATGGGGACTTTTTTGCTCTCTGCTCCTAAGCATTCAGCCCCCTGCTCTGTAATATTACGGGGTCTCCACTCTGTGGCTGAGTTGTTGCTGTTCCTTCCACTTATATAAAATATCTCTCACAGGTGATGGGGGAAGATTCAGGAGGAAGAAATGGCAAAAACGGGCTTGTTACCCCGGTGGCTGCTATAGCAGGACACGCTGGTATCAGTGAGCTCTGCACCACCGGCTGCTCTGTCACATGTTAGTAAAGGCAAATGGCATGGTGGAGAGGCTGAATGTTATACGCTGGAGAGGAGGGGGCAATAGGGCCGGATGTTATAAACTGGGGGTGAGGGGCTGAATGTTATACATCGGGAGATAGATAGATAGATAGATAGATAGATAGATAGATAGATAGATAGATAGATAGATATAGAGATAGATAGATAGATATTAGGATAGATAATTGGGACAGGAGGGGATATTATCCGAGCTATACAGATCAGTCAGTCTATTACCTGAGAATTGAGCGATGTTTCCTGCATTTATGAGGAATAAGATCTAGCACCAAGTGTAATATAATCAAGGAGACGAGAGCCGCAAGGTCAATGACCCAGCTTGTGCCATTACCAATAAATTAGATTCTGCATCAGAATTGTTCTGGAGAATGAATGAGATTACAGATAAGGATGAGGCTGACACTACTTTATACCTGCACCTGCTGCCTCATTCAGCTCCAGCCGAACACAACTGATCAGAATGTAAATGTTTTCCTGGAGACAGATGGCCCGATAACATGTTGTTTATGACGAGATTTATTCTATTACATCCGCAAAATAACAATTATTGCCACATTCAGAATGTGACATGTCGTACAATATACAGAACACTTTTAAAATATAAAGTTATTGTTCTGCATTATACTGCAAGTGCCCCAACCCCTTCATATCGTGGATCGGCAGGGTCCAAGGGGTCTGTCCTGATTGCCAAGTGCCCCAACCCCTTCATATCGCGGATCGGCGGGGTCCAAGGGGTCTGTGCCGATTGCCAAGTACCCCAACCCCTTCATATCGTGGATCGGCGGGGTCCAAGGGGTCTGTGCCGATTGCCAAGTGCCCTAACCCCTTCATATCGCGGATCGGCGGGGTCCAAGGGGTCTGTGCCGATTGCCAAGTGCCCCAACCCCTTCATATCGCGGATCGGCGGGTTTCAAGGGGTCTGTGCCGATTGCCAAGTGCCCCAACCCCTTCATATCGCGGATCGGCGGGGTCCAAGGGGTCTGTGCCGATTGCCAAGTGCCCCAACCCCTTCATATCGCAGATCGGCGGGTTTCAAGGGGTCTGTGCCGATTGCCAAGTGCCCCAACCCCTTCATATGGCGGATCGGCGGGGTCCAAGGGGTCTGTGCCGATTGCCAAGTGCCCCAACCCCTTCATATGGCGGATCGGCGGGGTCCAAGGGGTCTGTGCCAATTGCCAAGTGCCCCAACCCCTTCATATCGCGGATCGGCGGGGTCCAAGGGGTTTGTGCCGATTGCCAAGTGCCCCAACCCCTTCATATCGCGGATCGGCGGGGTCCAAGGGGTCTGTGCCGATTGCCAAGTGCCCTAACCCCTTCATATCGCGGATCGGCGGGGTCCAAGGGGTCTGTGCCGATTGCCGATCGATCACATCAATATTCACTGAATGGATGAGAGTGTCTTTTTCGTAATCTTCTGGGATTCCGGTGGTGATAAATATTTTTTTGGGTGTCCACCCCTTTAAGGGGAAGTTATTTTTTATAGACGAGTTATTTTCAGTAAATGTTGGATTTTTCTTCCTATTCTTCCTAAAACACCAAAAAAAGAAAAAAATGAAGACCCATAAAATAATGATTCTTATATTATTAAAATAAAATACAATAATAAAGAAAACTACATCGAGTACAGAAAGTAGACGTGGGCGACACCTGGCACACGCGGTAATGATATAAAAAGCGGTTTAGTATAACAAAATGGCCCTTTTACATCAGCGGTTCTGTCCAGATCAGGTTGATCCGGTAGATTTACCGCATCTGCCGCCCAACAGCCAATTTGCGGTACACTTGTGGCAAGTGCCCATTTATTCTTTATGTGGCTTGCAGTCAGGTGCGGCAATTGCGGTTTTGCCGTTTGCCGCAATCCAGCTAATCCGGCAGTTGTGGCCGCAAAAAAAAACGTGGTTAGCAGCGCTTTCTTTCACCACCTCAAGGGCCAGATCTGCCGCATCCAGCAGAACCGTACTTGCCACACTTGACTGCAAGCCCCATAGACAATGCATGGGGCTTGCCGGATTGGTGTTGCAAGTAGTCCGTTATCCGGCAAATGTGGCGCCACCTGCCGGATCTGCCTGAAGCATCAGCAAAACGCTGATCTGAAAGGAGGCTAAGTGAAGTTGTAAACACAAACAAATGAAACGTACTCCAGAGAGATAGCAAAAAATCGATACATAAATATTTATCTAATGTGCCATACAATACTGAAAATATTATTAAAGTTAATAAGTGTCCATAACATCAGTAATTGAAAATATATATGTACGAAGAATAACAAAAAATTTTATATGCGAAACGCGCATCGGGTGCGTTGGGGCCCTGCCTACATCTGATTGGTACTTACCTGTTTGTCGATTGCTGTTTGGGTTGTGTATATATATGTTGGCATACTTGTAAGTCATTTACTGCTGCCACCGGACTTTTGTGCCTCCAGATGTGCAATTTATACTAATATAAATAAATGCACATTTGTATAAAAAATTTTATTCTTGATACATACATTCTTTCAATTATGGAAATGTATTATGGATATTTATTATGATTATTAATACTTATTTAGCTATTGCATGGCACATTATATATATATAGTAAACGTCCATAATTTAAAAAAATATATGTACTAAGAATAACAAAGAAATTTATATGCGAAACGCGCGTCGGGTGTGGAGGGGCCCTGCCTATATCTGATTGGTACTTACACTTATGTAGATTATAGCTGCTTGGGTTGTGTGTATATATATCTTGGCATACTTGTAACTCCTTTACTGCTGCTACCAGACTTTTATGCCTTCAGATATGCAATCCATACTAATATTAATGCACATTTATATAAAAATGTTTATTAATGACAAATACATTCCTTCAATTATGGATATGTATAATGAATTATGAACACTTTTTCAGATTCTGTGTGGCACAGTGGCACATTATATATGTGGTGTATCTACTTATATAATCGGGAGTTGGGCACTGTAGCCCAATCCCAACATGCTTTGCGCGGGACTGCGAGTGATGACGCGCAGCGTCATCACGAGCCGCAGACCCGCACTACTCTAAAAAAAAAAAAAATCCTCACCTCTACCCGAGCCCGCGCTGTCTCCCGCCCTCTCCCGCCGTCTTCTGCCGTGTTCCGCTAGGCTCCCGGTGGCTGTGCAGGCTCCCGGTGCCTCCAGTGATCTTCTATCTACTGAGACTGAAGGACCTGTGGTGATGTCAGAGTCACGTGACACCAGCTTACTCCAGGCAAATCGCGGGTCACGTGACTCTGACATCACCACAGGTCCTTCAGTCTCAGTAGATAGAAGATCACTCCAGACACCGGGAGCCTGCACAGCCACCGGGAGCCTAGCGGAACACGGCAGAAGACGGCGGAACACGGCAGAAGACGGCGGGGGCTCGGGGTGAGGTGAGCATAATCTTTTTTTTTTTTTTTTAACCCCTGCCTTGCACGAGCGCACCACAGACACCTCTATACTCCACCACCACACACGCCTCTACACTCTGCCACCACCACACACGACTGTATACTCCACCACCACACACGCCTGTATACTCTGCCACCACACACGCCTGTACACTCTGCCACCACACACGCCTGTACACTCTGCCGCCACCACCACACACGCCTGTACACTCTGCCGCCACCACCACACACGCCTGTACACTCTGCCGCCACCACACACGCCTGTACACTCTGCCGCCACCACACACGCCTGTACACTCCACCACACACGCCTGTACACTCTGCCGCCACCACCACACACGACTCTACACTCTGCCACCACCACACACGCCTGTACACTCTGCCACCACCACACACGCCTGTACACTCTGCCGCCACCACCACACACGCCTGTACACTCTGCCGCCACCACACACGCCTGTACACTCTGCCGCCACCACACACGCCTGTACACTCCACCACACACGCCTGTACACTCTGCCGCCACCACCACACACGCCTGTACACTCTGCCACCACCACACACGCCTGTACACTCTGCCGCCACCACACACGCCTCTACACTCTGCCGCCACCACACACGCCTGTACACTCTGCCGCCACCACACACGCCTGTACACTCTGCCGCCACCACACACGCCTGTACACTCTGCCGCCACCACACACGCCTGTACACTCTGCCACCACCACACACGCCTGTACACTCTGCCGCCACCACCACACACGCCTGTACACTCTGCCACCACCACACACGCCTGTACACTCTGCCGCCACCACACACGCCTCTACACTCTGCCGCCACCACACACGCCTCTACACTCTGCCGCCACCACACACGCCTGTACACTCTGCCGCCACCACACACGCCTGTACACTCTGCCGCCACCACACACGCCTGTACACTCTGCCACCACCACACACGCCTCTACACTCTGCCGCCACCACACACGCCTGTACACTCTGCCACCACCACACACGCCTGTACACTCTGCCGCCACCACACACCCCTGTACACTCTGCCGCCACCACACACGCCTCTACACTCTGCCGCCACCACACACGCCTGTACACTCTGCCACCACCACACACGCCTGTACACTCTGCCGCCACCACACACCCCTGTACACTCTGCCGCCACCACACACGCCTGTACACTCTGCCGCCACCACACACGCCTGTACACTCTGCCGCCACCACACACGCCTGTACACTCTGCCACCACCACACACGCCTGTACACTCTGCCACCACCACACACACCTGTACACTCTGCCGCCACCACAGACGCCTGTATACTCTGCCGCCACCACCACACCTGCCTGTATACTCTGCCACCACCACACACGCCTGTACACTCTGCCACCACCACACACGCCTCTACACTCTGCCCCCACCACACACGCCTGTATACTCTGCCGCCACCACCACAGACACCTCTATACTCTGCCACCACACAGATGCCTGTATACTATGCCACCACAGACACCTATATACTCTGCCACCACCACCACACACACCTGTATACTCTGCCACCACCACCACACACCGCCTGTATACTCCACTACCCACAGACCCACCTGTATACTCTGCTACCCACAGAGTCACCTGTATAATCTCCTACCCTCAGAGCCGTCTGTATACTCTGCTACCCACAGAGCCCCCTGTATACTCTGCTACCCACTGGCCCGCCTGTATACACACAATTCATTTCACCCTGCTCCCGATGCAATTGCATCGGGCCTTTTTACTAGTATATATATATATATAAGTCCGGTAGCAGCAGTAAAGGAGTTACAAGTATGCCAAGATATATATACACACAACCCAAGCAGCTATAATCTACATAAGTGTAAGTACCAATCAGATATAGGCAGGGCCCCACCACACCCGACGCGCGTTTCGCATATACATTTCTTTGTTATTCTTAGTACATATTTTTTTTTAAATTATGGAAGTTTACTATATATATATATATATATATATATAATAAACCTTCATAATTTAAAATCACATATGTATCAAGAATAAATAATTTTAGACAAGAGTACATTTATAGAAGTTTAAGTTGCACATCTGGGGGCACAAAAGTCCAGTGGCAGCAGTAAAGGAGTTACAAGTATGCCAACATATATATGCACACAACCCAAACAGCAATAATCTACATAAGTGTAAGTACCAATTAGATATAGGCAGGGCCCCACCGCACCCGACGCACGTTTCACATATGACATGCTTCATTGTTATTCATACATATATTTTTCAATTATTGAGATTTATTATGAATATTTAATGATTTTTTTTTAGATATTGTGTGGCACATTAGATACATATTTCATTATTCATTTATTGCTATCTCACTGGAGTACTTCGTGTTAGTCTGTGTTTACAGCTTCCGTATGTGCCAGGTGTCCCCCACGTCTATTTTCTGTACGTGATGGATTTTCCTTTTTTATTATCTCTTTTTTAATAACATATATTTAATAAAGATAATTATTTTATGGGTCTACATTGTTTTCAATGTGGTGTTTTTTGTAGTATTCTATTTATGCATTATAGCCCCATGTATGGGTTATGGTATAGGTGTATATATAAAGTTAAATTTGATCAAGTTACATTTAGTGACACAAATGTTCCATAGATGTACCCAATAGTAGAGGGGAGGCGGGTTAATACTTCTTACAGCACTTTGGTGCCCATTCGTACACCTGGAGCTTATGTTCCTGGACTTTGATGCCAATGCTTCTTCCATTATCAGCTATTGAGCTGTAGACATGAATTAGCTCAATGGAAGCTCAATATTAGCCGGACATGGAGACGCAGGCCGGTGAGTCGAGCCAAGGCAGATTTCATACTCCCATTTAATTACTCTATTAACGCCATATAATAATTAATTTCAATCTCTACCATTTAGAACTCAGAGATTTTCTTGAAAACACAGATGGTGACTACCGAGTTCTTCTATTCTAATATTTTCAATGAGCGCTTTCATGTCTTGTAATGTAAATAAGATGGAGAAATATGTGGCTCTTTTTTCTGCCTGAGCTAATAATACAAATTCTTCATTATTTTCCAGGGGATTGTTCGCTAAGAACTTCACTACAACCCACTTCACGGAAGACGGGACGGCGGTGATCACTGCGCACAATCTCACGGTACGGTTCTCATTGTTGTATGTGCACTACACTCTATAAGAAGCGAGGTAATTAGCAGATGAATGAGTGACGTCTGCAGCAATATTTAACTAATTCTGTGTAAAAGACAAGAACTAGGGAAAAGTAAATAAATTAGGTTGACCCTGGACCAGCGACAAGGTCAGTAATCTGTGGCCTCTGGATGGGAACCCTGAGAATTGACTCCTACATGCTGGGGTGTCAGACTCCTCTTTTGACTAAAGCGTAAATGCAGTGCAGTTGCTTCCTAGACTCTAAGGAGCTCCAGCTGGCTCCAGACTCACACATGGTCTATTCACCATGTTATCAAACAGGAAGTCTGCAGGACCTCTCTGGTATCAGAGATCATGTGATACATCAGTAATCTCATTACACGCATGAGATACACCTATGGGAGGTATGTGGTTAGTCAGACCCACCCAGCTTTCTGACTTACCTGTAAAGCCAGCCCTTAACCCTAGAATGCATACCCATAGAAATCTACATATTCACGCACCTGGGGCCTTTTAGGCCCGTTTTCAATTATCATGGAATAACTAAAAAAAAAATACTTTTCAAAGTTTATTGCAAAGTAAGGATGCATTCCTACTAGCGCTGGAGTCCGCCAGGACGGGATTCCGTAATGGATCTGACCTCCTGGTGACCCCAGCTAAGGCTGGCGGACGCATACCTGGGGCCTCGCAGGCCTGCCAGGTTACCTGTTTTCTATTTTCTGTAAAATTACTTTAGTTAGATTTTTGAAACTCTAGGTATTCCTCAGGTATATAGTTGTTAGTAATTTCCAATTGTTCATATATTTTTATGCTATAGGCATTTCGGTATAACAACCTTTTTTTGGGACTACCCCATATTCACGCACCTGGGGCCTTTTAGGCCTGTGTGCAAATAACACGGAATAACTCAAATAAAAATACTTTTCAAAATTTATTTTACAATTGCAAAGTAAGGATGCACTCCCAGTAGCGCTGGGGTCCGCCAGGAGGGGATCCGTAATGGATCTGACCTCCTGGTGACCCCTGCTAAGGCTGGCGGAATGACTGTGCCATTGTAATTTTAGATGTCAGTAAACAAAAAAGAAAAAAAGAAAGAGATTACAATCAGGCTTGTGCACTGTAAACAGTATGTGATAAGACTCTTTGTTAGGGTCCCAGCACACCAAGCGATATAAAGCAGGTAAAGTGCAGCCCCCCTCCTCTTACCTCCAACAGATCACTTTCTTGTAGTGCAGTAGAAGCCTCTGGTTTTGGAGCTCAGAAAGTTTCTATTTCCAGACAAAAGAAAACTGACTTCTTCCTCCAAAGCTCCAGCAATTAGGACAAAAAGACCTGTGATGAGGTCAGAGACACATGACTTTGTGAGGGAGCCTCCCTTCCAAGATCACATGACCATGTTGTCATGCAGAATCCACACTCTTCCCAGAGTCATAAAATTTCTTCCCCAGCAACAATACAGACAAAAAGACTGAATATCACATGTAAACCTAGTACGGGCCTAAAAGGCCCCAGGTGCGTGAATATGGGGTAGTCCCAAAAAAAGTTTGTTATACTGAAATGTCTGTAACATAAAAATATATAAATAACTGGAAATTACTAACAACTATATACCTGAGGATTACATAGATTTTCAAAATTCAAACTAAAGTACTTTTACAGAAAATAGAAAACAAGTAACCTGGCGGGCCTGCGAGGCCCCAGGTATGCGTTCTAGGGTTAATACAGTAAATAAGATTACTGGCAGTACAAGTCCCAGCGAAACAATGCAAGTCTTCTGTCTCCTGTCTGCTACTCACCTTCTGGCAGCTTCGCCCGCAATCATCATCATGTAACAATGCTAGTCTCCTGCCTCCTGTCTGTTACTTATCTTCCGGCAGCTTCACCTGCAAAAAGTTACATGCCAATGTGCTCCAGTGTTTCGTGCAATGTGCCACAGGTCACTTTTCAAAACATCTCTTTGGGAGCCTTGTTCTGGCTTTCATAGATATGCATTGAGCTCTTGTAAGGTATCTTCTGTCTTCTGGCCAGTCAAAACCCACAGGCTCAAGATGGTGCCGCAGGACCAGAGTGGCATCAGTAAGAGGTGAATCCACCAGAAGGTGAGTATATGACAGGGAGCAGGGGCTTACATTTAAAGTGCCAGAAAAAAACGCTGTAGTGTGGAGTAATCGATCTGGCACGACTTTTTTGTGTCTGTCATAACGTAGTGAGGACATCATGCCAAGTATGTTAATCAAAATAGAAGACAGCGATGTCGCCAGGTAAGAAGCGACCATTGAACACTGACCTGGATATGGAACTATTGTCCTGCAAAACAATTTGCTTATGCATAATGCCAACAGATGCAAATATGATTATGAAATACAAAATAAAATGTTTCACCGAAATCAACTAAAAAACAAACTTGTATAAAAAGGGCATGACATAGCTTATGCTTTTTTACATTTTGTTAAAATAAAAACTAATATAAATTAAAATGTGAAAGGGAAAAACTTGGCACTGGAGTATTGATGTGAGATAATAAAACTGCAAAATTGGATAATACCCCATGCTAACATTTCAAGGACTCATTGAGAATTATTATATACTTACTGCACATATTGAACAATGGCACTTCCACTCTAGGCGTTGTCCACCCCGATGCACGTTTCGGACCAACCTTTGTCAGGGGCTCAACAAACTTGTATTATAATGGCATGGCATCACTTATGCTTTTTTTTTTTACATTTTGTTAAAATAAAAATTAATAAAATTAAAATATGTAAGGCAAAAATTTGACACTTGAGTAATGATGTGAGATAATAAAGAATTTTATTTCAAAACTGCAAAATTGGATAATACACCATTTTAATGTTTCAGCCTATCTGGCCTTCATCAGAACTACAAGAAAAAAGAAGAAAACTAAGGCTGTTAGGTACGGGTCTGTCCAGGCTGAACCTGACAGCCTCGGACCCGATTTGCCCTCCGGTCCTCTTTGTAGCCGGATTCAGCCGAGCACAGTGTAGGTAGCTGTCCCCTGCTGAAATGGTGCTGAACCACTTCACAGGGGACAGCTCCCTGGTGCTGAAGTTCAGCGTAGCTCTTGCTGAACTTCAGCAGCCGGCGTCCGGTTCCCAGATCCTCCCGGATTGGGCCAATCTGGCGCCATAGACTCCAATTTGGGCAGATTTTTTGCCCTGGACACAAAAATGCTGCAAACAATAATACACAGGGTAAACAGGGACACATCAGCAGTGCAATAGTACACATAGACCTATAACAGCATGTGCTCATTGAGAATGATTATGTACTTACTGCACATACTGAACAATGGCACTCCCACCCTAGGAGGCACCCACTCCGACGCATGTTTCGGACCAACCTTCATCGGAGATTCAACAGACTTGTATAATAATGGCAGGGCATCATTTATGCCAATTTTCCTACATGTTGTTAAAATAAAAATTAATTTAAAATAAAATTTGAAAGGTAAAAGCTTTACACTCAAACATTGAAGTGAGATAATAGAGAATTTTTATTTCAAAACTGCAAAATTGGATAATATACCATGTTAACGTTTCGGCCTATCTGGTCTTCATCAGAACTGCAAAGAATACAGAAAAAAATATATGTTTTGTATGGCAGCGCTCACTGAACATATTAGGGTACACTCGCTTGGCAGCTAGATTGACACATGCAGTAATGGTTACTACATAAATAGTCCTTTCAGTTTATTATCACACATAAACCACTTTATTCAAAGTATGCATCATAGAACCGACATACAGTCCTTTATTTCCAGCAGTTACACCTGCACGCTTTACAGAAATGTAAATAACCTATTAGTTTGTTTCATTAGTTTGTTTGTGGATATGTCCGCACAGTTCATTCACTGACCGCCATCAGTACAAATAATAAATCTCCATTCCTCTGGGGTCACCTACTTAGCAGCTCAGCAGGCTCCACAGTTTTATTGTCCAGGTAGTCAGTACTGGGATCACCAGTCAGTTACCTGGGCTTCCTCCATACCGGCACCTTCCATTGGTCCAGACCCTTAGTAGCTTCGGTCGCCTCCTGGACTCTCAGGAGCTCCAGCTGGCTCCGGACTCACATATGGTCTATCCAAAACTTGCTCAAACAGGAAGTCTGCAGGAACTGACTGACATCAGAGATCACGTGATACATCAGTAGTCTCATTACATGCATATATACACCTATGGGAGGTATGTGGTTAGTCAGACCTGCCCAGCTCTCCAACTAGACCACTTGAGAAAGGCGCACTAAGCGCAGAAACGCGTTGTGGAGGAATTGGAATTCTATTTTCTTTCAATAAAGCCTAAAGGTAAATATACTGAGAGCAGTGTCCTGGTTGTAATCCGAGCGCTAACCCTTTGTTTACATCCTTGTACACGCCCCACGCCTTCCCTTCGGGGAACCGCGGCTCTGAGCAGCACGGCTCCCGGACCCTGCTCGCATCAATACGCCAGCCCCATCCTCGTGCTCTGAACCTGCCGGCTCGCTTGCTTGGGGAATTCAGCACAGTAAGATCTCAACAGTTCCCTGATCGCACGGCAGCCAGCTCATTAGCATCGGACACGGACCCATCTGGATCACCGTCCATCTCCCTACCTTGGGCTCGTCTGATCCAGCGATCCCGACAAACTGCTCCCCCGCCTGCTAGTCAGTTGTGCGACCGAGGCACAACAACAACAGGTGAGCACCCAGTCATACTAACCGCACTCAATAACTGCTCAGCAGTCTGGCGCAACTGTTTTGTTTTCACGTGATACATCAGTAGTCTCATTATATGCATATATACACCTATGGGAGGTATGTGGTTAGTCAGACCTGCCCAGCTCTCCAACTAACCTGTAAAGCCAGCTCTTAATACATTAGATAAGATTCCTGGTACTACAAGTCTAATCTGGTTTTACATCGCAGCAGATCACCATCTCTGTGAGCATACCGGCCATTTAAAATGTTGTCAGTCGATACTTCACTGTATCATCATCAATACAATGGGAGGTAATTATATTTCACAATGGTGTACTTATAAGATTGAAACATCAAGTTTTTGCCTTTTTGTAGTTACTGGAGTGGATTTCTACTTGAGCAGCCATCATCAAACCTGCAATGACACCAGCGGCGTAACTGCTGGCCTATGGGCCCCGATGCGAAAGCTTCAATGGGGCCCCCAATTTTTGCAAATCTTTAATAATATTAGTCTTTTTCTATGGGCCAATGGGACTTTTGGGGCCCCCCTAGGCTGCAGGGCCCGGGTGCGATTGCAACCCCTGCACCTATTGTAGTTACGCCCCTGAATGACACGTATCCCTACATCTATTTTTTAATATAAATTGAAAGTTATTGTATATGTAGAAAACAATAGCATAAGTCATGAGCAAAAGAGAAAACCATATGCCGATACATCAAACAAAATATAAAAAGCTATAATAATAAAAAAAGAATGTTTTGGTCCTCAAGGCCCAAATTGGTCACCATGCCCTGTAGAACACTATTGGGATCCCGTGGTTAACCAGTCTGATGCATCTCTTTCGTATATATTTTAATCCAAAAAGGACCATTTTTTCGAAATGTTTTAAAATGAGTTTTTTTTTCTTATTTTCTATTTTAATAATGAAATCGAAGCCTCAGAGCCAAATATACAAGGTTTTCGTGAGCTCTGCTTCATGTTGATGTGTTCAGGGTGCAAATTAATTCAGCCGAAACTGCTTGTCTCCCGGAATCCTGTATTGTAAAGAGTGAATTACATCACTGACTGTCCCCTACGGACCATATTTATATTTCATCTTACTGATGTCCTGGGACTGAATAGTCTAGCCGGAGCCTCCAGGCAAAAGAACAGCTGGAAAAGACCAAGGTTTAGACTGACTGCCGAAAATAATGTATGCTCATATAAAAATTAGAAGCGCTTTTAAGGTCAACGCAATGTTAACAGCATATGTTACCACTCTCAATATTTATCTGTAATAGAGAATCTGCTTCTCTTGCAAGTTTTTGCATTCTTATCTAATGTCCAGCGGACAACTGACATGGCTCCTCGCTGATGCAATGCCGGGATTTTTGGTTAGGCTAAACAATTGCAGATATTTAATATCTTGTGTCATTTTTCCTTAGGATGATCATGGGGGTTATGGGAAATAGACTTTTTGTTTTCTTTATGATTACTAGGCGTTGTTGAAGCTGCAGGTGGCCTGCGCTCATACTTTGGAGAATGTTGATTTTTGCTGGGATGCTGTTTCTTTTGTTAGAGATTCGGAAAAATAAACTATAATGATCACTGGATATTAGTTATGAATGCACAATATATCCTATATAGGCTGTAGCCTAACCCTTTAAGGACATATAATTTTTTTTCCCTCTACACCAGGGGTGGGCAATTAATTTTGTCCGAGGAGGCCACATGAGAGACCATGTATATCATTTAATAATGAGCAGATTAGGTATGCTGACTTCCCCCTATATACAGTATGAGCCCCCACACAGCTCCTATATACAGTATGAGCCCCCACACAGCCCACCTATATACAGGATAACCTACACATAGTCCCGATATACAGGATGAACCCCAACATAGCCCTCTATATACAGGATGAATTGATACACAGCTCCCTATATACCATCCTGTTCTATAACATCCTGGCTGTAGATCAGATACTATTTTCAATATGACATGTTGATTTTAATGGGTATTTCCCAGTGGCTGACGTGAAGCTCATGGGCCCCGATGCAAAAACTCCAATGGGGCTCCCCGAGTTCTCTAATCCAGTACCTCTGATCCTGATTTTGTCCTTTTCTTGACCTCATGGCTTTGACCCTGCTTGGTGACTATTTTTACCTCCGGTTTGCAACTGTGGACATCAGCTCATCTATAGGCAGTTATCTTCTGGACCTCGTATTCCAAGAAACCCTGACACCCTTTAACCCTTAAACAGGTTAAAGGGTGTCAGGGGTCTCTTGGGATTCTGCCAAACGGAGGGGCTTGTGCCAAGTCTGTCTGAGTGTTACCACTATCCAATGCAACCAGCAGAGCTGCTGGTAAAGCAGAACCTCGAGAAACTGATACCTTAACCCGTATACAGGGATCTAGATTTACACAGAGCCTTAGAGGTTACTGCCTTAAGGAACAGCAGTAGGCCAGAGCAGGGAGGTAGTAAAATAAGGAAGCCCAGGGAAAAGCCAAGGGAGAAAGACAGGATTGGAAATTCAGGAAGCCGAGTCGAAACCGAGGTACAAAATCGTAAGGATAAATCAGGGTCAAAGTACAAGATCAACATCTGAACAATATCTCAGAGAAACTAGCAAGTCAGAATGGGGAACCAGGAATATATCTGGCAACTAGAGAGATGTGTTCCAGGGTTTATATAGGGAGTGGCCCCTCTCCATAGGCAGAGGCTCAGGAATCAATGACCCTATCTGGACCGCCCACATACCAACACTTTTAGCCTGTGAAACACAACTAGTTCCAGTCACAGAGGACAAGCAATGCCTGTGCTCTCCAGAATTCACTGCAGGAACCTCTCCCCCAACACCAACATCACCTGGAGTGTGAACACAGCGATGCCTGGTGACAGGGGGCAAAAGCCGCAGAATGAAGCTCTGGCGCCCCCTATAGGGTGAACATGGCGGTGCCTAGTGACTGGGGCAGGAATTACGGCAGCAGATACAGATGAGGATGCATCTCTAGCACCATACATAGATGGAATATGGTGGTGCCTAGTGGCCGGGGCAGAAACTACAGGAGCAGGTCCAGGTGGAGATGTGACACTGAGATAGCCGTTTGAGCCAGTCGCCACATTCCATTTATTCTACCACTATTTTAATATCTGTATTTTAGAAAAGATGGAAAGGATTAACAAATGAAGACAGTGTTAGACCATACACAGGATGATGTAAAGGTTTGGATAGTAGCGGGGACACATCTTTATAGTATTCTCACATTTGTTTTATTTTTTATTGTAGCTGTACTGGAGTAGTAAAAACTATAAAAATCTTAAGTGAAAGTCATATTAACATACTCCTGAATGAGAAAGCCGCCTTCGTCATACCTTAGTTAAATGTGAGGAATTGTTTCTCCTTTTCAATAGAAACCCGTCCAATGCATCAATAATTCACGGACGCGCCATATCATTGTTATTCACAAGCCGCATTGTAATATTTTATAACATTGTCCTTTTTTTTCATTACCAGGATTGTCAAAGCAAACCTGTTAGTTCTGCCAGCCTGCCAAACGGAAGATCGCTTTTTACAAATGAAATATGGGCATCAATAATTTTTCACTTAAATGTATGAAAACACAGAAGAGCGCTAACTTCTGTCAGAGCGAGACATGTACTAATTGATGGCAGATCTTGCAAATATATCTCACCAAGTAATTACAACAATTACTGTGAATAATATCAATTCTGCCAGGGACCAGATTACAGAAAGAATCTCATTTCTCAAGTGGCTAGAATGGCACCTTTTATCATTACGTGGCATTATGTATTCACGGAAAAGGTGGCATGTATTGATGACTGTTTGTTAAAAAGCTATACCAGGGAAAGTACTATCAAAATGAGGCGGAAACTAATTGGGCTAGTAAGAGAAGTAAAGTGAGGTACAGCAAAGGTGGTGCAACATGGGGGTACAGAAGCTCCAACTGGACACATTTGGAAGAGCACAGTTTGTAGCCTCATCCAGTACATTGACATGTGAGCAGTGAGTATGAATCATGGGAAATATCTGATGTCACGCCTCAGGATTCAATCCGGTGACCCTGTACTGAGTGTTTGGCTTCCTTCTACTCTAAGCCACAGCAGGTTGAGGCTCTGTCCAAGGGCTAATTATTAGTGATAAGCGAGTAGTGAGATATTTGGATTCAGATAGCTCTGGCTAAATACTTTGAACTGTTTCAGTACTCGTTACTCATTACGAATCCAATACAAGTCAAAGGGGAACTTACTTGGATCCGAATACTGAAACATTTCAAAGTATTCGGTTTGAGCTATCTGAACTGGAAGACCTTACTAATCACTCATCACTACTAATTATCTTTCACCTTTGTTTCTTTGTTTTTATTTAGTCTGCCCCATTACACTGCAGGTGCGACTATTTATACCTTCCCCTTGCTGGTCTTCTCTGCTGGCCTATAGTGGATCCTTAAGGTGGGGTCACACGCGGCGATCTGGTCTGCGATGTCGGAAGCGACGTGCAGGTGCGCGGTCGCTTCCGACATCGCAGGCCAGCTGTCACACGGCACGACGGTGCCGGTGACGCGGCGGCGATGTGGGCGGAGCCATCGCTCGCTGGGCTGGGCTCAGCCCAGCGAGCGATGGCTCAGTAACCCTGTGATATAGGCTGGATCGCGCCGCCAACAGTGTCAGACGGCGCGATCCAGCCTAATCACTGGTCACAGGTTGAAAGGTTTATGAACATGTTCATAAACCTGTCAACCTGCGACCAGCGATAATTTGCAGTTGCGTCGCGCTGTCACACAGCGCGACGCACTTGCAATATCGCCCGCGACTTCGCTGTGACGTCACTGTGCGGCGATGTCGCGGGCGACATCGCCGCGTGTGACCCCACCTTTAGAGTTTTTGCCATACTGCCAAGCATTTATGACAGCTAGACAAAGACCAGCTAGGTTTAATCTATTTGTTGTCACATCTATCTATCCTACTTTCTTCTGCCAATAGTTAGGTAGTAGAAGTTATTCTTCTTTGCAGTAAGCACTTTACTTTTTCCACTTTGTATTCATATTTGGCATTTTCACACTTAGAGATTACTTCTATTTCTGCATGCCTTCCTTCTAGGGTTATAGTGCTCTGCATTAGTTCCTAATTAGTTATGAGGAAAACTTGACAGCCTTTTAAATAACCAGGTCTGAGTTGTGATCTCCTAGTTTTGCAGTTAGGATTGTTCCAACCAATGCAGGTGCCACTGGGGACCTTTAGTCTAGTTGGGTCAGGTACAGTAGTAGAGATAGGCCCTTTTTTCCTGTGTGAGAAAACAATGTGTGAATAACATCTGATCACTTTTAATCTGGTAACAGGTCCCCTTTAAAGAGTAACTAGCAAATCAGGTAGAATTTCAGATAGCCCGTTTGCGTGTTTTTCCTGTGAAATTCGATTCACAGAAAAGCTATTGACTTTTTAATTTTAATGTCTCTTATTATACATTGGATTATTTTCATAACCCAGAGCATAATAAATGTAAGATCTAAAAAGGAAAAATAATTTTACACAGTACTTACCTTACCGCTCACCTCTCTGGCCTCTCCGCTCTTGATTGTCTCCCATCCGTTCCATACCACATCTTGAGATTCCTCGCCACTCAGGGAGAACTCTCCAGGCTTCTCATGGAGGGGTGAGACGTCCAACTTTGATGAGGCCTGGAATAGGCATGTACATGTAGCACCCCAGGGATAATGTGCCACAGTAACAACACTAAGGGTTAATTCCCCACACAACCCACAACACTACACTAGCGCCTCCAGGCCAGAAGGGGGAGCTAAAGCTGCTTCCCTATATATTCTGGGTGGAGAGGAAGTGGCAGTTAGTTCAGTTCCTGGGAGGACTGAGGGAAAGGATCTGGGTTTAAAAGGTCTGCATTAGGCCCAACCCACGATCCACTGTTTACTTCCAGGCCAGCCGGGGTCTGAGGAACAGGAGTAGGAGAAGCAGAGGAACACACCCGGGAGACTGAGTTACCCTAAACTCACCCCGGAGAAGCGCAAAGACCGGTCCGCAACTATGCCTGAAACAAGCAGAACAGAAAACACTGGATTAGTGAAGATTACATATCTTCACTGTACTACAGCGAAGCAACACGGCGTGGTCAGAAACACAAATTTAAGACTCAAGTTGCCTAGCAAGTTTGGTACCCGTGAGGGGAGACGGGGGCCGGCAGCCTACCTAAAGCGGCAGCAGGGCCTCACACACAGCACAGGAGTAGGAAGCCAAGGACCCGGCTAGGGTGGGAGCAACCCGGCCCCGGTACAGACTCCACGGACAATATCTACTGTATACCATCTGCAGTAAAGACTTGGAAAACTACAAAACCGTGAGTCTGTGTAATTCCTGCGCTCGAGCCCTACTCTCCTTCACAAACTGTTATCATCACTACCCCTACCCTGCATCATCCATAGACAATCATCACCACTGCCCCGGGGAACAAGGCTCTGCCTGTGAAGAGCCGTTACATTACCGGCTGCCAAACATATTCCCCGTAGGTTCTGCAGCAGCGGTGGTAACCCTGACCACATACCACGGGTGGCGTCACAACTATATCCCATGTAAATACCAAACCCATTACTTGTGGGCCTGGAACACGGTCCGGACCAAGACCGTCGTGATTCCCCGTGATACCCCGGTCCGGTACGGAGTACCCTGTTTCAGTGGGCTCCACACACACTTAAAGTCACGGCACATGCTGTGATGTCATGATACCGTGACGTTTCATGCACACCCACAGAATCCTCCTTGACATCAACAAAGTTAAAAGTCCTGACCCACTGTGAGAGGCCTGATTTCAGCAGGAGCAGTGGCAATCTAAAGATGTAGTGAGGACCAGATGGATGATAAGTATTTTTTTTTTTAAATGTAAAATCTTTTGATGGCAGAAGCGATTAACAAAAAATCCACATTTTGGCAAATTCGGATTTTTATTCTAATTCTATTCCACTCAAATTTATTTAAGAGACATTGAATTTGCGAGGCTCCAAGTCCTGAGATCTCTACCGATCGCGAAATAGACCCTCAAGAAGTATGCGGCCCAGCAGACAGTAGTATATAGCTTCTTGTCTGTCTGAGAGTACACACAGTTTGGACAATGGATCTAATACAAATACAAGGTTTTGGAGACTATGACTTTACTGAATCCATACTCCAATCTGTGTGAATGCTCAGACAGTGGGAGCTGTGCTTTTGTCGAGGTCCTAATTCACAAACGGTGGAAGTCTCAAGAGTAGGACTACCACACCGACGTGCAGACAAATCAAGTGACAGCTAAGTATGAAAATCAAGAAGAAAGTTCAGTTACTCCTTAACTTTAAAAGAAACCTGTCATGTGAAAAAAGACTATTACGGTAATATGATATAATATATAATATTTATTAATTTATATAGCACTATTAATTCCACAGCACTTTACATGTATTTGCAACACTGTCCCCATTGTGTCTCACAATCCAAATATCCTATCGGTATGTCTCTGCAGGAAAACAAGGGGAGAACATACAAATCCTTGTAAATGTTGTCCTTGGTGCGATTTTAACCAGGACCCAGCACATCAAGACTACATTTTTAACTCTTGAGCCCCCATACAGTGCTTACCCATGAGCCACCGTACAGTGCTAACCCATGAGCCGCCATACAATGCCCACCACAGAGCCACCGTACAGTGCTGACCACCGAGCCACAATAGAATGCTAACCACTGAGCCGCTGTACCGTGCTAACCACTGAGCTGCTGTACAGAGCTAACCACAGAGCCACCGTACAGTGCTGACCACCGAGCCACAATAGAATGCTAACCACTGAGCCGCTGTACCGTGCTAACCACTGAGCTGCTGTACAGAGCTAACCACTGAGCTGCCGAACAGTGCTAACCACTGAGCCACCGTACAGTGCTTACCCCTGAGCCACTGTACAGTGCTAAGCCATGAGCCGCCATACAATGCCCACCACAGAGCCACAGTACAGTGCTGACCACTGAGCCACGATAGAATGCTAACCACTGAGCCGCTGTACCGTGCTAACTACTGAGCTGCTGTACAGAGCTAACCACTGAGCCACTGTACAGTGCTAACCACTGAGCCACCATACAGTGCTAACCACTGAGCCATCATACAGTGCTAACCACTGAGTCACCATACAGTGCTAACCACTGAGCCACCATACAGTGCTAACCCTGAGTCACCATACAGTGCTAACCTCTGAGTCACCATATACAGTGCTAACCGCTGAGCTACCGTACAGCGCTAACCTCTGAGCCACTGTACAGTGTTGACCACTGAGCCACCATACAGTGCTAACCACTGAGCCACCATACAGTGCTAACCACTGAGCCACCGTACAGTGCTAACCACTCAGCCACCATACAGTGCTAACTCATGAGCCACCATATAGTGCTGACCCCTAAGCCACTGTACATTGCTGACTTGAGTCACCATACAGTGCTAACCACTAAGCCACCATACAGTGCTGACAATTGAGCCACTATACAGTGCTAACCACTGAGCCACCATACAATGCCGACCACAGAGCCACCATACAGTGCTGACCACTGAACCACTATAAAGTGCTAACCTCTGAGCTGCCGTACAGTGCTAATCACTGAGCCACTGTACAGTGTTAACCACTGAGCCACCATACAGTGCTAACCCCTGAACCACTGTACAGTGCTAGAAAAATGAGAATGCGCATAGGGTCTTATCCCACTTAGGAGACAATTCACGTACAGTATAAAAACTGCTCACCTGGTTCGGTTGTGAAGCCCACAAGCAGCTTGATCGCTCAAACCTAGCAGCTGCAGCAAGGACCACACTTCCACAATGTGGGGATGAAACTCTATCCGGGACCAAGTGCCTCCAGGTCCGAGCCGCTGCCTCAAACGGAATGCTTTGAGTAAAGTAATCTTCTGCTTTATTTTCCGACCCGTTTCGGAGCTTAAATCCCAGCTCCTTCCTCAGGGAACCGCGTCGGAAAATTTTCCGACAACCGCGTCGGAAAATAAAGCAGAAGATTACTTTACTCAAAGCATTCCGTTTGAGGCAGCGGCTCGGAACTGGAGGCACTTGGTCCCGGATAGACTGTACAGTGCTAACCACTGGAGCCACCATACAGTGCTAACCACTGAGCCACCATACAGTGCTGACCACTGAGCCACCATACAGTGCTAACCCCTAAGCCACCATACAGTGCTAACCACTGAGCCACCATACAGTGCTAACCACTGAGCCATTATACAGTGCTAACCACTGAGCCACCGTACAGTGCTGACCCCTGAGCCACCGTACAGTGCTGACCACTGAGCCACCATACAATGCTAATCACTTAGCCACCGTATACAGTGCTAACCACTGAGCCACCATACAGTGCTAACCACTGAGCTACCATATAGTGCAAACCACTGAGCCACCCTACAGTGCTAACCACTGAGCCATTATACAGTGCTAACCACTGAGCCACCGTACAGTGCTGACCCCTGAGCCACCGTACAGTGCTGACCACTGAGCCACCATACAGTGCTAAGCCCTGAGCCACCATATACAGTGCTAACCACTGAGCCACTATACAGTGCTAACCCCTAAGCCACCATATACAGTACTAACCACTGAACCACCATACAGTGCTAACCACTGAGCCACCATACAGTGCTAACCACTGATTACCGTATAGTGCTAACCAATGAGCCACCATACAGCGCTAACCACTGATCACCGGACAGTGCTAACCACTGAGCCACTATACAGTTGTAACTCCTAAGCCACCGTACAGTGCTAACTACTGAGCCACCATATACAGTGCTAACCACTGATCCACCATACAGTGCTAACCACTGAGCCACCATTCAGTGCTAACCACTGATCCACCGTACAGTGCTAACCACTGATCCACCGTACAGTGCTAACCACTGATCCACCATATACAGTGCTAACCACTGATCCACCGTACAGTGCTAACCACTGAGCCACCATTACAGTGCTAAACCACTGAGCCACCATACAGTGCTAACCACTGAGCCACCAATACAGTGCTAAACCACTGATCCACCATACAGTGCTAACCACTGGAGCCACCATTCAGTGCTAACCACTGATCCACCGTACAGTGCTAACCACTGATCCACCGTACAGTGCTAACCACTGAGCCACCATACATTGCTAACCACTGATCCACCATATACAGTGCTAACCACTGATCCACCATACAGTGCTAACCACTGGAGCCACCATGCAGTGCTAACCACTGAGCCACCATACAGTGCTAACCACTGAGCCACCATGCAGTGCTAACCACTGAGCCACCATACAGTGCTAACACTGAGCCACCGTACAGTGCTAACCACTGAGCCACTGTACAGTGCTAACCACTGAGCCACCGTACAGTGCTAACCCCTGAGTCACCATACAGTGCTAACCACTGAGCCACCGTACAGTGCTAACTACTGAGCCACCATGCAGTGCTAACCACTGAGCCACTGCGCTGCTCATATCTGTAGATATGGGGTTAATAGCATTTTGAACCTACTCGGCACCAGCACTTAGAGCCCTGCTAAACTTAATTTCCTCCTGGTAGATAAGCGGCAGTTTTACAATGTTGTTATCCTGCAGATTAACCCCGTATCTGCAGGTTAATAGCATTTTTTACATTGGTTTCTTTTAAGCTATTTTTTCAAGTCAGTACATTTGAGGAAAAAAAGAAGAAAGAAATATGAAAATAAAAATCTGACAGTGTCTTAAAATTTATAACCATAATTTGTATATAATCCAAGTCTAGACCAATGTTCATTATATCTAAAATGATATAAAATGTGTTAAATGGGATCTTACCCACTACAGGGAGTTACATGGCCACTAATCTGGAAAATAAGCTGTCTCCTTCATGTGCACACTTCATGGATTTCTATACGCACATGGATATCTATATACATTCACTCAGGAATAGCTTTCAAAGCCAGGAATTCAATTACAGGAGTCTTGAGGAATAAACTCTTTATTATGAATGTACGGTTTTATCTCCGAAGAACCATTATGGCCAATGCGAAGGCTGGACCAGTCTGGAGGAAGAAAAGAGAACAAATCATTGAAGTGCTAATTAGTGAAGGATTCTCCAATCTCAGTCCTTGAAGGGGAACCATGACTTGATCTCAAACAATACATCATCATTAAGTGGAACTAACAGATCAAATAACTTGCGGACCTAAGGGAGATTTGGCTTCTGCCGGCATGCTCTGCAGCCTGGAAAGAACAAAACATTCAAGTAAATGAGTTCCATTAAATCATCGTCTGAAGGAAACATGTGAGGAGCAGGTTCTTATGTCAAAGAGACTCCAAAAGTCTTTGTGTCTTTATGTGGACAACATCATAAGGAAATTAAGCGGAGTCATCCATTAAACCACTGGTGTCTAAACCAAACAAGACAACACTATACGGTTACCAATTTTACCGTTGACGATGCCGTTAAAGTTAGGTCCCTTTCACACTAGCATTTCTCGTCCAGATCCGGACAGAAAACCTCATCTGCCGCTTTTGCCACCTGACGACTGCACTTGTGGCAATTCCCATGCATTCTCTAAGGGGCTTGCGGCAAGTTCAGCAAGTGCGGTATTGCCGCGATCCGGCACTTGCAGTAGTTGCTGCAAGTACCGGATCGCGGCAATACCGCACTTGCTGAACTTGCCGCAAGCCCCATAGAGAATGCATGGGAATTGCCACAAGTACAGCCGTCAGGTGGCAAAAGTGGCAGATGCGGTTTTCTGTCCGGATCTACCGGATCCGGACCGAAACGCTAGTGTGAAAGGGGCCTTACTCACGTTTATCTTTTCCTCATAAAAAAATTGGAAAAGTTTACATCCAGATGAAATAATTCTCATCAATCTGCAAAGGAAAGACGTCAATGTCAAGATCATTCATTCACCGATAACAGCAAAGCCTCCAATTGCCCCTAAAGCACATGGGTAACATTCTGGGAATGTATTGAACACATTTTTAATGCAAACACAACCTTAGTAATATTCAAGTGACCTCAATATACAGTATATGGTTACGGGTAAACGGACACTAGTTGTGCATCACACATTATCTAGATTTGTGTATTTGGTATTTTATTGGTTTCTCTCCACATCTCAGTTGCTAAGGTCTGAGTTGTGACGTTGTCTCAGTACCCAGATTTACTACAAAATATATGCTGCATTCCCTGCCTCTGCTTTTATTGAGACTATGATAGTTCCTCCTGATTGATTGACTATATCATGTAATGTGATAGCTGCAAGGCATTTTGGGGAAGATTGCGCAGACGCACCTAGTCATTTGAATAGAGATTAGGGAATCTTTTGAAATTTGAGTTTGCCAATGTCCCCCCCAAATAACCTTTATAAAGAAATTTAATTTGTTTTGAATTAATTTGCATTAATCTCAATACTGCAAAACTTGTAAGTCTCATGCCATTGGCTGCAGCAGTGACCGTCTGGTCAAGGCAGATGTCCGATGTACAGAAGGCACAAACTGTGACCTAGTCAGACAGTTAGAAGTTGAGGCAGGCAGCACAGGTTCAGAATACCTAGCCGAGGTCAGGATCGATAAGATCAGGATAAATGGATAACAAGCTGAGACAATAACAGGAGAAACGAAACAGTCTTACAGACAGATCACTGGAGGTGAAGTGACAAAGACCTAAGAGCATGCAAAGTGTGGAGGGAGAACCTGCCTAATAAACCCGCTACTGGCCGAGGAAAGGCCAGGGAAGCAACACAATAGGCCACAGGTGATTGCATGCCTGCATTGTCTGGGTGGAGAGTTTTCTACAACAGAAAGATGTAACAAAATTGGGTGTATTGAAAGGGGCAGCTGGCAAGATGATCTGATACTGGGAGAAAAAAATGGTGACCGGCTTGTAAAATAACCAGGGTTAGTTCATGGCAAGTGAAGGTTTAGGTACATAAGGGCGATGAGGGTGAAGGACCCATATCTGGAGGTTAGGGTGTGAAGGGTTCAGCATCAGGTGACTTTCAGGTGACACCTCTTCCTATCGCCATGACCTTCCTTTTATTCCACCCCACTGTCACTTCTGTGTTGTGCCGCACGGTAGACATCCATAAAGCTTAGGGCAGCCTTTAGAAGAAAATGCCACGTCATCCCTCTGATGCTCTGTGTTGTAACATATGGATCTTGTAGGGGCGACACATTGCCTGCTCACTTACCATGAACAAAGAGGCACACTTTTT
Organism: Allobates femoralis; assembly: GCA_033576535.1. NCBI lineage: Eukaryota > Metazoa > Chordata > Amphibia > Anura > Aromobatidae > Allobates > Allobates femoralis. The sequence goes on along the minus strand of JARQOC010000006.1, from coordinate 40,777,389 downwards.
TGACAATAGAATTAAGAGCTCCTAGAGTAAACTGATGGTGAAATGCCCAATGAGGTCCCTAATCATGTTAACCCCCCTCCCAATGGGGCCATTGCTTCACTGCTAGTTTATCGATCCATTTTCATTGATTTCTTTATTACTGCTTGTTTGATTTTTGACTTATTGGCACATTGATGTGCTTCATTGCCGCTGTATATTTCTGCAACGCTTCCCCAAATGATTAATACTGTGTATTTGTTTCTACATATTTGGTTTTTGATTGGGAGTTTTTATTGTGTTTGTGTGACTTTTACGCTGTGATGTCCAGTCTTGTTTGTAAGGCCGGCTTCACACCGTGATTTTTCGGGTCTGAGGCTGTCCAGTGTGAACCGGACAGCCCCGGTTCCGAATTTGCACCCCATGTATCCCTATGGCGCAGGATTGGCCTTATTTGGCCTCCGATTTGCAGGTTTTCCGGGATGATCCGGTTTGGTCCGATTTTTGCATTGGACACAAAAACAGAGTCTGCAGCATTTTTTGTGTCCATTGCAAAAATCGGACAAAACCAGATCCTACAGGATCTGGCGCCCATAGCATGGGAGAACCCTCTCATTTTGTAAATTAAAGGGGTTGTCCACTGGAAAAATGTTTAGAATTGTTATGTAGGCAATTCTTATATACTATTTACTAATATAGCTACGACTAAGAACATAAGTGTATTGTTCGAAACACGTCAAAAGTAATTCTACTCTATGTTATGGCTCTTAATATTATTATATTGCTCAAAATAAAGGCCAAAGAAAATCTTTTTACCTATATCAGTGCTGGACCGTACTATTTTTTATTAGCTATAACAAGGGCACCAGAATGGATCCAAGCAGGTATTAGTAGGGAAGATAGCAAATATCTTTATTTCTAATTACCAATGTACAGTAAATCAGTTTAGCAAAGTGACGCACCCCAGGGCTCAGGTACTCAGCTCTCGGGCTGTGTTCAGTCTGGGATGTCACGGGTGGCCCACCTGAGGCCGTGGCCTGGCGGTCAACTGAATGAGGGGGGTTATTTACAAGGGATTATATACAAGATTTTGTCTTCATGACACCACCTGCTGATTCTGGTGATGCTCACAGGCGCCGCCACAGTCCTCCGGTGGTTGGTGGTATTGCGGCTTGGATGGATTAGTCCCGCAGGCGGGACTGGGCCACTGGGGCAGTGTTGCTGTAAGGCAAACAGTTTATAGTGAAAGGATGCAGCAGAATCAGGACTTCACTTCACCGGGTAACTTTTACTGGAAAACTTTCATCAGCATTTCAGCAGTTAGTCAGATGGTATATTGGCAAATGCTCCAGGTGCTGCAATTGGGATTTCTGGCAGTCAATGGAACCCTCCTTATGTTCCTTTTCTTGTTCCTTTCTCCCTTTTGCCTCCCAGTGGCAGTGAAGTCTGTCTCCTAGAGATGATCAGACCTCCGACTCCTTCTTTCTGTGTTCACCCTCCTTTGCAGTCTGCGGGACAACCTTCTGTTAAGCTGTAAGCAGCGTCCTGCAATTCCTAGCTTCTCTAGCTCCCTTTTAGCTTTGACTCGCTCAGAAGACTAGGGTTGTATTTGTAATATCCCGTACATCGGATTCTCTGTGAGCCTTAAAGGATCTCACAGTTACGGGCTCCGGTACCCGCGTTATCTCCTGAACTAGCTCTTCTCCTGAGCTTCTGTTCCTTCCCTCTTGTTCTGGATCTTTTCCTGGTTCAGGGCCTCTCAGCCGAGAGACCCTTCTCGCTTCCTCTCAGGCTGGCTGCCTGTCTCCAACTCCTACTCCATCTTCTCTCTCCACTCTCCTACTGACTCTCCGACTCTACTCTCCGACTGAGCTCTTTGGTTCCCTCTAGAGGTCGCTAAGACCCTCCGGGCTCCCTCCCACCCACTATTCTAGTGTGTGAGTGCTGCTCTAGGGTTCCATCTAGTGACCATAGTCCCAAATGCATTGGACTACTACACCGCTTTTCTGGCTGCAGTACCCCTTTTGTGGCACCTACGTAGTGGGGCGCCACAAAAGCCCACCGATGCTTCACTTCCATTGTTGGTACCAGTTTCATGCAACTCCACTTCCAACCCTTTACTTGAGTGTTTCTTGTGTTTGCACTTGACCATAACTGTGTGGAGGAATCTGTTTCGACTCATTTTTATCAATATCTAATCTGGCCCCCTTCTTCTTCAAAGCCCTGAATGATACCTTATGGCTTAACGTTAAAAAAAACCCCAGATTTTTAATAAATATTTAAAGTGTAATGTTTCAGGAGAACTTGCAAAGAATGCATGTGTTTTTCTCTAGCTTCTCCCCCTCTCCTACCCTCACCATTGAATCTTATAAGCACCAACTATCATCTCATCTCATTAATGGGAATATTTTTTTAACTAAATACAGATTTTACAGCTGTTGCCCTTGAATTTATAGTGGAAGAACAATCCAGAAAGTGAAAGAAGCTGTCACATGCCTAGAGTCTGCTCCTGCAACTGGTTTCACTCCAAAGATGGGGCTGTTGATGTAGTAGTCTGACTTGTGGATGTATTGTATGGCTGCCCAGCTGCAGACATTAACTCTGACTTCAGCCATTTAGGAAATAAGGCAGCCTATTTGAATCCTCTATGTGCTTCTGCTGGGTTGCCAGATATATTCCCTTGGTTCACTTGGTATTCCTGCTTTATAGTACTGATTTTCTGGATTAACGTTAACCTATATAGGAGACAAATAAGCGCAATAGGTCTTTTCTTCGATAAAGAAGTGTTGTCTGGGGTGAACAATGCTCACCTGATTCAGTTGTGGGCCCACAACCTGTATGTATGTGTATTAAAGTTGCTGCAGGACCACACTTCCACGTGCACCTTGGTAAAGGTCAATGGCTGTATTGGATGGTGTGTTTCAGTCTGTGTGGCTAGGTCTGGTGTGAACGGTACTTTATTCTACGCGTTTCGTAGCCAGCTGTTCATACTCCTGAAGAAGGAGCACAGCTGGCTCCGAAACGCATAGAATAAAGTACCGTTCACACCAGATCTAGCGTGGACATATTTGTACAGCAGCGCAAACTGAAACACATTATCCTATACAGCCATTGATTTTCTGGATTGACCTCTGCCTGATTCTGTACTATTCTCCAGTCTGACAATTTTGTACTTTTCTGACCTCTTGGCTTTGACCCTTGTGTCGAGCCCACTGGGACGGGGTACTCGGTGCCGGACCGGGTTTGCTGCTGGGGGATGTCACGGGGGTCCTGGTCCAGTCCGTGTCCCGGGCCCTGGCAAGTAAAAGGGGAATATGTACAGGGGATTAAATGTTTGTCGTGATGCCACCCACGGCTTGTGGTCAATAATGGGACCACCGCTGCTGCAGAACCTCCAGGGATGATGTTAAAGCAGCTGTAGATGGAATAGTTCTCTGCAGGTAGAACTGGGTTCCCCAGGGCAGTGATGTTAAAGTCAATGGTGTAGTATTGTGATAGGTGCGGTTCACTTACTGTCCTGCTGCTGCAGCCTTCTTGCCTTCGGTGCCAGAGCTGACAGGCTGTGGCTCTCCAGGCGGGATCTCTCTGCAGTCCTGTTGGAGGGAATCATGCACAGGCAATCGAGAATCATGCAAGGGAGTCAGAGGCAGGGTTCACCGTGTTTACTTTGCAGTTCTTCAGTACAACAGTTCAGTTACAGTTCTTACACGGGTTACAAGCTTTCCCCTCCGGGTTCCTTTCTATCCCCTGCAGCCAGGTTGTTCCTCTCTGTGACCCCTCACTCTTTCTCGGTCCTTTTCAGGCTTTACTCTCTCTTTCTCTCTCACTGTGTGCGTGTCTCCGGACAGTATAGCGGTAGCTCGGACCCTGTAAGTCCTCGTGGTCGCCACTGAGCTGCCTGTCCTTTGGGGTAGGAACTACAACCTGAAGCTAGAGTTCCTCGTCGGTTAATCTGGAGAAACCGGGTGGATCGTCGGTCCCCTTCAGAGCCGACACTCTGCCACTAGCCTAGCCTCCAATAGTCCTTTAGTACCAAGGCTCTATTAGGCTCCCTTCCAACCTTGTGACTCAAGTTCTATACAGAAGGCTACTCCGCCTGCAGTTGGTTGTCTCAGCTGTGTTTCTAGGACCCAGTGCTGCTGGTCCTCTTTCCTCACACTCCTGGGGTGCTGGCTCCAGATGGGCTTTCTATCCGTGGCTGCACTGGCTCTTCGGATTCTGCACTCAATTCACCCAACTCCTCCAGGACGTGTGCTTCTGTTCTGTACTGCTCAGCCTACCTCGGCCTACTGACTCCTTCCTCCTCCCCTTCTCTATTTCTACCATCTATCACCTGACCTGCTTGCTGTCCCACCCACTGTTCTCTAGACCCACCACCCCTTGCCCGCCTAGAGTCCCGGGCTCCGGGTTGGGTGCTGCCCTCTAGTGGTGTGTAGGATGTCTGTGAGGGTGTTGTGGTGCAACTGTCTTCCTATCTTACCTGGATGCACTTCCCTGTGTGGCCTCCTGGTCGCAGGGGCGCCACACTTGGCTTGGCGACTTTTTTATTCCTGGACCGCTACCCATCTATAGGATGCAACCCCCTGGACCTTACAGCAAAGCCAGATCCCTGTGTTAGGGGTAAATAGTGTTTGGGTATCTTGGGGTTCTACTTATTTGCGTTTGCTGCAGTCCCTGTCTGTGGATTACGTTAGTTGGCGACTAAAACCCAGCCGATGCTTACGACTAATTTCGTTTATCACACTCCACCCTACTTGATTTTTTTCATGACAACGGGGGAATCTGTTTCGATATTTATCTAAATCTAATCGGGCCCAAATTCTATTAAAACCCGGTTGATACCTATAGGAAAGTAAAAATACAAGATAATTTATAAATTATAAAACATTATCTTCAGCGCTAACTTGGAGAAGAATCACTGCTGCTTATACTCTACTTCGATTCTACCTACAGGGAATATAAGCACATGAAATCTCATCTCGAGTTAAGGAATAATATATTTAATAATACAGAATCTCCATGTGTTACCTTGTAACTTTATAGAGGGAATCAATGAAGGAAAGATAACTGTACTGCCTAGAGTCATGTCGTGGATACTGGGTTCATCCTAAATGGGGCAGTGATGGACAGTACCTGGTGGATGTATTGAGTGATCACAGGTGCATGACGATTAACTTGATCAAGGGATTTTTACAGGGATAGCAGCCTATTTGATCCTCTATTATGCTTCTGGGGTACCAGATAATCCCTTGGCACTGGATTCCTGCTTTATAGTATGGTTTTGCAGGAAAGTTAACCTACTATAGGAGCTAAACTCAAGCGAATAGGAGATGTGAAGAAGTGTGCTGGGGTGACAAGCTCCTCTGATCAGTTGTGGGCCTCACTGTATGTTGAGTCCTCAGAGTGCGGCGAGAAGGAACCACATTCCACGTGCCTTTAAAGTCACTGTATTCGGTAGTGTGTTGCATGTCAGTCAGCAGGTACAGTTGTGATACAGTGGATTTACCAGCTTCAGGCCCTTATGTTCTCTTTGAAGATGGACATGCTGGCTTCCAAAGGCATCTTACTATACGTTCACTCCACCTCTAGCAAGGCATCTTCGTACAGATGCAGACATTATCTATACAGCCATTGATTTTCTGGACGACTCATGCGATTGTGTACATCCGAGTCGGCACAATTTTGCTCCTCCGACCTCTGGTTTGCCTTGCTTGATGTACTTCTCCTTAGGACCTCATGTAGGCTGCAACCCCCTGGACCTTACAGCAACCGTCTGTTGGGTAAGTGTTTGGCTACTTGGGTCTAACTCGGTGCTTGCTTCGTGTTGCGGTGGTCCCTCACGTGTCCGGCTTCCCTAGTATCTGTCTCTGCGGATTTCAGGACCACGACTTTTGAATAGCACCATACGTTGCAAGTCTTCTTCAGCTGTACTTAAATGCATTGACTAATAAGGGTGCAAATGTACATCCTTCATTAAGGCATTGATAACCCCTAGTCTCTACCAGTCTGGAGACATCCACTCTAAATCTGAACGATTGGTGACTTTAGACTAAGGTTTAAACAAGAGAAACTTGAAAATAAGATGTTGATAATAATTGCATAAGCATACCTTCGTGGTCAAGGTAACAAAGGGTCAATTCTTCGAATTCATACAGACTAGTGTGAGAATTCATTTGCAAGAGGAGAATGTCTGAATTTCAGGGATGTCCTAACATTGGGACAATAGTGGTGTTTTTTGCATCAATCGAAAATTTATGGGAGATAATTTTCAGTGTTGTTGGAAGGGATGAACATAACACATTTACCCTCATAACTCTAAGGCCAGATGAAGCCTCGAAATTAATATGTCAGATAGATGATACTATTCATGTCATGTATACATATCTATAGAAAGGTAAAATCTCGATGGGAAACATTATCACGATATCTTCCACCTGGGACTTCCAGGGAAAAAGATATCTAGAAAGTTGGGGATCTCATAAAATCCTAAAAAAAACTAGCCACATCCTATGAATAGCCTTACCAAAGGTCCCCAAGGGGAGGTATATAGGAGTTACTGCCCTTTAAAAAAAATACATAAGTTTGATTTTACGCCTTGTTGTGCTGAAAGGTGCACTTTGGTGTAGAATTGTTCCTAATTTTCTATTAGAATAAATTTTTTCTAAGATTTGATGCCATTGCCCGTTACTAATTTTCTTTTTGTTATTCCTTTTTATTTTATGCAATTGTTTATTAACTTATTAATGTTTTGTAATCAATCTTTAGTATTATCTTTTTAATATAACAAACTGTGTCCTCCTTATTTAACGTGACTATAAATCCATCTTGATTGGCTAACCCAATGCCAATTCAACGAATTTGTAAAAAGGAAGCCCTGGCCAAGCATTCCCGACTGGTTCTTCATCAGTGTATCCCCGATGTCGTCCACCGAGCACAGCCGTGTGGGAGAGGTGAGTAATTTATTTTTTTTATTTTTAACACATTGCTTTATTTCATTTAACTTTAGCAGTGTATGATGATAGTGTATGTACATATACTACTAAAGTGAAATTACACTGACAGAGCATTGTGTTGTAAGCATGCTCAGTACACTGACTTTAGACCCCGGGAAATTAATCCTATTTTCTCCCGAATCCAGCTCCATAGCCCCCATGTTATTTGAATCGGACAGCGTCGGATCATGCTGTCCTTTTCTGTCCGATTGTATCCGAACGCACCCAAAATTGGAGCAGTCTCCGATTTTGGGGATGTGAAAACAGAGGACACAATCGGATCCCTGCACACACGGATGGCTATTAAGCACCAATCTGTGCCCATCCGTGCCTCGTAGGGATACACGGAGGCCAAATCGGATCCGTGGCTGTTTTACAACGGATAGCCGTGGATCCCAAAAAATCATGATGTGAAGGGGGCCTATGTCTTGTGCTACCTTAACAGGTATCCAATCTAAATGTATAAATGATTGGTGGTTGCAGCTCAGATTTCTTGGATTATTGTGGAGCTGGGCAGTGACCGTAGTGAGGTATTATTATATTCCATGCATTGGAATCGGTTGAATATATACAATACAGTCACTGTGAGTTTCCAAATAACTGTCGTAACAGTGCTATTTGTGACTAATTGGCGATTTCCAAGGTTGACACACTCCCTTAGACTTAATGTACTTGTTAATTCATTCATCAATTTCATTAATGAGCCATCTGGTGCTCATCTTTAGTTGGCCATCACTACATTGTGCCCATGAATATCCAATCAAGTTATGTTGTGTATAAAAATTAAATGCACAGATATGGTATAAATGAGATAAAAGTGAGGACATAGACAAGAAAGGTTTATCTGCAATATCACGTGGAGTAATTATCGCCCTCTACTCCTCTTTGATCAGACCTCACTTGGAATACTGTGTCCAGTTCTGGGCCCCACATTATAAAGACCAACAAACTGGAGCACGTTCAGAGAAGAGCGACCAGAATGGTGACCGGTCTGCAAACCATGTCCTATGAGGAACGTTTACCGGAGTTGGGACTGAGAGGGCAGCTAACAGCTGTCTCCAAATATCTCAAGAGCGGTCACACTTTAGAGGGAAATGACAGACTAGAATCAATGGGAGGAAACAGATTAAATATTAGAAAAAACGTGTTGACAGTGAGGATGATCAATGAGTGGAACAGGCGACTACGAGAGGTGGTGAGTTCTCATTTAATGGAAGTCTTCACAATGAGGCTGCGCAGACATCTGTCTGGGATGATTTAGTAATCCAGATGACCAAGGAGGTCCACAACTCCTTCATACTATGATTGTATGATTCAATATGTGGCTCCCATGACTTCTGAGCTTCGAGGGTCTCTTGCCATTTTTTGGGTGGATCCTTCAAAAATGAGCCATGAGGAATATTTAGGGCAATTTATGGCTTTTACTAGATAGTAGGAAGCATTTATTTGCACTCATGAAGTTAATGACGTGCCCTTTAATTCAACCCCCCTCGGCTGCTACACGAATTTTACATTTGGCCTTTTGCTCCGAGAAACTTGGAATTCCGAATAGGTCTGGAGCCTACACCAAACCGAGGAATCAGAACCGTTGTACCAGTCCAATCCACGATCTTCCTCTTTACCATTTTCCCCAATGTGCAGTGAAACTAATAACTCATCTAATGGGCTTGAGATGTTTTCAGTCACTTAGAAGTAATTTAGTCATCTTTACTCAAGGGTGGCCGGTGTCTATTTAGTCATTTTCCAGAAATGAGAATCTAAATAAGGAACCACATGCCCGACAGCTGCGTTTTACTAGACGTAGCTCAATCATGCATATTTTATTTCATTTGCAGAGCAGATTTAACATGTGGAACTGTTTGCTGTTTATTCCGCTTTGTTTTTATTTTGCTTATTATTATTTGGACGGGATAGAAATGCTCTTTGCATTTGCGGTTGGAGCCTCCAAATACAGATGGGAAATGGATGGCAATCCCTTCTTGTATAACGTTATATAGCGAAGTCCATATGAAAGTGAAATTACTTATACAGATGACTTATACATTCTATTATAGTCATATGGGGCAAGTTATACAAAAATATCCAAATTAATTTTAATTTCTGAGAGTCACAGAGATGTAACATAAAATCTGAGCCTTGAAGCAACATTTGTAAGAATCCCCAACTTTACATATAGTTTATATTTCCCTTTTTTGTCAATAACAAGAGACATTTTTGGATCATTTCATGTATGAGTTCTTTGGAGTGATTGTAGTTTCTGCACCTCTGAAAGTACACACACACCCATTACCGGTATTCGTTATGTCATAGACCCTGGATAATAAATATAATGACTTGGATAATAAACAGTGATGTTACAACTAGAGCTGTGGAGTTGGGGTCATGGAGTCAGAGTCAGTATAATATTGGCCGACTCCGACTCCTAAAATATATAATGGAGTAGGTCCAGTAGTTCAATGCAATATTTGCTGAATATTATTATGAATTCATATTATGATCTATCTAAATATCTTGGTTATTCTATCATAATAATGATGAAAAGCTTAATGATCACATTGTACCACAATAAATTCATCACTTAAATATCGTATGAGGTAGTCGGAGTCACAGTCGTCAAGTTAGAGTCATGGAAATTAAGGAGTCGGGAGTCGGTGGTTTGGGTTACCGACTCCACAACCCTGGTTACAACACAGCTAATGGTATTGTCACAGAACAGATGTAATATATGCTGCATTGCAGGGAACCTGTCTGAAAGTTTTCTCCATATAAAGTACAGCCAGCACCATTAAGCCATCTTTTTTAGCATTCTCCCGCCCTCTGTAGATGTAGTATGCACTGGCCACGACGTTACATCCTGTGCAGTGCATTGTGGGGCCGATCACGTGATCGGCCCCAGTGCATTATGGGCTTGATCACATGATCGGCCCGGCTCCGCGCATGCGCTTATTGAAGGCGGGCCGATCACATGATCGGCCCCATAATGCACTGGGGCCGATCACGTGATCGGCCCCACAATGCACTGCACCGGATGTAACGTCGTGGCCAATGTAGATGACAGGTTCCCTTTAATGCAGGTAGTATAATCAGAATAGCTTATTGGTCTCAGGATTTAAATAATATTGTTAGCATTTACTTATAGAAAGCAGAGATCTTGAAACAAAGCAGAGATCTTAAACTGTGAAAGTTTCTAAACACAATGTGTATTAAAATGTTACATATTAAACTCCAAGGTTGTCTTGTCCATATGGCAAATTATTGTTGACCCAAGTATTTGGCCAAATAAACATTCGCCAGCAGATTTACTACTATTGTATTTACAGCCTGACATCTTCAGAGCTATAAATTCCTCAGCATCAGAGTTAAGATTCAAAGTAAAAACAAAAGATGTAAAAACATAGAGATCTGCAGTTCTTCAGGGGTCATGTGTCCTCTGGAAACTGAGTCAGCATAATGTATTATTTATAGATACTTTTGTATTGTTAGTTGTGTATATTTGGTTTCGTGATGAAGCGTTGTGGTCACGTTGTGGTCACTTTTGTGCTGGTTTTGGGTTGCTGGTTGTCTGGTTCAGAAAAAAAGACAATTCAGAATACCGGTAGCTTGTTGTGCAATTTTGTGACTATCGAGGAGGTGGATTTTATACTTTTCATTTACTTTACTTACTTTTTTTTACTTTACTTTTGTCTAGTACAAAAAAAATGCTAATAACCTCTAGATATGGGGTTAATCTACAGGCTAATTGTGTTCTAAAGCTGGCTAGTCGCCTCACTGAAAGGCGGGATATAATTAAGTTTATTCCTCTTGGCAGCCTCTAGCTTTCAGTCAGCGCTCAATACATAATGAACAGCAAATGTAACCATGACCTCGGCACCGACTGACAGCCAGCTCTGTACTGATGCAATTGATATGCACTCTTAGTCACTCACAATGAGTTCTAGGGTCTTTCTAGGAACAAACACACCCGACCCAACTGGTTCCTGTCTAGTTAAAGTTCCTAGCTGTACAGTCCATAGTGGAACCTGCGCAGGCTGGAGCATTTCTAACCACAATACTAGGAGATGACTTGACACTGGCTTCCTAATCAGCTACAGAGTATTCCTCAGGGGCGGACCTACCGTGGTGCAGCTGGTTCAGCTGCACCAGGGCCCCGACCGGGTAGGGGGCCCCTCAAGCACCTGTAGGTGGCCCTGCACAGCCGCCCCTTGTGATCCTGTGTCAGAGGAGAGGAGGTTAACTGCTGTTCCCGCCCCTTCTCCCCTCTGCCGCCCCAGCTCCCAGACCTGCAATGCACGGCTCGGCGCAGGTAGGAGCAGCTCGCAAACCCCCCCTGCTGACACCATTCCCCCGCTCCTCACCTACAGCTGCTAGCACCCCCAAACCCCCGCCCCCGTTCCTCACCTACAGCTGCACCAGGGCCCGCCAGGCTGAAGTTCCGCCACTGGTATTCCTTGTACTTCTTTAGGAAGAGCATTATAACCCTGAATCAGTAGAAGATAGAAAACATCCCTGATTGAGAAAGCCTAAAACCACAAGACATAGTGAAAAGTGAAATACTACTTCCTAGAAAGAAATGCCCCTAGCCAGTGATGGCGAACTCAGGCCTCGAGTGCCACACACAGCCCAGGTTTTCAGATTTCCTAGAGTTTGACAGTTGTCATTTGATTGCCAACTGTCAATGCAATGGAATCTGAAAACTGGACTGTGTGCGGCACTCGAGGCCTGGAGTTCGCCATCACTGCCCTAAGCTAAAGAAAGCAGAACTAGTAGGACAATTAGAAGAAATAGCAGAGATAAATAACCTAGTGCTTCTCTATCTGACTCACAGAAATCCAAAGGCAGTATGGCTGTAACTCTAAGAAGAATCCACAAAGAATATCACCAGCAGAAAAGATCAGCCAAGGGAAGGTTTAAATAGCTACACCCAAAAAGAGATAGGGCAGACTAAATTAACAAATGAGAAAAAAGGGGGGAGGACAAGAGGCGCAATAGTGCCCCTATCACTAGACACTAAACCAAAAGGTGAGAATAAAGTTTCCACTCACCTATGCCAGTTGTGATACCCACAACTGGTTAGTAGACCTGATAGGATCAATTCCCAGATGGCTGCTGCTGGACTTCCACCGGTCTCCACTTGTGGAAACGAAATCAGAGGCTTGGGGGAAGGAAGGTGTGTAACAGTCCGCGCTGCCAGAATTTCCGCGTGTAAATGATGCAAGAAGCCGATGTCCAAATCAAACCTTTCTTTTATTCATCCAACGCGTTTCAACGTGATCCCTGAGGAAGACGCCAGGAAAGGCGTTGAAACGCGTTGGATGAATAAAAGAAAGGTTTGATTTGGACATCGGCTTCTTGCATCATTTACACGCGGAAATTCTGGCAGCGCGGACTGTTACACACCTTCCTTCCCCAAGCCTCTAAATTAACAAATGGAATCACCTGTTGTCCAAAGAGGAATGAATAAGGACAACAGATAATAAGAACCCAAAAAGAGACAGAATCCACTGTGGCTCAGGAGAGAATGAAGCAAATTACACAACACAGGCTCACCCGTGCGAATTGAGGCATGACAGCAATGCTGAGATGACTGTCAGTGGTGGGGCATGGTTATAGCCGCCACTCAACACGTACTGAGTGGTGACTGAAGCTGTGCCGACCACACCTCAATGGCTAAAGCCCAGAAGCTGCCAGGAGGAATAAACTTTATTTCCTCCTGCTAGCCAGGCTTTAAGTGCAGTAGTTGGACAGCATTGGAAAGCTATTAACCTGCAGATTAACCTCATATCTGCAAGTTAATAGCATTTTTTTACATGTAAGATTCTCATTAAAGGGGTAGGCCATCAATATCTTATTGTAGGGTGGGTGTGACTCCCGTAACCCCTGCTAATCAGCTGTTACCAGCACCAATGGTATCCAGAATTTATCAGATGCTGCATTAACACAGCAACTCCATCATCTCTGTAGTAGTAGTGGCCGTGGCTAAGTACTGCAGATCCATCCTCTATTCAAATGAATTGGGAGTTGATCCTCACTATCTAGCCTCGACTGTTATTATTTTGATGGGGAGGCTGTGTTCCAGCTGCATCTGGGAATTTCCAGGCACCACCAGTGTTAGTAACAGATCAGTGGGGGTAAAAAATGTGGCACCCCTGCCAATCGGTTATTTATGCAAAAACATAGAAATAGAGAGTGCACACTGTGAAATCCCAAATGGGGATGTCGCTCACCTTTTCAGGTTGTGCGCCCTCGCAAAACCCCGGATACTGCCTCATGTTTGCGGTGTGCCGCTGCCTGCCAGGGACTCCGTTGGAATCTTTTCCACCGCTGCCGTCAGGTGACTTCTGGGTTCCATATCACATGACCTCCAGACCGGATACACGTCACCGCAGGTCCTGTGGTGATTTTACTGGTTTCCAAGCAACAGCAGGTCCTTCCAGCAATAGTTGTACAGCAATCTTCTCCCGGAGCTGCGCCTGCCGATCTCCCCACAGGGGAGTGTTGACAATGGAAAGAAAATGTGGATACCAGTTTCTGGAGCACTGGGGTGGAAAATCACATAAAGATGACAGGTTTTAATTTAAACAGACCTTTATTGGCCCCTTGCCCTGCCACTACGTGTTTTGACAGTGATTCATCTGTCTTCATCAGGTGCTACCTGAAACCGGTATCCACATTTTCTTTCCATAATCAGTTATTTATGGCCTGATTTAAGGACAGGATATCAATAAACATGTAATGGTTAATCTTGTTAAGGATGTACATTATTACAATTATTAGGCAGACCTAATATTACTTAAAATGGGATAATATCAGCCAACATATATCTAAAGGGTATGGCCAGCTATAGTGGAGGATACAAGAAAGGAGCTTGATGTTGTAGGAAGTGCATCATAGAGTTCTGCTTAATGTTGTAAAGCTATCGAGTTAAAGAGGTTTTCCACTACTCAGAAAACTCCTTCTCAATCTGAGTGTTGTCAAAATAAAAACAGCAATTCCACTCGCTCTCCCGGGGCTCACATGAGGTTGTTACGTCATGGGAGTGTTATGCACAAATCAACTCACACATGGGTGCAGGGAGAAATAAAACCTAAACCATTGAAGACGCACCTACTTTCTACTGGTTCCTGTACAGACTAAAATGTCGCTAGTCAAACAACTAGAAACCACAACTCGGACCTGACTCCCTAAAAGGCCATCAAGCTGTTTTTTATTGTTCCTGAGGAGCCAGAGGGGAAGTCGCTACACATAACTAACCAAGATAAGGAAAGTGGGTAGGGGTAGACAAAACCAAAGGTCGGTAAACATAAAGCACATGCACATGTGGAGAAAGGAGGACAAAAGAGTAATAATTAATGCAAGCAAAGGAAACTTATTAATAACCTAATAGAAAACAGAAAGAACATGTAGAAAAGGCAACTGAGCAAGCACAGAATTAAAACAATATGCCAAATAAAAAGATATGGAACTGCACTAACCAGCACTGAACTCCTTCTAGGATTAGATTTCCTCTTCGAGGTGGAGTCTCCATGTCGGTACCTTCTTGTGGTGCTCAAACCTATTTTGTGACTTTCTTCATAATAATCTACAAAAAGACAAGAAAAAGGTGGCACTCACCCATGTACGAATTAAAAGAATCTTTATTATTTCATTCGTTAAAGTCCATGCTGATCTATGCGAGGAATGCATGGTACATTTGGACAACAGCCATTTTACGCCTACAATGCATTTTGCGCCACCTTCTTTTTGTCTTTTTGTATACAGAGTTAAAACAACACTAGTCTCTACCTAACATGCAAAATACTTAGCTGAAGAGCTGGAACTACTTAGCAGAAATCCACACAGAAATATAGCCAGCAAAAAAGGCTGGTGAAAGGAGAATATAAATAACTCCACTCAGAATGTGATAGGACAGATTGAAAACAAACAAATGAGAACACTTGACTAACTGCAAATCAAAGGAAGAAGAAAACATGAAAGAACCATCAGCATTTGGACAGACACCGTTTAGGCTGTATCTCAGCAGGGAAGGAAACTGACCTCGGCAAGAGGCCATTAGATCGATTCTGAGACTGAAACTGACAGCAAATCCTGCACCCAAACTATGTGAATGGGCACTAAATAATTCTTACCTTACCCTGTGGTGTCAGTGATGCTGGAGACAAATTGAATTCTTGCCACTTGCTGATCGCTGAGTGTGCATGCCGTCCTACTATCAGCTTATCCCTAGTGAGCAAGGATTGTCCAACATGTTATTGTCAAATTCTTTCATGGTTACAATTGCAAAGTGCTTGTAAAAAGAAGCAACTTTGAACTTTAGATTTTATTAAAAATCCTCTTTACTCTTAGACAATTAGAGGAATTTTAACTCTTTAGTTTGCAGCTCATTGCAGTCTATCAGTGGTGGCAGGTCTCTTAAGTAAAGAGTGCAGCACTTACAAGCTCTTTCCAGTAAAGCAAGTAAGCGCTGTCTGAAGCTGGCTGGATCATTGCTCGTGTGCTCCTCCAATGCAAAGTGTACAGTTTGGGCCAGCGGCACCACCCTGGAGATGGTCTGAACTGTCAATCATTCAGGAGTTCACCATTCCCCAGCAAACATGAAGCCGGGAGGCAGAGAAACAGAGCAGTGTAAACTGCGGCCTGTGTCATTGATGGAGTCTATGGCACCAGTATGTTCTTATAATCCTCCATGGATAATCATCAGCCTTGTTATAATTTGGGACACAGCTATGTGTAATTCTCCCCAATGCACTAAAGATACCTTCAATCGACCAATATTGATTAATCAAAACTCAATGACAATAGATTACATGGGATTATCCGGATTATTGAATATCGTGCCTTTCCCATTTCATCTGTTGTGTAACTGCAAAATAATATAAAATAGAACAGAATAAACCTGAAACAATTGATTGGACGAGCTAACAATAACATTTCTCGGAGCGTTCCTGGCATCAGTATATCTACCATAAATGGGATTGAATCAGGTTGAATGAACAAATCCCTGACTAAAAGGATTTGTCATCATTTCCAATCATTTATGCTACTTTTCAGTGGAAAATAATCCAGATTTGTTTAAAAATAATAAAAAAAGTTACTTTTGCAGAAGAGTGTTTGCTATGGACATTCTTCCTTAGACTGAAGACATAAAGAGGTTGTGTGATAGCTGAAAGAAGAGTTTTGTTTTTTTGTTTTAGAAAGATAGTCGCTATAAAAAAAAATAAGTACACCCTCTTTGAAAAGGACTGCGACTAGGCCAATACAACAACTTGATTCTTTTCTTATTTTAGCCAACATTTTGTTGTTTGGGATCATTGTCTTGTTGTCTGACCCAAATTTGGCCAAGATTTAGCTTTTGGATAAATCGCCTCACATTTGACTCTAAAATAGTTTGTTATAGAAAGGAGATCATGGTCAACTCCATGACTGCAATGTTCACAGGTCCTGTAGCTGCAATACAAGTCTAATCGTGACCCCCTCCACCTCAATGTTTGACAGGTGACATGCTGGGTTTGGTTATCACCAAACTTGGTGTAGGGCATTATGACCAAACTTCTCCACCTCAGCTAACCTCCAGGCCACGGACAGACACTCCAGTGCAGTGTCTGGTATAGTAGACAGGTAGCCCAGGGGAGGACTGATATGGACCAGGCAGGGGAAGACAAGAAGGGAAGGCAGACATGGACTCAAAAAGGCACAGGGACAAGGCACAGACCAGGACAACAGAACCTAACAACTATCTAGCAGACTGAGACAGACTGACTAAGTATTGGCATTGATGAGGCACCTCCGCACACTTGCAAGAGACCTGTGCGGCGAGCACAGACTCCAGGAGCACAAAACTGCAGAGGGACAGATAGACGTCCAAAGAGGGGGGAGGGGGCGTGTGGTTGGGCCACAGCGATGAGTAAGCTGGTGGCCCTGCTGCAGGGATTCAACATAGCATGGGGACATCAGCATTACAGTCTTTTTTGGTTGTAATGTAATAAACTTGAACATTTAGCATGCTAACTGAGGAACTTAGAGTCTGAGCTTTAGCTCTTGGGTTTCTTGATACCTCTCTAAAGGGGCCATCACACGCGTCAATATCACTGTCAATATCGCTATTGCATGTGACGTTGCAGCGATATTGACGCGTGTGAGACGGCGCATCAACCAGTGATAAATCGCTGGTTGATGGTCGCCAGGTTTTCGGACTGGACTGAAAACATGGCGATGTTTGCCCTGAGGACATGCAGCATCGCTGTGTGTGACACCGCGACGCACGATCAGCCAGCTCCCAGCGCCTCTCAGCAAGCGCTGTGAGCTGGTATCCATGGTAAACTGCGGGTAACTAGGCAGCGCGCGCTGCCTAGGTACCCGATGTATACCTTGGTTACCAGCCTTCTCCGCTCACCGGCTGGTATCCAAGGTACACAGCGGGTAACTAGTTACCCGCAGTTTACCATGGATACCAGTCTGCAGACATCGTGGAAACGATATTTAAATCATTTCCACAATGTCGCTGGTCCACTGATTGCTGGTGAGTCTGCCTGTGTGACAACTCACCAGCGATCAGCCGTCAATGTCGCCAGCGATCAGATCGCTGACGACATTGACGCGTGTGACGCTGGCTTAAGAATTGCACAGTCTGACCTTGAATCGAATTTGCAGGGACATTCACTCCTGAGAAGGTTGTCAACTTTCTTAAATATTTCTTTCTTGTTAATAATTTTTTCTCGCTGTAAAATAATGGACTCCAAATTATTTGGAAATAGCTTTATAATCCTTGCCAGACTGATGGGCAGAAACAAATGCTTCTCCAAGATCATTGGTGTTTTTTCATTGGCACTGTGTCAACACAAGCCTGAATGCTTTAGACCAGCAAACTTCCAAAACTTCTGCTTTTATAGGGGTGGTCACACTTACTAATGAACAATTAATCAAGGTCATATAATTACTAGCTCCTGACTTCTACTTACCTTCTTAAGGCTTATGAAAGCCATATAGGTGTACTTGGTTTTCACAAACTGTTTCTACATTTTGTCTTGTTTTTGGTAAATAAACAATGACGAGTTGATGACTAGAATTCAAAGACGGTGTACCTAGTTTCTCTCATGGATTTATATAAATATCCACAAAATAGCTCTAAATTAATAAAACTGCTGAGTTTGAGGTAAAAGAGAACCCTGTATAGACGTAAGGTCTATGGGACAATGTAACAGTTCCTACCCTTTCACTACTGTTTACAAAAGGAATGCCTAAATGTGTGCAACCAAGAGGGGGCACCATTATTGAGTTTTCTATAGTTCTCTAAATGATTGCCACTAAATGCATTAGTTTATAATTAGACTGGAATTGGTAATAATCCAATTAACTCCTACAATTACTTTTAGAATAAAGAAGCAAAAACTGGCTGTTAAGGATGACCAATGGGGGAAATAACAAGATGACCATTAATATCAATGATTATTGTATGTGAATGTTACTAATGAAAATGCAGCTCCCACATATATAAATAGTGTAAAGTAAAGGAAACCAATAATCAGATGATCTCAGGGGTATCCTCATCCTGAAAATACATGACTAGCCATATCAAAAAGAAGCCAGTCCTAAAGACATTCATGATGTTTTCCAGTTGATTCCTTTTCTTACTATGTTTTACTTTTTCCAAAAGAAATTAAGTAGAATAACATACCAAATAATACCATACTATAATATACCATATTACACTATAGACAAAAACAGTCCAATAAAATACTAAGCAATTAACATTACTAGGAATACTTACATTTTGCACACTACACTTATCCAGCAGGCTCAGGAGCTAGCCCACTCCATACTATATTCACAATGGAAATATTGTATATTTACCATATAAATACTATAAATAAGAAGGAAAAGAAGCGCACATAGAGTAATACCTTCGGGTTTGATGGTCACACGGACTCCCACAATACAGACTCACCTGGTCTGGTTGTGAATGGTCACAACTCCCTTGGACAAGCACGTATGGTCGCAGCAGCCTCCCGGCAAAAAGAAAGGATCCACTTGGAGAAATTAGAACCGGATGGATAGAAGCCGCGCTGACCACAATAAGAGAAACAGAGTAACACACACACTCTGTTTATTCAGCCTTCAGCCTACGCGTTTCGTGGCAAACAGGCCACTTCATCAGGGCTCAAGATTCAACAGCACATCCAGCTATATATACACACAGGAACAATCAAAAAAAATCAGAAGAAATGAAGCTCCACCCCCCTCTGACGTCACTTCTGGTGAAAACGCCCACTATAAGTCAAACGTATAAAAATGTCCATTACATTGTTTACAATACATTAAAAATACATTAAAACACAATAATCAGTATTTAAAATCGCATATGCATATTGTGTTTTAATGTAACAAAAAATCTGACAGCAATTGAAATTGAGGGTATTAAGACTCTCAAAAAATGATTCAAATTTGGTAATAAAATCTGCCGATAAGGGTGGGGGAGTGGTATTACAAGATCTAGACACTTACATCCTAGAGGCAAATAGAATTTTGTCAGATGAGGGGACTTATAAAATTTCCAATATGGCTGAATATGAGGATGCGGTGACAAAATATAAAGAACTAATTAAAACTGCTGATGAAATGGGGATTTTGAATAAGAGTGAGATGAAATTCCTTGGAGTAAAAAACCCTAAGATGGCAATATATTACCATCTCCCAAAGGTCCATAAGGATGAGTTTAATCCACCCGGACGACCTATCATAGCGGGGATCAATTCTTTAACATCAAACCTAGCAGCATTTGTTGACTCCTTTATGAATGAGTCTGTAAGGAATTTAGGTTCCTATCTCAGGGACTCCACCCACCTAATACAGGAATTACAAAGAATAACATGGGGTGTGGATTATTTGTTTGTAACTATAGACGTTACTGGTTTATACTCTAATATTGACCACACCATCGGCCTCCAATGTTTTGAATTATATATTGATAGATTATCCGATGTGACTATGGCCCAAAGAGAGTTTCTGATAAAAAGTATGACTTTTATTCTTGAGAACAACTTTTTTACGTTTGGGGAGACTATTTACCACCAGCTACGGGGGACCGCCATGGGCTCGAGGGCAGCCCCTACGTATGCAAATCTATTCATGGCTGCCTTTGAGTCCTGGTATGTCCTCCAAAGCAGACATAAACAGAATCTCATCCTATATAAACGATTCATAGACGATATATTCATCATCTATGATAATACAGACAATACAGTTTTTGATTTCCTTGATGTTATAAGGGAGAATCATTGGGGAATAGAGCTTACCCCTTGTGTTGAAAGAAAAAATGTTACCTTTTTAGACCTGAACATCTATATTGATGATTTGGGTAAGATTATGACAAAAAATCATTTTAAAGAAGTTGATGCCAATGGGTATGTTCACTATGGAAGCAACCATTACAGACCATGGCTTAAAAATATCCCAAGGAATCAGTACTACAGAATTAGGAAAAATTGCACTTCTGATGCAGTATTTAGGGATCAAAGCAAAATATTGAGGGAGAGATTTCAAGAAAAAGAATATCCCCCGAGGCTTGTCAAAAAGGCCTATAACTCTGTTAAACATTGTACCCAGAATGAGCTTATAAATTCTGACAAGAACAAGGGTGTAAAGGATAACCTTTTTGAAACAAATTTTATCACTACTTTTTCGTCACAAAATTTACAAGTACGAAATATATTGGAAAAACATTGGAATGTGATTTTAAATGACCCGATCCTCAATAAGGTGGTCCCCAGGAAACCGACAGTGACATTTAAAAGGGCCCCTACCATCAAAAATGTCTTGGCACCTAGTGTAGTTAAGATTCCTAGCTCTGGATATACAAAGGTAGGTAATGACCAAACTGGCCATAGGGGTTCGTACCGATGCAATAGACGTGGGTGTAAATGTTGTAGGTCTATTAGTAATGACGTGGACAGTTTCATGTCATTTTCGAATGAAGGGAAGGTTTTTAATATTAACTTCAGAATGACATGCCAGACGGATCATGTGATCTATTTGATCCAGTGCAACTGTGGTAAACAGTATGTGGGAAGAACTTCTCAACCGCTTCATAAACGTGTAAATTCCCATAGGTTTAACATTCTCAGAGGTTTTTTAAAACATGGATTATCGCGACATTGCACCATAGTTCACCATGGTGATGTTAAATTATCTGTTACCCCTATTGATTATGTGCCTGAAAATACTCCTAGGAGATTGGATGTCCTAGGTAAAAGAGAAACATATTGGATTTTTAAGCTGGGCACTTTAAGCCCTGGTGGGCTTAATGAGGTAAGTGACCTTTTTTAAGAACCCATGAGTTGTTAATGTCTTCTTGATTCCTTCGAAGACTTTTATTATACTGATAGTTATCTGTGATGGTTTCTTTCTTACCATCTTGCCAGATGGAGTTCTTCTATGTGACAATGTGGCGAGATATTATGACCGTAGTGGTCTCTATTCCCCATGAACCCAGATAGCTTACCGGTCTGAGGTGTTGCTTAATCACTTTGCGGTTACCCCTAGACATAATGGGTTCATATTCTGGATGAACCCTTTATTTTTATGTAATTGTGATTCGAGTACATTGTAATTCATTTTTTTCGGTTTCTCTGTTCATCCTTTACCTCATATAAATCCTGTCTGCATTTCCTCTTTATATTGAGAGGTTTTTAATTGCGAGTTTGTATATACAGGTGACTTGTAATTTACATAGATCAACAAACCAAGGAATATAAATTATTGAGTGAGCATATTATAGACACAAAATTTAGTGGTCATTTACCTTGAAAGATCCCTATAGACAAGAAATTTATATTTTTATAATTATTGTTTAATTTTCATATAAAAAAGAAGGTTTTTGTGTACCAAGTAAATGATGATATTTAATTGTTTGGATGGGTTGAGTTGGTAGATCCTGGCTAAACAGTTGCTCTCACCAAAGACGACTGGATGGTTAAGTGGTATAAGACGGAGGTTTAATCTCCAGAGAAGAGTTTTATGCCCTGCCAGGGTTAGTTCTAATCCTGATTTATCTTTTTACCAAAAATGTTTTAATTATTTATTGAAGAACATATGCGATTTTAAATACTGATTATTGTGTTTTAATGTATTTTTAATGTATTGTAAACAATGTAATGGGCATTTTTATACGTTTGACTTATAGTGGGCGTTTTCACCAGAAGTGACGTCAGAGGGGGGTGGAGCTTCATTTCTTCTGATTTTTTTTGATTGTTCCTGTGTGTATATATAGCTGGATGTGCTGTTGAATCTTGAGCCCTGATGAAGTGGCCTGTTTGCCACGAAACGCGTAGGCTGAAGGCTGAATAAACAGAGTGTGTGTGTTACTCTGTTTCTCTTATTGTGGTCAGCGCGGCTTCTATCCATCCGGTTCTAATTTCTCCAAGTGGATCCATATAAATACTATGGTATACTGAAAATATATATGTACTTTACAATAATTTACCATAATGTATATACTATACAGCATTATACTATAATATTTGCAATGTAAACACTATAAAAAGGTTGTACAGTATATACTGAGCATATATCTATATTCTGACTCTTCAAGGCAGTATGAGTCTCTAAATCCTTAATTATCAATCCCTTAGATAACTGTATGATAGTTGTACTCACATGCAATGTGTCCTCAGATAGTTCCAACTCGGCCACACTGACTTGTAATAAGAGTCCAGGAAAAACAGAGATGATTTTCTCTGAAATCTTGTATTTAAGCACAATATAGCAGATAGAAAGGATAGAAAGAGTAATCCAAATAAGAGCAGTATAACATGTGCATCCAAAGATAGCTACAGCAAACTGATATGGGGAAGAAGGTAGGGTCATCATCAACTACAGGAGGGTGGGAGAGACAAACGTCAAAAGGAAGAGCTTCTACATAGCAACAGCAAACTGCAATGCATTGTACAGAGAAAACATAACAAACTGTTCCCATTCATGGAACACAACAATATAAATAATATATATATACTATCATATTCTACATAAAAATACTATACTATAGATTTACAGTATACTATCATATACCAAATAACCTACTACAGCACATATGATGTATTAAAGCCCCTTTTCTATGACTATACATAATACATTTGTGCATGATTTGCACCTTGTCTTCAGAGCTGACACTCCACCCTAGTCTGCACGTATAGCGATTAAACAATTTTCCAATTTTTGTGAAAAGTACAACTTCTCTTTGCACATTACCGGTTTCATTCTCACATTTCCATTGTGTAGATGAAGTTACCAAACGTATGACAGTTCAGCTTAGGGGCTGAGACAGGTTTGCATTAGTCAGCCACGGAGTGGATTGCTCTGGAAATTTGATCTGTCACACTTTATTTTAAATTAAACCTAATTTTGGTGATTGGAAGAAATATGTTCTGCTCCTCATACTTACTGGAAATGTTTGATCTTTTCCAAAGAGCTATATAAACGTGGCTGCAGACAGGTAAAAGGATTCCAGTATGAAGTCTGGGAAGGGTTGTACTAAAGTTCTGTCTTCGCGTGCCTCCAGCAGGTGAATAGTATTATATAGTTGGTACCTTTTTTTTGCACTGGCCTATGGTTGTCTTGGGTTGTGAGAGAATACTTAATTATAATTTCTAAATTTTTTATAGGAAAATATCTATATACTGTAGATGAAATGCAAAACTGCTGATTGGATAGGGATATGTCTATTACATAACAGTCACTTGTCTAAGAAGCATTGCTCCTTCTGGCTTGTCTTGGGACTATTATTTGACTATTGGATTTGGCTAGGCTAAATTAGAGTGGTGGAGTCTAAGGGATTTTGCAATATATGCCTCTTACTGCTCCTCAGGGGCGTGGACTTTTGAAGTGAATTTCCAGGATACAGCCCTCTACTAAGTGAGAATTGATGCACAAAAACATGGTAATACATATTTGAGGGTAGGAGCAGCAAAGTCTAAACAACTGAAGTGAAGATAATTGCAGGCAGCCATTCCACCTCTATGTTATGCCTGTATGCAGTTGAGTAGGAGAGTAGGAACACAGAGTCAAAGACCCTTTCACACTACTGATCTATCTCTGCTTCCTAAAGAGAGAAACAGACCTGACCCCACGGCAGATCTGCCACCACTTACTATAGAGAGACAGACGCACCCTCACTGCTGATCGTCTGTTTAATATAGATAAATTTAGACTTGCCCCACTGCAGATACATCTCTGCTAGTGATGGGCGAATCCTAAATTACTCGGAATCGCTTGACTCTAGCGAGTCCGAGCCCAGGACTCGCTACTCGTTGCGAGTCTAGCGAGTCCAATGTTAATGAATGGGGAAGCGAGTAATAGCGAGTAGTGTGAGATTTACAACTCGCAGATGTGTCTCGGAAGCTTCAGCCTGAAGCAATCCTAGTTTTGTCATTTATTTGCATTGGATTGTTTACTTTGCAACTGTAATCGCTGGGAAACTCGCACAGATAAGAGAAGAGTCCTGTCTCCTCTGTGCAGCTCCAGGGTCCTAGAGCCCGCCTGCTGCCTGATGTAGCAGTGCTGAGATTGTTCTCAGTCTGCTCATTCCCTGTGTACAGACATGAATGTCTGTGCACAGAGATGATGTAGCAGTGCTGAGATTGTTCTCAGTCTGCTCATTCCCTGTGTACAGACATGAATGTGCACAGAGATGATGTAGCAGTGCTGAGATTGTTCTCAGTCTGCTCATTCCCTGTGCATATCTATATCTATACACAGGGGATGTAGCAGAGAGGACATCGCGTTTTGGACTGCGTCGGACAGAAGAGGATTTTTTTAATTAAAGATGGAGTCCCTAATGGCTTTTTTTTTTATTTCTAATAAAAAAATTTCTCTGTGTTGTGTTTTTTTTAAAACAATTTAATAGAAATTCATGTCGGTCATGTCTAATATTGGCGTGACCGCCATAAATTTCGGGCTTAGGGCCAGCTGATAATACAAAGCTGACCCTAACCTCTATTACCCAGCGTGCCACCGCTACCAGGGCCGCTGGAAGAGCGGGGTTCAGCGCCAGAGGATGGCGCTTCAATGAACGCGCTATCTTCTGGGGCGGCTGCGGGCTGCAATTTGCAGCGGGGGGTGCCCAGAAAGCTTGGGCATCCCTGCGCTGCGGATTCCAGCCCCCAGCTGCTTAGCTGTACCTGGCTAGACATAGAAATTGCGCGGAGCCCCACGCATTTTTTTGACTCCGACTCCGAGACGACTCCGAGACGACTCCGACTCGACTCCGAGACGACTCCGACTCCGACTCCGAGACGACTCCGACTCCGAGACGACTCCGACTCCCGAGACGACTCCGACTCCGAGACGACTCCGACTCCGAGACGACTCCGACTCCGAGACGACGACGACTCCGACTCGACTCCGAGACGACTCCGACTCCGACTCGACTCCGAGACGACTCCGACTCCGAGACGACTCCGACTCCGACTCCGAGACGACTCCGACTCGACTCCGACTCCGAGACGACTCCGACTCCGAGACGACTCCGACTCCGAGGCGACTCCGACTCCGAGGCGACTCCGACTCCGAGGCGACTCCGACTCTGAGACTCCGACTCTGAGGAGACTCCGACTCCGAGGAGACTCCGACTCCGAGACTCTGACTCTGAGCCTCTGACTCTGAAATTCATTAAATAATAAAAAAAAAATGCGTGGGGCTCCGCGCAATTTCTATGTCTAGCCAGGTACAGCTAAGCAGCTGGGGGCTGGAATCCGCAGCGCAGGGATGCCCAAGCTTTCTGGGCACCCCCCGCTGCAAATTGCAGCCCGCAGCCGCCCCAGAAGATGGCGCGTTCATTGAAGCGCCATCCTCTGGTGCTGAACCCCGCTCTTCCAGCGGCCCTGGTGGCGGTGGCACGCTGGGTAATAAAGGGGTTAATACCAGCTTTGTTATACAAGCTGGTATTAAGCCCGAGATTCTTAATGTCAGGCCACGTTTGACCCAGCCACTAAGAATCTCCAATAAAGGGTTAAAAAAACACAACACAGAGAAAATTTTTTATTTGAAATAAAAAAAAAAGCCATTAGGGACTCCATCTTTAATTAAAAAAATCCTCTTCCGTCCGACGCAGTCCAAAACGCGATGTCCTCTCTGCTACATCCCCTGTGCATAAATATAGACAGGGAATGAGAAGACTGAGAACAATCTCAGCACTGCTACATCAGGCAGCAGGCGGGCTCTAGGACCCTGGAGCTGCACAGAGAAGACAGCTGGACTCGGCTCGCAAAGAAACAGCAGTTATCTGCGAGTTTCCCTGCTATCACTGGCACAGTAGCCAGTGATTACTCGCACGAGTCTAATGCAAACAAAGGCAATCCTAGTCAGCGTTTCTGACAAAATTAGGATTGATATTGATTTGCAATGGACTCGTGCGAGTAATCACTGGGAAACTCGCCGAGTACCGAGTCCTGCGAGTCCCTTACTACTCGCCGAGTAACGAGTCCTAGCGAGTAGATTCGCCCATCCCTAATCTCTGCTTACTATAAAGAGACTCAAACCAAGCCCCACTCCATATCCACCCCAGCTTATTAGAGTGACTCAGGACCACCCCCACTGCCAATCTGCCGTCACTTACTACAAAGAGACTCAGACCCACCCCACTGCATATCCACCTCCGCTTACTATAGAGAGACTCAATCCCAACTCTGCTTACTATAGAGAGACTCAGACCTGTCCCCACTGCCAATCTGCACTTGCTTATTATAGAGAGACACAGATCTGCCCCAGCTTACTATAGATTAACACAGACACACCCCCTACTTCAGATCAGCCCTTGCATACTATAGATAGACACAGACCCACTCCCACTGTATATCCATCCCTACTTACTATAGAAAGACTCACACCCCTCCCCAGTTCAGACCTGCTTCTGCTTACTTTATAGAGACACAGACCAACCCCCTACTGCAGATCAGCCCTTGCTTACTATAGATAGACAAAGACCAACTCCCATTGCATATCCATCTCTACTTACTATAGAAAGATTCAGACCTATCCTCAATTTAGATCTGCCTCTGCTTACTATAGAGAGACACAGACCAACCCCCTACTGCAGATCTGCCAGTGCTTACTATAAAGATACTCAGAACCATCCTGCACAAATACCTACAGACCTTTCTCCAAACTCCCCTTCATCTCTAAACTCCTGGAGCGCCTGGTCTACTCCCGCCTCACCCGTTACCTCTCTGCTCACTCTCTTCTAGATCCATTACAGTCTGGCTTCCGCCCTCTCTGCTCTACAGAGGCTGCCCTCACCAAAGTGACCAATGACCTTCTGATGGCAAAACGTAATGGTCACCACTCTCTGCTTATTCTTCTTGATCTCTCTGCAGTTTTTGACACTGTTGACCACCATCTCCTGCTCTCTATGCTGCACTCCATCGGCATAAAGGACACCGCTCTCTCCTCGCTCTCTTCCTATCTTTCTGACCTCTCTTTCAGTGTACCGTTCACTGGCTCCACTTCTTCCCCTCTTCCTCTCACTATTGGGGTCCCTTAGTGCTCAGTCTTTGGCCCTCTTCTCTCTCTACATGACCCTGATTGGACAGACCATCAGCAGATTTAGCTTCCAGTACCATCTTTATGCTGATGACACACAATTATACATTTCAGCCCCTGATCTTAACCCTGCGATGTAAAGGAACGCCATGACTGTCTAGCTGCCGTTTCCAACATCATATGTGCTCTCTATTTGAAACTCAGCCTTTCCAAAACTGAACTACTTATGTTCCTGCCCTCCACTAACATCCCTAAATCTGACATCTCTCTCCCAGTGTGCGGCACCACGATAACGCCTAGGCAGCAGGCTCGCTGTCTGGATGTTATGTTTGACACCGATCTCTCGTCCGCTCTTGTCGCTTACACCTGAAGAGCATCTCTAGAGTCTGCCCCTTTCTCACCAACAAAACCCCTCACCATGGCCCTAATCCATTCCCGCCTTGACTACTTTAATTCTCTACTAATCGGCCTCCCCCTCTCTAAACTTTCCCCTCTCCAGTCCATCCTTAATGCAGCAGCCAGGATCACCTACCTGGCCAATTGTTACTCAGACGCTTCCGCTCTGTGCCAGTCATTGCACTGGCTGCCCATACACTACAGGATCCAATTTAAATAGTTTGTTCTCACCCACAAAGCCCTTCACAGTGCAGCACCTCCCTACATCTCCTCCCTCATCTCTGTCTATCACCCCACCCGTTCTCAACGTTTTACAAATGACCTTCAACTAAGGGTCGCTTTACACACACCAACTTCTGTGTCCAACTTCTGAACAGATCTCTGGCTGCAATGAAATCATGGACACATTGTTTCATTTGTACACAGCCACAAAACAATGTGTCCATGATTTCACTGCAACCAGAGATCTGTTCAGAAGTTGGACACAGAAGTTGGTGTGTGTAAAGCGGCCCTAACATCTGCACTAACCCGATCCTCCCACGCCCAGCTCCAAGACGTCTCCCGAGCTGCACCAGTTCTCTGGAATGCTCTACCCCGAGAAATTAGGACTATCCACAACTTGCATAGCTCCAGACGCTCCCTTCTTATGGTGGCCTATCATGCTCCCTAATAGAAGTCCTTAGTGAATGGGCTATATACAGTACCATCTCTCTGGACAGAATCTCTTCTTCAAACTCCACCCAACCCAAAAGCTCTGCACAGATTGTCTGGTGACCATTAATGTAACTTTATTTCTATCCCCCTCTTCCTCAAGATGCCTGGATCATCACTGTAATAAGCCCCTGTATCTTGTGTAACCCCAATCCCGTTGCAGATTGCAAGCTCTTTTGAGCAGGGTCACCTTTATTTTTGCCTTAATTATTGTATTGTACTTTTTAAATTGATTCTATGCTTATTGTATTATATCTAATTACTGTACTGAGCTACTACCAATGTGCAAACATGCTAACAAGCTGTATATGTTTGAGGAAAAAATTTAAAAACTTACGTTTTTTTCAAAAAACTCAAAATCTTATTTTTTTATTTTCTTGGGGTTCTTGGTACGCACATTGGCCAATGTCCATTTGCTCATCAGCCGCGACAAGGCGACCCCAGGTCTGATGAGTCCTAACGCTGACATCCCTGTCCTCCTTTTCCTCCCTATCCCACTCTCAAGTGGGCGGACACCATCTCAACCTAAGACCACCTGTGGGTGATGAGGGTGCAAGTTGCAGTCATGGAGCCAGATTCTCCATTCGTTATACACAAAACAGAAAAAAACTGCACAGCACTCACAGACTAATGTGAACGTAAGTTTTTAAATTTTTTCCTCAAATATATACCGCTTGTTAGCATGTTTGCACATTGGTAGTAGCTGAGTGCTGCAGAGAATTTTTTTCTAGTTGTATGACCCAGTGTCCCTGCTGGCACCAGTTCACATTAGTCTGTGAGTGCTGTGCAGTTTTTTTTCTGTTTTGTGTATAACGAATGGAGAATCTGGCTCCATGACTGCAACTTGCACCCTCATCACCCACAGGTGGTCTTAGGTTGAGATGGTGTCCGCCCACTTGAGAGTGGGATAGGGAGGAAAAGGAGGACAGGGATGTCAGCGTTAAGACTCATCAGACCTGGGGTCGCCTTGTCGCGGCTGATGAGCAAACGGACATTGGCCAATGTGCGTACCAAGAACCCCAAGAAAATAAAAAAATAAGATTTTGAGTTTTTTGAAAAAAAAACGTAAGTTTTTAAATTTTTTCCTCAAATAAGTACAGCTTGTTAGCATGTGTGCATCATTGGTAGTAGCTGAGTGCTGCAGAGAATTTTTTTCTAGTTTTAATTACTGTACTGTATTTTTTACATTGTTTCTCTGCTTTATTTTTTACACTGTTTCTCTGCTTTAAGTATTGTTTTTTTACATTGACTCTATTGGATTTTTTGTATTGGATTTTTTACATTAATTCTCTAGTTTAATTACTAACTGTATTGTATATTTTTTATTGTTGCCTATGACCGCTCGTAAACACACCACTGTATTGTAAAGCGCTGTGGAATATGTTGGCGCTATATAACTTAAGATGTATTATTATTATTATTATTATTATTAAATAGTTATTATTATTATTATTATTATATACCCACCTCCACTGCAGATCTTCTCTCTGCTTACTACAAAGAGACTTAGACACACCCCTAACTACTGATCAACCCCTGATTACTACAGAGAGACTCAAAACCACCCTCACTCGATATCTGCCCCTGCTTACTATAGAGAGACACCCCCCATCCCCACTGCATATCCACCCCTGCTTAATATAGAGATACAGCCGTCCCCACTGCAGATCCACCCCTGCTTAATATAGAGAGATACAGCCGTCCCCACTGCAGATCCACCCCTGCTTAATATAGAGAGATACAGCCGTCCCCACTGCAGATCCACCCCTGCTTAATATAGAGAGATACAGCCGTCCCCACTGCAGATCCACCCCTGCTTAATATAGAGAGATACAGCCGTCCCCACTGCAGATCCACCCCTGCTTAATATAGAGAGATACAGCCGTCCCCACTGCAGATCCACCCCTGCTTAATATAGAGAGATACAGCCGTCCCCACTGCAGATCCACCCCTGCTTAATATAGAGAGATACAGCCGTCCCCACTGCAGATCCACCCCTGCCTAATATAGAGAGATACAGCCGTCCCCACTGCAGATCCACCCCTGCTTAATATAGAGAGATACAGCCGTCCCCACTGCAGATCCACCCCTGCTTAATATAGAGAGATACAGCCGTCCCCACTGCACATCCATCCCTGCTTAATATAGAGAGATACAGCCGTCCCCACTGCAGATCCACCCCTGCTTAATATAGAGAGATACAGCCGTCCCCACTGCACATCCATCCCTGCTTAATATAGAGAGATACAGCCGTCCCCACTGCAGATCCACCTTCACTTAATATAGAGACACCACCTGCTTACTATACAGAGATACAGACCTGCCCCCGCTTAATATAGAAGCACAGATCTGCCCCCACTTCAGATCTAATAATAATAAATGTTATTTTTATGGCGCCAACATATTCCACAGCATTTTACAATGAATCTGCTCCGCTATATGTAGAGTGACACAGACGGCTGCTAGATACAGATTACACCTGACAGGAAACATTGAACAGCAAATTATACAGAATTTGCCGTCACTTTTGAGTCATTTTTGGAGAGTAAAACAACATATTTTATTTTAGGGATCTGTATACTGTTTATTTATCTTATTATCTATCAAATGAGATTAATGACATAATAAAGTTATTTAGAAGTACCAGCACATATTACTATTGGGCATGGTTATACTCTACCACTTCATAACATAATTACCGTATTCCAGACATACCTTTATTTTGATGAATGACCACTATAGACCTGGTCCTGTTCCACCTCCGCTGGCTCCTCTCGTAGAACACTATGTGCAGAAATATATAATATTACAGCTTTTGTTTTAACAGCTTTAGGTTGAGTATTTGCAGATGAAACGTCTTTGGGATGATGTGTAATAGATTCCTTTAAGTCTAACAGCATTATGTTCTTTACCAGGAAATGAGGCTGGGGGTTTGGCAGCGTAATATATGTTCCAGACTCTCCAGAGCAGTAATCCTATTATGAGTTGAGGTCATGGACTGGAATGAGACATATCTCTTATCACATTTTTCTTGGGGGTTGGAAAAGTCTTAACTTTAAAGTACGTTCAGAAGGGGTGTTTGGGTGGTGGGTGATATATAGTCCCAACTGAGGAAGTTATGAATGAAGAAGGAACATGTAAGAGGGATAGGAGTAGATCCTTGTCAAATGGAAACCATTAACCTTTATAAGAAATGACCTTCACCAAGATTAATGTGAACAGTGAGTGGTGGTGTCCATATATCAGAAGGTCTTGGCTGAAGCATCATGGAGAAACTCCAACTTCGGCTGGGCTACTTCCAGTACAAGGTCAATAAGTAATAAGGGCTGGAGCTAAACCCCACCCTGGACATGTCCCTATCCCCCGACTAAGAACCTGATATGTCCTGGACCTCTATACCCCACCCTGGACATGTCCCTATCCCCCGACTAAGAACCTGATATGTCCTGGACTTCTATACCCCACCCTGGACATGTCCCTATCCCCGACTAAGAACCTGATATGTCCTGGACTTCTATACCCCACCCTGGACATGTCCCTATCCCCCGACTAAGAACCTGATATGTCCTGGACCTCTATACACCACCCTGGACATGTCCCTATCCCCCGACTAAGAACCTGATATGTCCTGGACCTCTATACACCACCCTGGACATGTCCCTATCCCCCGACTAAGAACCTGATATGTCCTGGACCTCTATACCCCACCCTGGACATGTCCCTATCCCCCAACTAAGAACCTGATATGTCCTGGACCACTATATCCCACCCTGGACATGTCCCTATCCCCCGACTAAGAACCTGATATGTCCTCTATACACCACCCTGGACATGTCCCTATCCCCCGACTAAGAACCTGATATGTCCTGGACCTCTATAACCCACACTGGACATGTCCCTATCCCCCGACTAAGAGCCTGATATGTCATGGACTTCTATACCCCATCCAGGACATGTCCCTATCCCCCGACTAAGAACCTGATATGTCCTGGACCACTATATCCCACCCTGGACATGTCCCTATCCCCCGACTAAGAGCCTGATATGTCCTGGACCTCTATACACCACCCTGGACATGTACCTATCCCCCGACTAAGAACCTGATATGTCCTGGACCTCTATACCCCACCCTGGACATGTCCCTATCCACTGACTAAAGAGCCTGATATGTCATGGACTTCTATACCCCATCCAGGACATGTCCCTATCCCCCGACTAAGAACCTGATATGTCCTGGACCTCTATACCCCACCCTGGACATGTCTCTATCCCTGAACTAAAAAGCCTAATATGCCATGGACTTCTATACCCCAACCTAGACATGTCTCTATCCCTCAACTAAAGAGCCTAATGTGCCATGGACTTCTATACCCCACCCTGGACATGTCCCTATCCCCCGACTAAGAACCTGATATGTCCTGGACCTCTATACCCCACCCTGGACATGTCTCTATCCCTAAACTAAAGAGCCTAATATGCCATGGACTTCTATACCCCACCCTGAACATGTCTCTATCCCTGAACTAAAGAGCCTAATATGCCATGGACTTCTATACCCCACCCTGGAAATGTCCCTATCCCCCGACTAAGAACCTGATATGTCCTGGACCTCTATACCCCACCCTGGACATGTCCCTATCCCCCAACTAAGAACCTGATATGTCCTGGACCACTATATCCCACCCTGGACATGTCCCTATCCCCCGACTAAGAACCTGATATGTCCTCTATACACCACCCTGGACATGTCCCTATCCCCCGACTAAGAACCTGATATGTCCTGGACCTCTATACCCCACCCTGGACATGTCCCTATCCCCCAACTAAGAACCTGATATGTCCTGGACCACTATATCCCACCCTGGACATGTCCCTATCCCCCGACTAAGAGCCTGATATGTCCTGGACCTCTATACCCCACCCAGGACCATGTCCCTATCCCCCAACTAAGAACCTAATATGTCCTGGACCTCTATACCCCACCCTGGACATGTCTCTATCCCCCGACTAAGAACCTGATATGTCCTGGACCACTATATCCCACCCTGGACATGTCCCTATCCCCCGACTAAGAACCTGATATGTCCTCTATACACCACCCTGGACATGTCCCTATCCCCCGACTAAGAACCTGATATGTCCTGGACCTCTATACCCCACCCTGGACATGTCCCTATCCCCCAACTAAGAACCTGATATGTCCTGGACCACTATATCCCACCCTGGACATGTCCCTATCCCCCGACTAAGAGCCTGATATGTCCTGGACCTCTATACCCCACCCAGGACCATGTCCCTATCCCCCAACTAAGAACCTGATATGTCCTGGACCTCTATACCCCACCCTGGACATGTCCCTATCTACTGACTAAAGAGCCTGATATGTCCTGGACCTCTATACACCACCCTGGACATGTACCTATCCCCCGACTAAGAACCTGATATGTCCTGGACCTCTATAACCCACACTGGACATGTCCCTATCCCCCGACTAAGAGCCTGATATGTCATGGACTTCTATACCCCATCCAGGACATGTCCCTATCCCCCGACTAAGAACCTGATATGTCCTGGACCACTATATCCCACCCTGGACATGTCCCTATCCCCCGACTAAGAGCCTGATATGTCCTGGACCTCTATACACCACCCTGGACATGTACCTATCCCCCGACTAAGAACCTGATATGTCCTGGACCTCTATACCCCACCCTGGACATGTCCCTATCCACTGACTAAAGAGCCTGATATGTCATGGACTTCTATACCCCATCCAGGACATGTCCCTATCCCCCGACTAAGAACCTGATATGTCCTGGACCTCTATACCCCACCCTGGACATGTCTCTATCCCTGAACTAAAAAGCCTAATATGCCATGGACTTCTATACCCCAACCTAGACATGTCTCTATCCCTCAACTAAAGAGCCTAATGTGCCATGGACTTCTATACCCCACCCTGGACATGTCCCTATCCCCCGACTAAGAACCTGATATGTCCTGGACCTCTATACCCCACCCTGGACATGTCTCTATCCCTAAACTAAAGAGCCTAATATGCCATGGACTTCTATACCCCACCCTGAACATGTCTCTATCCCTGAACTAAAGAGCCTAATATGCCATGGACTTCTATACCCCACCCTGGAAATGTCCCATATCCCCCGACTAAGAACCTGATATGTCCTGGACCTCTATACCCCACCCTGGACATGTCTCTATCCCCCGACTAAGAACCTGATATGTCCTGGACCTCTATACCCCACCCTGGACATGTCTCTATCCCCCGACTAAGAACCTGATATGTCCTCTATACACCACCCTGGACATGTCCCTATCCCCTGACTAAGAACCTGATATGTCCTGGACCTCTATACCCCACCCTGGACATGTCCCTATCCCCCAACTAAGAACCTGATATGTCCTGGACCACTATATCCCACCCTGGACATGTCCATATCCCCCGACTAAGAACCTGATATGCCATGGACTTCTATACCCCACCCTGGACATGTCTCTATCCCCCAACTAAAGAGCCTGATATGTCGTGGATCTCTATACCCAACCATGGACATGCCCCAACCCTCCAAAAAGGAGCCTGATATACCCTGGACCTCTATATACCTCTCTACTCTCTACTCCCTACCCTCCCATACCCCTACTTTCACCATTTTCTCTTGGCAATACTAATATGTACATAGTCCTGCCAATAAAGCTAATTTAAATTGAATTAAATAATTAATTAAATAATCCTAAACTAACTACAGGTTCAGTTAATGACTCTAATTTCTCATTGTACAAAGTTAGAGCATCTTCTCAAAGCCTGATAAACCACATGTGCGGATAAGGAGTAGGGTCTGGTCACTTATCGCCATTAGTTCACTTGCTACTTACAATACAATTTTAATTAAACGGAATTTGTCAGCAGATTTTTGCTACCTCATCTGACAGTAACATAATGTAGGCAAAGAAACCCTGAATCCAACGATGTATCACAGATTACTGGCTGAAGCTGTTCTCACACAAACAAAGAATTGAGTTTCAGGAACACAGCAGAGCTGGGAGAGCTGCCCCCGCCCACACCAGGATCTCTATAGAGATTGTATATTGACAGTGAGGTGTCAATCACAGCAGTGGGTGTGTCAGACTGCCATGAGTGTGATGTTAATCACACAGAAATAAAGTAATTAGTTTAAATAAACAATTGCATAGACCCTAATAAGAGAAGCACAGTTGCTTTTAGTTTTTTGGCTTTTTTAATCTTTCTTCATGATGTCCTCAGCTTAAATGGCAAAAACCTGCTGATTGATTCTCTTTACGTTTTGGTTGTATGACAGAACCTGTATTATATAAGGCAAAAATTAACATTAAACCACAAGGAGGATTTTTTCTGCCTAATGACCAAAATTGTTATCTTTCTAAAAGGCAAAGAATACTGGTAAATGTAAATGTACGGTATCTATATATACCAGAACATATAAGGTTAAGAACAAAAAAAGTGACATTTTTTCCTCCAAACAGTAACTAAAAAATAATTGCATAAAAACAATTACAATATTACATTTTTCACTCACTACTAATTGTAAATAGCATAACCATGATGGGTATCTCTTTAATCCTAACAACCTGTATGATACAATGAACACGATAGGTGACTCTGTATTGCTACCTAATCTAAAAGCAGAATAATCCTGATTCCAGTGATGTGCCACTTACTGGGCTGCTTGCTGTAGTTTTTATGAAATCATATTTTTTTTCAGCAGGAGATTATCCCTAGAGGACTAGTAGACCTGCTGCCATATAGTTCTCTATATTCACAAGCTCTACATAGCACCACCCCCCAGGAGCTGGCTGGCAAATTTCGTCCAGGGAGACAAGCACCCAGCTGTGGCCCATGAGCAGTGGGCTTCCCAGCAGACAGATGGCCGGGCGGCCCCAAAACTGCTGTTTGACCACTGGCCCGGGGTCATCTGCGCCCCTGCACCCAGGCCAGTCAGCCCCTGTCACCCCCAACACTCATTGGCAGCTCTTTGCCTATGCACAGTGTACACAGAAAGCTGCAAATCAATGTGTGGGCGGGGTTATACAGAGCTCAGCAGATAGAACAGCATTTAATGAGAACTGCAGCAAGCAGCCCAGTAAGTGACACATCGCTGGAATCAGGGTCTGTGCCTCCACATTATGCTGCTCTCAGGATTAATGCAGTGAGGATTGCTAACCAATAACTATTTGGCAAAGCTATAAATTGTGACATTTCTTTGGTTTTGTCTTTAAGGATCGCTGCTACTATCACGGAGATGTAGAAGGACATCCTGGCTCATCTGTCAGTTTAAGCATTTGCTCCGGCCTCAGGTAAAAAATTGTTTTATTTCTGCTGCTTAGATAGTGCCAACGTATTCTGCAGCGCTTTACGGGCGGTGCCATTACTCACTATCCCCATTGGGGCTCCCAATCTACATTCTCTATCAGTATGTCTTTGGTATGTTGGAGGAAAGCAAAAAACCTGGAGGAAACCCGCACAAACACGGGTCGAACATACATATTCCATGCAGGTGTTGGATCGCAAAGCAACAGTGCTAACAGCTGTAAAATAATATCTATGCAAAAAATGAACATTAGAACGCTGCACACACCAGAGTGCTCCTCTGCAACAGTCGTCAGTGCAATATTCTGAATATTGTAAAGTATGATGGTTTATTGATCACAACAGTGCACTGTACACTATTAACTAGAGTGCTCTGTGTCAGGTATGCAGATTAGTAGAGTGCCCCCTGCATGATAATGTGAGCATTAGACTGTATATACAGTATATCATTTAGGGATCACTGAAGTGCTAACGCTGTATTATAGTGGATGGATTAGAATACTCTAAGTGGGGTACAGGGTCAAAAAAACATTTTTTTAATGCCAGTTGATCACTATAAAGTGTCACTGTCCAACTGTGACTATTGGGAAAGGAGGACATATTAGGTGACCCTCATGCTAGGGGTCCCTGGGCTAGCCCTATCCCCATGATTACCCCTGAAGTTGGGGATGCCTGTGTCTTATACCTTGCCATACTCCTAGATACGACTCATCTATGTGTCCTCAAACCCCCCCACCCCATCATGGCAGTGAAGGGGCAGGAGTGCAAGGGAACACGCAGGCAAAACAGGGAAGGAAACAAATTTAGAGACTTCAAGTCTTCTTCAGTAAAAGGAACACCTCAGCTCACCTCAGGAGCTCCATCAATGTAGTCTGTTTAGAGAATCTAGATTTGGCATGGAGAGAAGGGAAGAGCAGGTAAATATAGCGGAAGAGAGAGATGATAAGAAGCTGCAGCTTGGATAAAAGCTAAGAGAAATCTCATCCAAAAGGGAACGGGTTCTTAACCCCTTTAGCAAAGAAAGAAAAGTACATCCAAAAGGTGGGCTATACAGAGGACCTGTCATTGATCAAATGCTGAGACCTCCTGATATCAGGTCCCCTAGTGGTAACATTACGACATGACACTCGTGACAGTCGGATAGACAGATCAATAGATTGTTCTGAGTAAGAGAAGGTGATCATTAGAATGCTGCATTCACAAGAATGCTGCCTCTTTTGTCTACTAGTGATCAATGAAATACTCTGTGAGTTGTTCAATGGATCAGGAGAATATTTTGTATATGATAAATGGCAACAAACTGCAAACTTCTAGGAATATAAATAGGGTTTGACTGCCCAGACACTGAGACTGTATTAGAGCTTCACTGCCTGGTGGCAGAGGCAGAGGCTGTAGGAGCAGGTTCAGACAAGGATGTAACAGGTAGTAGTCCATAGAGTGCTCTCAATAGAATGCTATGTGCTTTATATAGTGATCACAATAAAGACAAAGGGACGCACAGCACTGAAGCCATCAAAGGGGGTGCCTCCAATACCAATTACAAGTCATAGAGGAAAAAGAAGGTACTATATAAAGGAACACTCAACCCACAAGTGTGCCAAAAAACTGTTTTCACCTCTTTGTCACACCTGTGGGTTGAGTGCTCCTTTATATGGTACCTTCTTTTTATTTTATATAGTGATCACAAGACAGCTGCCTCTGTGGTAAAGTAGTATTTTACTCGAAATGTACTTTGTAGATGGGAGAGGAATCAAGGGAAATGTAGTCTGATAAATCAATAACTAGAATTATCTCTGTTGTAGAAATAACTAGAGTGCTCTCATTAGAATGCTATCAACTGATCTCAAGACTGCTACCTCTGTGCCAAAGTGGTGGTCACTATATACTCTGGTATCGGGAGAGGAATCATGGACATTTTTGTGTCTGATAAATTGATAACTATGATTCCCTTTGTGTCATAACAATGAGTAGAGTGCTCTAATAAGAATGCAAGGTGCTTTATATAGTGATCACAAGACTGCTTGCTCTGTGTCAAAGTGGTGGTTGCTAAATACTCTTGTACTGGCGGAGGAATTAAGGAATTTTTTGTGTCTGATAAATTGATAACTACAATTCCTTCTGTGTCATAGCAATGACTAGAGTGCTCTAATTAGAATGCAATGTGCTTCAAATCGTGATCTCGAGATTGCTACCCCTGTGTCAAAGTGGTGGTTACTAAATACTCTGGTAGTGGAAGAGGAATCCGGGAAATGTTTGTGTCTGATAAATTTATAACTATGATGGCCTCTTTTGTCATAACAATGACTAGAGTGCTCTCATTAGAATTCAATGTGCTTTATATAGTGATCTCCAGACTGCTACCTCTGTGCCAAAGTGGTGGTTACTAAATACTCTGGTACTGGGAGAGGAATCATGGACATTTTTGTGTCTGATAAATTAATAACTATGATTCCCTCTGTGTCACAACAAAGACTAGAGTGCTCTCATTAGAATGCTATGTGCTTTATATAGTGTTCTCAAGACTGCTACCTCTCTGCCAAAGTGGTGGTTACTAAATACTCTGGTACTGGGAGAGGAATCATGGATATTTTTGTGTCTGATAAATTGATAACTATAATTGCCTCTTTTGTCATAACAATGAGTAGAGTGCTCTCATTAGAATTCAATGTGCTTTATATAGTGATCTCGAGACTGCTACCTCTCTGCAAAAGTGGTGGTTACTAAATACTCTGGTAGTGGAAGAGGAATCATGGACATTTTTGTGCCTGATAAATTGATAACTATGATTCCCTCGTTGTTATAACAATTACTAGAGTGCTCTAATTAGAATGCAATGTGCTTTAAATAGTGATCTCGAGATTGCTACCTCTGTGCCAAAGTAGTGGTTACTAAATACTCTAGTACTGGGAGAGGAATGATGGACATTTTTGTGTCTGATAAATTGCTAACTATGATTCCGTCTGTGTCACAACAATGACTAGAGTGCTCTCATTAGAATGCAATTTGCTTTATATAGTGATCTTGAGACTGCTACCTCTGTGCCACAGTGATGGTTACTAAATACTCTAGTACTGGGAGAGGAAT
This sequence comes from Allobates femoralis, assembly GCA_033576535.1. NCBI lineage: Eukaryota > Metazoa > Chordata > Amphibia > Anura > Aromobatidae > Allobates > Allobates femoralis. The sequence goes on along the minus strand of JARQOC010000006.1, from coordinate 40,737,339 downwards.
CCTGGAAATGTTTGTGTCTGATAAATTGATGTCTATGATTCCCTCTGTGTCATAACAATGACTAGAGTGCTCTCATTAGAATGCAATGTGCTTTATATAGTGATCTCCAGACTGCTACCTCTGTGCCAAAGTGGTGGTTACTAAATACTCTGCTACTGGGAGAGGAATCATGGATATTTTTGTGTCTGATAAATTGATAACTATGACTGCCTCTTTGTCAGAACAATGACTAGAGTGCTCTCATTAGAATTCAATGTGCTTTATATAGTGATCTCCAGACTGCTACCTCTGTGCCAAAGTGGTGGTTACTAAATACTCTGGTAGTGGGAGAGGAATCCTGGAAATGTTTGTGTCTGATAAATTGATGTCTATGATTCCCTCTGTGTCATAACAATGACTAGAGTGCTCTCATTAGAATGCTATGTGCTTTATATAGTGTTCTCAAGACTGCTACCTCTCTGCCAAAGTGGTGGTTACTAAATACTCTGGTACTGGGAGAGGAATCCTGGAAATGTTTGTGTCTGATAAATTGATGTCTATGATTCCCTCTGTGTCATAACAATGACTAGAGTGCTCTCATTAGAATGCTATGTGCTTTATATAGTGTTCTCAAGACTGCTACCTCTCTGCCAAAGTGGTGGTTACTAAATACTCTGGTACTGGGAGAGGAATCATGGATATTTTTGTGTCTGATAAATTGATGTCTATGATTCCCTCTGTGTCATAACAATGAGTAGAGTGCTCTCATTAGAATTCAATGTGCTTTATATAGTGATCTCCAGACTGCTACCTCTGTGCCAAAGTGGTGGTTACTAAATACTCTGGTACTGGGAGAGGAATCATGGACATTTTTGTGTCTGATAAATTAATAACTATGATTCCCTCTGTGTCACAACAAAGACTAGAGTGCTCTCATTAGAATGCTCTCTCCCTCATGTACCAGTCACCTGGGTGCGTTCATTCTTAAAAGCCCGTCATTCGATACATCAGTGCCAATTTCCTTTACATCGCACCGGCTGTCGAAACCCTTTTAGCTTGAGATGTAGGCAGCCGTTTTATCTTCAGAACTTGGCATTCATAACAATTTTTGCCCATTTTCATTAATGGAATATGACAGTACAATTTCCTGTATAATCCACTTTTCATACAATAACCCCTCTGCCCCGCAAAGCGTAAACTAAACAGACCTTAAAATTGTCTAGCCAACAGGCTGGCTCCATTAAGGTGAGGACTCGAGCTGAGCAATGCAATTAACCAATTTATGTTTCAAGCTCGCTAAATGTGTTGATTTTTGTTCGAAACTTCATTATACAATTATTTAACAAACAATGACCTCAATATGCAATAATTAACGCAGCGTTTGCCCACGGTGATGCTTTAATCACTGTAATTATCAAAAATTGGCATTAAAGCGCTACCTTTAAAAATGGCTCCAAGTAGATTGTTTTTCTTGTTTTTAATCTCTTTACATTTTGTTTCTTTACATAAACGTCCTCAGTAGTTATACAGTCGGAATCATTATTCTATACGCTGATAATAAAGGGACATCACTCAAATATACAGCACAGAGCTGAGAAGCTCTTTGGTAGTTGACTCCTTCATTAGTTACTTAATTGACTCTTAATTTGATTAAATTTAATAATGGATCATTAGCTGGAAATTTGCAAAATTGAACATGGATGGCAGAGTGCCCGTAAAGGCCCCGTCACACGGGGCGACATCGCCGCCAAATACATAGGCGATGTAGGGGCGTTGCCTATCGGCAGCGACATCGCCCCTACGTCGCCTCATGTAAACGGGTGATGTCGGCGCCGCTGGGAGGTCGCCTGGTTTCAAAGCATGCTCTGGGGCGATGTGCACACATCGCCCCAAGTAACCGGCCGCCGGCGACCTATCAGGCGGTGGGAGTCTATGGTCCTGCATCACCGCTGGGGTTTTCAGACACCCTGACGGCAATGCCGCCTGTCAGCTCGCCGGCGCAGGGCTGGGGTTGTCGCCCCATGTAAATGGGGGACGGCGAAGCTGGAGGGCCTCCAAAAACGTGCGCGCACCCACCAGTTGCCGACGACACCTCCAGCCCCGTCGCCAGGTGTGACGGGGCCTTAAGGGTACCTGTACATGTTGCAAAATTGCATGCAATTTCACTTGCAACTTACTGGCTGCAGTGAACTCATGGACACATTGTTCCATTTGTACACAGCAACAAGATAGAACAATGTGTCCATGATTTCACTGCAACCAGTAAGTTGCAAGTGAAATTGCATGCAATGTTGCGACGTCTGTCCGAGTTACAGAAAAAAGGGGAACGCCAAGATACCCAGACACCCTTTCAACTGTATACAGGGATCTGGCTTTACTGTAAGGTCCAGGGGGTTGCTGCCTATAGATGTGTTGCAGTCCAGGAATAGAAAAGTCACCAAGCAAAAGGTCAAAGCCGAGAGGTCAGAAAAGTACAAAATTTTCAGCCTGGAGAATAGTACAGAATCAGGCAGAGGTCAATCCAGAAAATTAATAATACAAAGCAGGATTAAAAAGTGAACCAGGAAATATATCCGGCAACCAGCAGAAGCACATAGAGGATTCACATAGGCTGCAATACTTCTTAATTGACTGCAGCTGGGCAGACATACAACACATCCACAAGTCAGACTACTACATCACCAGCACCACCTGTTGAGTGAAAATAGCGGCACCTAGTGGCAGGAGCAGACTCTGGGGATGTGACAGCGCTAAGCGTAAACAAGTCAAAAAAGAAATAACAGTAAAATATACCATTTGATCTCCCATTGCTGTAGACCCTGCAGGTAATGGTGGGTTTACACGTCCCGATATCGGGCCGATATCGGAGCCAACGCCCCGGGAGCGCGCTTTTTGAGCGCGCTTTTCCCGCTATCGCATCGCCGGTTTAGACAGCCAGATATCGGGATACAACGTCCCGACGATGTGTACGCCCCCCAACCCAGGAACGACCAGTTAACATGGGAGTGAATGGGTGACGTGGGCGTACACATCGTAGTTGGGCTGTCACACGGGATGATGCGGCTACAACGGCCATCCGATATCGGGCGGTTTGAATAGCACGCTCATTCAACCCCGATATCGTTTTGGCATCGTTCCAGCATCGCATTGTACGTTCAAACCGTACAACGCAGGAACGATATCGGGTCCAACTCCCAAACCACGTGACTTTTGGTCGGAGTTGGGTCGGAGTTGGACGCCGATATCGCGACGTGTAAACCCACCATAAGGCTCAAGGACTGAAGATTAGCAAAAGTGAAATACCTCCTATAATGCATCTTTAAGGTGACCACCCAAATTTAAAGTGAGTAAAGGGGTTTTAAAGGGGTTGCCCCAAGTTGGTAAGTTATTCTTGTACATTAGTTCCATAGATAAAATGGAAAGGTAATATACAGGTTTTGCCATCTCTCCATTCAAATTCATCTTCTATGAAGACGTAAGTTCTAGACTGAACCAGGAAAATGCAGTGGACGTTGTCTATATGGTGTCACAGAAAAGGTTGGTAAACAAAATGAGAATAATAGGAATTGTCATGTGTAGACTGCTCTGCAGTAGTTTAAAATGTGTTTATCTGTTGGTACCTAAAGGGCCTGTCACACGCGTCAATATCGCCTGCACGATATCCGCTGCACGTGACGTTGCAGCGATATTGACGCGTGTGACATACTGAATCAACCAGCGATAAATCGCTGGTTGAATGATCGCCAGGTTTTAGAACCTGCTCAAAACCTGGCGATTGTCGCCTGGTGGACACGCAGCATCGCTGCGTGTGACGCACGGGGGTAGCGATAATTCCAGCTCCCAGCGCCTCTCACAAGCGCTGGAGCTGGTAACTAAGGTAAAACTTGCAGGTATTAGGCAGCGCGCGCTGCCTAGATACCCGACGTGTACCTTAGTTTACCAGCCTCTCCGCTCACCAGCTGGTAATCTAAGTACACAGCGGGTAACTAGGGTCCCTAGTTACCCGCTATGTACCTTAGATACCAGCCGTGAGCGGAGGAGGCTGGTAACTAAGGTACACGTCGGTAACTAGGCAGCGCGCGCTGCCTAGATACCCGCAGTTTACCTTGGAGACCAGCCTGCTCCCGCTTCCAGCAGGCTGGCAGCGGAGCAGGATATGTTGAAACGATATTTAAATCGTTTCCCGATGTTTCTGGTCAATTGATCGCTGGTGAGTCTGCCTGTGTGACAGCTCACCAGCGATCAGCCGTCAATGTCGTCAGCGATCATCTCACTGACGACATTGACGCGTGTGACAGGCCCTTAAGGGTTTCTATCAGTAGCTGTAGATGCATTATTAGCTGTCCATGGTATTTGCTGGCTGTGGCTCTCCTGGTGAGCTGCTGTGTGTGTCAGGTGACACGGTTGTCCACTGCCCCAGCTGTTAAATAGTCCATTGACCCAACAGTCAGCTGGTGTTGCTGATAGTTTAGTCTCTGTAAAGACTGTGAGCTGTGCTGACGCTGTGTGCTGTTTTGCTAGAGTTGTGTTGCTGTGTAGCTTCATAATAATAATAATATAATAATAATAATAATAATAAAGCTTTATTTATATAGCGCCAACATATTCCGCAGCGCTTTACAATGTAGGGGTTAGAGTACAGAAAATATACAGTAAGTAATTAGAGTAGAGAAGAAATAAAGTACAATAATTGGATACAAAACAATAGGCAGAGAATCAATGTAAAAAAAAAATACAATAAGTAAAGCAAGAAATGAAGGTGACCCTGCTCTAAAGAGCTTACAATCTACAACGGGATAGGGGTTGCACAAGGTACAGGGGCTTATTACAGTGATGGTCCAGGCATCTTGAGGAAATGGGCATAGAACTAAGCTTACATGGATGGTCATTATACAGTCTGTGTAGACCTTTTTGGTTTGGTGGAGTTTGTAGAAGAGTAATGTCCAGAGGGATAGCCCATTCACTGTCTACAGTGCAAAGGACTTCTATTAGGGAGTATGATAGGCCGCCTTAAAAAGATGCGTTTTTAGGGATCGCCTGAAGCCATGCAAGTTGTGGATGGTCCTTATTTCTTGGGGTAGAGCATTCCAGAGTTTTGGTGCAGCTCTGGAGAAGTCTTGGAGCCGGAGTGGGAGGATCGGATTAGGAGATTGACATCTTTCTGGGAGTTGCCGTGCGTATCCCGGTCCCTGGGTGGAGGTGAGTGGGTAATAGCCTAGGGCTGTTCAGAAGCAGGGCAAGGGAAGCGGCCCAAATATCCTCCCCTTTAGAGGTATTTCTGAGAACAAGGTCAGCTAGGGACCTCAGTCAAAGGGTCAGAATAATACCCCTGATAGCCTTTTGCCCATCATTGCCATCCTGCTACCTTATCCCCTTGTTTATTACTACCACCCCTTGACGAGAATAGAGGAATATATGTGTAAGTGGGTTAAGTATTGGCTCACTGATAGGAAACAAAGGGTCGTCATTAATGGAACACACTGGAACTGGGTCACAGGTAACATTAGGGTACTGCAGGGATCAGTATTGGGCCCTCTTCTTTTAACATATTTATTAATAACCTTGTAGGAGGCATACAGAGTAGAATCTCAATATTAGCAGATAATACTAAACTCTGTAGGGTAATCAAAACAGAGGAAAATCATTTAATATTACAGAAAGATTTATGTATGCTGGAGGTTTGGGCTGAGAAATGGCAATTGAAATGTAATGTAGATTAATGTAAGGTCATGCACTTGATCAGAGGAAATAAAATGTATAATTATGTGCTTATTTGTCAAACACTGGGCAAAACTGTCACTGAAAAAGACCTGGGTGTATGGGTAGATGATAAACTCACATTTAGTGGCCAGTGTCAGGCAGCTGCTGCAAAGGCAAATAAAATAATGAGATGTATTAAAAGAGGCATAGATGTTCATAATGAGAACATAATTTTACCTCTATACAAGTCACTAGTGCAACCACACTTAGAATACTGTGTACAATTCTGGTCTCCGGTGTATAAGAAAGACAGCTGAACTAGAGCGGGTCCAGAGAAGAGCGACCAAAGTCATTAGAGGACTGAGGGCTGCAATACCAAGACAGGTTATTAAACTTGGGGTTATTAAGCCTCGAGAAACGAAGTCTTAGGGTGATCTTATTAGAAGGTAAAAATATATGAGGGGACAGTACAGAGACCTTTCTAATGATCTTTTGACACTCACGTCTGGAGCAAAGAAGGTTTAATCACAATCACAGATGCAGATTCTTTACTGTAAGAGCAGTGAGACTATGGATTCTTTACTGTAAGAGCAGTGAGACTATGGACTCTATACTGTAAGAGCAGTGAGACTATGGATTCTTTACTGTAAGAGCAATGAGGCTATGGACTCTTTACTGTAAGAGCGGTGACACTATGGATCTTTACTGTAAGAGCAGTGAGACTATGGATTCTTTACTGTAAGAGCAGTGAGGCTATGGACTCTTTACTGTAAGAGCAGTGACACTATGGATTCTTTACTGTCAGAGCAGTGAGACTATGGATTCTTTACTGTAAAAAAGTGAGGCTATGGATTCCTTTACTGTAGAGCAGTGAGGCTATGAATTCTTTACTGTAAGAGCAGTAAGACTATGAATTCTTTACTGTAAGAGCAGTGAGGCTATGAATTCTTTACTGTAAGAGCAGTGAGGCTATGAATTCTTTACTGTAAGAGCAGTGAGGCTATGGAGTCTTTACTGTCAGAGCAGTGAGACTATGGATTCTTTACTGTAAGAAAAGTGAGGCTATGGATTCTTTACTGTAGGAGCAGTGAGGCTATGAATTCTTTACTGTAAGAGCAGTAAGACTATGAATTCTTTACTGTAAGAGCAGTGAGGCAATGGATTATTTACTGTACGAGCAGTGAGACTATGGATTATTTACTGTTAGAGCAGTGAGACCATGAATTCTTGACTGTAAGAGCAGTGAGACCATGGATTCTTTACTGTAAGAGCAGTGAGACTATGGAACTCTCTGCCACATGATGTAGTAATGAGTGACTCACTACTAAAATGTAAGAAGGGCCTGGATGCCTTTCTTGAAAAATATATTACTGGTTATATATACTAGATTCTTTGATGGGGCGTTGATCCAGGGAACCAGTCTGATTGCCGTATCTGGAGTCAGGAAGGAATTTTTCCCTTAATATGGAGCTTAGTGTCTGCCCCTAAGGGGTTTTTTTGCCTTCCTCTGGATCAGCATGTTAGACTGTACGGTGAACTCGATATACCGTATATACTCGTGTATAAGCCGACCCGTGTATAAGCCGACCCCCCTACTTTTGCCCCCAAAACCTGGGAAAACCTATTGACTCGTGTATAAGCCGAGGATGGACCCCAGCACAGGTATACAGCCCCCAGCAGTGTGGTATACAGGCCTCCCCAGTGGTAGTATACAGCAGCCTCCCCAGTGGTATATACAGCAGCCTCCCCAGTGGTATATACAGCATCCCTAAAGGTATAAACAGCAGGCCCCAGAGGTATACAGCAGGCCCCAGGGTATATACAGCAGGCCCAGAGGTATACAGCAGGCCCCAGGGTATATACAGCAGGCCCCAGGGTATATACAGCAGTCCCCAGAGGTATACAGCAGGCCCCAAAGGTATACAGCAGGTCCCAAAGGTATACAGCAGGCCCCAAGGTATATACAGCAGGCCCCAGAGGTATACAGCAGTCCCCAGAGGTATACAGCAGGCCCCAGAGGTATACAGCAGGCCCCAAGGTATATACAGCAGGCCCCAGAGGTATAGAGCAGGCCCCAGAGGTATACAGCAGGCCCCAGAGGTATACAGCAGGCCCCAAAGGTATACAGCAGGCCCCAAGGTATATACAGCAGGCCCCAGAGGTATACAGCAGGCCCCAGAGGTATACAGCAGGCCCCAAGGTATATACAGCAGGCCCCAGAGGTATACAGCAGGCCCCAAGGTATATACAGCAGGCCCCAGAGGTATACAGCAGGCCCCAGAGGTATACAGCAGGCCCCAGAGGTATACAGCAGGCCCCAAAGGTATACAGCAGGCCCCAAGGTATATACAGCAGGCCCCAGAGGTATACAGCAGGCCCCAGAGGTATACAGCAGGCCCCAGAGGTATACAGCAGGCCCCAAAGGTATACAGCAGGCCCCAAGGTATATACAGCAGGCCCCAGAGGTATACAGCAGGCCCCAGAGGTATACAGCAGGCCCCAGTAGCAGTCGCCCCCCCATCATGGAAAGAGCCCCCACACTTTGCAGAGCCCCCCCCCCGCCGCATTATCTTACCATCCAGGGTCTTCACCGCGGGTCCTCCAGTCCATCCTCGCGCGCTGTCTTCCAGGTCTCATGTGACCCGGCGGTCGCGGTGTAATGACGTCATCGTGCCGGGTCACGTGAGACCTGAAGACACTGCACGATGATGACTGCAGGACCCGCGGTGAAGACCCTGGGTGGTAAGATAATGCAGCGGGGGGGGGGCTCTGCAAAGTGTGGGGGCTCTTTCCATGATGGGGGGGCTAGTGCCACTGGGGGCTGCCTGTATACACTGGGGGCTGCCTGTATACACTGGGGGGCTGTATGCACGGCTCCCCCTGCCGCTGTGATGGGCGGGGGGAGCCATGCATATCTAATGAGCGGCCCCACGTGACGGGCCGCTCACTCATCAGCCTCCCCCCGCCTCCTCCAGCCTCCCCAGCAAAATAGTTACCGTATTGACCCATGTATAAGCTGAGGGGGTGACTTTTCAGCCCAATTTTTGGGCTGAAAAGCTCGGCTTATACACGAGTATATACGGTACTTAAGTCTACCTTCAACCATAAAAAAAACTATTAATCTAAATGTTGCACTTTGAATATTTACAAATTACTCATATACAAACCTGTATACAATAAGCCATTCCCCCCTAAAATACTGTAGCCTTCTCCAGAAGCTGAGCCCAATAACAGTACATTTTCCTGGTTTCCCCACTCTCATTGGTTTAATTTTTATTTTGTAAATCAACAGTACAGATAAGATATATATTACAAAGTTGGGGGAGGTCAGAGAAAAAAAGCACAGGACCTACAGTCACATATGGGGAGGTCAGAGAAAAGAGCACAGGACCTACAGTCACATATGGGGGAAGTCAGAGAAAAAAAACACAGGACCTACAGTCACATATGGTGGAGATCAGAGAAAAGGACACAGGACCTACAGTCACATATGGGGGAGGTCAGAGAAAAGAGCACAGGACCTATAGTCACATATGGTGGAGATCAGAGAAAAGGACACAAGACCTACAGTCTCATATGGGGGAGGACAGAGAAAAGAGCACAGGACCTACAGTCACATATGGGGAGGTCAGAGATGAGAGCACAGGACCTACAGTCACATATGGGGGAGGTCAGAGAAAAGAGCACAGGACCTACAGTCACATATGGGGAGGGCAGAGAAAAGAGCACAGGACCTACAGTCACATAAGGGGGAGGTCAGAGAAAAGAGCACAGGACCTACAGTCACATATGGGGAGGGCAGAGAAAAGAGCCCAGGACCTACAGTCACATATGGTGGAGATCAGAGAAAAGGACACAAGACCTACAGTCTCATATGGGGGAGGACAGAGAAAAGAGCACAGGACCTACAGTCACATATGGGGAGGTCAGAGATGAAGAGCACAGGACCTACAGTCACATATGGGGGAGGTCAGAGAAAAGAGCACAGGACCTACAGTCACATATGGGGAGGGCAGAGAAAAGAGCACAGGACCTACAGTCACATAAGGGGGAGGTCAGAGAAAAGAGCACAGGACCTACAGTCACATATGGGGAGGTCAGAGATGAGAGCACAGAACTTACAGTACCATATGGGGAGGTCAGAGAACAGAACACAGGACCTACAGTCACATATGGTGGAGGTCAGAGGAAAGAACACAGGACCTACAGTCACATATGGGGGATGTCAGAGAAAAGAGCACAAAGGATCTACAGTCAGATATGGTGGAAGGCAGAGAAAAGAATGCAGGACCTACAGTCACATATGGGGGAGGTCAGAGAAAAGAGCACAAAGGATGTACAGTCACATATGGGGGAGGTCAGAGAAAGAGCACAGAACTTACAGTACCATATGGGGGAGGTCAGAGAACAGAACACAGGACCTACAGTCACATATGGTGGAGGTCAGAGGAAAGAACACAGGACCTACAGTCACATATGGGGGAGGTCAGAGAAAAGAGCACAGGACCAACAATCACGTATGGGGGAGGTCACAGAAAAGAGCATAAGACCTGCAATCACATATGGTGGAGGTCAGAGATGTTTTAGGTTGTTTTGCTGCTTCTGGCACTGGGGGCCTTGACTATGTGCATCATCTGAATCTGAAGAGTACCAAAGGATTTGGGTCACAATGTAGAGTTCGGTGTCAGTAAGCTGGCTGTGCGTCCTAGGTCATGGATCTCCAGCAGGACAATGACCCCAAACATCAAGAAGCCCCAGAAATGGAGGAAACAAAGCAACGGAGAGATCTGAAGTGTCAGCAATGAGTCCGGATCTAAATCCCATTGATCACCTGTGGAGAGATCTGAAGTGTCAGCAATGAGTCCGGATCTAAATCCCATTGATCACCTGTGGAGAGATCTGAAGTGTCAGCAATGAGTCCGGATCTAAATCCCATTGATCACCTGTGGAGGGATGTGAAAATTGCTGTTGGGAGAAGATGCCTCAAATAGGAGAGACCGGGACCAGATTATAAAGAAGAGGAGGAACTCCAGAACTCCAGGCGAGAAGAAGCTTGTGGGGGTTATAGGAAGAGATGGAGTGTAGATATTTATTCCAAAGGGGGAAACCAAATATTAAGATGAGGCCAACAATTTTGTCCGGCCCACTTTTGAGGTTTTGGGGGTTTTGTGAAATTATCTCCAATTTGCCTTTTTTCTTCGTTTTTTGTGTTGTTCCAGTACAAACAAAGGAAATAAACATGTGTATAACAAAATGTGAAATTGTGATTATTTTCTGGAACCATTTCAAGGGTGGCAACACTTCCGACCATGTTTGTACATTCATGTTTTCCCTTCACCAGCTGGATCTCCACCACCGATACCTTCTGAGAAGAGTGGAAAAGACAACTGATTTTCCTATTGTAGAGTCTATTCACCAGATGTCTGCTGCTCATATTGCAGAGAACGCAGCTTAACCCTTTATTTGCACATTCGAGCATGAATTTCTCCTTTTGCACCCACCTACCCATGTGACTTACCTAGAGTTCAGCATTGTCAAGTGTTTAAAATTAATAAATAATAATTACATTGTATGCTTACATTAAATATCCAAAGAAATTAGATGTTGACAGACCTCTCATTCCTCTAGTTAGCTTGAAAATCGTACTTGACATTGCTGGGGCCACAAGGAGACATAGGCACAAACACAGTCATATCATATAGTAAAGGGTGCAAAGGCTGAGGAAGGTGAACAGGGTGCAGAAACGTTGTTCTTTTTGTTATGGAAAGATGTGGAGATTTTCCATTTTATAGTTCTATTATGTAACTTCAAAAGCTGACGGCTGACAGTGGTTCTCTCAAGCTCTGTGCCCACTGTGCGCTTGTGCTACATTTTTTGGCTGCATTTCTGCAGCACCCACAGCTTTATCATTACAGTGTGATTTACAAAAACCTATGCCCACATGTACATTCTTGCTGCAGAAATCGCATGCGTTATTAAAAGTCTTCACCAATTAACTTGCCCGTTTTTGGGCTGCTTTTTCCCCTTAGACTCTATTATAAACCACCAAAAATGCACTACAAACAGATTGGTACTCCTACACCCCTACACTTCGTTTGTGAGGCTTTTTTCCTCCAATTTCCACATAAAAAAGGCAGCAATACTCACCCTCACCCACGATAATCCCCAGTGAAGTCTGCCTATTACATGCACCGGCAGGAACTGTACTTATCGTCCTTCCAGGACCTGCACACCATGTGACAGCCTGAGTCACATGAGAGTCACATGCTGTGCAGGTCCTGGAGGGACGATACATACCGCTCTGCTGGTGCCCGGAGGAAGACATCACCAAGGATCACTGTGGGCTCACCAGGGAGGGTGAGAAAGTGTGTTTGTGTGTCTGTCTGTGTGTTTGTCTGTCTTTGTATGTCCCCTTATTTAAGATGCATTTTTGTGCTGCATTTGTATGTGCACAGTTGCAGCACAAAAAATATGTCCAGTGTACATAAAGCTTTGCAGTTTCGTCAAATGTGTATGTGTTTTTCAATTATGGGAGTGGAGCAAAAACCTCTGTCTGCAGCTTTCTTCCCTTAGTGAGTAGTATGAATGACCAGTGGAATTCCTCCATGTAAAATAACAACAAGTCATATTCAGGTTCCATTTCAGTGATGTCACCATCTGGTCTTTGGGGTTCGTATGACCTATTAGGTCACCTGAACCCTGCAGCCAATCAGCGACCACTTCATTTTGGACAAAACTCATAAGTGAGAACTACTGCTGCTTTCTTGACTATCTCCAAATATCAATTATGTCCAATAGAGGTGAAGCAGCTGCCGATTGGCTGCAGGGTTCATGTGACGTATCAAAGTCACACCTACGTCGAGGAACCCGGTGCCAACATCAATGCGCATGCACCAGAGGAGAGTATGGGCTATTGTTATTTTACAAGGGAGAATATAGCGATTGAGAAAGTTTTCTCCTAGTAGTGAACAACCCCTTTAAAAACAAATGTGGCTTTATTTTCAATATACGAGATCCTTCTTCCATCAACGTCAGTCAAAAAAGAAACAGGAGGTCTCCATTTACATAAGGTCGCTGGTCCCACCAAAACTGGGCTCATGTCTATGGCCAGATTTCAACTTTAGCTTTTAAAGTTTTTTATTCCATAGTCTTCCTATATCCGTATTTGTTAGCAGTGTGTTAATCAGCGTGATGTCCACAGCGAGCAACAGAGAAGGTTCATTTATTGAGAATTAAGAACATCCAGCTTACAACATGAGAATAGGATCAATCTGGTTTCTGGGAGAGGAGAGAGAGAAATCTGCTGTGACTTCAGCTTCCAGTTCAACACTAGAATTTTATACGCTGGGAGCAGGGGAGGACATCCTGTCTCTGAATGAGGACCTTTTTTTTTTTTTTTTAACTTTGTTGACATCTGAACAATATGCATGCAGACATAAAATCACATCATATTAAACAAACAATAGTTGTTGCAATACATACAGATCAATATGCATTAGGCCAACAGTATTTACCCGATGCCTCTTCTCTTCTGCTACCCCCAGGTCTTTGTGAGTATGACTACAGAAGTGCCATCACATCACCACTGCAGGCAATCGTTGACCTCAGTGTAGTGCAAAAGCTGCTGAGTCCAGTGATGGTCATCAGCGGTCACCTGATGTCACCACTGCAGTCATACCAACAAACACCGCTGGTAACAGCAGAGAGCTGGGGTAATTACAGCTGATTTTGGTATTTTGACACACCGGACACCTATGGAATTACTAAATTAAAGTGGATAAATCATGCAGATTCAGCATATGAATATTTAACAACATTCTTCAATATAACCACATTGTATGATTATTTTCAGGGGATTAATTACACTTGAAAACCGAGCATACGTCCTGGAGCCACAGGCTAATTCTACAAGCAACCACCTCTTCTACAAAGCCGAACATCTCAAGCTCCCTCCTGGATCCTGTAGCCAACATTTCAACCTCTCAGGCCATTCTCTAAATGACACTTTGCAAAACTCTGAAGATTATTCACATCGGGTAAGCAATGCTCCATGGTTTGGGCATGTCACCAAATCAAATGTCTTCAGTCCACACCATTCTGAAGGGTGCACACAACTAAAGACAAGTCCTGTCCTCCTTCACCGGGCAAGCTCTTATATAAAGAAAGGAATGCCAAGTAGCTTGTCTTCACGTGTGGCTGACTGCATCCTGGCAGGCTCGCCAGAATATACCTAATTTTGTAATATCAGGCTTAATTAGGATTATGGATCCATATTCAGGTTTTGTAGAGATAAGTGTATAAAAGTGAATTGTTAAAGGAGTTTTCCAGGCTTTTTATAAAATCTCTGCAAAATGCGAACAGTTTGTAATGTACACCCTGTCAGCATTTTGTATTGTTACCTAGATCTCACTATTCAGCATCTAGAGGAGCAGCCTCAGCCCCATCCAGAGGCGTGTTTGTTTTGGAGCCTAGGTGTAAACATCACTATTTGTCCTTTATACCCAGACTCCTACAAGCCCACCCCTAACTCCAGAAAGCTCACGCCCCCAGTCTCAGTATGCTCAGCTGCCCCAGACTCCTACAAGCCCACACCTTACTCAAGCAAGCCCACCCTTCCCAGCCTCCAGCATACCCGGCCGCCCCAGACTCCTACAAGCCTGCCATTCCCCCCAGTCTCTAATATGACCACCCACCCCCATTAACCTATTTAAACTCTGAATTGCACTGAGTGGTCATCTCCTTCTGTCTAAACATTGTGTATAATCTGCAGGTGTGTGAAGGAGATGACCACTGAGTGCACTGTGCTGCGGTGTGTGTGCTCACCTCCTTCCTGTGCCCACGCTGTCTCTCATGAGATCCTCACTGCCACATCCATCCACTCTGTGAATAAGAATGAGCTGCTCTGTATCACTGCACAGAGGGGACGGCTGTGGCAGTGAGGATCTCATGAGAGACAGAGCGGGCACAGGGAAGGAGGTGAGCCACACACCGCAGCACAGTGCACTCAGCAGTCATCTCCTTCACACACCTGTGAATTATGCACAGTGTTTCAGAGAGAAGGAGATGACCACTCAGTGGAATTCAGAGTTTCACATAGGTGAATGGGTGGGTGATCAAATTGGAAATTGGGGGGTGGGCTTGTAGGAGTCTGTGGCGGCTGGGCATGCTGAGATTGGGGAGGGCTGGCTTGTTGGAGTCAGGGAGGGCTTGCATGAGTCTGGGTGTAAACGAAAACATTTACATCCACGCTCCAAAACAAACACGCCTGTGGTTGGGCTGAGGCTGCTCCTCCAACGCTGAAATAGTGATATCTAGGTAAAAATGCAAAATGCTGCCAGGGTGTAAATTACAACTTGTCACATTTTGAAACTAGATACACATAAATGATACAACAAGCCTGGTCAACCTCTTTAAAGGGAACCTGTCACCAGGTTTTTGCCATCCCATCTGAGAGCAGCATAAAGTAGAAATAGAGACCCTGATCCCAGCAATGTGTCACTTACTGAGCTGCTTGCTGTCATTTTGATAAAATTACTGTTTTCTCTGTTGCAGGTTTAGCAGTCTGTGAATATGCTGGATTTACCTGGCAGCAGGCCAAGTAGACTGCTAATGATAATCTCCAGCTGATTAAACAGTGATTTTATCAAAACTACACTGAGCAGCCCAGTAAGTGACACATCGATGGAATCAGGATCTCGGGTCCTATATTATGCTATTCTCAGATTAGGTTGCAAAAACCTGGTGACAGGTTCCCTTTAATGATTGGTGGAGCAACAGAAAGCTTTGGAAACCCTATAAAAATCTGTCCATCAAATGCTTTATGACCTTGATAGCAGCACATGGTTATAAGCAGATGAATATATCTGCAACTGTAGTCATCTCTGCATTTACGCTATCATGTTATAATTGCTATAGGGTGCCATAACCAGGGATAATACTACAAGGGAAGACTTGGAACCACCACAACAAAGGTCAATAATTTCTCCTCCTGTAAAAAACATAAGACTTTTACAATCATCTATGAAGTGACTGCACTGTAGTAAAGCTATTGATATAAAAATTGGTAGTAAAGCTATTGATATATTTGCAACTGCACAATAATAAAAGTGTGCTAAGATGCTGAATTTGGCGCCATCTTGTGACTAACTTCTGACTGTCCAGAAATCAGAAGATACTTCACAAGTTCTCAATACAAGTCTATGAGAGCCTTAACAAGAATAGAACAAGGCTTTCATAGACTTGTTTTAAGTTGTGACTTCTCACACGCTCCATGAAACACTGGAGGTCACAAATACCTGGAGACTGACCGGAACAATGCTGGAAAATGATAAAGATCTTGGAGCATGAGTATAAGACAGGGGGCAGGGGACTTAAGGGCACTCCTTCAGCAGTGAAATAAAAGTAAAACTCTGGTGTGGTGCTATAAAGGCTTTGTACATCTTTGGACAGCAGGTTTTTTGAATGTTCAATTGCTTAATAAAACAAAATGTAAGTACCATAACTTTCTAAGTAGTCTTCATTAAATATTTTCTATCAATTTGCTTTGCTTTATGTATCTGTGATCTGAAAAAATCTTATCAACTTGACAAGGCTCCTGCTACAGACTCTCTATACTCTCCCTTTCTCTTTTCTCTAAGTGATATAAATATCAGCAGTGGTTGGGAAGGGGAAATATACAGATTAGAGGAGAGAGCTTCTCTAAGATGACAAATCTATCTGCAGAAAAGGAAAAAGGATATTAAGATTAATTATGTGCCGGACAGAAGCTGTGTTGATATATTAGCTACTGAATACCTCAGTTATTAGGATAACACAGAGCTCACATCCAGCCTATATTACAGGGAGAGACAAAGACTCACATCCAGCCTATATTACTGGAGAGACACACTGAGCTCACATCCAGCCTATATTACTGGAGAGACACACAGAGCTCACATCCAGCCTATATTACTGGAGAGATACACAGAGCTCACATCCAGCCTATATTACAGGGAGAGACACACAGAGCTCACATCCAGCCTATATTACTGGAGAGACACACAGACCTCACATCCAGCCTATATTACTGGGAGAGACACACAGAGCTCACATCCAGCCTATATTACTGAGAAAGACACACAGAGCTCACATCCAGCTATATTACTGTAGAGACACACAGAGCTTACATCCAGCCTATATTACTGGGAGAGACACACAGAGCTCACATCCAGCCTATATTACTGGGAGAGACACACAGAGCTCACATCCAGCCTATATTACTGGGAGAGACACACAGAGCTCACATCCAGCCTATATTACTAAGAAAGACACACAGAGCTCACATCCAGTCTATATTACTGTAGAGACACACAGAGCTCACATCCAGCCTATATTACTGGGAGAGACACACACAGAGCTCACATCCAGCCTATATTACTGGGAGAGACACACATAGCTCACATCCAGTCTATATTACTGTAGAGACACACAGAGCTCACATCCAGCGTATATTACTGGGAGAGACACACAGACCTCACATCCAGCCTATATTACTAAGAAAGACACACAGAGCTCACATCCAGCCTATATTACTGGGAGAGACACAGAGCTCACATCCAGCCTATATTACAGGGAGAGACACAGAGCTCACATCCAGCCTATATTACTGGAGGACACACAGCTCACATCCAACCTATATCACTGGAGGACACACAGAGCTCACATCCAGTTTATATTACTGAGAAAGACACACACAGCTCACATCCAGCCTATATTACTAAGAAAGACACACAGATCTCACATCCAGCCTATATTACTGAGAAAGACACACACAGCTCACATCCAGCCTATATTACAGGGAGAGACACAGAGCTCACATCCAGCCTATATTACTGGGAGGGACACACAGATCTCACATCCAGCCTATATTACTGGGAGAGACACACAGATCTCACATCCAGCCTGTATTACTGGGAGAGACACACATATCTCACATCCAGGCTATATTACTGGGAGACACACAGATCTCACATCCAGCCTATATTACTGGGAGAGACACGTAATTGGGAACATGCCTCCGATGTCATGTAACGGCTCTGTGGTGTGCATTAGATCTTTTTTTTCTAAGAGTGTACCGTACGTATTGCCATTTTTAATAATCTTTGTATTCAGAATTGTCAAACGTCTCAACATCTCTGCTTAAAAGTTATTGATATTGCTTGCATAAAGCCGCTCGGGGTGTCAGGACATGCTGGATGGTCGGGGCAGGGTTTTCAGCCTCTGACGGCTGGTAGACATTTTGGAAATAGGAAGCAAAGAAAATCATTTAATAACCGTTCTCAGTGTTTTCTTTCAAGTCGCTTCCATCAACGCGCTGTGAAACATGCAGATCTGTGAAAGAACTACAAGTCCCATCGCGCTCCCCAGCTCCACAAACATCTGGATCTTCCATCCCTCCGGCATCTCAGCCTTTCATGGATCCTTTAAGCAGTTTGTTTTGCTTAACGCTCAGACGCGGAGAGGGGTTTTGATCTTGGCAGTTTTACTGATCAGATGTGACATTTTATTGTGCGAGAGAACAATACTTAAATGCATCTAACAAATAAAATGAACGCCATCATAAATCCTCGGCACTCACTGGTATTGTCTGCAACACAACCGCTACAAAGGAGGCTCCTGCAAATGGAAAAGTGCAAATGGATGTGTCCGCCCCATCCGGGCTTATTCAGTGATTGTGCGGCTGAAAAAGAACAAAAGTCAGGTCTCTCCTGTCATTATATCTCCAAAATGGGGAAACCAATACTTTACCAACACGGTGGTGACTCTAAAACATGGAAAAGGATTTTGCTAAAAAGTTGGCTCAGATATCTTAAAGGCATATGGTAAATACTGTAGTATCCAGTAGAAGAGGGAGGCAATCTAGGCAGCAGTCTAGAGCATCACTGAGGGCAGAAAAAAAAACACTATTCTCAATAATTGAATTCAGATTTTTCATTCCATTGACCCCTGTGCATAACTTCTGGCCCCTTTACCTCCGGTGTATAACATCCAGCCCCTTTTCCTCTGGTGCATAACTTCCGGCACCCTTACCTCCGGTGTATAACATCCAGCCCCTTTTCCTTTGGGGCATAACTTCCGGCCCCTTTATCTCTGGTGTATAACATTCAGCCCCTTTACCAATGGAACACAATATTCAGCCCTTTACCTCCAGTGTATAACTTCTGGCCCCTTTACCTCTGGTGTATAACATCCAGCCCCTTTACCTCTGGAGTATAACATCCAGCCCCTTTACCTCCGGTGTATAACATCTGGCCCCTTTACCTCTGGTGTATAACATCCAGCCCCTTTACCTCTGGTGTATAACATCCAGCCCCTTTACCTCCGGTGTATAACATCTGGCCCCTTTACCTCTGGTGTATAACATCCAGCCCCTTTACCTCTGGTGTATAACATCCATCCCCTTTACCTCTGGTGTATAACATCCAGCCCCTTTACCTCTGGTGTATAACATCCGGCCCCTTTACCTCTGGTGTATAACATCCAGCCCCTTTACCTCTGGTGTATAACATCCAGCCCCTTTACCTCTGGTGTATAACATCCAGCCCCTTTACCTTCAGTGTATAACATCCAGCCCCTTTACCTCTGGTGTATAACATCCAGCCCCTTTTACCTCCAGTGTATAACATCCAGCCCCTTTACCTCTGGAGTATAACATCCAGCCCCTTTACCTCTGGTGTATAACATCCAGCCCCTTTACCTCTGGTGTACAACATCCAGCTCCTTTACCTCCGGTGTATAACATCTGGCCCCTTTACCTCTGGTGTATAACATCCAGCCCCTTTACTTCCGGTGTATAACATCCAGCCCCTTTACCTCCAGTGTATAACATCCAGCCCCTTTACCTCCAGTGTATAACATCCAGCCCCTTTACCTCCGGTGTATAACATCCAGCCCCTTTACCTCTGGTGTATAACATCCAGCCCCTTTACCTCCGGTGTATAACATCCGGCTCCTTTACCTCCGGTGTATAACATCCAGCCCCTTTACCTCCGGTGTATAACATCCAGCCCCTTTACCTCCAGTGTATAACTTCTGGCCCCTTTACCTCCGGTGTCTGACATCCAGCCCCTTTACCACTGGTACACAACATTCAGCCCTTTACCTCCAGTGTAAAACATCCAGACCCTTTACCTCCGGTGAATAACCTCCAACCCCTTTATCGCCAACATATAACATCCAATCTCATTACCTCCAGGTTATAACCTCTGACTCATTGCCCTGGTGTGTGACCTCCAACCCCTCACCCCCAGTGTATAATCTCCGGCCCTTTGCCCCAGTGTACGACCTCTGGCCCCTCACCCCCAGTGTAGAACCTCCGGCCCTTCGTCCACAGTGTATAACCTCCGGAACTTCACCCCTGGTGTATAACCTCTAATCCTTGATCCACAGTGTACAACCTCCAGACCCCGACATGCCACCTGACTTTACTCCCATTTGATAGAGCGCCAGTGGTGTGGAGCTCACTGTTCATGACATTTCTTCCTCTTGAATTTTCCCCATCATGTGAGTGATATTATGGAGAAGGGGAAGGAACCGAAACAACTCAGCCACAAAGTGGAGACCCCCGTAACGTTACAGAGCTGGAGGCCAAGTGCTGAGGAGCAGACGACAGACAATCCCCACCGTTCTGCTGACCTCAAAATTGCAGATCCAGACCTCCTTTGTAACATCAGCACAAACATGGTGCCCCTGTTATGGCTGATCAGTTGAATCTGTACATCACCAAGCACAATCTCTAGCATCATACATCACCAAGCACAATGCAGAGCATAGGTTGGAGCGGTGTAAAGCTGCAACCACTGAACTCTGGAGGAGACTTAATCTGTGCAGTGACGGATCACACTGCTCTATACCTGATAGAGATCTGAGTGTGACTCAGAAACTTACTCTGAGGCATTGTCGCTGTACAGTTGATGTGAGTGATGCACTGTGCACAGACGAAGGGCTGTGCATGAACAATATATTGACCCTTAAAGCGCAAATACCGCATCAGAATACAGAATTTCACCTGTTTTGGGGTAGAAATGGGTCTCTGTGGCCCATGTATAAGGATGTCCATGGATATGTCCGACATGGATAATGCTCTGGCTGTTATCAGCAAGCTCACCACCCTTGTCACCAGCAATAGAAATCTTCATTTTTAGCAAGACATTGGGACATTGTAGCTTCCACTTTGTTGGAACAGTTGAGAAGGCCCTGTTCTGTCTTCATCACTGTACCGTGCCAAGGCTATACAGATAGGTTGGGCTTTTGGTAAAGAGAAAACGACCTCAACCCATCGAACAACTAGAAGAGTTATGGACCCACTCTCCCAATATAATAGCCTAGACATTACCAAATGCTTGCGTCCCAACATTTGTCCATATGTCTGTATGATACCTATTTCTAGAGGATGTAAATGTTGCACCCTGGATGTAGAGAGCAGCCGCCCTGCATGTGAATAATGAGAGTAATAATTCTGTCTTATTCCGGTTAGGTTCTGAGTATTGTCAGCCGTTCAATGCTCGGTAAGCAAGATTTTCCTTTCTGTTGATGACACAAGGATTTGTAATAAGGTTGAAAATCCAGACTGTATACACAGCATTTCAATTAGGTCTTTTAGTGAAATCTGCAATTTAATAGAAAAAAATTCACATACTGGAATAAAAAAATATTTTCTGGGTTTGATGAGATTTTCTTTCGCAGATGTCAGCCTGGAGTTAGGTCTAAAGAACACATGGATGACTGCGCCCTCTAAGGCTTTGTGCACACAATGTTTTTATGAGGAGTCCTTGGTATTGGATCAGCCCTAAAAAAATGGAAAAAAAATAACTAAGGAATGCTCGAAAGATTGAATGTATTCAATTCTACCGTAAAACCACTGTTAAGTCTTTTGAATGTTTGTTGAGAAGAACAGAAAGTTCATGTCACTTCTCCAAAGCGGCTCCTGATAGGAAAACAATCCAAGCCAGGCACTGTCAAACCAAAAGCCTGATGTCAGGATTATCTTTTGGGCATTCTTGCCCTCTTCTGAGATGGTGTCCTTTGCTTCATAAGCCTTTTGTCTTCCTGCTTTATAAACCCCATCCCAGCCTCTAGTCATTTCTAGAGTATTCTGCCTGGTTCCCTGTTCCTAGTGGATTCTCATATTCTCTACCTACTCCTGCAAATCCTGTGTGAATCTCCAGTTGCTGCTCATCAGAGGTTCTGCTACCCAGCCTGTTATCAGCATTCCTTCTGCTCCTAGCTGCTCATATTACTCCCTATGCTCTTGCCTTACCTGTCTTTGCTGACACGTAAGCTGGTTACTTTATTAAGTGCTCTGTCACTTCCCAAATAGATGCAGAGCACAAGACTGTTCTGGACTTAGCTAGGGCCACACTTACCAGCTCCCAAACGTTAACCGGATGCCGTTACTGCAGAGCCCAGTCCGCAGTAACGCACAACGGTAACGTCAAGGGCTGCCTGCGAATGCTGCTCCATGGTACCCGATGTTTACCATGGATGCAGCCACTCAGGAAGCCCCAGGCAGTACACTTTTCCGGCGCATGAAAACTTGTCAGCACTTACTTCCTGTGGCTGCATCCATGGTAAACTTGGTTACCAGGCAGCATCGCACGCCCTGACGTTACCAGTGTGCGTTACTGCAGACTGGGCTCTGCAGTAATGGCATCTGGTTATCTTGGGGGAGCTGGTAAGTGTGGCCCTAGCCTTAGTAATTTGCTCCTCATCTGGTTCTGGACTTTATAAAAGACTTCCTTTCCCAGGTCTCTCGGGATGATTTGAAGAGTTACATAGACTTGCTTAAACATCTGCTTATTTGGACTTGCCATAGACTCTCCTTTCACAGCATCTCCAAGTGTAAACTGTGCTTTATAGACTGCTCTGCTGATTGCATTTTCCTGTGAGGTTTTTGAACAGACTTTACATTAAGACTTCATTCAATATCTACACTGTGTGTTGTGGACTTTGATTTTTCCTCTGTCTTCATTGTTATTCATTGTGTGTTCAATATAGCCTTTTTCACCTCTAAACTGTGTTTAGTTGTATCTTTGCTCATGCAAAAGATTCCTGAGCTATCCATTATAATCACTACAGCTGCAAAAGAACATTCAGGAAAAAAACTTGCAAAATCTTTCAAAACCATTTCAGGAGACAATAAAAATCCCAAAATCATCAAAGCTGTTTCAATTAGGCTGCTTCACATTTGCATATGTGAACGCAGCTTATGCTGCGTTCCCATACGCAGTCAAACGCATGCGCACTGCGTTCCTATGTTTAACATAGGAACGCATAGTGCTTGCGTTTGCTGCGTTCGAGTGTGGATGCGGACGATATCTGCTCCTTCCGGTGTCCAGCATCCGCACCCGGACGCAGCCAGTTGCATTTTTTTGTGCGCTCGTGGAGCTTGGAAATCAGCAAGCGTTCCCAAGCGCACAAAACCTGCATTGTCTTCAATGGGTCGCAGTGTTCAGCGCTTGACTGCGCAGGAGAACCTGCTGACCCATTGAAAAGTCTCCCGTGGCCGCCGGTGATGTCACAGGAGATCACCGATGGCCACGGAGATCAGCTGGAGCCACTGCTGTCCTCTTCCTCCCCGCCGCCGTAATCTGCTAGCGATGTCGGCGGGGAGAAACAGCTGATCTGACAGCTGTTTGAATCTTCCCACGCCGACATCTCCTCTTGGTGTCAGCAAGTTTTCTGAAAGTCAACCGCTTTTCAGGACTCAGGAGACAGAGGTAGCAGCCTCACCTGTGCTTGAATCTGGTACCTCCCCACAGAAGAAGGCGGCTCTGTTGTAGATTTTTTACATTGTGGATCTAAGGGTAGGGTTTCTCTTTTGGGAGTGACATACCAATAATGAGAGACTTAAACACCACAATGCTCTTCTGGGAATTAAATATGAGAGGACTCGAGCTCTACTGACGTTTATTGGAAGTAGCAATCCTAACAATCAATATCAACCCTTTCATGAGTTTTGCCATATGATTTGCAATAAAAGCCAAACCAGAATCTCTCATTTTCAGACATGGTGTTTCGGGGTATATATACAAAGCTCCAGGGTCCTAATGCAAAATCTGCAAATTACCTCTCCAGAAAGGAAGAGAACCTGAACTCTAGCGCCACCTATTGGAAGTAACAATCCTAAAATTCAATATCAACCCTTTAACGAGCCTTGCCATGTGACCAAGGATTAAAAGCCAAACCAGAATCTCAATTTGTTTTGGGGTATTGTTCCTCATCAGTGCAAAGTATGAGACTTGATTTGGCTGTATGAGAGGCTAAGACTGAGGATCTAAGGTTTCTCCTTGTGGAGAGTGACATGTCAGTATGAGGAGACTTAAACACCTGCGATGCTCCTCTGGGAAATTAAATATGCAAATTGTCTCTTCAGAGCAGAAGAGGATGTGAACTCTAGTGCCACCTATTGGAAGTAGCAATCCTAAAAGTCAATACCAACCAGAGAAGCATTGCGGCATCTAAGTCTCCTTATACTGGAATGGCAGATCTCTTCACAAGAAGAAATCTTACCCCTTAGATCCTCAGTCTTAAAATTTCATACAGCCAAATGAGATCTTTTACTTTGCACTGATGGGGAGCAATACCCCAAAATACCACGTCCGCAAACTGACATTCGGGTTTGGCTTTAAATCCTTGGTCACATGACAAGGCACGTTAAAGGGTTGACATTGACTTGTAGGATTGCTGCTTCCAATAGGTGGCGCTAGAGTTCAGGTTCTCTTCTTCTCTGAAGAGACAATTTGCAGATTTTGCATGAGGACCCTGGAATGTTTATGTTACACTTTTGCATATATAGCAAAAATCATGATGAACAGGGTGTTTCAGGACTTCCTTATAACACATAGAAAAATGAGTCCTTTTCTTCCTCTAGAAAACTTTCCAATGTTTCTAGCTGGGGGGCCACGCAAATCTGTAAAAATATTGATGCCGCCTGAAATAATAAAGTGATTGATTTGTAGATGGAGACACTGAAAATAAATAGCGGAGCAGTTAAAGTATCAATCAAGTAGAGAGACTGTAAATTCTGAAAACCTTTAAGAAAAACAGGATCATTGATGTGGATATTTGCAGAAAACAAGAAAAACCTTGGGAAGATTTATGATTGTCGGTTTCAGCTTTTGAAGATGGTGAACACAGAATTTCATTATCCATCCTCCCATGTTTCAGGGAACGTGTCCGTACAGTTTGGTCTTAATCGAAGATTTATAGGCGAGGGGAAAATATTTGCCCTGGATGATTGTGCATGCAAATTCCTTCATATTAGTGTAATGTTTTTCAATTTTATAATGTGCACAGGGTCGGTCTGGTCTGCCGGGAAACCGGGTGACCCCCCGGCGGCCCCAGATCCCCATGGCCCCACCCCCATTGCCCATCCCACCTCCTGCTGAACAGATAAAGCCCGAAGTGGGTCTCCTCTGAGCTAGCGCTACTAATCTCAGTGGCGATCTGAGCCAGCGGACAGGGCGGCAGATGTCCCCAGGCTGCTACTTCTGGAGGTGTTTTGGGCCTCCCGGCCTCTGGTGCCGGAAGTTCAGCTCCTGGCACTTGTATACATGTAAACATATGCTCTGCAATTTTCAAAAGCCGCATATAAATGAATACATTACGACTTTTAAGTCTCCTCATTACTGTCATGTCGAATCTGGTGTGTAACTCTCCACAAGGAGAAAACTTACTCCTCAGTGAAAGTTGCGCATGCGCAGAAACTATCAAATTTCCCATGAACATGACTGTGAAATATGTCATAAATGTGCAAGATGGGACAACCTCTTTCCCTAGCACTAGCTGTTTCCAGTATGTAATTGCTGGGGATCCCCCAGCTTCAGACCTCTACTAAAAAGAGAAGGTCAAGCTTGTGCGGTACTGCTCCAGTTTGTCACACTGGTGCCATGAATGGGTATAACAGACAAAGGGGTTAAGGTAGCAGGATGGCAGTGATGGGCTACAGGTGATCAGGGAACTAGTCTGACCCTTAGACTGGCAGTCCCTAGCGAATCCTATTCCCAGAAGTTCCTCTCAAGGTGAGGATATCTGGGCACCACCCTTGCCCTGCTCCTGAACCAGCCCTAGGCTATAACTCCCTCACCATCACCCAGGGACCAGGATAACCACAGCAACGTCTAGAAGATGGCAATCTCCATGAAGCTACTCAGCATGGAAGCTCCAGCAGAACAGCACTTGGCGTCAGCACAGCTCACAGTCTTTGAAGAGACAAAATTCAAAAAGGATACACTACTTGAAATCTGTTGCCAGCTCCACAAGGCAACAGAAAGGATGGCACCAGGTAAGAGAGTCTTCAGCAGCAGTTAAACAAGACTTCCACAAGCAGAGAATGAACTCTATCAACGACTTCAGGTGATGGGTCATGAGACTATTTAAAGAGTGGTGGGAGTGGTCATCAAAGATCATCACCTCATTAAGGCAGCAGCAACCTACCTGCTAAGGCATAAATGACATTAACTATTGCCGGTATGAAAGAAATAAACACACCTTTTGCTGCAGTTACTGCTGTAACTCTTTTGTTGTATGTCTCTCCAGATTTGACGTTTTTGTTGCTTCCTTGCCCACAAGTTCTAACTCTGTGGGATTGGATGGAGGCTTCTGTGAACAGCAATTTTCACATGTTGTCACAGATTCTCAGTGGATTCCGGTCTGGATGGTGACTGGGCCATTCACACACATGAATATGCTTTGATATAAACCATATTGTACTGTATCTCTGGCAGGATGTTTAGGGTTGTTGTCCTGCTGGAAGATGAACCTACGCCTCAGTCTCAAGACTTTTGCTTTTAACAGGATATTCCACAGGATTGTTTTGTATTTACTTCCATTCATTTTCCCATCAACTCTGATCAGCTTCCCTGCCCCTGCTGAAGAAAGGCCTCTTCACAGTAGGATGCTGCCACCACCATGTGTGATAGTGGGGATGGTGTTTTCAGAGTGATTGCCAGTTTAGTTTTCAACCACACATAGCGTTTTGCATTTAGGCTAAAAAGTTCCACTTTAGTCTCATCTGACCAGAGCACCTTGTTTCACATGCTTGCTGTGTCTCTTACATGTTTTTTGCAAACTACAACTTTTTATGGCTTGGATTCAAAAATGTATTTTTTCTTGCCACTCTTCCATAAAGGCCATACTAGTGGAGTATAAGTCTAATAGTTGTCCTGTGGACAGATTCTCCCCCCTGAGCTGTGGGTCTCTGCTGCTCCTCCAGTGATCATGGATCTCTTTGCTGCTTCTCTAATGTGTGCTCTCCTTGTTTGGGATGTTAGATTAGTTGGACGGCCATGTCTTGGTAGGTGTGAAGTTGTACCCTATATTTTTGAATGATGGATTGAACAGTGCTCTGTGAGATGTTCAGAGCTTGGGCTATTTTTTTTCTCTATGCTTTACTTCTCTCCACAACTTTATCCCTGACCTGTCTGGTGTGTTCCTTTGTTTTCATGATGCTGTTTGATCCCTAATGTTGACAAACAAACCTCTAAGGCTGGCTTCACACTACGGCTGGGATTCGATCCGTGGCTGTCCGCTTGAGGCAGACAGCCGTGGACCGGATCAGCACACAGAACTGGAGGGATAATTTGCCTTTGGGTAAGGAGTGCAGCCGCACACAGCTGCCGCCGCTGATAGGTCGGGACCGCAGCTCGCGAGGAGCTTGCCGAGGTCCTGAACTGTCAGGAGGGGCCGGCACTGAGGTTCAGCACCATGGAGCTGTCCCACCTGACAGATCAGGAACACGGCTCGCTCCCTGCGAGCCGCGACCCTGAGTTATTAGCGACGGCAGCTGCGCTGGCTGCACACCAGACCCGAGGGCAAATTAGCCCTCCAGTTCTGTGTGCTGATCCGGTCCACGGCTGTCTGCCTCAAGCGGACAGCCACAGATCGGATCCCAGCCATAGTGTGAAGGCGGCCTTAGGCTTTCACAGAACAGCTGTAGTTATACTGACAAAAAAGTACACACAGGTGGACTCAATGAACTAATTAGGGGACTTGTAAAGGCAATTGGTCACTTAAGATTATATTTCGAAATATCAGACTACAGGGGGCTGAATACAAATGAACGCCCCAATTTTCAGATATATATTTTTTTTAAATAATTAGCAAACCAGCGATCATTTCCTTTATACTTCACAAATACTTCTCAGTGTTGGTAAATCACATCAAATCACAACAAAGTATATTTAGGTTTGTGGGTGTGATATGTGATTGTGGGTAACATCATCATACCCTCTTCAGTCTTAAGGCCCCCATCAGATGAAAATAGGCTGCTGATCTATCATTCATTGTCGCTAATATTACATTTTGTCAGCCTTTCCTTATCATTGGCCAAAAACATCCAACCTGCACGACTGGAGTGTTGAGCTATAATGAAGTCTCATCGGTCTTCGGTCAGTTGTGTGATGAAACAAACTATTGTTCCTTATGAAATCTATGAAAGACATTTTGCCTGACCGTTATGTAATGTATATGGCCATCTTTACACTTGTGCCTTCTCCTTTCACTCCCATCACTAACTCATTGCTGATGACTTAAGTATGATATGTATGCACATAATTTACATACAAATGCCCAATGTTCCCACCCACTATCTATAAGCTTGTGCCTAATAACATGATGTACAATGGAACCTGTGAGCACGTTTTGACATATGGCAGTTATGGTATGGCTTTGTAGGCGCTTGTCTGCCAAGAAAATTGGTACTTTTTTTGTAGAGATCTGATGTGTTAGTCAAGAGTAATCTACTGTAGAAGTCATATGGAAATCAAGATGGAAGACAACAGGGGGCGTGTCAGTGCAGTTGTATTCAGCAGTGACACGCCCCCAGAGCGCTTACCACCTGATTTGCATATGTTTTCTACTTTAGATATCTCATAACTCCGGTGGCCACCAATGAGCGCTAGCTATGCAAATTTCAAAGCTATTCAAAGTTTTCGCGCCAATTTGCATCCCGGCGACAGAATCGCATTAGCGCCGCTGTCGCCGGGATACACGGGTCCGGCCGACGGTGGCCGCAGCGCGCGCAAGCCAGCCGGGAGATGACCGGTGTCAGCCGGTCAGCTCCCGGCTGGCGAGCCGCTGACCAGAGCTCAGCCGCGGCTACCTGTGGCACAGAGGTCCGCGGCTGGCGAGCCGGGAGATGACCGGCGTCAGCAGCGGTTGTGCCGTTCGTGGCATTCAAACTGTGCGCCAAGCCACAGTACTCCTCTGATTGGTCAGAGAAGTAGCGCGGCTTGGCGTGTGGTTTGAATGCCACTCCTCTGATTGGTCGCCGCATTCAGCGCTGACCAATCAGGATAGCGGTGCACACCAGGGCGCCATATTTCAAATACACTGAGTACAGGGGACATGTGCCACGCACAGGGGATGTGTGCCCTGCATAGGGGACGTGTGCCACGCATAGGGGATATGTGCCCTGCATAGGGGACGTGTGCCCTGCATAGGGGACGTGTGCCCTGCATAGGGGACGTGTGCCACACATAGGGGATGTGTGCCATGCATAGAGGATGTGTGCCACGCATAGGAAATGTGTGCCACCCATAGGGGGCATGTGCCCTGCATAGGGGACGTGTGCCCTGCATAGGGGACATGTGCCCTGCATAGGGGACGTGTGCCATGCACAGGGGACGTGTGCCCTGCATAGGGAACGTGTGCCACGCATAGGGGACGTGTGCCATGCATAGGAGACATGTGCCATTCATAGGGGATGTGTGCCATGCACAAGGGACGTGTGCCACGCACAGTGGACATGTGCCACGCACAGGGGATGTGTGCCCTGCATAAGGGACGTGTGCCCTGCATAGGGGACGTGTGCCATGCATAGGGGACGTGTGCCATGCATAGGCAGAGTTGCACTGTCCAATGGTCAATATGAGCCTTTAGAGGGAGCAGCAGAGCAGAAGGGGCGGCACCTGCACCATGCACTTCCTGTGTGACGTGCGCCAGCTGCATAAGGAAAATCACAAGCTACCGACAGCACCCCCTACCCGCCAGCGGCCGCCGACAGCAATTCCCCCCCTTCCCGTGGCCGCCGACAGCACCCCCCCACCCCGGTCTTCACCTAGGCTAAGGTGGCAGAGAGCCTTGCTGCACCCCAGTGCATAGGGGAAATTAATCAGAAATGCATACCGGCAAATATTTTTTTACAAAAAATGCATTGGCAACGCATCAGCTACGTGGGATTGCCGTGACAGAGACGACAGCGCTACACTCACATAGGGGGCAGGAAAGCTGACTTCACTTTCCCATCCCGCTATTTGAAATGAACAGCGATGTGAAAACGACGCACCAGCGATCCCGGCCAGGTCGTTTTGTTATCGGTATCGCTGGTGCGTCGTTATGTGTGATGGGGGCTCTATACTTACAGGACCTCTGATGTCACAATCATGGCTGGAGCAAGGTCACATGACTGTGACATCACCAGAGGTCCTTAAGCTAAATGCACACAGCACCAGGAGCCAGGTACTGCAGACCACTTACACCCACACACCCTACACTCACCCACCACTCACACTTACCCTGCACTCACATCAAACTCTGTCCTGTACCCATGTCACACTCACCTTGCATTCAGGTCATACTTAGCCCCACACTCACCTTGCACTCACGTCACACTGTCTCTCTAACGCAAAACCTGTGTCGCTGATTGGTTGCGCCCAGCCAGCCTCAAACAATCAGCGACGCGGGATTTCTGTTACAGCGAAACAGGCACAGTCCGCCTGGTCTCCCGGCCCCCCTCCGCTCGGTCTCCTGCCCGCTACTCACCTGCTCCACACTCCCTCCCGGCCGCTGCTCCATGCTCCATCTGCCCGACGCTCACCGCGCCATTTTTCTTCTTCTTTTCATGGCATAGACTCCAGAAATTCAAAGGCCGCGGGAGGTGGGGGTGGAGCTACCAAAGGGGGCGTTGTAATGGTCATGAATAAGGGCACGCCCACCACATCAGGGCTATGCGCGTGGATACGCCTACTATGACGCCCCTGTTAACTCCGCCCCTCAAGGCCTTGGAATCGCTGACGTCTATGCTGGAGGAAGAAGACATGATAGGGTGAGAGGCGGCTGGACAGAAGCCTGTAGCGGATGAGAACTGAGGGGGGCCACCGCCCCACCGCCGCACACCCGCACCGCCGTACATCTGCACTGCCGCACACCCACATAATGTAGACTACCCGATGCGTTAGAATCGGGCCACCATGTAGTATATTATAACGACCTGAAAGGTTCCCTTTAAGGAGGTTTTTTTTTTTCCCAGGTGAACAAAATAGCTTACAATAAACTTTAGGATTACTGTTCTTTAACCTAAGAAGTTTCTCACCCTATGTTTCCAGTATATTACTTCCATTTTGATGAAGAGTAATAACCTGTCATAAATTCCTCCGAGTAACTACAGCAGGACATGAAGCCTATCTCTATCCTACTTCTATTTCTTCTCCTGTTACCTAAAGATATTGCTCTCTTAAACTGAAGATGTGTGAAAATCCATTTGGAAGGTTAAATTGCGAGACAGTGACTTGGAAAGCCCCGTTCTGGCTCGCAATGACCTCCCGTGGCTTGTAACAATCATACTAAACTTCTATATAATCTGTTTTGGCAGCACAAAAGAGATACTTCGAAGATCACCAAGTTTGTGGAGCTTGTTATCGTGGCTGATAATCGCGAGGTAAGAAGTAAGGATATCTGAGTGACAGTTCTTTACTTTTCTTTATTTATTGTATACAATGTCTTGGGTTCAGATATGGCTGCAAATGGGATGGTGATATCCAAGCCAAACAAAATGTGCAGACTAATGGTACCTTTACACGCCGCTACTGGATGGTGGCTACAACCGGGTACATGAGAGAAATGTATCTTGCACCGCCAATTCAACCCGAGGTAGCGGCGTGTGAAGACGGTTGTAGCCACCCGCCAGTAGCGGCACCTGTTTCCGAGCACTGCCCTGAAACAGGTGGCTACCCAGGCGATTGTAGCGACCTGTATCGGCGTCTAAAGAAGGAACAGATGGGTTGTCACTACACCATGCTATGTACCTGGTATGTACCTGGGGCGTGACACAGCCTCCGGGAAACCACCCCCCCTTCAGCGATCATTGGAGGAAGCTCTTGCATTACGATTGGTAGTCGCTGCATAGGGCGGCATATTTAAGGAGCTGACCAGTCACACTACACAATTGCTCGAGCGTCATGTATTAGTCAGCCTCCTGCGCTGGCTGGCCAATCATGATGTTCTTGCTTCGTCCTATCAGCGTACGGACGTCTCGTAATCCACAATTGTGGCACGCCTATGTGTTGTCCCTGCTGCACCAGGTCCGCCCATATTAGCTTGTTGTAACGGTGTGTAAATGAGGTAAGGTGCTCTGCAGAAGGTAACTTGAGACACCCGGCGGTGTATCTAGAGATAGATGTAACCTACTGTAGCGCACCTTGTTGCGGCGTGTAAAGGTGGTGCGGGTACCGTTTGCAACCGTTTGGCCGTGCTCGTGCACGTGAAGTATTCGGTTGTAACCACCATCCAGTAGCGGCGTGTAAAGGTACCCTAAGGCTCATTCACACAGAGCATTTGTGCTCTGTTTTATTGTGGTTCCTTTTTTGGAGCAGTTTCTGAACCTAAAATGGATCCTCTTTTTGCAAAATTGCATTACAAACGTATCATCCGTTTGTGTGGGTTTTTTGCTTAGTTTTCGGGGAACACGGACAGACAGGCACACACACTCTCCTACTGTCCCCGACGATCCTACGGTGAGCCCCAGCGATGTCTTCCTTACAGGCATTAGCAGCACCTGAGAGTAATAAGAGTACATACAGGACCTGACATCATGTGACTCTCAGGCTGAGTCACATGGGCAGGTCCTGCTAGTACTTTACCCACAGGTCCTGCTGATGCCCAGAGGAAAGACATCACTGGGACTCACCAAAGGATCGCTGTGAGGGTAAGTAATGGAGCGTTGGTGGTGTGGGAAGTGCACCAGAAAAATGGAGCAATAACTGATGCTCATTATTTTCTGGATGCGCTTTCTGCACCACTAAGAAGCAGTCAAAAACACCGACATCTGCACAGAAAATTGAAAATCCCATTTACTTTTCTGCAGATGAAGTGACTGCAAATGCAAATGCGGCACCAAAAATGGATCAGAAATGTCCAGTGTGAATGGTAACATCCAAAATCTGCACTCCAAAAGTCCAATAATAAACCAATAATATAAAGAGCTAATCAAATAACAATATTAAACGGTGTCTAAACAGTGATCAGTTACTGGATCCGTTCTCCATAGACTCCAATGTTAAAAGACAGATCCTGCAAAAATCAATTTTTTTTAAAATGGACAAAAAAGTTGTGTTTGCACAATGGATTGTGCTAAATCCGATCTAAGGGCTCAGACATACTCTCCTAGTTACATGCAAGTCTCTCGGACGAGACTCGGAGACTCAGAAGAAGCTGGAGCAGTGACCCTGAACGGCCTCTCCCTCTCTGGACAGGGAGTGTGGAGCTGCACAAAACCACAATTAGCTGTCAGTGCCGTCCTGAGAGGGAGAGGCCGTTTAGGGTCACTGCTCCAGTCTCTTCCGAGTCTCATCCAAGAGACTCACTTGTTACTAGGAGAGTGTGTTTCCAGCCTAAGGGCAGGGACACACTGTCCGATAGACATCTGAGTCTCTCGGACGAGACTTGGATGAGGCTGAAGCAGTGACCCGGAACGGCTTCTCCCTGTCAGGACGGGGAGTGTGTAGCTGCAAAAATACACAAGCAGCTGACAGTCCCGTCTACACAGGGAGAAGCCGTTCCCGGTCACTGCTTCAGCCTCATCCAAGTCTCATCCAAGAGACTCTGATGTCTATCGGACAGTGTGACCCTGCCCTAATGGTGGATTACTGGACATGGGAACTTAGATATTGTATATAGGATATTTTTTCATCGCTGCCTCAGTGTTCATTTTAAGATGCATTGGGACAATACAAAAATGAGACAGTGGTTCATTAAGTCAGTAAATGAAAAAAATATTCTTTTTTATATATCATCACAACATATCGCTTTTATTTCTTATTGTTTGTTAGCTTTTTACAATGTAGAATAAAAATCTCCTGGAAACTGTTAGCAAGTTTTACAATTAATATTTGCTTTCTAAATATAAATTATATATAATTATTATTATTTATATAGCGCCATTAGATTCCATGGTGTTTTACATATGCAAAGGGTAGACGAGGACAGGTACAATATATATGGACAATCAAGTCGTACAGATAAAGGAGGGGAGAGAGCCCTGTCCGCGAGGGCTCACAGTCTACGAGGGAACGGGTTGGGATATAGAAGGAGGGGGTGTTGCCTATCGAGAGATAGTGTGGTGGACCAGGTCTCATTGTAGGGTGTAGGCTTGACAGAAGAGGTGGGTCTTCAGATTTCTTTTGATCACTCCCAGGGTGGGCGAGTGTCTAATGTGTTGGGCAGAGAGTTCCAGAGTATATCAGAAGCATGGGAGAAAGCCTGTACGCGGTTGTGAGAAGAGGAGATGAGAGGGGAGTAGAGGAGAAGCTCTTGGGGGGATCGCAGGTTGCGTGAGGGTAGGTATCGGGAGACCATGTCAAAGATGTATGGAAGGGACAGGTTGTGGATGGCTTTGTATGTCATGGTTAGTGTTTTAAACCGGAATCTCTGAGAAGTAGGGAGCCAGTGAATGGCTTGTCCGAGGGGGGAGACAGGGGAGTAGCGGGAAGACACATGGATTAGTCGGTCAGTGAAGTTTAGGATAGATTGGAGAGGTGCAAGGGAGGTAGCGGGGATGCCTGTAAGTAGGAGGTTGCAGTAGTCAAGGCGGGAGATGATGAGAGTGTGAATGAGTGTTTTAGCAGTGTCGTGGTCAAGGAAAGTGCGAATCCGGGAAATGTTTCTGACCTGGAGTCGGCAGGAGGTGGCGAGGGCCTGGATGTGGGGCTTGAAGGAAAGGGAAGAGTCGAGGATTACCCTGAGGCACTTGGCGTGGGGGACTGGGGTGAGTGAGCATTCATTGACAAGGATGGATAGGTCAGGTAGTGGGGGAGCACGGCTGGAGGGCAAGACGACGAACTCAGTTTTGTCCATGCTCAGCTTAAGGAAGTGAGCAGAGAAGAAGGATAAGATGGTTGACAGGCATAGTGGAATTTTGGAAAGTAGAGAGGTGATGTCGAGGCCAGACAGGTAGATCTGTGTGTCGTCGGTGTAGAGATGGTACTGAAGGCCGTGGGACTCAATGAGTTGCCCATGGCCGAGAGTGTAGATTGAGAAGAGTAGCGGTCCCAGAACTGAGCCTTGGGGGGACACCGATAGATAGGGGGTAGGGCGGAGAGGAAGTGTGGGAGTGGGTGACGCTAACAGTCCGGTCCGTTAGGAATGAGGAGATCCAGGAGAGGGCTAGGTCAGTGATGCCAAAAGATTCCAAGATCTGAAGTAGAAGGGAATAGTCAACAGTGTCGAAGGCGGCAGATGGGTTGAGGAGGAAGAGGACGGAGTAGTGTCACTTGCTTTTGGTGATCAGTAGGTCATTGATGACTTTGGTTAGGGCTGTTTCGGTGGAGTGATGGGGTCGGAAACCAGATTGTAGGCGGTATATATTGCGGCATATTGTATATATATTCTTTACTTTCCCCTTCCTATCTATCTTTCGATCTATCTACATATCTATCCATATACATATAGATAGATAGATAGATAGATAGATAGATAGATAGATAAAAAAAAATGTTTGCCCCCTTCCTGATTTCTTATTCATCAGACAAATTTAAATATTTTACAAAGAAAACACAAGTAAGCACAAAATGCAGTTTTGCGGTCTTTATCATTACGGGAAAAAGAGATCCAAAACTACAGGGCCCTGTGTGAAAAAGTGATTGAGCTCCCAGATCCTTAAAATTTATGAACAGATGAGAAACAAAGTAATTCAGACTTATCAGTCTGGAAAAGGTTATAAAGCCATTTCTAAAGCTTTTGAACTCTAGCAAACCACAGTGAGAACTATTATCCACAAAGGGCAACTATATGGATCAGTGGTGAACCTTCCCACAAATGTCCGGCCGACCAAAATTACTTCAATAGTGCAACAATGACTTAACAAAGAGGTCACAAAAGACCCCACCACAACCTCCAAAGATCTGCAGACTTCACTTGCCTCAGTTAAGGTCAGTGTTCATGACTCCACCACAGGAAAGTGACTGGGCAAAAATGACCGCATGGCAGAGATCCAAGAGGAAAAAACACTGCTGAGCAAGAAGAACATAAAGGCTCGTCTCAATTTTGGCAGAAAACATCTTGATGATCCCCAAGACTTTTTGGAGAATGCTCTGAGGACTGACAAGACAAAAGTTGAACATTTTGGATGGTGAATGTCCCATTATATATGGTGTAGAAGTAACACAGCATTTCACAAAAGGAACATCATACCAACAGTGAAATATGGTGGAGATAGTGTGCTGGTCTGGGGCTGCTCTGCTGCTTCAGGACTTGGAAGATGCTGTGGTAAATGGAACCATGAACTATGCTGTCTACCAAACAATCCTGAAGGAGAATGTCCGGCCATCTGTTCATGACCTCAAGCTGAAGTGCACTTGGGTTATGTAGCAGAACAATGATCCAAAACCCACCAGCAAGTCACCTCTGAATGGCTTAAAAAAACAAAATTAAATATTTTGAGTGGTCTAGTAAAAGTCCTGACCTTATCTTAATCCGATTGAGATGATGAGATTGGACCTTAGAAAGGCAGTTCATGCTCAGAAACCTCCAATATGGCAGAGTGACAACAATTCTGCACAGGTAAGCGGCCAAAATTCCTCCAGAGCTTTGTAAAAGACTTATTGTCAATTTTTCCAAGAGTTTAATCACAGTTGTTGCTGCTAAGGGCAGCCCAAACAGTTATTAGGTTTTCACACAGGCCCCGATAGCTTTAGATTTCTTTTACCCTTGCAGGCACTGGGATAATGAGTGCAGTCATATCTTTACTTGAATTATTCCATGTTTGATTGCAGAGAAAAGTGTCATAAAACTCCTGGAAAACAGGGCAGCAAATGATTGATGTGTTCAGCACTGCGTCACTATTTGTGGTTGTTTTTTTCCCCTCCTTTGTGGAGGTAAGCTGCCTTTCTGCTGTAAGCCAAACCCCTTTCCCCATCTCTACTTTCAATTTTGTCAGTCGCCCTGTGGCTGGAGTATAGTGACAGTGCACAGGAGACAGAAACTGAAGATAGAGATGAGAGGGTGGGTGGGACGGTTTGGCTTACAGCTGAAAGTCATGCCCAATGCCCACACAGGATAAAAAAAACAACCCCAAACAGTGATGCAGAGCTACACATATCAATCATCTGCTGCCCTGTTTTCCCAGATCAACTATGAATATAAGTGAATCTAAGCCCCACCCCCAAGGTTCAGTCCTGCCCCTGAGGAGCAATATAAGTTTGCTTCAGGAGTTTATAGCAGCTTTTCTCTGCATGCAAACATGGAATCATTCAAGTAAAGGTATGATCATAACTTTAAATGGTTTACAGCCCTAAATCCTGCTGGTTGGTTCCTTTTAAGATCTTATCTAGACATATCCAAGGCTGCTTTCACAATTAGCTCTATTGTCTCTTGCTGCAGGACTTTAAAGCTGCTTTCTTCTAATATTATATATATACATTGCCATAGAGTCAGACGTCTCATATAGAAGAAAAAAATATATATGGCATTCGTACATAATCCTCTGCATGGCAAAGGATAGGTTCAAGCAAAAAAAAAATAATAATGTGGTTTTGGACGTGTTTAGAGTATGATTAAATAAAAAGAACTAAATAAAAAAAGTCTCTTTGCACTTTTGCAAAAGTTATTTGAGTTTATAGCTTTTTCCCCAAATTGCACGTTTGGTTGTTTTTGATGGTTTTTGACTACAACAAGCTGCGATCTATGGGCCTGTATGTGTAATATGATAAATTTAGATACCTCATTAGACTTACAATGAATGGCAACTTAGGCATTTTTTAGACAGTGAGCATAATCAACCTGTCATATTTGTCTTCTCCACACAGGAGAGAAAAATCAATAATGTATAAAAGTATAACAACAATGTAATTGCATTTTTCTGTGTGATGTACATCTTATGAATATAAAGTCAGAGGCAGCGGTAGGAGGTTCACTGCCGGGTTCTGTGTCCTGATGGGGAAGAGGCGAAAGCTAATCCCTTTTGTACGGACGACGGTAGGGGTCAGATGCGAAGCGAGCCTATAAAAGTTCCCTAGTTAGGTATACATTTTCCACCAGTGGGGTATAGTAAAATCTAATGGATATTCTTCAATATTCTCCGTCTATATTTCTCCCCGTCCTCCTCACTCTGCTTACAGCATTCAAAGTATATGTAAAAGAATGATAAATAGGAAAATAAGCCCCACCCCTGAGGTTCAGTCCTGCCCCTGAGGAGCAATATAAGTTTGCTTCAGTAGTTTATAGCAGCTTCTAGAGAAAAAAAATAATAAATACGGTAAGTGTTTTTGTTTTGCATTTTCCCATTCATGTATTGCTTTGGCGCAGTGTTTCCCAAATTCTAGGCCTCACGGCTTCCCCATCAGATTATGTTTTCTGGATTTTCTTACTATTGTGCAGGGAAGAGAACCTACAGAAATTTCTGGTGCCTTCATAATAACTCCATCAACTAGGGAAATCCTGGAAATATGTGAGGACTGGAATTTTGGACACACTTTACATCAGGCCTCTTCATGTGTACATGCTTGATTGGAAATCGCACAGTTTACACAACCACTGATATAAATGATCCCAGCAGTAAATATACCAAGAACCATACTATTTAGATGGTAATGTGCTAAAGTGAATCTGTCACCTGGTTTTTGCTACCTCATCTGAGAGTAGCAGGATGTAGAGAAAGAGACTGAATCCAGCGATCTGTCACTTAGTTTACTGGGTGCAGTGGTTCAGACACAGAGTTTTTAGATTTAGCAATGCACCCACACCAGGATCTGTATGTACAATGTCTATAGACAGTGAGCTGCTAATCACGCCAGGGAGTGTGCCAGATTAGGTGAACCCTAGCTGACCTAGTCTGGCAATGATAGGCTCCTGAGGCTAAAACAAACTTTGCAAGTAAACACCAGCACACAGTGTGATAAGAGAGGCATCGATGAAATCTAGTTAATAGTTAAGTTTAGCCGAAATTCAGAAAGTGCTAAAAAGACCTGTGTGATGTTGGACCATGGGACTATAATATGTAGAGCTAAGTCTATATAGACCTTAACAATTTAGCTCACTTAGCTCCGCTTATTACAATTACATCTTTGTGACATCACACAGGTCCTTTATACAGAGCATTTGGCATTGCTATAAGGTCAGTGACATATCTGTTAGCTGTTAACCAGCCAGATGACTGTATGACTGTTTGACCACCTAGTGATAAAAATATGTAAGTATCTATAATGCTTTTTTGGGATGAATACAATGATTTAAAAAAAAAAAATAAAAAGTTTACTAATGAACACTACATGATCTAAATAACGTTGGGGTGGTTTAATAATAAAAAAGGACATAACAGGTTCCCTTTAAGGCTTCATTCACACAGAACGTTTGTGATCCGTTATATTTTTTTTTGATCCATTATTGGTACAGTTTCTGCACCAATAACTGATCATATTTTTCCAAAAAAATGATCACAAATGCATCATCCGTTTGGGTTGTTTTTCGCTGTTTTCGGAGGACACAATCAGACAGACACACAGACGGAGTTTCACACCTTCTTACCCTCCCCGTGATCCTATGGTGAGCCCCGGGGATGTCTTACCTCCCGACATTGGCAGGACCTGTGAGTAGTATTGATTACTTACAGGACCTGCACCATGTGACTCTCAGGCTGAGTCACATGGGCATGTCTTGTCAATTTTATACCCGCAGGTCCTGCTGGTGTCCAGACGGAAGACATCACAGGGGCTCACAGTGGGATCTGTAGTTAATTGGATGTTAGTGGTGCAGAAAGGGAAGGAATAAAATGGAGCACAAATTGATGCTCATTATTTTCTGGATGTGCTTTCTGCACCGCTAGCGCAGCAGTCAAAAACGCAGCGTCTGCACTGCAAATAGAAAATCACATTCACTTTGCTGCAGACACAGGGACTGATCCGTTTTTTGGTGCTGTTTTAAAAAAAAAAAAAGGCGGCACCAAAAGCGGATCAGGAACGTCCAGTGTGAACATAGCCTTAAGGTCCATATAGCAAAACTCTAGGCAGATTTACCCATTATATATTGAAGACTGTGTTGGAGTTTTTGCATTGGGGCCCACAAGATTCAAGTTATCCCAATTCTGTTGCGGTATGGAGACACAGAACTGTACATTAATTTTATTTTAATAAATGATACAAATTTTGGTTTTCTAACCCAGTTTAGAGGCCTCTTATTAAACGCTATCTACTAAGGTAATTAAGCAGAAATGAGGAATAACAACAATAACCAATGGGGTCCTGAGCTGTGGATGATGTTTAATTTCTGATAATGACCATTTCCATATGTTTCGACACCTTCACAAAATTCCAGGGTCGAGCCAACCTTGCTTTTGTGATTGGAGGCGGTTTCTATGGTATAAAGCAATAGTCCTGCATTTTCTGCACTGCAGCTAATTGCTGCCCACCCTCATCAAACGCTCAAAGCTCTTAAGCTCTGATTCTACTGAATGGAGGAGCGCCACCGCCACCGCTCCTTGTGCGATATTGTAAAAGAGCTCCTACGCCATACAGTACTACACAACTTATACATGTGACTTCTCTCCAGTTTCAGAGACAAGGAAAGATGTGGACAGAGTTAAACACCGGCTGCTGGAAATGGCCAATTACGTGGATAAGGTTAGTAGCGTCCTGTAGTGCTCATATAATATATTGTTTTGTTCTTATAGTGCTGCGTGACTTCTCTTATTCAGTGTTTTCTTAGAATTCCTTAACATTTCTAATCTAGTTTTGTGCATTAATTCCTGGACATTTTCGAGTTTTCAGGGAATTGACACTTTCTAGTTTATTGCTGATAACCTGTGCAGACCAAATCAAGAGCTACAGTCATAGTTGCAGGGATTTGAGGTAAACCTGTAGGCCCCTTAGGCCCATATGATAAAATAAATATCATTAAAGGGAGTCTGCCAAGTCATTTTTCAGTATGAGGCTAATATTACCCTTGAATAGGGCCTGGGCAG
Organism: Allobates femoralis; assembly: GCA_033576535.1. Taxonomy (NCBI): domain Eukaryota; kingdom Metazoa; phylum Chordata; class Amphibia; order Anura; family Aromobatidae; genus Allobates; species Allobates femoralis. The sequence goes on along the minus strand of JARQOC010000006.1, from coordinate 40,696,454 downwards.
ACCTTTTAAAAACATGTAAAATCATTATTGTACCATTTGGAGTTCTCTAGTTATAAACATTTTCAGACCCTGCAGGGAGCTGCTGCATTAGTCCTCTCCACTATATTACCAGATTAGTTCGGCTGTGTTAAACTGTTCATTTAAATATTCACTCCTTCTCAGCAGCTCTCTCCTCCCGCTGCTCTCTCAGCTTGTCAGGTTTCAGTTTCAATTAGGAGCTTTGGAGGGGGAGATTACAGACACACATTTGCCTTACTTGATGTAGATAAGGTATCTACTTCATTTGTTTCTCTAAGCCTGTGGAGACTTGAAGATTCCCCAGTGAGTTGTAGAAAGCCATAAATCGAAGTCTGGCTTCGATTTATGGCTTTCTACAACTCACTGAGGAATCTTCAGGTCTCCACAGGCCATTAATCATAGAACAATAATACAATCGGTTCCTCTTAGAATTTTGACTTAACTTCCCAGCTCCTCTCCCCCTCCCTAGCCTGACTCTGCTTTACGTCACCTGTCATATTTACTACAGCATCTAACCCTGCTTATGTATATATGCATGTGTCTTCAGAATTTGTATCGTTATCTGCCTGATGAAGGGGCCACAGTGTCCCGAAAGCTTGTTATGCTTACCATCTTTTCAGTTAGCCATTAAAAGGTATCATCCACTGAGGACTTTGTGAATATGAATAAAGCTGCAGATCCATCGTCGCCAGTGGTCCAGCACCGCAGCGTTGGCCACCATTAGCCGAACACCACGGGTGGCGTCACGACAACTAATCCCCAAACCCGATTTCCCCTTTAAACATTGACACTGCCAGGGTCACGGAGCCGGTTCTCAACCGCCGTGACTCCCCAAGGTAACAAAGCTCGTTTCCAAGTATCCTGCGGCCCTGGGGGGGGGGGGTCACATGCCCACAGAGTAAACTCTAAAGAAACTCCCAGTTGGACTAAAAAGCAGAGATTTCACATATTTTACTCCAAAAGACACAAATGTAAATATCTTTGCAATGGAGTAATGCAGCACAAAATGGAAAAGAATGGCATTATCTTAATATTATTATTATTTATTTTTTTTTTAGCATGTAACAGGTGTTCTTTAAGTGGTTTTAAAGGGTCTTCCACTGTATGGAAACTGGACCTCACATGCTCTTATTTATCTAGAATAACAAACAAAGCAGTTATGCACTCCAGCATTTTAGCTGCGGCGATGATGTCCTCTCAATCGAGCATTACCGCTGCAGCCAATTACTGAGCTCGGTAGCTGTGCCAAAGTCATCTTGTGGTTCTAGACTCTATTCTTGGGCTTAGACATTGATTTACAGGGTAGCTACCTCCAATGGATGGCACTAGAAAGACAATTTCTTCCTTCTGGAGGAGCAACTATAAAAGGGCTTCAAATCTTCTCCAATAGGAAACTTTGCTGCTGCAATTGGAACGAACACCTCAGCTATTCAGAGATGAGCTCCTGCAATGTGGTCAGTCTAGAGAATCTACTAGTGCATCTCAATGAATTAGAATATCATCAAATAGTTAATTTATTTCACTAATTCAATACATAAAGTGAAACGTAGTTATTATATAGAGTCATTACACACAGAGGGATCTATTTCAAGTGTTTATTTATGTTAATGTTGATGATTATGCCTTACAGCCAATGAAAACGCAAGGGTCATTATCTCAGAAAATTAAGGTAGGGAAGATGAAGGGTTAAAAACCACGAGACATCAAAGGGTGATTTATTAGTACCGTATATACTCGTGTATAAGCCGACCCGTGTATAAGCCGACCCCCCTACTTTTGCCCCAAAAATCTGGAAAAATAACCTACTGGACCACACGGTATAAGCCCCCAGAGTGTGGTACCCCCACAGTGTATATACAGCAGCCCCACAGTGGTAGTATACAGATCCCCACCCCAGTGGTAGTATACAGTCAAGCCCCAGTGGTAGTATACAGACCCCAGCAGCCCCAGTGGTAGTATACAGATCCCCAGCAGCCCCAGTGGTAGTATACAGAGTCCCCAGCAGCCCCAGTGGTAGTATACAGGAGCCCCAGCAGCCCCAGTGGTAGTATACAATCAGCACCCAGTGGTAGTATACAGGAGCCCCAGCAGCCCCAGTGGTAGTATACAATCCAGCCCCCAGTGGTAGTATACAGGAGCCCCAGCAGCCCCAGTGGTAGTATACAGGAGCCCCCAGCAGTAGTATACAGGCAGCCCCCCCAGTGGTAGTATACAGGAGCCCACAGCCAGGTAGTAACAGCAGCCCCAGTGAGTATACAGGAGGCCCCAGCAACAGCCCCAGGGGTACCACAGCCCCCAGGGGGTACACAGCCCCCAGGGGTACAACAGCCCCCAGGGGGTACCACAGCCCCCTGGGGGTACCAACAGCCCCTGGGGGTACCAACAGCCCCCTGGGGGGTACCAACAGCCCCCGGGGGTGACCAACAGCCCCTGGGGGTACCCACAGCCCCCTGGGGGTACCACAGCCCCCAGGGGGGACCAACAGCCCCCAGGGGGTACCCAGCACCCCGGGAAGCAGCCCCTGGGGGTACCACAGCCCAGGGTACCACAGCCCCCTGGGGGTACCACACCCGGGTACAACAGCCCCCAGGGGGTACCAACAGCCCCCTGGGGGTACCAACAGCCCCCAGGGGGTACCCAGCAGCCCCCAGGGGTACCCAGCAGCCCCCTGGGGGTACCAACAGCCCCCAAAAGCTGGCACTGTCCCCCCTTGTAAGGCCTCCCCCCCGCTGCTTATACATTACCATCCCGGTGTTCTGATCGGCGCCGCTCCTCGGTGCTGCGTCTTCATCCTCCCGTCCTCGCTCGCTGCATCCAGGATCTCCGGCGGTCGCGCGATGACGTCATATCGCTGCGACAGCCGGAGAACCCGGATGGATGCAGCGAGCGCGGACGGGAGGATGAAGATGCAGCACCGAGGAGCGGCGCCGATCAGAACACCGGGATGGTAATGTATAAGCAGCGGGGGGGGGCCCTTACAAGGGGGGACAGTGCCAGCTTTTGGGGGGGCCATATGCACTGCTTCCCCCGCTGATTGACAGGGGGAAGCAGTGCATATATAATGAGCGGCCCCACGTGACGGGGCCGCTCATACAGCAGCCCCCCCCCGCCTCCTCCAGCCTCCACAGCCCCCGGGACACAGCCCCCCCGTATATGACTCGTGTATAAGCCGAGGGGGGACTTTTCAGCCCAAATTTTGGGCTGAAAAACTCGGCTTATACACGAGTATATACGGTAAGCGTATTTCGTGGCTTCCACAAATGCCCTGACAATACGACAGTTTTGATAATATTCTAATTCATTGAGATGCACTAGTATATCTGGCATAGAGTGAAGCAAGATAAATGTAGCAGAAGGGTGTGATAATAAGAAGCTACTGCTGGGATAAAGGCTAAGACAAATTTCAACCAGAAGGGCCCCTTCAGCATAGAAAGAAAGATACCAGTACGCACCATCACAGGGGACGCTGAGACCTCCAGAGGTAACATCAGGATGGGACACACTCATGACAGCAAGCTTTGTTTGTAAGTCTGCACAGGAGCTGGAGACATAGAACGACATCTACGACTATTTTCCAGATTGGTTCGTCTTTTATTTCAGATGCACTGCAGAAATACTAAATTGTTTGCAAAAAGTCTACAAACCCTTTTAAGGAATCTAATAAGGTCAAACCCGGATTCCATTGTGCCTATTAAACCTCGGTGTTTCGCCGTGGCGGTGTTTGAGCGGTGTTTTATCTTCATGGTATTAATTTTTTTCCTGATACACTGTAACGCTTTCAATCCGCATGACGTCTTTTAATTAGCCCTGCAGAGACGCACTTTTGTTTTTCTCTATGGGGAAACTGCCTGTCTGATTTTTCAGACTTTTTTTTCCGCTTTCCTTTCAAATGTTTCTTAAGATTTTCAGGGGACATTTGATGTTTGGCTCACTCCAATACCTAACTACTTAATCAAATAAAAGTGCAGCGCTATCGGGAAGCTCAATATCCTGTGGGTGAGACATTCATTAATTCAGTCCTCTAAGACATGAAAATAATGTTACCTTTTCTTTCACAACATTATCACAAAGCCACATTACGCCGCTTCTTTTTTTTGCAGCAAAGTCAGTGCAATAACTGTAAGAGCTGATAACATTTAAGACTGCCTATAATTATCATACCAAAAAGAATCTCATCCCGGCCTGATGAGTGGAGCGCCATATTCTCAGCTAAATTATTCATCTGTAACAGTCTGCATGTGTTAATGCTGTCATCTCTGGAATTAGGAAAAGATTGGAAGATGTTTTGATTAAAGAGGGAGAAAAAAAAAATTGCAATAAATTTATGGAAGATGAATACGTCTTGGTCTCGCTAAAAGGAGGACATTTTTTTTGTACTCCATAATAAGGTTTAGAAATAAAGCCCCCGATCAACATCTTCATCTGTCTGTAACGCTAGGGTGAAGGCAGAGTGACCAGACTGCGGCTAGCAAGCGTGGGGTACCAGTCACACTTTGTGCTACTGCAACGGCCGCGAAGACCATGGGGTACTCGGTAGCCTGGCTTTCTGGGAGGTCAAGGTGGTTGTGGCCCAGCCCCGTGGCCCCGGCTGTGCAGTGAACTGGTTATCTACAGGGGATTTAGAAGTCTTTTCGTGACGCCACCTGTGGTATTCGGCCAGGGATGGTCGACGCTGCTGATTTGGACCTCTGGGGCAGATGGTGCGGCAGCCGGGATGGTATTGCTCCCCATAGGTGGAGCGGTGCCCCAGGGTTAGTGTGATGGTTCATTGGGATGATGGTAGTTATACTTGGGGTGCAAGACGGAGGGCGCGGGAAATAAGAGGAAGAGACAAGGATTGCGGTTTCTTTAGCTTTACTTGGCAAGATGTGGTGCAGTCTGGGCTTTGGTTACCAGGTTTTAGAAGGGTCCGGTCAGCCTGGAAGCATTTGGGATCCACCTCACCAGGTAAGTTTTGAGGCCTTCCTGCTGCGCTCTCAGTTTGGGGTCCTAGCAGCCTATGAGCTATCCTGCGGCCCCCTACCTGCTTTTCTTGCCTTTACCCCGTATGGCAGACAGCATGAGCCTACTGGTGGCGGCTCCGGGCACTCGATATGCTGTTGTGCCGCCGAGTCTTTGGTGTGGCGGGGAAACTTGCAGTCTTCCAGCCGCCAAATTTGGTTGTTGGGAAGTGTAGTACCCTCACATCCAAGGACTGTGGCGTCCTCTGTAGCGCTTCTCCGGGTGAACTAACTCGCAGCTTCACTCCCCAGAGCTCTCTCCCCTGCGTCTGCTCCTTTCCCTCTCCTCAGACTTTCTGTCTAACCATTCCTTCGTGCTGGAAACAGAGCAGTTACCCTGAACCTGTGTATAGAGCTCCCCCTTTTGGCCCGGAGTCAGGGCTGGTGTGTGAATGCTGGTGGTTACCTAACATGGGGATCTCCTCCTGCTTCCAAGCATGACATTACCCCTCGTGAAGGAGGCTACGTCACTGTGGCAACCGGACCACTGGGGTGCGACACTACCGTGCACCCTTAAGTCCCTAGTTAGTCTTCACTCTCCTTCACATCTTGGAAAGCCCTCCCCAGGTGGCAAATAGCACGATGGCTGGTGGCGGATCAAACACACCACACTGTAGCTAGCGAACACAGTGTACAGGTTACACTTTATGCTAGCCACTATGCTACCGCACACCCTTAAGGGCCAGGGTGCTATTCCACCGCCTTCACCTTCCTACAAGAAGGGACCTTGGCAAAGCCCTTCTCAAGTGGCAAACAGTGTGATGGCTAGGCACACAGGCCACAGTCGGATCAATGACACTAGAAAGCAAATTGTCACATGTGGAAGTAACAGACAAAGGGGTTAGGTAGCAGGATGGCAGTAATGGGCAAAAGGCTATCAGTGAAATTAGTCCCTAGCTCACCCTGTTCTCAGAAGTACCTCTAAAGGTGAGGATGAGGTGAGCAAAGATCACCAAGCTACGACTTGTCTACACATCATATGAAGAGACAACTCACCGGAGAAGGACATCATGGTTGGAAGAATACAAGGAACAAGAGGAAGAGGAATACCAGCAACCCAATGGCTTGATACTATCAAGATAATGGCAGAGAACACCCTAGCGGACTTATCTAGGCTTGCAAAAGAACCTGGTGGACCTATCTAGGCTTGGAGAAGACCCTCGTGGACCCATGTAGGCTTGGAGAAGATTCTGGTGGACCTATTCAGGCTTGGAAAAGACTCTGGTGGACCCATCTAGGCTTGGAGAAGATCCTGGTGGATCTTTCTAGGCTTGGAGAAGATCCTGGTAGACCAATCTGACTTGTCTACGCATCATACGATGAGAGCAATCATTGGAAAAGGACATCATGGTCGGAAGAATAGAAGAAACAAGGTGGAGAGGAAGACCAGCAATGGCTTCATACTATCAGGATAATGGTGGAGAAGACGATGGTGAACGTATCTAGGCCTGGAAAAATCCGTGGTGGACCTCTCAAAGCTTGGAGAAGTCCCTGGTGGACCCATCTAAACTTGGAGAAAATTCCGGTGGACCTATCCAGACTTAGAAAAGACCCTGGTGGACCTATCTAGGCTTGGAGAAGGCCCTGGTGGATGTTTCTAGGCTTGGAGAAGATCCTGGTAGACCTATCTAGATTTAGAGAAGATCTTGATGAACCTATCTAGGCTGCACAAGATCAATCTCCCTCCATCATGGCATTTTTATACTGTACTGTCTGAATTTTGGGTTAAATAATTCTAGTAATTGGGTGTCAAAAGTTTGCACTGATTGTTTCCATGCATGTTGATTGATGAATCATCATTTTATGAAGTTTAAATGCTTATCTGTTTTTTTTTAAGCTCTTCTGAACTGAATTATAACAATATCAATGTTCGGCTGTGGTCTTTGGTCAATAATCCAATGTAGAGGAACTCCACAAAAGAAAAGAAAGAGCCCATCAAAACCACTCACAACTATTTTTCACCTAAGTGCAAGCTGCTCCCTATCTATCCTTCTCTGAGCTAAATCCGCCCTATAAAACAGCAGAAAATAACTTATAACTTACAGCAGTCCCTGAGGCTGGGGACTGAGAAGTCGGCCCCAGGCTCCATTCTGCCCCTCCTCGATGCAGCAGCACACGCCCCGCTGGGCGGCGTTATTCTTTCATCATCGCCACCTCCTCCATTTGGACTCATATCATATCATATATTGTGATCCTGTGTTATCTATCTTATATAGAGGTGTTACCTGTCATTGTAATCCTGTCTGTGATGATAAAGAGTCTGCTGAAAACAGTAGCTATGAGTCTAAAAAGTCCTAGTGACCACTGTAAAAATTGCACAATAACACCTTTCTTTTAAATAAAGATTGTGATATAAAAACGAATCATCAGTATTTTTTAAAGTGAATCTGTCACCAGACTTTTCCTGTATAAAGTGCGGCCACCACCAATAAGCCCTTACGGGATTCTAGAATATTCTATATAATACCTCACTGTTGGTGGCCATATTTTAAATGGGGAAAACCTGGTGACAGGTTCACTTTAAAAAATACCTCTCTATCGCAGCTACTCTGGTGGTCCACATTGGTCTTGTTGACTGGATGACTGTGGTGGTCCACAATGGTATTGTTGACTGGATGAATGTGGTGGTCCTTGCTGGTCTTGTCGACTGGATGAATGTGGTGGTCCACACTGGTATTGTTGACTGGGTGAATGTAGTGGTCCACACTGGTCTTGTTGACTGGGTGAATGTGGTGGTCCACACTGGTCTTGTTCACTGGGCGAATGTGGTGGTCCACACTGGTCTTGTAGACAGGGTGAATGTGGTGGTCCACACTGGTTTTGGTGACTGGGTGAATGTGGTGGTCCACACTGGTCTTGTTGACTGGGTGAATTTGGTGGTCCACACTGGTCTTGCTGACTGGGTGAATCTGGTGGTCCACACTGGTCTTGCTGACTGGGTGAATGTGGTGGTCCACACTGGTCTTGCTGACTGGGAGAATGTGGTGGTCCACACTGGTCTTGCTGACTGGGTGAATGTGGTGGTCCACACTGGTCTTGTTCACTGGGTGAATGTGGTGGTCCACACTGGTCTTGCTGACTGGGTGAATGTGGTGGTCCACACTGGTCTTGTAGACTAGGTGAATGTGGTGGTCCACACTGGTCTTGTAGACTAGGTGAATGTGGTGGTCCACACTGGTCTTATTGACTGGCTGAATGTGGTGGTCCACACTGGTCTTATTGACTGGCAGAATGTGGTGGTCCACACTGGTCTTGTTGACTGGATGAATGTGGTGGTCCACACTGGTTTTGGTGACTGGGTGAATGTGGTGATCCACACTGGTCTTGTTGACTGGGTGAATGTGGTGGTCCACACTGGTCTTGCTGACTGGATGAATGTGGTGGTCCACACTGGTCTTGCTGACTGGGTGAATGTGGTGGTCCACACTGGTCTTGTAGACTAGGTGAATGTGGTGGTCCACACTGGTCTTGTTGACTGGGTGAATGTTGTGGTCCACACTGGTCATGTAGACTGGGTGAATGTGGTGGCCCACACTGGTCTTGCTGACTGGGTGAATGTGGTGGTCCACACTGGTCTTGCTGACTAGGTGAATGTGGTGGTCCACACTGGTCTTGTAGACTGGGTGAATGTGGTGGCCCACACTGGTCTTGGTGACTGGATGAATGTGGTGGTCCACACTGGTCTTGCTGACTGGGTGAATGTGGTGGTCCACACTGGTCTTGTAGACAGGGTGAATGTGGTGGTCCACACTGGTCTTTTAGACAGGGTGAATGTGGTGGTCCACACTGGTCTTGCTGACTGGGTGAATGTGGTGGTCCACAATGGTCTTGCTGACTGATTGAATGTGGTGGTCCACACTGGTCTTATTGACTGGGTGAATGTGGTGGTCTACACTGGTCTTGCTGACTGGGTGAATGTGGTGGTCCACAATGGTCTTGCTGACTGGGTGAATGTGGTGGTCCACAATGGTCTTGCTGACTGGGTGAATGTGGTGGTCCACAATGGTCTTGCTGACTGGATGAATGTGGTGGTCCACTCTTTGTTTTTACTAAAATACATAGGAAGAGAAGAATGTATTTTTTAAGGCTAGGTTCACACAGAGGAGTTTGCTGAAGATTTGAAGCAGAACTGCTTTTTTTCCCAGCGAGTAGAGATGCAAACTTGTCAATAAATGATCAACAGCCAACATTTTTTACTGACACAATGGAAAACCATAGCAAATCTTTTAAGTCCTGAATGTCTGCATGAAATAAAACTAATAACAACACATAAGCAGCTGTGAACTGTAAAATGATGATAATTACAGCCATAACTATCCGTACAATCTGTTCCAGATTTTAAAAAAATAATTGTGGACGCATCCTATTTTTTTACGGCTAAGGGAAAAAAAAGGGGCTTGAATTTACAGACTGTCCACTAGTTTCGGGATAGTTGGCAGCCCTGCCGACAAGTTTTTGAAACCCAAGTTTCACAAACAAAAATGTGACACGTCACTTCTTTGATGTGGATTCCAAACTTTACACTGACAGCTCAAAATTCTGCAAAAAAATACTATGCAAGGGAAAAAAATCCTCTTGGATTCCTGAAATATATTCACCTACAAAAGCTCATTAGATTTTTGTGCCTCCAAAAAGCTCATTGACTAGTTCATGTGAGCATCGGAAACATTTTTAAGATGTTCTCTAAAAATATATACCCTAAAAAAGCAACACAGGTAACAAAGGATATTCAGCTACAAACCCTGTCCCAATCTGGAGGATACAGGTGTCACACTTGCCTGACCACTAGACTGTTCTCTTCCTGCTCTGGCACTTCTGCTTGCTTGTTGTCAGGGTCAGACTGGCCCACCGGAGGACCGGAGGATTCTCTGGTGGGCCCAGGCACCGGCACCACATAGATAAAACACTTGTGTGTCAGTGATGCTGCTCTCCTGGGTGGTCTAATTCTGGAAAGAGCGGTGATATACAAAGCCATCAAGACAGAAGAGTGTTCTGATCCTGCAGTCTGTGTGTTGCCATGTCTTAATATTCTGTAAATAATAATAATAATAATAATAAAGCTTTATTTATATAGCGCCAACATATTCCGCAGCGCTTTACAATGTAGGGTTAGAGTACAGAAAATACAGTAAGTAATTATAGTAGAGAACCAATAAAGTACAATAATTGGATACAAAACAATAGGCATAGAATCAATGTAGAAAAAAAAAAAAAAAAAAATACAATAAATAAAGCAAGAAATGAAGGTGACCCTGCTCAAAGGAGCTTACAATCTACAACGGGATAGGGGTTGCACAAGGTACAGGGGCTTACTGCACTGATGGTCCAGGCATCTTGAGGAAGTGGGGCATAGGACTAAGCTTACATGGATGGTCATTATACAGTCTGTGTAGACCTTTTTGGTTTGGTGGAGTTTGTAGAAGAGTAATGTCCAGAGGGATAGCCCATTCACTGTCTACAGTACAATGGACTTCTATTAGGGAGTATGATAGGCCGCCTTAAAAAGATGCGTTTTTAGGGATCGTCTGAAGCCATGCAAGTTGTGGATAGTCCTGATTTCTTTGGGTAAAGCATTCCAGAGGTTTGGTGCAGCTCTGGAAAAGTCTTGGAGCCGGGAGTGGGAGGATCGGATTAGTGCAGATGTTAGTCGAAGGTCATTTGAGGAACGTAGAGAGCGGGTGGGGTGATAGACAGAGATGAGGGAGGAAAGATAGGGGGGTGCTGTTCTGTGAAGAGCTTTGTGGGTGAGAACAAGCAATTTGAATTTGATCCTGTAGTATACAGGCAGCCAGTGCAATGACTGGCACAGAGCAGAGGCATCTGAGTAACGATTGGCCAGATGGGTGATCCTGGCTGCTGCATTAAGGATGGACTGGAGAGGAGAAAGTCTGGTGAGGGGGAGGCCGCTTAATAGAGAATTGCAATAGTCAAGGCGGGAATGGATTAGGGCCACGGTGAGGGTTTTTGTTGTTTCCAGGGTGAGAAAGGGGCGGACTCTAGAGATATTCTTCAGGTGTAAGCGACAGGAGCGGACGAGAGATTGCGTGTGGGAGGAGAAGGAGAGATCGGTGTCAAACATAACACCCAGACAACGAGCCTGCTGTCTAGGCGTTATCGTGGTGCCGCATACTGAGAGAGAGATGTCCGATTTAGGGAGGTTAGTGGATGGGGGGAGCAGAAGAAGTTCAGTTTTGGAAAGGTTTAGTTTCAAATAGAGAGTGGACATGATATTGGAAACTGCAGCTAGACAGTCATTGGTGTTCTTTAATACCGCAGGGGTAAGGTCAGGGGCTGAAGTGTATAGTTGTGTGTCATCAGCATAAAGATGGTACTGAAAGCCAAATCTGCTGATGGTCTGTCCAATCGGGGCCGTGTAGAGAGAGAAGAGGAGAGGGCCAAGGACTGAACCCTGAGGGACCCCAATAGTGAGGGGAAGAGGGGAAGAAGTGGAGCCAGCAAAAGATACACTGAAAGAGCGGTCAGAAAGATAGGAGGAGAGCCAGGAGAGAGCAGTGTCCTTTATGCCAATGGAGTGCAGCATAAAGAGTAGGAGCTGATGGTCGACAGTGTCAAAAGCTGCAGAGAGATCAAGGAGAATAAGCAGAGAGTGGTCACCATTACGTTTTGCTGTCAGAAGGTCATTGGTCACTTTGATGAGGGCAGTTTCTGTAGAGTGAAGGGGGCGGAAACCAGACTGTAATGGATCTAGAAGAGAGTGAGCGGAGAGGTAACGGGTGAGGCGGGAATAGACCAGGCGCTCCAAGAGTTTAGAGATGAAGGGGAGATTGGAGACTGGTCTGTAGTTATTTGTGCAGGTTGGGTCGAGAGTGGTTTTCTTTAGTAATGGAGTAATGATCGAGTGTTTGAAGGAGGAGGGGAAAATGCCAGAAGAGAGGGAGAGATTGAAGATTTTGGTTAGATGAGTGGTGACGACTGGAGAGAGGGACTGGAGCAGGTGTGAGGGAATGGGGTCAGTAGTGCATGTGGTGGGACGAGAGGAAGAAAGGAGCCTGGAGACTTCTTCTTCTGTGACTGGGTCAAATGTGGAGAGTGAGCCGGAGGAGATGTGGGGGAGAATGGGGGTGGCAGCGCTTGGAGGCTGAGAGCTGATTTCCTGGCGGATGTTGTCTATTTTCTCCATGAAGTAGGAAGCCAGGTCCTCAGCACAGAGGTCAGTGATGGGGGCCTGCACTTTAGGACTGAGGAGAGAGTGAAAGGTGTCAAAGAGTTTTTTTGGATTGTTGGATAGTGAGGAGACCAGGGTGGTGAAGTAGGTCTGTTTGGCAAGGTGAAGGGCAGAGTTGTAGGTTTTTAGCATGAATTTATAGTGGATAAAGTCTCCTGGTGAGCGAGTTAATAATGTGAATGTTAATTTTATGATCTTCCAGAATAACAAGTATTTTTATTTTATACAGTTTTTCAGACCACTGAACATCCGGGTAGCACTGGTGGGTGTCGAAATCTGGAGCGATGCAGACAAATGCGCAATAACCCAAGATCCTTTCACCAGCCTTCACGAATTCCTGGACTGGAGAAAGCTGACATTACTACCTCTGAAGCCCCATGACAATGCACAGCTAGTAAGGTCTGCTCCTCCGCTCACTTCTTTGACTTAATTCTGCAGGGATAATACTGGAGGCTGGACAGTTTATCAATGATTTAGACACCATAAATGTATATTCACTTCGTCTTTACTCTCCTCTAAACCACCAAGAATACTGGTACAAACCCCAAAAACCCCGTTGGCCATGAGGACGATTAGCGTTAAACATTTTGCCCTTAATAAACGCAATAAAAGGGTTATCTACGACTAAGATAACGATGACTTTTCCATTAGAAAGGTCATCAATTTCAGATAAGTGGGGGTCCAACACCTGGCACTCCAACAATGGATGTCCGGTGGCCACCAGAAGTACATAGTCTTGCAGAGCTGAAATATCTCAGCTCTATACTAGCGGCTACAAGACATGGCATGATATGAATACAGTATGTTCCATGGAGCCTAGAGGCTAGTTTAATAATGAATTGGATACCATATATATATATATATATATATAAATTCACTCCTTCATTACTTTCCTCTAGGCCACCTAGAACACTGGCATGAATCCCGAGAACCATTGGCCATGATGACAATTAGCATTACACCTTTTATCCTTCATAAACTTTGTACAACAGTGGCCATGTTCACACACATGCGTTTTTTTGACCATCTCTGCGTTTTTGGGCTGTTAAAAAAAACGCAGGTGCGTTAACGCAGGGTACATTTGAGTGTAGCTGCGTTTTTCAGCTCCATTTGCGTTTTTTACCCCTAGTCCAAAAAACGCTGCATGCAGCGTTTTTGGGTGCTGTAAAAAAACGCACATGCGTTTTTTTAACATGGGGGCCCTATGGGAAACACATGCGTTTTTAAAAGGCACATTTATGCACCCTGCGTTAACGCTTGCGTTTTTGCCTGCGTTTTTGGTGAAAAAATGACTAAGTCCAAAAACGTGGCAAATCCTTTCAGACACACAAGGGACATTTTTTAGCACTCTTAAAAAAACGCAAGTGCTTTTACGAGTGCTAAAAAAAACGCAAATTGTGTGTGAACATAGCCAAAAATATATTAAAAGTGTTGTCTAAGGCTATGATAATGATGACCTCTCCATTAGGCTGTGGTCACAGTTTTTTTAGTGCCTTTTAAAAACGAATGCTTTTTTACATGCGTTTTTCATGTCAGCATGAGTTTTTAAGGTCTCTGATGGCTCCCTGCGTTTTTGGCTGCGTTTTTGAATCTGCACATAAAAATAGTGCTTGTAGTATTTTTTTGTGCGTTTTGAAAAACGCATGCGTTTTTGTAGAAAACGCATGCGTTTTTATAACATGGGTTCCTATGGGAAACGCATGCAAAAACGCATGTACAATTAGTACCTTTTAGTGCCATTCAAAAACGCATGCGTTTTTGAATGGCACTAATTGTACATGCGTTTTTGCATGCGTTTTCCATAAGAGCCCTTATTAAAAAACGCATGCGTTTTTGGATATGCTCCAAAAACGCATGGGACAGTCACACATGCTTTTTGGCTATTAGGGCATGCGTTTTTTAACATGGGGGCCTATGGGTGCGTTTTTTACATGCGTTTTTGAAAACGCAGGTCTCCAAAAATGCATGTGAAAAATGGTACTGTGACCCCAGCCTTAGAAAGGTCATCAATTTCAGATGGGTGGAGGTCCAATGCCTGGTAGACCAACTATCAACTGTTACCAGGTCCCGTGAGCACCAGAAGCAGTACATAGTCTGCAGAGCTGAAAAATCAAAGCTCCATACACTGTAGTGCCCATTCTTGGCTCCCATTCAATTCAATAGGAGAACAGCCACAAGACAGTATGGCACGACATGAATACAGTACGTTTTAGAGACCATGCACATTACAGGTCTGTACATGGTGAATACAGACACCGATAACTCTACAAATTATAGTGCAATTAGACACCCGCAGAATCGCTGGATCAATATTCCTCTGCAATCCATACTGTATATTTACTAATGTTACAATTACGTTTTTACTTTTTTCCCATTTGCATTGATTGTGTAGTTACAACATTGGTTTCTATGATTAATGTCCTATAATTAGAAAAGCCTACCTGACTGGGCCTCCATTATTAATAGTTCTGCTACCGCGGGCTCTGAAGCTACAGAATGCATTGTATCTAACATTACACGACCGGTCGTCTCCAGGTACTGACGGGTCATTTACACTCTTACTCTCCTGTATTATTAACGCCAACAGTATGAAAGTGAAGCATAATAGTAATCCGAAGGATGCAATGTAAGAACCCATGGCGCTTTACATGAGAACAAGTACATGGACTGTTCCTACAATGAATCAGGACACAGGAGGAGAATATATAAAATACAAAACAGATGCCGATACAAATGATTCAGTCGATGAAACCCTGAATGATTGTGGATGGCGGCTTCTACCCAGCGTCTGCCTCCATGAACCCCGCCTGATCTCCTTATGGCGGCCGGGCTCCTGAACTTTGCTTACTCTCACCTCCCGGGGTGAGGCTGCAGACAGAAGCAGTTATCATGGCGTTGGGAGCGTTGTGTGACAGCTCCCGGCGCTGCGCTGTGACCGGCCCTCTGCTTCACTGCCTTCACCACCCTCGCTGACAAATATTTAAATGAATCCAGTGACAGCGCCATGCTAATGGGAGTTTGTAGAAATGAGATGTCTTTCCATTTCACGAGGTTCTGTGTGAATAATGAAACGTTTTCTCCGCAGCATAACCAGCAGAACTAAATAGCGCGCTTCATATGTGATAATGGAAACTTGAGTGATGACAGTTACATTGAATAAAGTCGCGTCTCGCTTTATCTCTATCCTGTTTTTTTTTTCTTTCTGCAGCGGGGTGCATTTCCAGGGTACGACCATTGGCATGGCACCAATCATGAGTATGTGCACTGCAGACAAATCAGGCGGCGTAGTTATGGTAAGAACGAAGCAACCGGCCACATTTAATATCCTTGATTTAAAGGGACTCACCATCTACATAAATTTACGCTCTTCGCTTGGATATTTTGTAAGAAGAAAGTGCGAATATTCTGCTGCCCCCGGGGGTAAAGAGGTGTGAACACTCTGTATGGTACAAAAAACGGTTTAGGATCTATAGGATCTATGGGCAAGCAAGGGTTAATGTGGCCCTAGTTGTCACCTGCAAAAACCAAAGCCCCTCTAAATGGTAAAAAGTTGGGGTTCACCAAAGTTAAAAAGAAATGAATGCAAGACAAAAAAGGGGGGAAGGGGGTGGGAGCGCATGGGAAGAATGTTTTTGAAGTGGATTTAGGCCCAGGGCTGTGTGGCCACTCACCAGAGGTGGTTGTGCAACCCTGCACAACTGCGGTCTTACGCCTGTGAATCCACCTCCGCCTGGAGGTATAGTGGAGGCACCGAAAGTTACTCCGGGAGCTCCAGCTCCTGCCAAGGTCACGTGACCGGATTGATGTCACCACAGGTCCTTCAACGGTGACCGTGTTGTATTGCTAGGTCCTGGGGCTCAGGATCTAGGATTAAGGTATCTCTTGTCCAGAGCTGCTCTTGCCAGGTGTGCACAAGTGCAAGAAGCTGAGAGTAAGAAAATCCCCGGTCTATGGAGCGCTAGGACTCGAGATAAATGGCACTAGGGTTATTTTAGAAAAATGTTTCTTTATTAACCTCTTACAGGCCACTACGCGTTTCTGCAGCAGAGCGCTGCCTTCATCAGGTGATGCAAGGAAAAAGAAATGAATAGCAGTTTTCCTTTTTGTTTGTACTTTCTGGGTTTGGGGAAAGTGAGTGGGGTTGAGGGGGCAGATCTAATTCCCTTGGACATACAGACAGTTAATAGAAAAAACTTCCCAAGTTGGGTTGTGTGTTTTTGGTGCAGGAGAGGCCATGTGACAGCGGAAACATTAGAAAGTATAAGTGTTATGTGATAAGTGTGGTCCGCAGGGGCAGGGATAAGTCTGCAGAAACGTCAGGAAGAGTGAGTCCCCTGCACCCATATTTTTTTTCGGTAGAGAGAGATAACTCAGTGTGTACCAGTACTTATCTGAAGTGGACTAGTGAACCTCTGGCCCCCGGTTGAGTAAGCTTAGTCACAGGATTGACTACTGGATGGAGCTCACAAGCATCAAACAAAAAAGCGGTGTTGACTTCAAGAGGGAAAACAGGAAAAATGAAGCCATGGTCTGGGAGGAGACAGAGAGCCCTTTAACCCCTTATTGCCTGAATTAAAATCTACATATGTATGCAAATGAATTGAACTGGTATGATGTGAATACGCACCAGAAGGCATTAAGGGGTTAAGGTGGGCTAGCGCCTGCCAGGGCTGTCAGCAGAGCCACTGTGATAATTGGCCTGATAAATAAGAGGGAGTGACCAGATGAGTGAGAATTAACCTCAAGGGCCCGTTACATGCTACGATATCGTTAACAATATCGTTGGTACGTCGCGGGTTTTGGGGCGGAGCACCAATGTCGTAACAATGTTTTTGTGTGTGACACGTAGAATCAGCCTACGATAAGTCGGCTGATCGTTGATCAGAGGTTTATGAACTAGACCATAAATGAGTCGATCATCATTCCTTCAACCTGCAGCATCGGTGTGTGTGACACCTTGATAACGATGTCGTTAACGACTTCGCCTATTCAGAACTGGAGGACGTAGGCGACCAAACGACTGCAAGTATCTTTCGCTTGTCGCGGAATCGTTGCTGCATCGTTCTCGATATCAGTACGTGTGACACCTCAATAGCGATCATTGAACGTCGTTCCAGCGATGTAGGTTAAGTCGGATCGTTGGTCGGTTCGCCGACATATTGAAGCGTGTAACCCGGGCTTTACCGAGATCGGTATAATGGCTTCAACGCTCAAAGAGAGGCATCGTGCAGGCAGCGGCTCAGGTTGAGTTACACAAATTTATCACTGTTGGGTGTTAAAGCTGTGCTAAGTGTCGTTATTTTCCTTTTGAAGTTCTGCAATTTTATGAGATTAATGCCTCCATATTGGAAGACTTTGTAATTAAAGTTTAAAGCTGCTTTGTTTTTTAAAATGCAGAAGTATACATAGAAAAATATTGGAATCTGAGACTCCTCAGTGGTTGATACCTTTTAATGGCGAACTGAACAGACGGTAAGCTATCTTTTCAATTCGCCATTAAAAGGTATCAACCACTGAGGAGTCCAGATTCCAATATTTTTCTATCTACTGGCTAACACGGTCCAAATATTTTTTACCTTGAAGAATACATAGTAAGTCACGTATACTAATGGTCTCACCCTGGATCAACTTGACTTCCATCATTTTCATCTCTTGAGATGTAGTTCTATGGTGATGACATTAAGGGGCTCCTTAGTTTGTTTTTTGTTTTTAAGTATCTTAGTGTAAAATAAAGGATAAGCCACACTCCCCTCCCCCATCACTATAGTTCCAACTTTCCCACATTCCCACTTGACCATCTTGTATTCTTGGCCACTTCTGAACTTCAAAAATGACGTTTGGCGAATGACTGTCAAGAGAGGTGTCCTGCCTTACCAGTGATTGGTTGAGCAGCGACATTTCCAGTGTGCTGAGATTGACCAAGAAGCAGAGACCGGCAGGGAACTTTGGGCAAGCCATCACTATTACTTCATTTTTTTCCAGTCTTTAAAAAAAATAAATAAAATGATCAACCAAAAAAGTCCTTTATGGTTCATTTTGTTGCCTGGGACGTGGGTTTAATTTTAGAGAACTTGATTTGCAGTCCATGGTTATTTAGGGAGAGCCAACATAAGGTCTGTATAAGTTCAGATGATGAAGAAACAAGATAGAAGATGACTCAATGCCTTCAAAATGTGGTGCTTTAGAAGGATGTTATCAATACCATGGATGGCTAGAAAAACAACCACGTCAATTTTGGAACAAATCAAGCCAGACATGTCACTGGAAGGAAGGATCACCAAGATATGACTTGTCTACACATCATATGAAGAGAGCAATCACTGGAGAAGGACATCAAGGTCGGAAGAATAGAAGAAACAAGGTGAAGAGGAAGACCAGCAATGGCTTCATACTATCAAGATAACGGCGGAGAAGACGATGGTGAACCCATCTAGGTCTGGAAAAATCCCTGGTGGACCTCCCTAGGCTTGGAGAAAATCCTGGTGGACCTATCTAGGCTTGGAGAAGACCCTGGTGAATCTTTCTAGGCTTGGAGAAGTCCCTGGTATTCCTATCTAGGCTTGGAGAAGACCCGGTTGGACCTATCTAGGCTTGGAGAAGACTGGTGGACCTCTCTAGGCTTGGAGAAGACCCTGATAAACCCTTCTAGGTTTGGAGAAGTCCCTGGTGGAACTTTCTAGGCTTGGAGAAGTGGAGAAGTCCCTGGTGGACCTATTTAGGATTGAATACGACTCTGGTGGACCTGACTAGGCTTGGAGAAGAACCTGGTGGACCTATCTAGGCTGAGAGAAGAACCTGGTGGACCTATTTAGGCTGCACAGAGTGTTCATCCATCAAAACGCTATAGCTTGAGATCGAGCTGAAGGCTTATAATAATACTAGATGTGGGCCCAATGCTATGGCATTGGGAGGTTAGTTACATGTGATGGGGACAGCGGCCATCTCCCCCGTGTCTCTTTCCCCCCTCTCCCACTGTGGCCTCTCCCAACGTATGTAAAGAATGTATTATTAGTTAAAATCCTGTTTCCGTGGGAGGTGGGTTTAATAATAAAGTGTAAATCTGGCAACCTATTTAATTTCCTGGTAAAAATTGTTTAGGGCTTCGCTATATTTTCTCTTGCCAGCACAGATAAACCAAGCAGCTGCAACCGCCACTGTCTGGTGTTACCTTCGCTGGCAATGAAAAATACAGGGAAGCTTTTATATTTTTTTAGTTATTTAAATAAATAACTAAAAAAAAAATTGTGATGGGCTTTGCTGTATTTTCTTTTGCTAGCCAAGGTAACCCTGGCAGCTGGGGACTGGTAGTCTCAGCATGGCAAGGCCCAAGCGTCTTAGGCCCCCACGCTGAAAATTGCAGCCAGCAGCCAACCCAGAATTGGCGTCTCCATGAGAGACGCCAAAACTGGCAGTTGCCCCGCTCTTCCAGCTGCTGTGTAGCGGTGGCAGACTGGGTAATAAAGGGGTTGATGTCAACTTGTTTTGGCAGCTGATATCAAGCTGTATTGCTAATGTCAGCCGTCAGTATGACAGCCGGCCATTAGCAATGCTTTCAGTAAAGAGGAAAAAAAAACACACACACAGAAATGAGAAATGTTTTATTACATACAAAATAAACAGAGACACCTCGTTATCCACTTTATTAGCTCCCACCAAGTACCCCTCCGACGTAATCCTGTAATCTTGCAGCGGGGCGGCGTGATGTGTCACGCAGCCACCATCTTTATATACCTGAGTATCCAAAGGTGGCATCCGCGTGTGTGTGCAAGTGTATGTGTGCATGTATACGCGTGTATGATCTGCATGTGGATGTATGCATATGTGTGCGTGTATGCACATGTCTGTAAATATGTGTCTGTATGTTTGTGGGTGTGTGTATGCGCAAGTGTGTGCATGTATGCCTGTGTATGTGCGTGTGTGTATCTGCCTGTATGTGTGTGAATGTAGGTGCATGTATGTAGGTGTGTGTGTGAATGCACATGTCTGTACATGTGTGTATATGCGCATGTGTGTATGTGCGTACGTGTGTGTATGCATATTTGTGTGTATGCATGTGTATGTATGTGTGTATCTGCATGTGTGTTTGCACATGTGTGTAAGCGTGTTTTTGTGTATGTGCATGTTTGTGTGTGAGTATCTGCATGTGTGGGGACATTATACTGTGTGTGGTTGTATATGTGTGTTTTTCAGTATGTGCGTGCATGTGTATGTATGTACATGTATGTGTGTATCTGCATGTGTGTATGTACATATTTGTGTGTATGTTCATGTATGGGTGTGCTTACATGTGAATGTGCGTATGTGTGTTTATGTGCGTGTGTGCATGTGCATGCTTGCGTGTATGTATGTGTGTGTGTGAGAACATTATACTGTGTGTATGTATGTGTTTGTGTATGTGCATGTGTATGCGTTCTTGCATGTGCATGTGTGTATCTGCGTGTGTGTGGGGATATACTGTGTGCATATGTATGTTTGTGTGTATGTGTGTGTGTATGTGCATGTGTGTGTAAGCACGGGCGTGTGTGCATGCTTGCATGTGTATGAGCATGCTTGCATGTGTTTGTATGTGCATGCTTGTGTGTATGTGTGTGTGTGTGTGTGTGAACATTATACTGTGTGTGCATGCATGTATGTGCATGTGTGTTTGCGTGTATGTGTGTGTATGCACGGGCGTGTGTGCTTATGGGTGTGTACATGCATGCTAGCGTGTGTATGTGTGTGCTTGCGTGTGTATGTGCATGCTTGAGTGTATTTGTGTTTATGTACATGTGTGTGTGTGGGGACATTATACTGTGTGCATGCGTGTTTGTGTGTATGTGCGTGTGTATGTATGTGCACGTATGTGTGTATTTGGATGTATATGCGTGCGTGTATGTAGGCATGTGTACGTGTTTGCATGTGTATCTGCATGCTTGCGTGTATGTGTATGCATGTATGTGTATGTGTGTCGGGACATTATACTGTGTGCATGCGTGTATGCACATGCATATTTGTGTGTATGTATCTGCATGTGTATGCACGGGCGTGTACATGTGCGTTTGTGTATGTGCATATGTGTACGTGCATGTGTGCTTGCATGTATGTGTGTGGACATTATATTGCATGTGTATTCGTGTGCTTATGCGTGTTTGTGTGTATGTGCATGCTTGCATGTGTGTATGTGCATGCATGTGTATGTGCGTGTGGGGACATTATACTGTGTGTATGTGCATGTGTATGCATGTTTGTGTGTATGTGCACGTGTGTATGTGTGTACCTGCATGTGTATATCTGTGTGTGTGTGTGCGTGCTTGCATGTGTGTATATGAATTTGTGTATTTGCGTGTGTATGTGTGTGGGGACATTATATTGTGTGTATATAAGTGTCTGTGTATGTGCATGTGTATTTGTGTGTATGTGCATGTGTTTGTGTGTGTGGGGACATTATACTGTGTGTGTATATGTGTGTGTGTATGCATGTGTATGTTTGTATATGAATGTGTGCGTATATGTGTGAGTACATGCATGTGTTTCTACATGTATATATGTGTATGTATGTGTGTACATGCATGTCTGTGTATGTATGTGTGTATATGTGGTGTGTGTATATTGGTTCCACTTGCCCAACATTGCCACAGCGCTGCCTGCACCCACCTCCGTGAAGCCACAGCTTCTAGGAAACACCGCGGCTTGCCGCCTATGATGAATGAGATTGGATGCGGTGCCCTCTGCAGCCACCAGAGGCACCCGCCCCCATCTCCACCACAGGCCGCAAACCCCAAGCCATGGACTTTCCTTGAAGCTGAGGCTGCACGGAGGGCGAGGGGGAATCGGGGGGTTCCCCGGTTGGCGGCAGCGGTATTGGGTCCCGGCGACGGCAGTGGGGTCCCGGTGGCAGCAGTGGCGGTGGGTCCTGGTGGCGACAGGGGTCTTGGTGGGGGGTCCCGGTGGTGGCAGTGGAGGGGTCCTGGCGGGAGTCTTGGTGGCGGCGGCGGGGTGTCCTGCTGGTAGTACTGTGCATGGGGCTGGTACCATCATCGGGTGCCATATTGGAACATCCATTACTATAGGTTGTGAGTCAGCATAAATAAATAGGAGGTGGAATACATAAAAAATATTTCTCTAAGCTGTTGTTGTTACACCGCTTACTACAGCACCTGCCACAATTTCTGCAATGCAACTGGTCAAAAGTTTAAAAATGGTGATTCCAAAAAATTACCGTAAATCAACTATTGTTGGCCCTGGACCTAAGCTGTAGACTCTTGGTTGTGACTGATGCGCCATAGCATAGACTTCGCATAGATAACACTTTCTGCATTGCATCCAATTGCTAATTTAAGATTTTTGCAGAAAACCACCAAACAATTCTCTATAATGGATCAGCAAAGCAGTAAACCATCAAGATATATTTAACATGCTAAAAATATCTAATCTATATTAATAGGAAATGTCAAAATATCCGGTGTGACTTCACCAGCAGTGTCGTGATTCACAGATGCTAATGAAGAACCCAGGCCTCTCTGCCTCTACCCCGTCCATGATACCGTGCAGCAATTACATGGTGCTAATAACAGCTTCTCGCATTGTTTAACCCGTTCAGTGACCGCGGCGCCAAAAACCGCAGCGAAAATAAAGGTTATTGAGCCGTCGTGTCCAGCGCTGGTAATCACCTTGAGATTATTGGGGCAGAAAGGTGCAAATATGTCATCAGCTCTGTCTGTGTGTGTTAAATGAAGCAACCTTTCTCGGGGGAAAGTCATCAAGATCTAGTCATTCACTTAGAAGAGTGAGGGAGTGATTGCTATGTGTTGATTATAACAATTGTTGGAGACCGCTCGGCTGAATAATAAGGAAACTGCATGAACTTGGCCAAAGGGAATGACGAGGCAAAGCATTGCGGTGTCTTAATGTTTACTTTTCGGGATCATTAAAGGGGCATCTCCTTAAAAATGTGTCATGACATGTTGGTAGTACAGGTCAAAAATCTCTGGTCCCTGTTGAGGACTGGTCATCAATAGAGTAGGCCCAAGCTGCTGTTCCGCTGTTGGCAACTTCCTAGTATATGAAGGGTTTTCCCATTTTGTCACTAGAATATGCCATCGTTATACAGGCTCTAGGAGCTCCACCGATCTTCAGAGTTTTCCTGTGAACAGTGGCGCCATCTGACCTACCGGTTGTGCAGGAAAATGCAGTGAGGTCAATGCACAGCCAGGTGGCTTGGAAAGAAATATTAGTTGGGAGTGCCGCACTAAATAGGCTCTAGATCCCAATGAGCCAAACCATTCTTTTAATAAAGTCATAGCATATACTATCAATATCAGGGGTGGACACAGATAAAAGAGGGGCCCCTGTGTAAGAACAGCATATGGGCCCTTTGCAAACCAATATTATGTCTGTGACAGAAGCTGCTTGCTTCATTGGAATTGGAAGTGGGCCCCCTTACCTCTTGAGGCTGCTCAGGTTGTACCATGTCTAAAGGAGGGCAAAAGCCTTGATGTATTATATCCTTAATGGAAATCTACAACGATTCTGCTGGATCGGAGCACATCCTGAGCTAGTTGCAGAAGTGAATACTCATTAATATCTAAGGAGAGAGTTAACAGATATCCAAAGGTCATCTGTATTTTAAAGGGACTGTCTCATTCCTTATTTTCCCAGCCCTAAAAATCTCATAAACATGTTGACCGGGATGACATCGGACTGGATCTGTGATTTTGTGGGAACATACTATTGACCTGAGTTTATCAAAAGTCACCCAAGGGGATAGGAAAAATAGGGGTCAAGAATTACCAAGCACCTGTCACGATCCCTCCTGCCGGTGTGTCTGGACGTAGTGAGAGACAGTTCAGCCATCCAATATTGGAAAGGGGATTGCTGAGTAGGGTGATGGACAGTTCATTCATCCAATTGGAGACAGGGGCATGCTGAACTGTCAGTATGGTGATAGACAACTCATCCATCCAATCAGCGCTGGGAAGTGTAAGGTTTCCTCCATGTCCCTCCTGTTTGGAGTGATTACCTTGTTATTTAGCTGCCTCTCTGCCTTCAATTACTGCCAGTCATAGCTTTAGCTTGGTGGTGTTTGCATGCCTGTTGATACTATGCTTAGTCTGATGTATTGTTTACCCGATCTTGGACCTTGCTTCTTACTACCCGTTGTAGCCCCTTTTCTTGATCTGCTACCTTCCTAGAGTTTTTACCTTGGACCAACACCTGACTACACCTTTGTCTCACCCTTGAGTTTACTGCTTGCCCTCCTGGTATCTGACTGTTTGACAACTCAGCCTCATAGTTAGCCTGTGAGTAGTGACAGCACTAAGTAGCGGTTGGTGCAAAGAAATTGTTCAATAATTGTTGATATTGTCTGTGCCTGGAGAGCATTTGTAAGTCAACTGTGGCTCATTAGAAGTTCTGTAAAATGGATATCATGCATGTGTATCTGCTGTAGCCCAGAGTATGAATACCAAAAACACCGCCCAAGCAGCACCCTAGAGAGAGGAGCCCCTAATTCTAGATGGTCCCATCTCTTTTGCTAGAGGGTGGAAAGAACATGTGCAGGACTCACCACAGGAGGAACTGTATTTTGGGCAAACAAAAGGGTGGAAAGTTGTCCCACAGATAGGGTTTGGAGAGGGATACAAACATAAAGTAGTTCATCCCTGACACCATAATGGGAGACCACTATAACTTTACTTGAGACCTCATCTCTTCCATTGTAGCCATACAAAAGTTACCGACACATCAATTCTGTCTCAAACCCTGTTAATTATTTTTTAGGGCCATGTTAGATTGTTGAGAGAGCTGACGGGCTGACCTGACCTAATGTGACCAGATTCTCTTTGTTTTACAGGACCATTCAGACAATCCACTTGGAGGGGCCGTCACCCTCGCTCACGAGATTGGACACAATTTTGGGATGAATCATGATACACTGGAACGAGGGTGCAACTGCAAAGGATACGACAAGGGAGGCTGCATCATGACCCCGTCCACTGCGTGAGTCATTACACACAAAGCCTGTGTATATATCATTCCTTGCCATGAGTTCAGATTCAGGTTGATTTGGAAACCCATGATAATTTCCATAATTGATATGGAAATCTCAAGGTCTAAGCTATGCCACATCCATTCTTGCTATATTCTAGGACTAAAGGGCTGAATAGTCCAGAGAGGTATTGGCCATTACAAAAAGTGGAGTTTGCACATGTGTTAATTACTTATATTTTAACCAATCCAGAGCTGTATTCATAATTCTTCAGGCTTCAGACCTCACATTTTTCATGATCTACAAGTTTTTTATAATTATTTGCATTTTGAGACCTTTACAGGGAATTTCTTACCGTATATCATTTGCATGCCTTTTGAATAGTGATGAGAAAGTGGGTGGGAGGTTAACAGGAGGAGTGTGGCCAACTGAAAAATGGTAAATTGGAGCAAAAAGCAGCAGAAACCTATGAGTGCTCATACTAGGTGGCTGTTTTCTGTATTTCCTGACTTGAGGACAGCCAAAAAGCAACCCTTAAGGCCACATCACACGCTTCAATTTCATTAACGATATCGCTGAAACGTCAATGTTTTTTAATTGCTTAAACGAGATCGTTTGTGCGTCGTTGCGTGTAACCGAGCGATCTTGCAAAATCGTTTGATCGTTTGATTGCTCATCACACATTTGAGATCCTGACGTCAGATCCATTGTGTGTTGTTCAATTAACCAACATTCAACCTGCTGCATCTTTGTGTGTGACACCGCGAAAACGATCTTGTGAACGACTTTGCCTATTCACAACATTGAGCAATGTTGGTGTTTCAATCACAATATCTAGACGTGTGACATCTCACCAACCATCTCGAAAGATTGACCGAACGATCTCGTTCACGGGAGATCCCTAGTGCGATTGTTAACGATATTGAAGCGTGTGACGTGGCCTTTAGGATTGTACAAAATAGTCCAGAATTGAGAAATTATTCTTTGTCATTCCAGCACGAATGCTTTGGAGGTCTCCATCGTTCTCGATTTACTCTTCTGTAATGATTAAATACAATAAAGGCATGTGGCAGCTGCAGCCAATCATTGACCTTAGAGGTGACGCTTACCTGACTGGACAGTGATTGGCTGCAGCAATCATTGGCAATACAGCATGTCTATGCTATATCTTGGATGCAATGCCTCCGGAACTAAGGGAACCCCCGGGTGTGAGCAGGGAGACTGCAGCCGACCTGTACCCATGATCTCTGGGAACGCAGCAAACTGCACTGCAGCTGAAAACACGCTGCGGTGGGGACAAGTACAATGGGTATGAGATTTCCTGAAATACCATCCACTATGCTGCTACTGTACAACACAGCATTTTGGACACAGCGGCAATACACTGCATCCGAAATGCTGCATATCCTAATCGTGAGTATGCAGCCTTCAAAGTTTTTTTTAGAGCATATCCAAACTAAAATGCTCCTCAAACTGCTAGGAAGACTCTGCTATAAAGTTTTTTCTGTAAAAAGATATGCGAAGCTTTTCGAATTTTTTTGTTGAGAGCAAAAACTTTTTAAATCTCCTCCAAATTCCAAATATCCTGTAAAACTTCCAGGTTCTGCAGTTTCAGCTCCAATTACTCAGCAAAGGACTCTGTATGCACATGGTCAAAAGGTGCGTGTACACAGAGTATTTTGGCTGAGTTATTGGGCTAGTGCACATAACATATATTTCTGCCACAGAAACCGACTAAATGGAATCTGTCACCTGATTTGGGCCTTTTAAACTAAAAGCACCCCCTTCAGCAGGGCATATGCTCCATTTTAAGAAGGTGGCTATTATGTCCTGACCATCCCTTTGCACCTAATAAATGAGTTTTTAAAACTTTCCGCCCTGTATGATAATTACCTGTTTACTGTCCGATGTGCTTGATTGTAGCTTGGCCTGTCCCGCCTCTCCTCGCCGTCCGTCACACCTCCCTTGCCGTCCGTCACACCTCTCCTTGCCGTCCATCCCGCCTCTCCTCGCTGTTTGTCCTGCTTCTCCTCGCCATCTGTCCCGCCTCTTCTCGCCATCTGTCCTGCCTCTCCTCGCCGTCCATCCCGCCTCTCCTCGCAGTCCATCCGACCTCTCCTAGCTGTCTGTCCCACCTCTCCTCGCCATCTGTCCAGCCTCTCCTCGCCGTCTGTCCCACTTCTCCTCACCATCTGTCCAGCCTCTCCTCGCCACCTGTCCAGCTCTCCTCGCAGTCTGTCCAGCTGCTCTCCTCGCCATCTGTCCCACCTCTCCTCACCACCCGTCCTACCTCGCCTTGCCGCCTGAAAGCCTCTTCTTCTAAATGACATCCGAATTGCGCGCCTGCACAGAAGCTTCTGAGGATTGCACAGGCGCACTGTGAACTGTCGCAGAGACATTAGCAGTTGGCACATGCACAGAACAGTTTAAGGCTCTGCCTGTAGTAGGACATAGCATGGTGAACAGGCGCGATCCCGAGAAGCCTCTGTGTAGGTGCACAATTCAGATGTTGTTTAGCAGAAGAGGCTGTCGAATGGCAAGGAGAGGCAGGATGGGCGGCAAGGAGAAGCGGGACAGAAAGTGAGGAAAAACAGGACAGATGGTGAGGAGAGGCGGGACAGACCAAGCTACAAGCAAGCCCATCGGACCGGAAACAGGTTATTATAATACTGGGCAGGAAAATTTTTAAACGTATTCATTCGGTGTACAGTGGGAGTCAGGGCATAATAACCGTTCTTATAATGCAGCATAGGCACTATTGAAGGGGGCGCTACTGAAGGGGGCGCTTTCAGTTTCACACACCCAACTTAGGTGACAGGTACCCTATAAAATTTTCAAAAGAATGAACATGCACAATTCTATGTAAAAGCGACTCGGTGTGCATATGTTAAAAACTTTTGAATGTCTTCTAACTACTTTGGGTTTTTAAAAGTGTTAAAAGAAGTGACCGGTCCATTCTTCTTGCAGACCATGCTCTGTACTTTACAATTAAAGTCAAAGCACACCCGCAAAACAACCAGACATTTTTCTAAGCAGTTTGCCATCATGTTGGCTGTTAAAAAACACTAACGGATTCTTCATTATTCAATGGAATGAAATAAACATGCGGAAAATAGCAGTAAACAAAGACCACAAAAATCATGAGAAAACCTCACAAAGAGCCACTGTCTGAAAAAACAATACGAGAAATATTCATGAAATGACCTAAAAAAAATAACAAATGACAGTTCAAGAAAAAAAAAAAAACAACTAGACTTTCCTGAAGTGTCTTCTGCTTGAAAAAACTCACCTGGGTATAAAAGAGCGGCCATGTGGACACAAAGTTTTTTAAGGAATTTTTGGAGCCAAAATTAAGTTTCTGCTTACTTATTGCGATGAATACTTCACAAAAGATTCCATGTACACGTAGCCTTATAAGACTCTTTAAAAACTATTGAGAAAAAGAAAAACTTGAAACACAGATTTAAAAATAAATCATTTTCTTAAGGGGTTTCCACTTGAAAATTCATCGGATTTATCCACCTTGCAAAAACTTTGCGTGAACACATCCTACCACGTGAGTAAACTCTTGTTAGTTTAATTTCTTTCACCGTGGATCATGGTCGTCAACAGTCTCCAGCAGATTTGTGAATTCAGCTCTGAAGTATAATACAGACTCGAAGCTCAATATGATGTTAAGGTGTCATCACATTTCGTGCAGTAAATTAATAATTCTTCTTAACTGTAAGATACATTCATTTGTAAAGCTTCTCTTATCCCAGTTTCTGGATTTGTATGTATCGACAGGTTAATGTCACATTTTACATATCAACCTGAGAATACTAAAGATATCATGTCAGCCTGTGCGCGCGGTGTGTTTTTTTGCAGTAATTTCCCCATAAGATCCCTGACAAGGCGGTTTAGCGATGCTGAAACACACTTGTTTTCATTACTGCCACTGCCATGAGCATCAGCAGGAGCAGAGAGCAGATATGTAATCATGTAGAGGATTGTGATTAAGACAGAGGGAGGGGGGGGGTGAGTGTTTTATTTAAAGACATCAGCAAATCTAAAGTGCACCACCAAATATTTCTTCTGTCAAGCTGGCGTAAGACATTTTGCCGGGGAGTAACAGGATCGGGGGTAAATTAACTGCAGTGATACCAACTAAATTTAAAGAGGCTTTCCATTACTAATGTGAACCGTTTTCTTTAGTTCCAAGTCTTCCTAACTAACACTTTCCCAATATACCTCTACTAACAACCCTGCTCCTGTAAGCTTCTTTCTAAGGCTGGTTTCAAACTACGGGTACCTTTACACGCCGCTACTGGCGGGTGGATACAACCAGCTACTTGCGAGAAATGTATCTTGAATCGGCAATATACCCCGTAGTAGCGGAGTGTGAAGATGGTAGTAGCCACCCGGCAGTAGCGGCACCTGTTTCCAAGCACTGCCCTGAAACAGGTGGCTACACAGCCGATTGTAGCGACCTGTATCGGCGTGTAAAGAAGCAACAGAAGGGTTGTTTTTACACCATGCTATGTACCTGGTATGTAGCTGGGGCGTGACACTGCCTCGGGGTTACCGCGCCCCATCAGCGATCATTGGAGGAAGCTCCTGTATTACGATTGGTAGTCGTTGCATAGGGCGGCATATTTAAGGAGCTGACCAGTCACACTACACAATTGCTCGAGCGTCATGTATTAAACAGCCTCCTGCGATGCCTGCCCAATCGTCATGTTCTTGCTTTGTCCTATCAGCGTACGGACATCTCGTACTCCACAATTGTGGCACGCCTATGTGTTGTCCCTGCTGCACCGTGTCCGCCCATATTAGCTTGTTGTAGCGGTGTGTAAATGAGGTAAGGTGAGCTACAGAAGGTAACTTGAGACACCCGGCGGTGTATCTAGAGATAGATGTAACCTACTGTAGCGCACCTTGTGGCGGCGTGTAAAGGTGGTGCGATTACCGTTTGTAACCGTTTGTGCGTGCTCGTGCACGTGAAGTAGCTGGTTGTATCCACCCGCCAGTAGCGGCGTGTAAAGGTACCTACCGGTTTTAGAATCCGGCAGGGATACGGCAAAAACCTGACTCCCCCACAATTGTAAAGTCTGATGCAACTGGATGCTCCCACACCGGTATTAGTACTGGTCCAGCTGAGGGATCCGGCCTAATACCGATGCAATAGCATTTAGCTGCATCAAGTTCTGGGCGTGTTCTGTCAAAAAACCCGCCGTATCCGGGTTCCATAAAGCACCATGTTATTTTAGGCCCCATTGCCCCCGGATACTGTTGTCTATGGTTTTAAAATAAAGTTACAAACTGCATTTTTTGGTTTCTGCTAAAAACAGTTCTCAGCCAGATTCCGCTGGAACCGTATACAACTGCATGCCGCCGCATAAGCTCGTGTCTCCATTGAAAGTCAATGGGGAGGAACCGTATGCAGTTGCATACGGTCTCAGCCGAATTCGCCCGGTTTAAAAAACGGTAGTGTGACACCAGTCTTAGAGGCTCGTAAATACCTTTAATGTTGTTGTAGCTTTGATCCTTCTGGACCAGAGGCCGGATTCAGAACATTTAGGTAAATGTAGCCGAACTGCAATAACAATCACAACCTGTGGACAGATTATGTTTCTCTAGTACCATATAAACCTTTATACATTATTTTGTTATCTGAGAATAATTCTTAATTGTTTAGCTACAATTTTGTGGGAGGGTTTTGTAGCATTTGGAAAGGAAGACTTGAAATCCGTGTTTCGGCTCTCTTATTAGTTCCACTGAATGCCTTTGATTTGTGGTGTGATACGCAGTTAAACCTGTTCTGATTGTGTCACTGCTTAATTGGAGCAGGCATTGCTGAAGAAGAGTGAAGAGACGACGGTCATAGCGTCCTAACATGCACCAATGCCTAGTTGGTGCCGAAAGCATCGGTGAAGAGAAAACCAAAGCTGGAGCGGATTCTTTAGGGAGTTAGCGGAGGAACTGCCATGAGTCTGTAGGGTTAGGTGAGAGGTAGCCCGGGTGGGATGAGTGTTGATTTTTATTGTTTTTTCAGCCTTTACAATATATTTGAATCGTGCAAAATGGCGTCCAAATTGGTGCCATTTGGATAGATTTAAGCAAATTGAATTCCAAATAAATTCAGATTTATAAGAATCTGTGAATATCGGGAAATTCTAAACACACTCCTCTTCACTGTTAGGGTAGTTGGAGTTAATTGGGGGGCATCAGTCATTAGGAGTCTTATCAGTTTAGAAAAGAAGAACTATAATGCTGTGAGCCCTGGCGGACAGGGTCCCCTCTACCTCTGTACCTGTGTGTCCCTTGTATTGATCATGTTTATTGTACTTGTCTATGTATGCCCTTTTTTACATGTAAAACGCCATGGCATTAGGGATGGGCGAATCTACTCGCTAGGACTCGTTACTCGGCGAGTAGTAAGGGACTCGCAGGACTCGGTACTCTGCGAGTTTCCCAGTGATTACTCGCACGAGTCCAATGCAAATCAATATCAATCCTAGTTTTGTCAGAAACGCTGACAAAACTAGGATTGCCATTGTTTGCATTAGACTCGGCTACTGTGCCAGTGATAGCAGGGAAACTCGCAAAGTAACTGCTGTTACATTGCGAGCTGAGTCCAGCTGTCTTCTCTGTGCAGGCTGCCAGCTCCAGGGTCCTAGAGCCCGCCTGCTCACAGACATGATGTAGCAGTGCTGAGATTGTTCTCAGTCTGCTCATTCCCTGTGCATAGACATCTATATCTATGCACAGGGGATGTAGCAGAGAGGACATCGCGTTTTGGACTACGTCGGACGGAAGAGGATTTTTTTAATTAAAGATGGAGTCCCTAATGGCTTTTTTTTTTATTTCAAATAAAAAATGTTCTCTGTGTTGTGTTTTTTTAACCCTTTATTGGAGATTCTTAGTGGCTGGGTCAAACGTGGCCTGACATTAAGAATCTCGGGCTTAATACCAGCTTGTATAACAAAGCTGGTATTAACCCTTTATTACCCAGCGTGCTACCGCCACCAGGGCCGCTGGAAGAGCGGGGTTCAGCGCCAGAGGATGGCGCTTCAATGAACGCTCCATCTTCTGGGGTGGCTGCGGGCTGCAATTTGCAGCGGGGGGTGCCCAGAAAGCTTGGGCATCCCTGCGCTGCGGATTCCAGCCCCCAGCTGCTTAGCTGTACCTGGCTAGACATAGAAATTGCGCGGAGCCCCACGCATTTTTTTTAAATTATTTCATGAATTTCAGAGTCAGAGTCTCAGAGTCTCAGAGTCAGAATCTCAGAATTTCATGAAATAATTTAAAAAAAATGCGTGGAGCTCCGCGCAATTTCTATGTCTAGCCAGGTACAGCTAAGCAGCTGGGGGCTGGAATCTGCAGCGCAGGGATGCCCAAGCTTTCTGGGCACCCCCCGCTGCAAATTGCAGCCCGCAGCCGCCCCAGAAGATGGCGCGTTCATTGAAGCGCCATCCTCTGGCGCTGAACCCCGCTCTTCCAGCGGCCCTGGTAGCGGTGGCACGCTGGGTAATAAAGAGGTTAGGGCCAGCTTTGTATTATCAGCTGGCCCTAAGCCCGAAATTTATGGCGGTCACGCCAATATTAGACATGACCGCCATGAATTTCTATTAAATTGTTTTAAAAAAAACACAACACAAAGAAAATTTTTTATTAGAAATAAAAAAAAAAGCCATTAGGGACTCCATCTTTAATTAAAAAAATCCTCTTCCGTCCGACGCAGTCCAAAACGCGATGTCCTCTCTGCTACATCCCCTGTGTATAGATATAGATGTCTATGCACAGGGAATGAGCAGACTGAGAACAATCTCAGCACTGCTACATCATCTCTGTGCACAGACATTCATGTCTGTACACAGGGAATGAGCAGACTGAGAACAATCTCAGCTCTGCTACATCAGGCAGCAGGCGGGCTCTAGGACCCTGGAGCTGTGGCAGCCAGAACACAGAGAAGACAGGACTCTTATCTGTGCGAGTTTCCCAGTGATTACTTACAAAGTAAACGAGTCCAATGCAAATAAATGACAAAACTAGGATTGCTTCAGGCTGAAGCTTCCGAGACACATCTGCGATTTGTAAATCTCACACTACTCGCTATTACTCGCTTCCCATTCATTAACATTGGACTCGCTAGACTCGCAACGAGTAGCGAGTCCTGTGCTCGGACTCGCTAGAGTCAAGCGATTCCGAGTAATTTAGGATTCGCCCATCACTACATGGCATAAATGGCGCTATAATAATAAATAATAATAATGTTTATATATCACTCTAGAACAGAGGTCCCCAACCTTTATGACCTTGAGAGCCACATCCAGCACTGAGAGAGCCACATCTAGCTCCTATCCCCTCACAGTAGTGACCCCCAGATCCCCCATTACCGGTATAATGACAGCCAAAGGTTTTCTACAGAAATCACTCTGAGGTAGTATACCAAGATCAAGGGGTTCCTACCTTATCACCATCCAGATCTGCTCTTCAAAGAGGGGCTACTTACAAAAGTCACCATCTGGAGACCTGCTCTTCATAGCTGTTTGCTAGACCTGGTGCTAATGTACCAAGCTGGAAGACAGCAGCGAGCGGCACATCTTGGGTCCATGAGTGAAATGTGGTTCCCGAGCCACAAAGTGGGGACCAATATCCTAGAAGATCCAACACACGAACAGCCAACTGTGTAAGGCATCATTGTTACTGTGGGGGTGATGCAGTGAATTTAAACACCTAAGATTTCATTGAAGGATCACTGTAAGGCCCCTTTCACATCAGCGTTTTTTTTCAAATCGTGGCAGATGTGGTGAAAAAACCGCATCTGCTGCGATTAACGCATAACCGACACACTTGCGGCACAGTTGCGGCAAGCCCCATGCAATGTCTATGGGGCTTGCGGTAAGGGTGCGGCAAGTGCGGTTTCGGCACTTGCGGCAGGTGCGGCCGCGAAAAAACCGCAGTCAGCAGCGTTTTTTTTCGCGGCCGCACCTGCCGCAAGTGCCGAAACCGCACTTGCCGCATCTGCCGCACCCTTACCGCAAGCCCCATACACATTGCATGGGGCTTGCCGCAACTGTGCCGCAAGTGTGTCGGTTATGCGTTAATCGCGTTTTTTTCACCGCAACTGCCGCGATCTGAAAAAAACGCTGATGTGAAAGGGCCTAAGAAAGAATAATGTATTCTGAAAAAACCCTTTTAAATGACAGAAAATTAAGAATATCTTGGCAAATATTCGTTTGCTGGTATGAATGGAATTGGAAAATCTTCCTGCTATTTATTACCCATTGTATGTCAGTATTGTAGTCATGTTTTATTAGCAAGAACATTTTGCAAAACATATTCTCCCCTAAGGCCAGTACTTGACCATTCAACCTTGTTCTGTCTGTCCATCATGATACAGAGGGACACATTCAAATTTGGAAAATTCATTCTAATTGATTGATCTGATTTGAATCGAATGTGCCCAGGTTGATGGTGAAAGACTTTTTTTTGGCTTTGAGTGTCAAAGTAAAATAAATGGATGGGGTAGACAAATGAAAACAATTATGCATACCTCAATATATAGTCAATAAAATAAAGTAAACAGAGAATTAGATATGAGAAAATTAATTAGCATTTTACCAAAATTTTGGATTTGGAATTGGTATTTTTGCAATCTATTTTTTTTTTTTGGTGGATCTCTTCCTTGTCCTTCGCTGGCTCCCTTCATCTCTGGTCATTTATCTTCAGTCTTCAATTTTCAGTTCCCTTGATGCTGACTTGGTTGGATGCGACATCAAGACATGAATTGACCAAGAAGTAGTGTGAGGTCCAGTCGGGACTGGAGGTGCTGAAGAGTGAAGATGAATGTTGAGCGAGCATGCTCACCACGTCTCCATACTTGATCGATCATCGGGGTGCTCGGGTACGCTCGATACTCGATCGATCATTGGGGTGATCTGGCATGCTTGGTACTCAGCTGAGTATCGTATGCACTTGAATGTGTTGTTTCTGAATGATTGAACACAAAGAGCCACCTCCCTTCGGTGAATGATGGAGCCAGCACCCCTGTGATAGCCACTTGCAGTCTTTCAGTGGCTCTCACTGGGGGTAAGATCAACGTGTCCGTATGACATTTATGATAAAAACCCGCCCACCCTTCCCCGGAAATTCTCTGTTTTTGGTAGCCTGTGTATGTAGGTGGTGAGCCCGACTGCCCACCACTATTTGAATTCCATTATACTCGTTATTCGATTCAATCCCATCAGAGCGTCCAACCTGTTCGATTTGAGTATTGAGCACCCGATCACTTTAGTGTTTGTTCATCAGTAGTAAGGGCTAAAGAGAATAACAGAGCCACCGGTTGACCAAGTGAAGAGCTACGGCTGGATTCAAGCAAAAAAGTTCCGTTTAAGGGCAAATCCAAACTTTTTGTTAAATACAAATCAATGGGCTCATCTGTACTGGTCTCTACTACACTTCATTGCCTATAGATGTCTATTAAATTTGGCTCAGAGCTTTAAGAATCGAGCTGTCCGGAATGAGAGTTGTACTTCATTCCTTTACGAAAAGTGAAGCATAGTCGGCTCGTCAATTCCGCCCATAGATAGGAACAGCGAATGGATAAAGCTCAGCAGGATCACAGAGCAGAATCACCGGAGATCTCCAGAATCATTTCAGATAACATTTTCTTTCGGCTTCTCCTACAATGAAAAGAGGGAGAGGGGGCGACTATATTCCAGTAAAAATCAATAATATTATGGTTAAAAGCGCAGCAATACCACTCCTGTCAGGCAGGCTGTAATTCTGAAGCATACCCATCTATTTGCTGTTTGATGGAAACCCGATAATACATTTCCCTATAAATCATATCTGGCATCCCAAATAGGTTATGAGCATTGTATGTGAGGGGAATAATCTCGGCCAACCTTAATGCAGATGAAACTCAATGATTTACTTGCCCTGTCGGGATTAGACATGAAGAGAGAAACCTTATAAATTCTGCATGATCCATCTAGGAGTGCGCCATACACTTACCGGAAACACGGACACAGATTTGTATCACATAAACACAATCTATGTGCCGGAACAAAATACCCTATGATGGATTTTTATTCCACTTGTGCAGTAAAGATATTGGTAGAGTCTGTCATTATTTGTCCTTTTCTTCGAGATTCACAGATTTTAACCCCTTAAGGAGTTTCCCTATCTTCACGCTAAGTAGGATTTCGATTTTCTCCTATTTTCCCATTTATGCTACAACTGTCAGAAATTCTGTATCAGACCTTTTTGACTTTTAGGACCATCTCAGTGTTTCTTGCCTTGTTTGCTGCGGAATAAGTTGATTTTATCGGCATTATTTTGACCTACATGTAAATTGGCATTAAATATTTAAGATTTATTACATGTGTTTTTTTACTCACCTCTCCTGGAGGTCGGTGCCCTCCTCTAACAATGTGTCCCCAAGCCTTACAGGCAGGATGGAATATTCTGATACTTGGGTTCACATTATTATTGTAAACTGCTTTGCCTGCAGCAATTCTGTATTAACCACTTGATCATCTCAGTTCTGTAGCTGACTCAATGCTGCTATACTGCTATGCCAGTGTCTGGTCCACAATGGTCTGGGGTACTCAGGTCTCGGGCGTTTGGATGGTCGGTGCCAACAAAAAGGGAATATTTACAGGGATGAAAGTTAATGAATGAATTTTGTGACGCCACCTGTAGATCTGGTGATGGCACCTGCGCTGCTGGGGCCTCCGGGGTGATGGGCGGCAGCAAGGTATTGTAGCTCCCTAAGGGTATGATGTAAGGGTATGATGGTGGAATAGGGTAGCACGGTAGGAATGGGGCAGCGCAGTCCCTGCTTCACAGTGTAAAATTACCTCCGTTCACCAAGAAGAAACGCAGACACTTGTTCACTCTGTACGGGCACTTTACTCCATTAATCTGCAGCTTACAGGGTATGCAGTTGTTGCAGATAAGGTTATTGTCCGGGTGGTCCTGGCAGTAGACAATGTCCCTCTGAAGCTCCGGTGATGTTCCTTATCTATCACCTTCTCTGTCCTTCCTCTGCGCTCTCCTTCTTCCTTGCGCTGCCCTGCATGAATCCCGCTTGTTGAACCAGGCCTGTCGGGTGATATGAGGATGCCTTCTCTCTCTAAGGGGTGCTCAACCCGGTTTGGTGCTTCTGGTGGGGACCGTACATAGGTCGGGCTGGATCGTGCTCCTATGAAGCTTTTGACCACGCCAGTATTTGCGGCTCAGGGATTGTCCTCTGCACCACTTCGGAGCCGATACCCCGTTTCGGACTGGGCCAGGGTATTCAGTTACCTTCTATCCGCCCCTCTCTGTCTGTGTCACCAGGTTGAGGTGCCCTCCCGTTACTTCTCCACTTTACTGACTCTCCTGTCTTTTCTGTTCTGTTCCTACTACTGTTCTGTTCTGGTCTCTTTCCCGCTCTTTCCCCACTCACTATAAAACCTACCTCTCCTCCCACGGGACCAGTTACCCTAGTAACGGGTTGTCTGATTGGTCCCCTATTACTAGGTGTATGTGTGTGGTTGTGGAGTTTCAGGCTTCTATTACCCCCTACCAGGACAAGAATACTGCACCTTCTGTTAGGGGTGCAGTACCCTTTTGTAGCGTGCTGACTAGCGGGGCGCTACACCAGTTTTGCTTTAGACTCTGTGACAAATTTAGCCTTGTCAAAGTCCACCCTTTAAATGATCACATCACCTGATGTCGTTGATAGAGTTCATTCTCTGCCTGACCATTGTGCTGTTTGGGAGTAGTGCTCAGCTGCTGCTGAAGTTCTTCCTGGTGACCCCTTTGTCTGCCTTGGCGTTTTGCAGCCGATATCAAGTATTCTTATTGTCATTTCCCCTGTCTGTCCTTACCTATCCCTGCGTTGTATTACCTGCAATGGTGAGGCTAGCACCCTTGCTGGCTAGTGCACTAGCCAGGGTTGCCTTAGGTGACAGATAGGGAATAGGCACGTGACGGCGGCAGGGTGAAGGACCTGCTTATGGTGGTCAGGGCAGAAAGGGACAGACACAGGCCAGTGTCAGGAGGTGTCCCTATCCTCTCTTGCCACTTACTTCAGGGCAGCCGGGCACCAGTAAGTCGACACAGAGCTCTCCTCTCCCTTCTCTCAGGGGCACGCTGTGTTTCACTCACAGCTCTGCTGGATTTCCTGTCCCAGGGTGCACTTCCAGGTTAGAGATAGGGTTACACAAAACAGTCATCCAGAGAATGGCAGCAACTCACCGGGCAGGTTTCAGCCGTGTTTCTTTATTGCAACAACGGGCCGTTTCGCACGGTGTCGTGCTTCGTGTTTGCGACCCGTCGAAGCACGAGACCGTGCGAAACGGCCCCTTGTTGTGACCCCCATCCTCCCTCCACTACCCTGCAAAACCGCCTGTTGTTATGGAATAATCAATAAAGAAACACTGCTGAAACCTGCCGGTGAGTTGCTGCCATTCTCTGGATGACTGTTTTGTCCCTACCCTCTCTCCCTCTCACTAAGGTCTTCCTTCCATTCTCGCTGTACTTTGGTGTCGCGCCGTGCAGCGGACATTTTCCCTGTCAAAACATGATAATTGGATCCCGCTGCAAACTGAGTGCAACAATATAACTAAGTCTATTTTACTTCCTTCTGGGCTATTACTCTACTGCAACTGTTGCTGCAACTCTGCTTCATCAGTTCCTGTGGTTCCAGTTTTGCTCTTTCAGCCACTACAGCCTCCGTTGTTCCATCTGTGTCACTCCGCTGCACCAACACTATCTGTCTGTGTTTCTCCACAGCTGTAGTTTTAAGGTTCCACCTGAACAGGTGGGACATAATAGGTCTATTGCATGGAAATTTATTTGTCCACCATAATTCCTCTGAGGTTTATATGTTTTTAATGATTGTTTACATTTTTGCCATTTTTGTGGAATAAATTATATAAAAATATATATTTTTAAAATGTCAGTTTTTTTCTGCATTTTTTTTTATTATTATTTTTGTTATGCTCCATAAAGGAACCAAGCGATGCATGGCGAAAACAGAATGAATAGGAATACTGCTACTATGGATAAAAAGGAAGGGCAACCCTAAAACTTACCCTAGGTAACATTGAGCTCCCTGATGTCTGTTAGATGGGTTCTTGTAGCCTGTGCGGCGATGATGTTCCCACCCCTGTCTTATCCTAAGCTTGACCTTGACAAGTGCATAGGGCAGCAGAAAAACCAGTCTGGCTCTACAATAACAACACAAAGGGAAAATGACAGACAAGGCTAAAGAAACTTCCAGGCAGTGATTTTCAGAAAGTAGTGCAGAGCGACCTTTCTTTACACAGCCCACACCTCCACCCCAATACCAGGGTATAGCAAGCTATATCCGGCAATTATCCAAGCTAAGAGGTAAGTACTTGTACCAGAGGGAGGGGAATGGATAACACAGAACAGCTGGGATAGGCCAAGATGGAAAGAATAAAGAAAAAAAAAGAACAGCTTTAACTGTGGCAGCACCAGCACAATGTAAATCTGCATGGCTAGCGAGAAAGCAAAGCAGTTCCAACCACAGCTGACTTCTAGAATTGGAGAGGCCTCTCACTGCCTTCATAGCCGAATAACAATTTTACTTTGATTTCGAAGTAATGTTTATTATCTTAAATGTCGTACTAAGTTCTGACAGATGAGAAGGTGCTCTTCGGTGCCATGGGGTACTCGGAACCGGGCTGTTAAGAAGTTCTGGGAAGTCACAGGGGTGGAGACCGGCTTCCGTGACCCTGGGTTCAGTTGTAAAAGAGTTCTTGGCCAATGTAGGGAAAGGGGTGATTGATAAGGGAGTTATTCATGATGCCACACATGGTTTGTGTCTATGGGTAGCCACCACTGCTGCAGAACCTCTGGCGAAGATGGACGGCAGCTGGGATGGAGCGGCTCCCCACGGGCGGAGCGGATCCCCATGGCAGTGGATGTTGGAATGGTGTAGGGTGCAGGATGGAGGGTGCGTATTAATAGACAGACTCACGTTTTGTTAGCTCCTCAGATCCTTTACTGGAAATACCGGTAAACCACAGATGCTGTTATTACGAGTCCGTGTAACCGGGGAGCAACTCGGGATTCTCCACACCGGCAAGTTCTGAGGCCTCCCTACTGCATTTTCTCCTGTGGGTACCTGCTGCTGGTAGAAGCTGAGCTGCGGCCCTCTCTCTCTCTCTTTCTCCTGCACGTGCCAGTATGACAGGCTCTTGATGCTGCTTTGCCTCTGGGCACTGGAGTGGATGGGGAACTTGGAATTTTCCACCCTCCGGTATTGGCTGCTGGGTCGTTAGGTCCTGCACAGCCTCAGACTCCAGTGTCCGTTTCTTGGCGCTGTTCCTCTGGAGTAAGCTCAACACCTCTCTGCTCCCCAGGCTCTCCTTGACTTACTCAGACCCTTCCCTTAGGTCCCTCAGCTAGACTTAGCTTTCTTGGCACAGCTCTAGCCTACAGGATGTCTTCCTCCGTACTGCTCTGTACTGAACTGACTAACTCCGCCCCAGACCAGAACTTATAGGGGAGCTGCCCTGAACCTGGGTTTAGATCTCCCCTTCAGGCCTGGAGGCAGAAAGGTGTTGTGTGCTTTGGGCTTGCCTGGTGTGAATACCCTATGTTGTTCTCAAGTATGACACCATCACCTGGAGGCGATAATGACATAGCGGCATCCGAACTCTGGGGTGCCACACATGCCCTTCTCATTATAACAAGAAATCTACTGATGTTGACGTTCAGTCTGGGCAGATAATTTTTTCTCTCTTCCAGCAGAAAAAAAACAAAACCAGCTGAGCTAAGCATGTACAATAGGTTTAGGGCATCCTTACTATCTCACCAAAAATTGTTTAGTAGACTCTGAAAGAGAAGGGGAACTTTGCAGAATCCTGGAAGAGTTGTCAAACCTAATGGATGCCGCCAAGCTCGTTGAAGGCCATTTTCAGTTTAGAGATGTACTTACTTTTGTTGCTAGTGGTTTAGACTTTAATTAATGTGTGCTGAGTTATTTAGAAGGCACACAGATTTACACTGTTACACAAGTTGTAAACTGACTACTTTACTTTCACAAGGTGGTCTAACGGTCGAGAGAGCAAGGTAGCAGGATAGTAATGATGGACAAAAGGAAATCAGGGGAACTAGTCTGACCCTTAGACTGGGGTTCATTGGCTCACCCTGTTCCCAAAATTACCTCTGAAGGTGAGGATGTCTGGGCCGCTACCCTTACCCGTGCTCCTGATCAGCCCAAGACTAAAACACCCTCACCTTCACCCATGGACCAGGAGGAACAGCAACTCGCACAAAGTAAGGAAAACTCCAGGCTAGAACAGCAGGAAGGCTTCAGCACACACTGCACTAACATCACACATCTCATGATCTTGCAGAGACTAAAACTCTATCAGCGACATCTGCTTGTGGAAGAGGGAACTATTTAAAGGCCAGGGGCATGAACAACTGCACCCCCTCACCTAAAGAGCCACAAAAGACCACAGATAGCAGCAGCTTCTGACATTAACTCTGAAGTTACCAAGAGGGATTAAACGTATAAAATCACTGCAAAAGCAGTTTAGAGACTGCAAACCAGTCTACACGTGACATTTACATTGTATCAAAGTGTCATACTCATATCTCCAGTGTTGTCTTATGAAAAGATATTTAAAACTATGAGGGGTGTACTCACTTTTGTGATATACTGTACGCACCATATGATGAATATTAAAACCATAGCTGTAAGAAATGTTAGGAAAACTCCATGGGTCTATGTTATCTTCCCACTTCTGCAATGTATTTCATCTGGACTTGCATTGAATGCTGCTTCTGCTGTTTCCAGTTTCCGCCGCCTTGTACAATGTGTGTGAACACAGCGGGACGGCTTCCTAAGTGAGACTCCCGCTGCTCGCAAAGAGACCACCATAATTTACAGGGGAAATTGAGACTCACATCTCTGTTTCTAGTATATGAGTCCCCTGGAAGTCCCTGATGTGAAAGATAACTGCAGCACTCTATCACTATCACCCGCGAATGGCATTTCTGGCTTCTCTTCTATTTGAACCTCGGATGGTTTTCTAGTAATTCCTTCCATGTAAGTGACTTTGTTTTTCAAAGACCAGTATAAGGTTTCCAACAAGAATATAAAGGGGATTTGTCATGAAGATACTGTGTCTCTCATTGACTCACAAATCCTACTCCTGCCATGTATACAAGACCTATTACACCTATTTCGACCTCCCTAACCTCACTTCTAGTGTTCCTCTTCCATGCTCCATGATGGCGCAATGAAGCGAAAATATGGCAACTGCGGAGTTACAACAAGTCTGAGTGCAGGTCAGTATTGAGATGACGAGCAATGGCTGCACAAGGCATTGTGAAGATCCAGAGCAAAACTTGAAATCGAGTCCCACTCTATAAAAACCAAATCGGCAGCGATGGCTGGAACGTAGAGCTGAGAGGAGCTTTTCAATTTCAAATTCGTCTGCTTTGTCAAATGTTCACGCAAAATTTTAATTTCGGCAAATACATGTGTATAAATCTCCAATAGTGGAAAGCTACTATACAGAAAATACATGTGAGGGAAAAGAAAGAGAGAGAGTGAGGACGCCACTGACCATAAGAGCTTACACTCTACAGGAGAGAGAGAGGACCTCCGATGACCATAAGAGCTAACACTCTACAGGAGAGAGGACCCCACTGACCATAAGGGTTAACACTCTAAAGAGAGAGAGAGGACCCCGCAGACCATAAGAGCTTACACTCTACAGGAGAGAGAGGACTCTGCTGAGCTGAAGAGTTTACACTGTTCAAAAGAGAGAGAGAGAGGACCCACTGACCATAAGAGCTTACACTCTATAGGGGAGAGGACCCCAATGATCATAACAACTTACACTCTATAGGAGGGGGAGAGAGAGAGAGAGAGAGAACCCCACTGACCATAAGAGCTTAAACTCTACAGGAGAGAGCACGACTGACCAAAAGAGCTTTCAATCTATAGGAGAGGGAGCGAGGACCCCGTGGACCAGAAGAGCTTACACTCTACAGGAGAGAGAGAAGACCTTGATGATCATAAGAGCTAACACTCTACAGGAGAGAGGACCCCGCTGACCATAAGAGCTTACACTATACAGGAGAGAGAGGATTCCGTTGAGCAAAAATTTTACATTGTACAAAAGAGAGAGAGAGTGAGAGAACCCCACTGACCATAAGAGCTTATACTCTACAGGAGAGAGAGAGAAAACCCCACTGACCATAAGAGCTTATACTCTACAGGAGAGAGAAAGAGAGAGAAAGCGAGAACCCCTCTGACCATAAGAGCTTACACTCTATATGAGAGGGAGTGAGGATCCGCTGACAGAAGAGCTTACACTCTACAGGAGAGAGAGGACCGTGACATAAGAGCTTACACTCTACAGGAGAGAGAGAGAAACCCCACTGACCATAAGAGCTTATACTCTACAGGAGAGAGAAAGAGGAGAGAAAGCGAGAACCCCTCTGACCATAAGAGCTTACACTCTATATGAGAGGGAGTGAGGATCCCGCTGACCAGAAGAGCTTACACTCTACAGGAGAGAGAGGACCCCGCTGACCATAAGAGCTTACACTCTACAAGAGAGAGAAAGACCTCACTGACGATAAGAGCTTACACTCTACAGAAGAGAGAGAAAGAGAATTCCATTGATCATAAGAGCTTACACTCTACAGGATACAGAGTGAAAGCCCGGCTGACCATAACATCTTAGACTCTACAAGAGAAAGAGAGGACCCCACTGACCATAAGTGATTACACTCTACAGGAGAGAGAGAGCCTGGATGACCATAAGACCTTACACTCTACTGGAGAAAAGAGAGGAAACAGAGGACCCCGCTGACCATAAAGGATTATACTCTACAGGAGACAGAGACCAGTTGACCATAAGAGCTTACACTCTACTGGACAAAGAGAGGAGAAAGAGGACCCTGCTGACTATAAGAACGTATACTCTACAGGGGAGAGAGACTGGCTGACCATAAGAGCTTACACTTTACAAAAGAGATAGAGAGAAACTGCTGAGCACAATAATACAATTAGCACTTTTATTTTATTCAGGGCAAATCGGGAATAGTTAGATAAGAGAATTGAGGTGATAGGCCGGTCTTAAGAAATGCATTTTTAGGGAACCTTTTAAAACTATAGGGATTGGAAGCTAATTGACTTTTTCTAGGTTGTGCATTCCAGAGAATTGGTGCAGCTCGTGAGAAATCTTGGAGATGGGAGTGGAAGGCAAATTTAGAGCAAATCTTGGAGACAGGAGTGGGAGGCTCTGATTAGTGAGGATGTTAGTCTTAGATCCGGCTGTCATGGAGGACCAAACTGGATGCCAGATCTGGGTGGTTGCAATCTTTTTGGTTATTTCTAAACAGCAAAAAAAAAAAAATATAGCTCTTGGAAAATTAAGCATGGAAACACTAAGGGGAAAAAAAATAATAAAAATCTGGGCAAGACCAGAAGGAGTTAATCATAATTGTGACCATGCTCTTTATAGATGAGGAGGAACTTGGCATAACTTAATAGGTGCAAGGATCCCCAGTATCTGCACTCTTTACTTTTTGTTTGGGTCTTTCTCTTGTCTTGGTATATCATT
The DNA here is from genome assembly GCA_033576535.1 of Allobates femoralis. Taxonomy (NCBI): domain Eukaryota; kingdom Metazoa; phylum Chordata; class Amphibia; order Anura; family Aromobatidae; genus Allobates; species Allobates femoralis. Next base: position 40,651,688 of record JARQOC010000006.1, on the reverse strand, counting down.
TGCATTTTGTTATGGTTTTTGGTTGATTTTGTTATTCTTTATTATTATCACTTTTTATTTTGTGCATGTATTTAACTTACCGTATATACTCGTGTATAAGCCGACCCGTGTATAAGCCGACCCCCCTACTTTTGCCCCCAAAACCTGGGAAAACCTATTGACTCGTGTATAAGCCGAGGGTGGACCCCAGCACAGGTATACAGTCCCCCCCAGTGGTATATAGCAGCCTCCCCAGTGGTAGTATACAGCAGCCACAGAGGTATATACAGCAGCCCCAGTAGTAGTATACAGCAGCCTCCCCAGTGGTAGTATACAGCAGCCTCCCCAGTGGTAGTATACAGCAGTCTCCCCCTGTGGTAGTATACAGCAGTCTCCCCCAGTAGTAGTATACAGCAGTCTCCCCCTGTGGTAGTATACAGCAGTCTCCCCCTGTGGTAGTATACAGCAGTCTCCCCCTGTGGTAGTGTACATCAGCCTCCCCCTGTGGTAGTATACAGCAGCCTCCCCCTGTGGTAGTATACAGCAGCCACAGAGGTATATACAGCAGCCCCTCCCCTGTGGTAGTATACAGCAGCCCCCCTGTGGTATACAGCAGTGCCTCCCCATGTGGTATATACTGCAGCCCCTCCCCTGTGGTAGTATACAGCAGCCCCCCCCTGTGGGTATACAGCAGCCCTCCCCTGTGGGTATACAGCAGTCCCCCCCTGTGGTATATACAGCAGCCCCTCCCCTGTGGTAGTATACAGCAGTGCCTCCCCCTGTGGTAGTATACAGCAGCCCTCCCCCTGTGGTAGTATACAGCAGTGCCTCCCCCTGTGGTAGTATACAGCAGCCCCCCCCCTGTGGGTATACAGCAGCCCCCCCGTGGTAGTATACAGCAGCCCCCCCGTAGTATATACAGCAGCCCCCCCCTGTGGGTATACAGCAGCCCCCCCGTGGTAGTATACAGCAGCCCCCCCGTAGTATATACAGCAGCCCCTCCCCTGTGGTAGTATACAGCAGCCCCCCTGTGGGTATATAGAGCCCCCCCCCCGTTGCTGCCGCACACCTGTAAAAAGAAGATCTTTCATACTTATCCTCCTGCTGTCACCGCGCGCATCCTCCGCTCTCCTTCTTGCTTGCACCCGGGCCCCGGCGTCCATCCATATGACCGCGCACAAATAATGACGTCATTATTTGTGCGCGGTCACGTGGATGGACGCCGGGTGCAAGCAAGAAGGAGAGCGGAGGATGCGCGCGGTGACAGCAGGAGGATAAGTATGAAAGATCTTCTTTTTACAGGTGTGCGGCAGCAACGGGGGGGGGGCTCTATATACCCACAGGGGGGCTGCTGTATACTACCACTGGGGGGCTGCTGTATATACTATGGGGGGGCTGCTGTATACTACCACAGGGGGCTGCTGTATTCTCACAGGGGGGGGCTGCTGTATATACTACGGGGGGGCTGCTGTATACTACCACGGGGGGGCTGCTGTATACTCACAGGGGGGGGGCTGCTGTATACTACCACAGGGGGGCGGGAGAGCACTGACAGTGCTATGTAATATGCACGGCTCCCCCTGCCGCTGATGGACAGGGGGATGCAGTGCATATTGCATTGCACTAATGAGCGGCCCCACGTGACCGGCCGCTCACTATACAGCCTCCCTCTGCCTCCTCCATCCCCCGGACACCGGCCCCACACAGTCAGCCGTCACTGACTCGTGTATAAGCCGAGGGGGGCACTTTTCAGCACAATTTCTGTGCTGAAAAACTCGGCTTATACACGAGTATATACGGTAGTTTTCTAAATATGAACTTGGTCATACAAATTCACCTCCTTCTCCTGTAAATTTTGCTCTGTATGCTCTATCGGATGCATCAGCCTCTCGCTTTTCATCTCCTGGAATAATCATATTTTTATGGATAAGCCTCTGGGAGTTAACCTCCTTCCTTTATCAGTTCACACAGAAGCAATGTATCAAAACGCTTCTTCTTCTACGCATTATATTTTCTTTTTCCTGAACAAACATGGCAATTACTGTACCGTACATCAGGGTAAACACAGCCATGATGGAACTGAAAGGTTCAGGTAGTTCTTAATCTTTGCAGACCATTCATGCCAATCCACAGCAGCCAAACAAATCGGCATAGGACAAGCTTCATTCCTTAAATTGAAGCTATGACCTATTTGAAGTGGCCTCTTTGTATAGAAGAGGTATTACCTCCTTCCCAAACAGGCTCATTTTTGTTTTTGTCAATTTGTTTCCTCATTACCAAGACCCATAACTTTTCTTTTTTTGTTGACATTAGATGATAAAGGCTTGTTTAATTACCGTACGAGTTGGAGCTCTAGATGACACCATTCATTTTGCCACACAAAACGGGGAAAAAAGTAAAAATGTACTGAAATGGTAAAAGGCCATTTTTTGCTTTCTACTATTATTATAATTTTTTAACAGCCTTCAGCTCAATCTCGAGCCATGGTGATTTGATGATGACATCTCTTTAGGAAGATTGATCTTGTGTAGCCTAGATAGGTCCACCAGGGTCTTCTCCAAGCCTAGATAGGTCCACCAGGGTCTTCTCCAAGCCTAGATAGGTCCACCAGGGTCTTCACCAAGCCTAGATAGGTCCCCATGGTCTTCACCAAGCCTAGGTTGGTCCCAAAATTGGTCTACTCCAAGCCTAGATAGCTCCACTAGGATCTTATTTTTATTTACTGGCCTTCAGTTCGATCTTGAGCCATGGTAACTTGATGGATGAACACTCTGTAGAAAGATCGATCCTGTGTAGCATAGATAGGTCCACCAGGGTCTACTCCAAGCCTAGTATAGCTCCACCAGAGTCTACTCCAAGCCTAGATGGCTCTACCAGGATCTACTCCAAACCTAGATAGGTCCACCATGATCTTATTATTATTTAACATCTATCAGTTTGGTCTCGAGCCATGGCGACTTGATTGATGAACACTCTGTAGGAAGATCGATCTTTGCACCTGAGTCTTAATTTCTCAGCCTAGAAGGTTCCCAGGGTCTATAAGCTAGTAGGTTCTTCTCAATCCTAGTTAGGTCCTCCTGTATTCTCCAACTAGATGGTCCGTTCTTATCAGCGATAGGTTCACCAGGGTTTTACTCCAAGCCTAGATAGGTTTCTTCTCCAAACCTAGTTAGGTCCTCCTTGATATTCTCCAAACCTAGATAGGTCCACCAGGTTCTTTATCAAGCCTAGATAGGTCCACCAGGTCTTCACCGTTATCTTGATTGCATCAACCCAATTGAGTTGCTGGTCTTCCTCTTCACCTGTTTCTTCCATTCGTCTGATGATGATGTCCTTCTGCAGTGATTTTTCTGTTCGTATGATGTGTAGACAAGTTGTGCTTGGTGATTGTTGCTTCCAATAACATGCCTGGCTTGATTTCTTCCAGAATTGATGTGTATGTTCCATTGTATTGATAACCTCCTTCTCCATCACTATGTTTCAAAGGTGTTGATTCTACTCCTCTCTTGTTTCTTTTTTGTCCATGTTTCCCTTCCATATGTTACTACAGAATAAACCAGACTATGTACGAGCCGTGTCTTCATCACCAGTGAGATGTTACTTGATGTAAAGACTTGTCCAGTGACTTCATTGTTGATTTGCCCATAGCTATTTCTCCTATTGACTTCCGGTGTCGTCGCTGCATCTTGAGTGATCGTTGATTCGAGAAGGTTGAAGTCCTTTTTTAACTTTCGTTCATCTCAAAAGTGTCCCGGTTGAACCTGGCAGTGGTCAGAATCTCTGTCTTCTTTCTACACTTGGCTTTATTGTCAACTGTTGTAGTAGTATATATCCATAACAGCATATCCAATCGAGAGGCTGCAAGCAAGCTTGGATAGAAGATCTCTCCTTTTTATCATATACACAAGTGCAAATTCCCTGTCGTGTAGCCGTGGTAGAAGCAGTTGACTGGTAAATGCCTGCCGTCGTGCTGTCGGTATACAGTACTTCTCTCGCTATTTACATCTATTGACAAGGCTTTTAAAGTGTCAGTTCGCTGCCAGCACTCACTATCCACCACTGAGAAGTCCCAGTGCGGGAGACTGAAATTGATAATTCTAAAGCTTTCTTGACAACAGCTTATGATTGAGGCCTGGCAATAAGTGGCGAGTCTATAGGGACAGGATGGAGGTGGCTGCCATAATAATAACATCTTCATATCCACCTGTTCTCAGCATCTGATAGCGATATGAGCATTTATAAGAGCGGTGATGAGAGATTCCAATGAAAATAAAAGTAATTCTAACACATTTATTGTATCGGTAAATGTCCGCAGAGGCACAACTTGTAGTTCCTGGATCCTATTAAAACATCTGTAAAAGGATCGGCAACTATAGGGTCTCCGCCAATGGTGAATGACCCCCTTTAGTACCCCCACTAGGTGTAGGTTCACCTAGTATTTTATATTGGGAGTTGAGCCTCTTCTTAACCCCTTCATGCCCTAGCGATTTTCCATTTTTCGTCCCCCGTCTTCAAAGAGCCATAACGTTTTTTACTTTTTCCGTCAATATAGACATATGACGGCTTGTTTTTTTTGCGAGACGAGTTGTACTTTTGAATGAAATCATGGTGGGTTTACACGTCACGATATCGGCGTCCAACTCCGACCAAAAGTCAGTGGTTCGTGCGTTGGCCCGATATCGTTCCTGCGTTGTATGGTATAAATGCCCAATACGATGCACGAACGATGCCAAAACCATATCGGGGATCGAATGAGCGTGCTCTCCAACGGCCCGATATTGGATGGAGGTTGGAGCCGGATCATGCTGTGTAAACGCCCAACTACGATGTACAGTACAACGTCCCCTATTCTCTCCCATGTTAAATGGTCATTCCTGGGTCGGCCGTACAAGGGGGCGTAGACATCGTACAGACGTTGTCTGCCATATCGCGCTGTGTAAACCTCCGATGCGATCTTGGAAATCTGGGCAGAAAAAGCGCGCTCCCACGGCGTTCGGATCCAATATCGGACCGACGTTGGAGGTGTAAAGTGGCCATCATTTATTTTACCATATAGTGTACTGGAAAAATAGGAACAAATTCTGAGTAAGGTGAAATCACAAAAAAGGAAAATTACACAATTGTTTATTATTTTGTATTTACCATATTCACTATATGATAAAACTGATGTGCCAGTAAGATTCTCCAAGTCAGTATGAGTTCGTAGATACCAAATATGTTTAGTTTTCTTTTTAAAAGGTGAAACAAATTCAGAAATTTGTAAAAAAATAAATAAAAAAATAAAATTTTTGCTTTTGTCGCCATTTTCCGAGACCCTAAATCTTTACATTTTTGGGGATCTAAGGCTGTGTGATGGCTTATTTTTGCGCCTTCAGCTGATATTATTACTGATACCATTTTGGGGTAGATGCGATGTTTTGATCGCCTGTTATCGTATTTGGTTGCAATGTTGCGGTGACCAAACAAATGTCATTCTGGTGTTTTGTTTTTTTTTCTCATTATGTTTACTTTTTATTGTTTTTACTAGTCCCCTTAGGAGACTTGAAGCTGTGATCACCCAAGTGCTGGTACTGTACAGAGTAGAGTATCAGTATCATCATCAGCATCATCACCGGCATCAACATCCTTCCTGCTCTGTACAGCAGATACCACGATCTCAATCAATGGCGGCTTGCAGCGATCACCGCAGGATCATCAGCTGACCCCCAGCTGTCATAATCCATTAGCGCCCCTCAATTACGAGACACATGCGCCGATGGGCAGAATGAATGACACACTTCCTGCCAGAGCATGTTACAGTTGTGGCCAAAAGTATTGACACCCCTGCAATTCTGTCAGATAATACTCAGTTTCTTCCTGAAAATGATTGCAATCACAAATTCTTTGGTATTATTATCTTCATTTAATTTGTCTTCAATGAAAAAACACAAAAAGAATTGTCCTAAAGCCAATTTGGATCTAATTCCACACCAAACATAAAAAAGGGGGTGGACAAAAGTATTGGCACTGTTAGAAAAATCATGTGATGCTTCTCTAATTTGTGTAATTAACAGCACCTGTAACTTACCTGTGGCACCTAACAGGTGTTGGCATTCACTAAATCACACTTGCAGCCAGTTGACATGGATTAAAGTTGATTCAACCTCTGTCCTGTGTCCTTGTGTGTACCACATTGAGCACGGAGAAAAGAAAGAAGACCAAACAACTGTCTGAGGACTTGAGAAACCAAATTGTGAGGAAGCATGAGCAATCTCAAGGCTACAAGTCCATCTCCAAAGACCTGAATGTTCCTGTGTCTACCGTGCGCAGTGTCATCAAGAAGTTTAAAGCCCATGGCACTGTGGCTAACCTCCCTAGATGTGGACGTAAAAGAAAAATTGACGAGAGATTTCAACGCAACATTGTGTGGATGGTGGATAAAGAACCTTGACTAACATCCAAACAAGTTCAAGCTGCCCTGCAGTCCGAGGGTACAACAGTGTCAACCCGTACTATCCGTCAGCGTCTGAATGAAAAGGGACTGTATGGTAGGAGACCCAGGAAGACCCCACTTCTTACCCCGAGACATAAAAAAGCCAGGCTGGAGTTTGCCAAAACTTACCTGAGAAAGCCTAAAACGTTTTGGAAGAATGTTCTCTGGTCAGATGAGACAAAAGTAGAGCTTTTTGGGCAAAGGCATCAACATAGAGTTTACAGGAGAAAAAAAGAGGCATTCAAAGAAAAGAACACGGTCCCTACAGTCAAACATGGCGGAGGTTCCCTGATGTTTTGGGGTTGCTTTGCTGCCTCTGGCACTGGACTGCTTGACCGTGTGCATGGCATTATGAAGTCTGAAGACTACCAACAAATTTTGCAGCATAATGTAGGGCCCAGTGTGAGAAAGCTGGGTCTCCCTCAGAGGTCATGGGTCTTCCAGCAGGACAATGACCCAAAACACACTTCAAAAAGCACTAGAAAATGGTTTGAGAGAAAGCACTGGAGACTTCTAAGGTGGCCAGCAATGAGTCCAGACCTGAATCCCATAGATCACCTGTGGAGAGATCTAAAAATGGCAGTTTGGAGAATGCACCCTTCAAATATCAGGGACCTGGAGCAGTTTGCCAAAGAAGAATGGTCTAAAACTCCAGCAGAGCATTGTAAGAAACTCATTGATGGTTACCGGAAGCGGTTGATCGCAGTTATTTTAGCTAAAGGTTGTGCAACCAAGTATTAGGCTGAGGGTGCCAATACTTTTGTCCGGACCATTTTTGGAGTTTTGTGTGAAATGATCAATGTTTTGCTTTTTGCTTCATTTTCTTTTGTTTTTTTTTCATTGAAGGCAAATTAAATGAAGATAATAATACCAAAGAATTTGTGATTGCAATCATTTTCAGGAAGAAACTGAGTATTATCTGACAGAATTGCAGGGGTGTCAATACTTTTAGCCACAACTGTAAATGCCGCTGTCAGTGATTGACAGCGATGTTGAACTAGTTAACAGCTGCAGGTGGATCTCGGAGCCTCTCGTGATGGATGGAGGCACATGATGGCTGATTAAATTAGCCATCAAGTGCGAGGTAAGTTGCGTGCTCAATGTGTGATCCGGCATCAACGTGTGGCACAGGACATACAACATAAATATACATCATCGGTCATAAAGGGGTTATAAAGGAACAGTTGTTTTTCATTTTAATTTCATAAATCAATAGTACAAGTGAAAATAAGCAACTCTGAAATATATCTTATTAGAGAAATTTGCTTCTTCTCTCCACCTGAATTCTTCTTTGATAGGGATGGGCGAACAGCTTTTTTTCTCCCGTGTTTGGGACAAGGGATGCTGCACCAAAGGAAGGATAGGGTTAATCTCATCTTCAATTAGTATACCTACCGGGTCTGCATCATTTCCCCTGGGTGTGCCGCTGCACTGTGCCGGTCTTCCGGGGTCAATCGTCATGTGACCGGCTGCAATAGCCAATCACATTCAGTGATAAGCTAAGGGGTGACCAGGAAGTGATGCAGTGACGCGTCACACCAGGAAGATTTCTCTGCGTCACTTCCAGGCCGCCTCTTAGCTTGGCAGCACAAAACCATATACACAACAGTCTCCTCTATGAAATAAGTCCAGCTGGTTTATTCAGAGACAGCAAAAACCGCAAACTAAACATGCGTGGACCTTTGGCATTATAAACAATACAGTTCATCTCAATAGCAGGTTACACCCTCACAGTATTCAGATAATGCGGTATTGCAGTAATGCAGTGGAGGTATTAGACTGTGCAGTCATTGACCGCAGTCAGTATACAACCTCATGTCTCTGAGGTTACCTTTTCCAGGTGAACGGCTGCTCCATACACTGTCTCCTGACATCTCAGATATCTGGGCAGCTGCCTCGCTGGGACCACCAACCAGGATCTGTCATCAGCTTCAGACTGACTCCTCTCAATCCAGGTTCTACTTTTGTGTAATTCTGCAAGTCACAGAGAAACCATTCACATTTATATTGCAACAGACCTCCACCTGTGCGATGTATACCTCACAATATATACAGTATATACATATATATATATATATATATATATATATATATATATATATATATATATACAGTGCGTACATGTAGTATTCAACCCCCTGCAGATTTAGCTGGTTGACACATGCGGAATTAACTTGGCATTGTGACATTTGGACTGTAGATCAGCCTGGAAGTGGGAAATGCACTGCAGCCAAAAAGATTTTTTTTGTTTTTAAAGCGTTAAAAGTTAATTCAGAGGGTCATTTATTATTCAACCCCTCAAACCACCAGCATTCTGTTTGGTCCCCCTAAAGTATTAAGAAGTAGTTCAGGCACAAAGAACAATGAGCTTCACATGTGTGGATTAATTATCTCTTTTGCCAGCCTTTTCTGACTATTTAAGACCCTCCCGAAACTTGTGAACAGCACTCATACATGGTCAACATGGGAAAGACAAAGGAGCATTCCAAGGCCATCAGAGACAAGATCGTGGAGGGTCACAAGGCTGCCAAGGGGTACAAAACCCTTTCCAAGGAGTTGGGCCTACCTGTCTCCACTGTTGGGAGCATCATCCGGAAGTGGAAGGCTTATGAAACTACTGTTAGCCTTCCACGGCCTTGACAGCCTTTGAAAGTTTCCTCCCGTGCCGAGGCCAGACTTGTCCGAAGAGTCAAGGCTAACCCAAGGACAACAAGGAAGGAGCTCCGGGAAGATCTCATGGCAGTGGGGACATTGGTTTCAGTCAATACCATAAGTAACGTACTCCACCGCAATGGTCTCCGTTCCAGACGAGCCCGTAAGGTTCCTTTACTTTCAAAGCGTCATGTCAAGGCTCATCTACAGTTTGCTCATGATCACTTGGAGGACTCTGAGACAGACTGGTTCAAGGTTCTATGGTCTGATGAGACCAAGATCGAGATCTTTGGTGCCAACCACACACGTGACGTTTGGAGACTGGATGGCACTGTATACAACCCCAAGAATACCATCCCTACAGTCAAGCATGGTGGTGGCAGCATCATGCTGTGGGGCTGTTTCTCAGCCAAGGGGCCTGGCCATCTGGTCCGCATCCATGGGAAGTTGGATAGCACGGCCTACCTGGAGATTTTGGCCAAGAACCTCCGCTCCTCCATTAAGGATCTTAAGATGGGTCGTAATTTCATCTTCCAACAAGACAACGACCCAAAGCACACAGCCAAGAAAACCAAGGCCTGGTTCAAGAGGGAAAAAATCAAGGTGATGGAGTGGCCTAGTCAGTCTCCTGACCTTAATCCAATTGAAAACTTGTGGAAGGAGCTCAAGATTAAAGTCCGCATGAGACACCCAAAGAACCTAGATAACTTGGAGAAGATCTGCATGGAGGAGTGGGCCAAGATAACTCCAGAGACCTGTGCCGGCCTGATCAGGTCTTATAAAAGACGATTATTAGCTGTAATTGCAAACAAGGGTTATTCCACAAAATATTAAACCTAGGGGTTGAATAATAATTGACCCACACTTTTATGTTTAAAATTTATAAAAATTTAATTGAGCAACATAACTTTTTGGTTTGTAAGATTAAGGCTATGTGCACATCAGTCGGTTCTGCATTTCTGCAGACCGACCGGGAACCGGAGGACACTGGCAGAAACTGAGTTTTCTGTGCTCAGCAGTGTCCCTCGTTTTTTGCTAGTTTTTTGCTCGTTTTCCGCCCGGTTTTACAGCGTTTTGTCGGCGGTTTTTCTGAGCGGTTTTAAAACTGAGTTTTTAGTGCACTTGTTCAGCTGAAACCGGTGGAAAAACGGAGGAAAGAAGTCACTTGCTCTATTTTTGGAAACCGGTGAAAAAACTCAGTTTTGACTGAGAACGACCAGAAGAAAAACGTTGTAATGTAGACAGAGTTTTCTAAAATCCATTGACTAGCATGTTAATCCAACCGGAGGGTAGGATTACCATAAATTAACATAAAACTGAGCGGAAAACGCCGACGGAAAACGTCCAAAAGCAGCCCACAAAACGACTGATGTGCACATACCCTTATGCTTCTGTTAATAAATCCTACTCTCGTTTGCAGTTTGAAGGCTCTAACTTATTGGCATCTTATCAAACCAGCTAAATCTGCAGGGGTTGAATACTACTTGTAGGCACTGTATATGTAAATGTATGTGTCTGTATTGTGAAGTAGCGGCCACCTAAATTGTAAATGACCGGCATGTATCGATGTATCGCACAGGCAGAGGTCTGTTGCGATGTAAATTCAGATCGTTTTTCTGGGAATTGTAGTTCCATGAGTCTTATTTAATGTATTAAGGGCTGGATTTAAAAGTTAGCAAGAATGTTGGGTGGTCTGGCTAACCACATACCTCTCATGCATGTATCTCATGTGATATACTGTCTCTGCTGTTGAATCACTTGGTCTCTGGGTGCTTGCAAGGAGCCATCTTGCTGGAGGCACATACTGACCAGGTGTGGAGCTTGCTGCAGACTTCCTGGAGACACACTGGCAAGGCATGTGTTTGTAACCTGCTGCATCTCCTGGAACAACACCATGGCAGGGTGAGGAGTACCGGCTATGACTCCTTAAAAGCTAACCTCACCTAAAGTGGGATATATACTAACCGAGGTCAGTGATGGAAGGTTGCAATACCTTCACTGCGACCCTACAACGTAGCGGTGTCTGACACCATGTGGGCGTATTGCGAATTGACTGGACTGTATGTTGTATAAGTTTCCAACAGACTGTATTTCGTGCATCTGTGTGGTAAAGCCTGAATACGGTTATGTTGTTTCCTGATGAGCAGTTTCTGTACTCTTTAATAAACCAGATGGACATTGGACATGGAAACCATGCCTGTGCGCTTGCCTCATCTTAGCAGCCAAGTGAGTGTCCCCAACACGTTCAGTGAGCGCTACGTCACAATATATGAATACTGTATGTATATTTGTGCGTGTGGGTGCATATTGTATATATGCCTATGCATATTATAATTAATTCCTTTGTCCAAATGTGTATTATATATATTTTTCTGAACTGTGAACAGAGGAGGGAGATGCAGGTGCAGTGACTTTCCTGTGTGTGTGAGACTTCTTGCTGTGAGAGGAGAGGAAGAGCAGCAGGGAAACACTCAACACATCACATTAGAAATAATCTGCCCTGCCAGCAACCATAGAGGGAAAATGTGCGCTTATACGGTAGCGACCAACAACCTTGAGGAAAATATCCCAGATCCGCCGACTATACATACGGTAACATTTCTGCTGCTCTACGTCTATCACACGTCTACAGCTGCCCGGTCCCATGTGCAGCGCTGAAAATACATTATATTCTTCATTCTGTCTAATAATGATATAAATGTTTAATATACTAGAAAAGAGCCAGCGAAGCAAAACCACATGAATCTCGTAAACCGGAGTCTCCAAATTTCTCACTTGCCCTTGCTGAAAGAGATTAACATCGAGAGGTGAAGTAATCTAAATATTTGTCCATTTTTACTATTGAGTTTATTTTTATTACATTATTTTTACAATTTTACTGGTACTAAAATGTTAATCCTACAAAAGGTGGATTATTGAAGGAAATCATTCTGAAGCCAAGACTTATAGGAGTATTCCCAACATAGGCATTCGTAGCATTATCCACAGAGTATGTCAGGGATGCTGAATAGATGAATCTTAGACTTCAGAACCCTCATCTATTGAGGAACCTCCACCCCCGCCATATTCCCACTAGACGTGCCCAATTTAACGGAGGGGGGCCGGGCACATCTAGTCGGGACGTGACCACATGTATGCAAATTGTGACTACCGGCTCTCACCGCGGACATAAGAGTATCCTGACCGTGTGCAGGTCGTGCTGTGAGTATTCAGAGAGTGACTGCAGGCTTTCATCCAAAACCCAGACATCCCCTTTAAGAAAAAAAGTACAGTGCATACTTTTAAAGAAAATTCAGACACTACTCACCCCCACCCGCTGCTCCGGTCTCTTATTTGCTAGTTGCAGTAGTGAAATCATCAACATTGGAAATCCCTGCTGCAGCCAATCACTGAACTTGGTGACTGTTGATTGGCTGCATTGACAATGTATTAGCACTGCTGCAGGCAAAAACTCAAAAAGAAAATATAAAACACAAGTCCAATAAGGACAAAATAAAGTTTATTGAAATTATTTAAAAGCACAAATATATAAAAGGATTATACAGCTGCGTTTAAAAGTTTACATACCCCGGCAGATTTTTTGCTTTCATGGCCTTTTTCAGAGAATATGAATGATAACACACTTTTTTTTCCACTCATGGTTAGTGGTTGGGTGAAGCCATTTATTGTCAAACTACTGTGTTTTCTCTTTTTAAATCACAATGACAACCAAAAACATCCAAATGACTCTGATCAAAAGTTCTTAATACCTTATATTGCCCCCTCTAACATCAATGACAGCTTGAAGTCTTTTGTGGTAGTTGTGGATGAGGCTCTTTATTTTCTCAGATGGTAAAGCTGCCCATTCTTCTTGGCAAAAAGCCTCCAGTTCCTGTAAATTCCTGGGCTTTCTTGCATGAACTGCGTACTTGAGTTCTCCCCCAGAGTGGCTCAATGATACTGAGGTCAGGAGACTGAGATGGCCACTCCAGAACCTTCACTTTGTTCTGCTGTAGCCAATGACAGGTCGAATTGTCCTTGTGTTTTGGATCATTGTCATGTTTGAACGTCCAAGTACTTCCCATGCACAGATTCCAGGCTGATGAGTGCAAATTTGCCTCCAGTATTTGCTGATAACGTGCTGCATTCATCTTTCATTCGACTTTGACCAAGTTTCCTGTGCCTTTGTAGCTCACATATCCCCACATCATCAGTGATGCACCTCCATGCTTTACAGTAGGAATGGTGTTCCTTTCATCATAGGCCTTGTTGACACCTCTCCAAATGTAATGATTATGCTTGTGGCCAAAAAGTTTGATTTTGGGCTCATCACTCCAAATTACCTTGTTCCAGAAGTATGGAGGCTTGTCTCTGTGCGTATTGTAGGTGAGATACTTTATGGCCTTTGTGCAGTAATGGCTTTCTTCTGGCGACTTGACCATGCAGCCTATCTTTCTTCAAGTGCCTCCTTAGGCTGTGGTCACAGTTTTTTTAGTGCCTTTTAAAAACGCATGCTTTTTTACATGCGTTTTTCATGTCACCATGAGTTTTTTAAGGTGTGTGATGGCTCCCTGCGTTTTTGGCTGCGTTTTTGAATCTGCACCTAAAAATAGTGCTTGTAGTATTTTTTTGAGCGTTTTGAAAAACGCATGCGTTTTTGTAGAAAACGCATGCGTTTTTATAACATGGGTTCCTATGGAAAACGCATGCAAAAACGCATGTACAATTAGTACCATTTAGTGCCATTCAAAAACGCATGCGTTTTCCATAGGAACCCATGTTATAAAAACGCATGCGTTTTCTAAAACGCATGCGTTTTTTTAACATGGGCTCCTATGGAAAACGCATGCGTTTTTGAATGGTACTAATTATACATGCGTTTTTGCATGCGTTTTCCATAAGGCCCCTTATTAAAAAACGCATGCGTTTTTGGATATGCTCCAAAAACGCATGGGACAGTCACACATGCTTTTTAGGTATTAGGGCATGCGTTTTTTAACATGGGGGCCTATGGGTGCGTTTTTTACATGCGTTTTTGAAAATGCAGGTCTCCAAAAACGCTTGTGAAAAATGCAACTGTGACCCCAGCCTTATTGTGCATTTTGAAACAGCCACACCGCTAGTTTTCAGTGAGTCCTGTATTTCAGCTGATGTTATTTGTGAGTTTTTCTTTGCATCCTGAACAATTTTCCTGGCAGTTGTGGCCAAATTTTTGTTGGTCTACCTGATTGTGGCTTGGCTTTTACAGAACCCCTGATTTTCCATTTGTTAATCACAGTTTGAACATTGCTGACTGGCATTATCAATTCCTTGGATATCTTTTTGCATCCCTTTCCCGTTTTATACAGTTCAACGATCTTTTCCCATAGATCCATTGAAAATTGTTTTGCTTTCCCCATGACTCACAATCCACAAACATCAGGGGCTGGATGAAAGATGCAAGAGTCTGTCTGGATCCCAAAAACTCACTCAGCTTTTATGCACACAAGCAAACAGGTCACTGGTGAGGATGTTACCTCTATTAGCCATTCAAACCCATTTGTATCAACTTCTGTGCATGTTATCAGGCCAAAATCACCAGGGTCTGTGAACTTTTGATCAGGGTCATTTGGATGTTTTTGCTTGTCATTATGATTTATAAAGAGAAAACACAGTATCTTGACAAAAAAGGCCTCACGCAACCACTAACCATGAGTGGAAAAAAAGCTTTTGTGTTATCATTCACATTCTCTGAAAAAAGGCTAAGAAAGCAAAAAATCTGCCGGGATATGTAAACAATTGAGCAAAACTATATATATATTGTATATAAGCAAATACAGGGCAAATGAGAATAAATCCTGGTAACATAGTTATGGAGACCCAGTCTAAAAAGTTACATAAACAATGTGTGGGTAATCAATCCAATAAAATATCTATAATTTAATAAATACACAAAATGTATAGTGGATTATATGAAAATGAATACATGAAATAATTGATCTATGTGGTCTCAAGAAGGTATACTACAAAACATAGCGTTTCTTCAAAAACACACATACATAATGAAGAGACAAAACAAAATCCGCTTGGTGTCAAGTAGGTAAAAAGAAGCTAAGGTAAAAACCAAGGCGAATTGCACACAGAAGGCTGAATACCTATGTGGAGTGCCTCAAAAGAAAAGTCAGTAACTAGGAGACTGCCTTACCTGACGCACGTTTCACAACTATGGATTAGTTCTTTTCTGCTGCCAATATTTTGGTACTAAAAGAAAAGAAACAGGAGGGCGCTCCTAGGTAAAATATGGGGTTAGATTTAGGGGCAGGCTTGTTCACGGTATATTACTAACCTTGCCGGGTTATGCAACCTGCATAACCCGATGTAGAGGCCTTCGGTGCTCTGCGCGCAACTCCTGGTTGCCGGGGAGCCGGTCACGTGGGGCGTCATGTGTCTTTGATGTCACCGCAGGTGCTTAACACCAGGTTGGCTGTTTACTAGATTATGCACGGCCTCCCAATCCTATGCACTGCAACCTCACCGCTCACCAGGAAGGTGTAATGAGCAGATAAAGGAAGGATTAGCGGTTTTGAGGGCGCTGTAAAGGAGCAGGAGAGCCAAAGTTTCCAATATCTTATTTTTAATCGCAACGCATTTCAACGGATACTCTGCCTTCATCAGGTATTCACCTGATGAAGGCGGAGTATCCGTTGAAACGCGTTGTGATTGTGATTAAAAATAAAATATTGGAAACATTGGCTCTCCTGCTCCTTTACAGCGCCCTCAAAACTGCTAATCCTTCCTTTATCTGCCCAATGTTTTGGTACTGATTCAGCCAATCCACAGAGTCACTGAGCTCAGTGATTAGGTACAGCAGTGATATCACATCGACCGTTCACATCACCACGGCAGCCAATCACTGAGCTCAATGGTACAGAGGTAAGTATGCGGTTTATTGGGATAGTGCATGAGTCCAGCATCTAGATACCTCAGTCACTGAGCTCAGGCATTCTGCATATGTAGATGGCTAGTGGTGCCACCAATCTCTGTGACTGGTTGCAGCAATGACGTAAGCTGTCAATGTGATGCCAACGCTGCCATCAAAATACAGAGACCGGAGAGCATCCGGGGCGGGGGCATACTAACCAAGTTTGTTGTTTTACAGCTATGCAACCCTTTAGGCACCTTTTTAAAGCTGATGAGGTTGAGGTCGCCATTCTTCGCACTTTCTTTCCTTCTCCACATTGGAGCCAAACCCTGTATATTTTACGTGCCGCTATTGTGGAGACCCGTGTACCATTTCACAGTCATGATGCACACACTTGAAGACAGTTCTTCTGCTCTGATAACTGGATTATATTGTGTGAGTATTAAATTACATTTACAATCACGCCACTCAATATTCTGTAAAGTGTCGCATACTTGACCAGACCCCGGCCTGTCAGTGTCAATCAGATGCTAAATCAAATCACCAGAAGCCGCCAACACGGAGCTGTAGCCTTAAAATATACAGCTCTCCTTTTTTAATACTAGCCCGGCTGTCACAATTCTTTATGTCACCACGACAGGGAATTCAATAAAGTGATTGTGGGAGAGAGCAGATTCTCTGTGCAAGTGCCAGCCAGGACTTTATATCATCGTGCAGATGTTTAACCCCTCCACCCCTCGCTGCCACTGTCACCAGTTGTTGGACTGAGAAACGGCTGCTGAATCCGGCATTCCTCTGTAATTACTCATATAGGCCACTGACATCATTTATAATATTAATAGAGATCCATTATATAAAGAGGACCTGTCATCATGACATGAGCGGACAGTTTTGCTCTTGTTTTATTCCCGCTTCTTGCCTGAGTATTCTTTTGAGGGTTTTTTTTAATCCGCCATACAGTTTTAGAGATATGAGTGTTTTTATTTGGTTGCAAATTCTTATGGTTTTTACCGAGGGGGCTTTGCTCCAGGATAATAATGCAAAACAGCCTACAGACACGCCCCTGAGGATCCTGTGAGCTCCGCCTCCTTGATAAAGGCCATAAACATGATCACTGAATAAAAAAGCCAAATATATGAAACCATTTGATACATTTAAAAAAAATAGATTAAAAATATAGAATATTCAGGGGAGCAATGGTAATAAAAGAAATGCAAAAACTGGCCACATTTGGCCTGGTAGCTGGTCTTTTTAAAGAGCATTTTTACCAAAGGAGAGCAGAATTGAATGATGAAACAACTAAATCACCACCAAGGAATGGATGATCATTAAGTAACTAAGTATTAATGATGAGCGAGCACTAAAGTGCTCGAGTGCTGTTACTCGAATCGAGCAGGCCAGACGCTCTGACGGTGTTGACTCGAGTAAAAAGTATTATGGAAGTCAATTATTGGGCAGTCCACCTCTCCATCCACATACAGTCAGCCATAACAGAGCATTTCCAGGGGAGGGTGTGCAGGTTTTTGTTTTTTTATTACACACAACATCCAGATTCTTTGATGTTACCTGTAAGCGGCTCTTACTGGGGTGCTGGCTCCCATCATTTACTGAAGAGCCTGGCACTTTGTGTCGGATCATTCACAAACAACACCTCCAAGCACCAGTAATACTCAGCCGAGTAGTATCCAGCAGTGGCGAGCACACTCACTCTTCATTGGTAGCTGTCACATGTTCAGAGCCTGGAGATTACCACCTCCAGTTACTGTGATTGGGAAACATTGGAAAAGTAAGTAGACATTCAATATTGCAGTTAGAAAAAGTTACTGTCTTCCCCAGGTTTTTGTATGGATACTTCCTAATCTAAGTATTCTAGATACAAGTATGGAATCCAATCCTAGCCATGGCTCTAGATTAGAGTTGAGCATAAAGATTTATGCTGCACTTGGCCCACTCCAAGGCTGTGATGAAGATGGAGAACTCACACAGGAAGGCGGCTCCGCAGGTGGAGGCTGAAATGCAGCTTTTCCCAGCGAGATGGAATAAGACACCACATGTTTATTAGGCTCTGCAGGTTTACTGGTAACCTTCAGGCAGCTTACAAGTATACAGTCACGGGTAGCTGGCCTGGGTAGTCACCAAAGGATGAAATGTCTCTCTGAGGCCCTCAGTGGTGTTCCTTCAGGATTCTCCCTCTGTCCTTACTTTCTCGGTCCTTTCACTCCTTCTCTTCCAGTACTGCCCTGCACAGAGCCCGACGCCCGTTCACAGGTGTTGCCTTAACTAAGGGCCTCATACCCTCCACAGGCCTTATGGGGATATGCAGGACTGGGCCGCGGCTTCTTGAAGGAGCCCGCATCCCTCTGGTTCTGCGGCTTGGGGATAAACGCCCACACCACCTCAGAGCTGATTCTCCAGTGTTGGACTGGGTCCTCCGGCCAGGTGCCGTTCCAGTCCGGATTAGATTAACTAACACCCGAGGATCCCCCTTCTGTCTGGGCCACCTCTCTTTAGGTGTCCTCCTCTGTGTCACTCGCAGGGTCCCCTCTTCTCCTGCTCCCAACATTCTGACTAAGCTTTCTTTCCCACTCTCCACTAGCCACCTAAGCTCCTCCCACCGGGACTGGGTCTCCTAGCCAAGGATTTAACCCTTTAGTCCCCTGATTCTAGGTGTTTGAATGCGTAGTGTGAGGGCCTTAGATCAACTTTCCAATCCCCTGGTCACTGGGATACTACACACGCTGGCCTGGGTGCAGTACTCCTCCGTGGTGCACCGACCAGTGGGCGCCACACACTCATCTGGTATCCATACTGGTTCTCCATGATTTATGTACATTCCTGCATCTAGCATCCTGGCCACCTCTAGTGACACCTTTATGAGATACCTCAACATCATAACATCATTTGAAACTTAGTTAAACTTTCTAGTCCACACGCAGGACGCAGTTAATGTCAGATGCACCCAGGACCCTAGGCTAAGTATGCCGATGCAGAAGTAAAGACAGACCTGGTCATGGAGGACTGGACACCTGACTAGGGCGGCACAAATCTTTTTGTTCAACTCTAATCCAAAGCCATGGATAATATTGGACCACATCCTCGGCATCTGGAATTCCTTACGAAGAACACATACTTTACCAATCAAGAACCTGGGGAAGATGGTGGCCTTATTCAATGTTATTTTTATTATTATTATTAATTTATATAGCGCCATTAGGTTCCATGGCGCTTTACATGAGGATAGGGGAGACAAGCACAATTACAATAATTCTAGACAATCAGGACGTACAGGTACAGGAGGGGAGAGGACCCTGTCCACAAGGGCTCACAGTCTACGAGGGGCAGGTGGGGATACAGTAGGCTGGGGGAATGTCAGTTATGGGGCGGTCGCCTGGGTCTCATGGCAGGTTGTAGGCTTGATGGAATAGGTGAGTCTTCAGGTAACACTTCAAGCTTCTCAGGGTCGGAGAGTGTCAGACGTGTCAACTTACTTTTCCAGTCTTCCGGAAATGAGGGGTAATAGATTAAGTATAATTAGAGTAGATCTCCAGGCTACGAACATATGTAAGTTACTCCGTGATGATCCATTTTTCACTGTTGATTAAATTGTTTGATCACTCAATTCAATGAGTCTTGGTTTCCTAGTGGGCTTGTGCTTTAAGGTGGGCAGGACAGAGCCGCCATCTGTGTCCTGCATGGAGCCACACATGGTTTTAAGACTTTCCTATAGGGTCAATGCAGCTAAGCAGTGATTAGCAGGTAAACTTAACACTTAGGTGGTGCCTTACATATATATTTAAGACATTCACTTTAGCATACCATAAACCTTATTCTGTAGCACTACTTGTAGGACATGGAAGGATAGCTTCACTGCTTGAAGGAAGATGATGAAACCAGTGACATGTTCTATAATTGGACACTTATTTATAAACCATCGTCTTGAGTGTACAGTTATATTGGACTGCATCCTCCTGCATCATAATCATGCCCATAAATATTACTAGCGTAATGACGGCAACGAAGCGGCTTGGCTGTGAGATACTGCAGCTCATATCAAGCAGAACAGTAGATCATGGTGAAGGATGATTACAGATGCTCTTGTTGGCCTGTTTGTCATCCCCCTATTATCAGCCTGCGATGAAGTTCTCAGCAACCTCCATAATTAACCTAATGGATCAGATGTAGGAAATTGTGACCCTTTGCATTAGCTTGGCCATCAGATGTCCTAATAAATGTAATATAAAGAATATGTTTTGTGTTTTTCCATATTAATTGAGAACATGGCCAGACTTCAGACACCATGTAATTATCTCTTCTGACTGCCCTTAATTCATGCATGTATATTTCACTGGGGAAAGAGGTGTAAACTGCTATTCAATGCCCCTGGCATTGTAGACCACTGCTCCATGGGATGGGCTTACCCTGGAAAGGCGTGAATAAATGTCTATCAGGCCTTCACTAGCACCACTGATGGTGAGGATAGGCTCACTTGTCCCTTTGGGGCATCGGATTGGAAATCTACATCAGAATACAAAAAAAGTAAAGTAATCCAGCACTCATAAAAGTAGAAGAACTTTATTCCATCATTTAAAAAAAAACATGTAAAAAAATATTTTTACAAGAGACCCATGATAGGAGGATACTTGTTTTGTGGCTGTATACCTTGTAAAGGGAATCTGTCAGGACAAAAATCCATATGTAACTGCTATCATTTTCTAATTCATCATTCTAAACTCTCTTTATTCATGTACAGTACAGACCAAAAGTCTGGACACACCTTCTCATTCAAAGATTTTTCTGTACTTTCATGACTATGAAAATTGTAGATTCACACTGAAGGCAT
The DNA here is from genome assembly GCA_033576535.1 of Allobates femoralis. NCBI lineage: Eukaryota > Metazoa > Chordata > Amphibia > Anura > Aromobatidae > Allobates > Allobates femoralis. The sequence goes on along the minus strand of JARQOC010000006.1, from coordinate 40,630,865 downwards.
CAAAACTACATATACATAAAATACATATGAATTACATACCAAAAAAGTGTGAAACCACTGAAAATATGTCTTATATACTAGGTTCTTCAAAGTAGCCACCTTTTGCTTTGATTACTGCTTTGCACACTCTTGGCATTCTCTTGATGAGCTTCAAGAGGTAGTCACTGGAAATGGTCTTCACTTCACAGATGTGCCCTGTCAGGTTTAATAAGTGGGATTTCTTGCCTTAGGGTACCTTTACACGCCGCAATATCTGGTGGGAATCCTGACAGCAATATGTCGCCCTGAAACTATCGCTGTCAAATTGCCTCCCAGTTACGCCGTGTAATTGTGGAATTTGGCGGCGATAAACCACCTGTCGCCTGATTCCTGATTTCACAGCACTGCTCCAAAATCAGAGGCAATCATGAAGGCGAGATCCCTGGCTTTTGGCGTGTGAACGGGCGATAGTGATGGAATCTGCGTTACCTATTGATTTCCCATAGGCGTGCCACAGCGTGCTGTAGACCGCACCTCATCTGCATTGATTGGTGGTGGCTACTGTGTTCCCATTGGCTGACAGTTCACAAGGTGCCATATTTGAAGAGCTGTCCGTTCAGCAACACACACATCTGCAAGTGTGTTATGTATTAGTCAGCCTTTCAGAGCAGGCTGACAAATTGTAACGCTGTTGCGTTATGCAATGAGCGCGTATGGGGCGCGGTGTAAACCACTGTCTCCTCGCAGCGCTGAACATGTACGCCCGCATTGCTTTGGGGATTGTGGCGTGTGAAGTGGTGAGCGAAGGCGACCGGATTGGTTCCACTGTGAGTGAGGCAATTTCCGGGGCGACACATCGCCTTAGGTTGAGGGCAAAATTGTGGCGTGTAATGGCGTCATCGGTGATCTGAGGCGACCATGAAAAATGTGCATGCGCACGCTAGATTGCCTCATATCGTCACAAAATATTGCGGCGTGTAAAGGTACCCTTATAAATTTGGTTGGGACCATCAGTTGTGTTGTGCAGATGTCTGGTGGATACACAGCTGATAGTCGTACTGAATAGGCTGCTTTTTTCTTGCCATAATATAAATTCTAAGTAAAGAAAAACGAGCCGCCATCATTACTTTAAGAAATGAAGGTCAGTCAGTCCGAAAAATTGGGAAAACTTTGAAAGTGTCCCCAAGTGCAGTTGCAAAAACCATCAAGTGCTACAAAGAAACTGGCTCACATGAGGACCGCCCCAGGAAAGGAAGACCAAGAGTCACCTCTGCTGCAGAGGATAAGTTCATCCGAGTCACCAGCCTCAGAAATCGCAGGTTAACAGCAGCTCAGATTAGAGACCAGGTCAATGCCACACAGAGTTCTAGCAGCAGACACATCTCTACAACAACTGTTAAGAGGAGACTTTGTGCAGCAGGCCTTCATGGAAAAATAGCTGCTAGGAAGCCACTGCTAAGGACAGGCAACAAGCAGAAGAGACTTGTTTGGGCTAAAGAACACAATGAATGGACATTAGACCAGTGGAAATCTGAGCTTTGGTCTGATGAGTCCAAATTTGAGATCTTTGGTTCCAACCACTGTGTCTTTGTGCAACGCAGAAAAGGTGAACGAATGAACTCTACATGCCTGGTTCCCACCGTGAAGCATGGAGGAGGTGGTGTGATGGTGATGGGGTGCTACGCCAGATGACCTGGCCTCCACAGTCACCAAACCTGAACCCAATCGAGATGGTTTGTGGTGAGCTGGACCGCAGAGTGAAGGCAAAAGGGCCAACAAGTGCTAAGCATCTCTGGGAACTCCTTCAAGACTGTTGGAAGACCATTTCTGGTGACTACCTCTTGAAGTTCATCAAGAGAATGCCAAGAGTGTGCAAAGCAGTAATCATAGCAAAAAGGTGGCTACTTTGAAGAACCTAGAATATAAGACATATTTTCAGTTGTTTCACACTTTTTTGTTAAGTATATAATTCCACATGTGTTAATTCACAGTTTTGATGCCTTCACTTGTGAATCAACAATTTTCATAGTCATGAAAATAATGAAAACTCTTTGAATGAGGTGTGTCCAAACTTTTGGTCTGTACTGTATGTCTTTTATTTATATTTCCCTCCTATCTTCTGTAAACTTCAAATAAAGAGAATCATTCCATCTGTCGCTCACAGTGAATGATCCACTTAGTTCACTGCTGTCCACTCCCCATAGAATGAATATTCATGTCACAAATTCACACCTCATTACTGCACAGGAGATCCGTGGAGTGGCTGTACCCTCCTCTCTGCTCTCTTTGCAGGAAAACAAAAGATAAAATAAAACACCGAATCTCTCACAGGACAGCACAGATTCCTGCTTAGAATACAAATGGAGTAGGTACCTTATCTAGATCAGGTACGATGTGTGCCTGCAATCTCTCCGTCTGTCTCATCAGAAGCTCCTAATAGAAACTGAAACCTGATAGTGAGAGCAAAGGGAGGAGGGAGGGAAGAGAGAGCTGCTGAGAAGGAGTGAAAATTTAAATGGACAGTTTAACACAGCTGGACTAATCATCTCTCAATATAGTAGACAGGACTAATGCAGCAGCTCCCTGCAGGGTGTGAAAATGCTTATAGCATGGAAACTACAAATGGTACAATAATGATTTTACATGCTTTTAAAAGATTTGCCAGGCACTATTCAAGGGTAATATTAGTATCATACTGAAAAATTACCTGACAGAGTCCCTTTAAAAATCAGGTTATGATTAAGAGGCGTACAGCCTCAAAACCCATAAACCCCTATCATGCGTCTCTTGTGAGAATATTTTTTTTTGTCCGTGTTCCATGTTACATGTTTTCTTAAAATGATGGAATAAAGTTATTCTACTTTTACGAGTGATGGATTACCTCCAATTAGTTAGAAAACCAGGCACCACTCCAGGCCTGTCCCCGTGACTACCGTGAATGAGGTGTCCCCACCGATCAGCAAGTTATCACCTCTCAACTCCATTAAGATAATGGGGTTCTACTGACTCTCCCTTTACAAGTGATGATAGGGGAAAAGAGGATCAGGTAGAGGAGATAAGTTGCCCCCATAAGTGTATAGTAGCGGCTTTCTTCCCTCTCCTCAATGACAATATATGCCTGGTTAGGCAATGCAAGCTTGTATCAAGCATTGGGTTGAACGGCTGTTGGACGGTCCAATGATCAGTCTCCGACAGCTATTCAATATGTATGAGCGGCTTTACCTTTAACACTACCTTAAGTTACTAGGGAATATTGCTGCTTGCTGTGTACATGTCTTCCATCAGCTTTTGATTACCAAAAAATAGATGAATTTGAAAAAGGGCTTGGGTGACAAAACCGGGCACTGTAACGGGGACCTAGTTTGCCCCTTGCTTTGGGCCTCCTTAATTTCTATGGATGCCGTTATTTCCGTCAGTACACCCTGGTAAGAATCTGTAAGCTAACGTTTTCTTTAGGAATGATGGTAATTTTACTCCTTTGACCTTAGTACTATACTTCAAAAACCCAATTTGTGTATATTTTGACGAGCTTCGATAGATTTGTAGAAGAAAGTATATTAGCTAGAAAACATCAATTGGTAGACCTTGTCTGATTACAACTTGAGAAGTGAGACACTTGCCTTCTTCCCACACAGCACCAGAAATGTTCTACCTATCTACAGTTAATTAGTTATCTTTCTTAGCATGACATTATTAGTTAATTAGGTAAACAAAGACGAGGAGCCGAAGTGATGAAATTGACCTGTTTACTTAACATGCAGTCACAACAGAAATATATTGATTGACCACGCACCGGGTCTTCTGTAATTTCTATCAAGATCAATAATATCATTTATGTTGTCTCATCTCTTCAGTCTTTTAGTTAATCATTAATTTTTCCAGTGATAAATGATGTAATAATAAGCGGTCATTACCAGAGATGTTTTACATAACCGGCTTATTAAAACATTGTGAACACCTCGGCAAAATGTCATTGAGTTGTTTTTTTCCATTAAAAAGAAATGTATGAAAATTAAAGAGAAATTTCCCTGAAAATAATAGTCCGAGACATGGAAATTTCTGTCAATTGTATGAGAGTTGCAAAAATTGTCAAACTAATTTTGGAAGTGAATTGAACCCTGGACAAACTTACCGGCAGGGGCGTAACTACAACAGGTGCAGGGGTTGCAATCACACCTGGGCCCTGAAGCTTAGGGGGCCCCAAAAGTCCCTTTGGACTATAAGAAAAGACTAATGCTATGAAAGATTTGTAGCTATTGGGGGCCCCATTGGAGCTTTTGCATCATGGCCCATGAGCTTCAAGTTACGCCACTGCTTACCGGTATGCCCAAGGTAGGATAGAAGTCATGCGAGGCAACTCAAAGTTTACTTTTCCTTCCACAACATTTCTTTTGTTGTTTGGATCCTCAACATTGTTGGAATCTACTATAGACCGGTGTCTACTATAGACTGGTGCCTACTATAGACCGGTGTCTACTATAGACCGGTGCCTACTATAGACCGGTTGTCTTACTATAGAACTCGGTTTTCTTACTATAGACCGGTGCAACTATATAGACCTGTGTCTATATAGACCGCGTGCTACTATTAGACCGGTGCCCTACTATAGACCGGTGGTGCTCAAAATCCTCTGTCATAGAAGCCTTTAGATAAAACCCTTGACTCAAGTCAACACATACAATCTTCTTAATCCTAAACCAATGGTCAACTCATTTTCAGTCCCTCAACCTTAGAGTCTATAATAGAGACAGACACAGTCATGATTCTTTGCTGATTATTAAACTTCATTCCTAGAAAAACTGCCTGGGTGGAAAGAGCTATTCTGGAGAGCTGCCTGCTGCCAAGCCTAGGAGTGTGGCAGCAGCTGTGAAGTTTTTTTGTCATTTTCCTGTCTGTCTTCCTAGTGCTTGTTGTTATTAGTGCAGCAGCTAGGACTAGTGCTCTCGCCAACCATCTCCTTAGTGAGGACTAACATCAGGGCCAGCAAGGGACTAGGTATCCTGCTCGGCAACAGAGTGAAAGAACCCATATAGGGATGATCAGGGAGCTTAGGGCTCATTCTTAGGTGAGTTCAGGAGGCCATTCCCTATGAGCTGGTCCCTCTGTTGTATTTGCCTTTCCCCCTGTTTTCCCCGTTTGTAGTTTCCTGTTGTGCACAGACCCCGTTGGTCCATGTGCCACTGCCACACACTGTATCCAGACACACCCTAGTCCGTGGCGTGACACTTGTCAGCTATTTTACATGATCAAATGAAGTTAATTTTGTACATTTAATGTATATGAGCCACTGACATGTTAAGAAGCCTACCATATTATTTGATTTGTAATATAACACTCCATGCTCAAGCTCAGTGCTTGAAAACAGTTGACGCTCGGACGGCGTGATTGTTACAAGTATAATAAGTAAATGGGGAACGCAAGCATTTTGCGGCGGTGGTCGCAACTCAATACAAGTCTATGAGGGCTTCATTCTGGCTCTCATAGAGTTGCATTTGGAGCTTTTGATGTAACTTTGACTTTCGGTTAGTCAGAAGGTACAGGCATAAGAGGGACCAAAGCAGGATCGGTAAAACAAGAAGCTGCCGTATGGTAAGTATATGACCGGGGGCGGAGGGGTTACATTTAAAGGTGAAAAAAAAAAATGCTGTAGTGGTTCTTTAAAGGATGATTGGTAGTAAAGGCCTCTGTCAATTACCCCTATGCCCTCCTTGCAGTCCACTATAATTCCACTTTGCATATGACATTTTTGATGCTAAAAACCCTACACAAAGCTGGCAATGTGACAATTAAGAATTGATTCTGCAATAAAGTCATCCCTGAGACTATAATATCCATGAGCTAATGTATTTGTTAAGGAAATTAAAGTCGGAAAAAGCCAAGAAAACAAAACAGGAAACAGCTTGGAGATCCATTATCCACCAGGACATTGGCTTTCTTTTTGTTTGTGCTCCCTTCTGGCATTGACCTCTCAATATTATTCCTAATCTTGTTTTTTCCATCTATTCCTTTTCTTCATATTTGTTGTTTATTTTGTTGTGTAGGACACAGTAGTTATGGCTATCCACACATACTGTTATAGGCTGAGTGCTTTATGATTGATGTAAGCTTTTTTCTTCGACTTTTTATGTCAATTTTAGTGATTGACAGCCAGGTGCCTGCTGTACGGAGTAAACATCAGAGGAGTGGTGCCTCCGGTAGACATAGATCTTGTTCTCCACTCATACAATCAATAGCTTGGTTGGAAGGAATTATTCCTTCTTTTTCTTATAAGAAGTAGCGGCTACAAGCAGAATCTCACCCCGGTGGTACTCGTAAAATATACTGTAACCTCATTAAAGCTTGTGGGAGATGAGAACATGTTGCGGTGATAATGGGAAATGTGATACCAGCTGTGTATAGAAAGGGTTTGGTGCTGACCTGAAAGGGGATCTCCACCTTTTAACACTATTTCATTTTTCGGTCTAAATTCTAAGCTGATAACTTGCTAAAATATAGATCTTACCGCTCAGTTTTTTCGATTCAGAGCTATCAATGGACATAGACCTAAAATATAATGGCCATGAGCCAATATAGGACCCAACGACTAAAGGGGGTTCATCTCCAATTACTGAAATTAGTGAAGACGAATTGGCTATTGATCATGGAAGGGGTGGCAACAGATTGCGGTGGTGGGGACCCACCAGTAACATTGACTCTGGGAGCCGTCTATCGTTAGGATACTTCATCATTATCTGATTGACCCTGTTCCAAAACTCGACACCCCCGACGATCAGCTGTCACATGTTCTGATAGCGGCTACGACCAGGTACTGCACATCTGCCCCCTATTGATTTCAGTAGGTCACGTCAGGAGAGGAGAGACATTAGGGATAGTGGTGTATGGATGTGTGGAGGGAGACTTTTGTTCCACAGGTCGTCCCTGGCGGGCTCAATAGACATTGTGTATTGTTTTTTTGGTTGGAAAAGGAGTCTCCATTGGAAAGAAGTAGTTAATGTGTTACCAGAGGCAATATTGCTTCAAGAAGAAGATCCCTGGTGCCGTTGTGGCGCCCCTGCGGACTGGTCGCCACAAAGGGTTACTGCATCCATCCCACGGGTGTGGTATTCCTGTTCTCAGGAAAAGTGATGGTAAGTTCAGGACACCCACAAAAGCATCCAATACACCCGGTCCCAGGGACGGTGGGCAGACATGATAGAGGGAGGGCCCAGCCAGTCAGTGGGACGGAGGGAAGAAAGGTGGGAAGTTAGTTAAGGCAGCTGTGAGGAAGCAGTGAGAGGAGGAGATCCAGAGGATTTGAGCAGCGTGGAGCTTGACCTGGGTCCTGGAACAGCAGACTGTGAGAGAGACAGAGGGAGCTCTAGGGGCGCGGGCAGAGAGAAATCCACCCCTGCACCTGAATCTGAGTGAAACGGAAGGGCTGGTTGGGAACAAGGGAACTAGCCCTGAAGGTGGTGAGGAGACTCTGCGCTCCAACCACGGAACCTGAGGCCATGAGATCTAAAGGAGCTGTGGCCAACTCCCGACACATCCCCCGAGAAGGTAGCCATACTAGGGTCAGTAGACTTGGTACCGGTTGCCCAAGAGGACCCGTGGCTGCTGGATTGGGGTATTGTGTGTGGAGGTGCGAGCAGGAGAGAGGCAGACAGTTAGTGCTGAGAGAGAGACAGAGCAACCCGCGAAGGAAGAAACATAAAGGAGATGTCTTGGACGAGCTATCCCGGTTCATTGAGGACTGGACTGAGCCTCAGCAAGGACAGTACCCTGTAGCGTTGCGAAAGAGAAAATCTAAGTAAACCGGGTAAAGAATTTAGAATTGAGTGTGAGACTGTTCATTTCCCGCCTGCAGAGAGGTAGACTAATAAAATGCGTAGGCCACCAGAGACCTGCCTGAGAGATGCCCAAACTCCCCTCTCTTGCCAGAATAGCCCCGCTGACCTTCCGTCACCAAACATTACACCGATTGCTCTGGGAACCGCTCTACCCGTGGGGAGCGAAACCACCAATCTCATCATCCCCAGAGGTCCCGCACCACAGCATCGGCCAACAATGGGCGAATACCACGGGTGGCGCTATGACAACTATCCCTAAATCCCTATTCCCCGAACTTTTATTGACATCGCCAGGGTCACGGAGCTGGGTCTCAACCCCCGTGACTCCCAGCAGAACAGTTGCCTGATTCCAAGTACCCCATGGCCCTGGGGGGGCGTGTCACCATTGGTGGGAGACTGGGAGATTGTACCTTGTGAGGACTCTAGTGGAGACGGTTTGGCTGCTGGAAGAGACTGACAGCTGATCTCTGATCTGCGTGTGAGACCAGACCTGATGAGCCCATTTTTCCCATGGATTACTTCAAAATCGTTAGTCCTCAAGCTCAAGCCCCGCAAATGAACTTTGTGACCAGTAAAAGTCATCTTGTTTTGGCAACAAAGGTGCGGAGTTAGGCTGCAGCTCATTTTTCACAGGTCTAAGTCAAGCTAATGAAAAGTTGTACCCAGGTATCTCTTCTGTTAGGGTGTAAACATATGTGTAAATGTGTATAGGATTATTATAAGTTTGTGACTCATAGTGCTATTCTAGAGACTCCTTTTGCATTCCACCCATAGAATTCAGATTAGTCTGGCTGCGGTGTGACATCGTTGAGTTTTAGTTTCTGTATGAGATAGGCAGATTGTTCCAGTAGTCTGTGGCACATCTCACCAGCGATCTGAACGATATTGTTAGCGATCGCGCGTGCATGTGATCGCTAACAATATCGTTCATAGAATTGATGCGTGTGACGGCACCCTTAGAGTCAGCACTTTGATCCCAGTCCTCTGGGCCGGGTTGTGTGTGAACATTATTGTGGTCAAACTGGAGAGTGTATATACTTAATCATACCCTATTCTCTCCCCCTTGATCCCTTAAGTAAAGAACTTGTAAAATTAATCGATTTCTGACTGTTCTTCAGTTTGTGGCCTGCTGAACTCTCATCAGACCCTTTGGTTTTGATAGTTGTAATAAATACTTGGGTCTTAACATATGAGTCCAGATAAGCCTGTACACCGACAGACAATGGCTGTGAGTGTTCTTGCCTCTGATGCATCACTATTAATTGGTCCAACAGTAGTAGATCTGGAGATCCCTTAAATAAAAAATTGATCTGTGGGATTAAAAAAGCATTTTTTTATTTGCATTTTAATCACTTTTCCTAAAATCTAGTGTAAAATACTCCTTTATGTATAAATTAACTGTAGGGAGTAAAATGCTCCTCGTGCACCAACATAGAATACTGAACGGTGTTCAATGTGCCCATTGGTCCGGAGAGCATCTGAGGTCACCTTTTCAATATTTCCTGTAACTTGCTGCCCTCCATGCAAATCATAAACTCTAGATGGTATTGCCAGCAGGTTATTGCAGGCAATTTTCCTGCCTGAGGCTACAACAGATAGGATTCCCTGTCATGCCGTTACAGATTGCTTCAACTGATTTGTATCTCCATTGTCAGCATTGTAATGGATAAATAGTTAGATGCTTTTTTTTTGTAATTTTTTAGCCTATGAAAACTTCATATCTTAGAATATCACATCTATAAATTGGGTCTTTCGAGACATCACCTTCGTTCACCCGGTGAACCTTCCAATGTCCTTTGAAGACTACGCTTCCTCTGGTATGTTCTGGTGCACAGTACATTAGTGGCTCCCTAAGGGGTGCAGAGGCTGCTTCGGAGAGCGCTCCCCCACCCTGAACACGGAGTGGAATTGATTTTTGTTCTGTATGCTACTGGGTTATAAGGACATAGCACTTAAGGAAGATGTGAGCCTCTGCTTTCTTGGAGCACAGCAGATGTGGGTTTATTGAGACCACTCGTGTAGCAAACTGCATAGAGATTACTGGAATATCATTCATCTAGTTCAGTATCGTTTTCCACTTGTGTCCTGTGATCAAGTTTAGTGGGTTTCTATTGTGACTTTTATGTAAGGTTTGGTCAAGGTTTTAAACATATGCTATAAAATAGAATGCAGGTGGCCTTCGTTAGTCAAGATCCTGTTCTTCTTGCTTCCCTGAGTATTGCACTTTTCGTTTTATTAAAATCCGTCATACAGTTCCAGAGATATGGGCCTTCCTATGTAGTGCAAATTTGTATGGTCTTTCCCAAGAGGGAGTTCCTCAGAGTAATCATGCAAAGTAGACTAAAGACACACCCCAGAGGATCCTGTGAACTATACACCCATTTGCTAAAAACTATAAAAACAAGCCCTAAGTAAAATGGCTGATATCTGTCACGAGTGTGTCACAACCTGCTGAGATCTTTGTGGTAGCTGGGATTAGGAGATTTCGGCATTAGCAGATCGCAGATCCTCTTTGGAATCTGCTCAACGATTAACATGAATGGAGCAAATTTATTTTCATTTAGTGTTGAAGGGGTTAAGAGTTCCTTTTTGATCCTGATGAGATTCCAGAAAGCTATGATCTCATCTGCTGAATATTGCTGCCACTCCTTTTCTTTAAATTCACTCCTTTCTCTCCCAAGTGCCAGTTATACCTCATCTAAGCTGACCTCCTAGAAGAAGTTATCCTTGTGAACGCTGCAGAGATCCATTTATTGTTTTACTCCATCTTGTCTCTCTCCCTCTGTTGTCTTATTGCAGTAGTAAAACTTGGGTCATGCTGCCCTACCCACTAGCTACAGCTAGCCCAGGGACATCCAAGGCTTAAGCACGAGACCACGCACAGAGGGAAGGACCAGTCCAGAGACAATAATGAGTGCAGGGTTCAGATTAGGGGTTCACCCCTCTCCCTATCATCTCCCCCTTTTATTCTTTCCCTGATTTTGCCTGCTTTGCATTGCATACTGGGCGTCTTCTCACTCTGACAAAATCTCTGGAAAAAAATATGATAGCAGCAAAAATAAAATAAAAGCAAAAACTGGTCAGTTTTGACCCAATAACTGGTCTTCTTTAAAGGCGTTGCGAAGTTTAAAAAATTATAGAATGTAATGCAAAACTTTGGAGAACCCAGCATGTCCTTCCATTTACTGATAGTACATTGTTTTGAAGTGTAATGCGTGATACTTTATCTCCCCTGGGGAGGCGCTGGAGTAAAATTGTGCACTTTCAACCAGACTCCACCTAAGCTGATCGCTGTTGGTTCCAGGTGGAGATACTTGTGATCAGCTTATTATGACCCGCTACGGATGGATTGTCTAAAACCCCCTTCAATATCAGTCATCTGGATTTTGACTAATGATTGGGTGCAGTGGCATAACTTGAAGTTCATGAGCAAAAGCTCCAACGAGACCCCTAATTATTAAAAATCTTTAATAGCAGTGGTCTTTTTCTGTAGGCCAAAGGGGGCTCCAGGGCCCAGGTGTGATTGCAACTCCTGCACCTATTGTTGTTACGCCGCTGATTAGCTGAAAGTCAAAAGGAAGAATCCATTATGTGGTGATGCCATGTGTAACACACTATCTATAGCGTCTATTTGTGGCCCCCCCTGTTTACATTCGTGGGCTTCCTGTATCTACCCATCACCTCCTTTATCCTGACCGCTAGCACAGGAATCTGAAATATTTTAGGCACCTTATAGCTTGTATACAGATGTTCAGATATATTAAATCAGTGGCGGACCTTTACCCCAGGGGGCCCTGGTGCAGCCACGTTAAGGAGCGGGGGGGAGGTGCTCAAGGCATCGGCGCGGTCCCGGGGGGTGAGGGGGCTGGTGCTGGTGGCGTCGACGCGGACCCGGGGGGTTGATGTGGTGCCGGAGTTTGCGCAAAATTCATTATTATTATTATCATTATAGCAACATTTATTCCATGGTACTTTACATGTGAAACGGGGCATACATAGACAAGTACAATAAACATGAAGAATACAAGGCACAGGCAGGTACAGCAGGAGAGAGGATCTGGCCCGTGAGGGCTCACAGTCTATAAGAGATGAGTGAGAATACAGTAGGTGAGGAGAGAGGACCCTGCCCACGAGGGTTTACAGTCTACAAGGGTTGGGTGAGGAAACAGTAGGTGAGGAGAGAGGACCCTGCCCACGAGGGTTCACAGTCTACAAGTAATGGATGAGGATACAGCAGGTGAGGAGAGAGATCCATGCCCACAAGGGCTCACAGTTTACAAGGGATGGGTGAGGAAACAGTAGGTGAGGAGAGAGGTCCCTGCCCACGAGGGTTCACAGTCTACAAGTAATGGATGAGGATACAGCAGGTGAGGAGAGAGATCCATGCCCACAAGGGCTCACAGTCTACAAGGGATGGGTGAGGATACAGCAGGTGAGGAGAGAGGACCCTGCCCACAAGGGTTCACAGTCTACAAGTAATGTATGAGGATACAGCAGGTGAGGAGAGAGAACCATGCCCGTGATGGCTTACACTCTACAAGGGATGGGTGAGGATACAGTAGGTGAGGAGAGAGGACCCTGCCCGCAAGGGTTCACAGTCTACAAGGAATGGTTAAGGATACAGTAGGTGAGGTGAGAGGACCCTGCCCGCGAGGGTTTACAGTCTACAAGGGATGGGTGAGAATACAGTAGGTGAGGGTAGAGGACCCTGCCTGCGAGGGCTCACAGTCTACAAGGGTTGGGTGAGGATACAGTAGGTGAGGAAAAAGGACCCTGCCTGTTAGAGCTCACAGTCTACAAGGGACGGGTGAGGATATAGAAGGTGAAAATAGAGGACCCTGCCTGGGAGTGCTCACAGTCTACAAGGGATGGGTGAGAGTACAGTAAATGAGGGTAGAGCTGGTCCTCCAATGGTTTAGTGGACTGAGGGTCCCTGCAGGTTATAGGGTTGTTGGAAGAGGTGGGTATCCTGGTTTCTTTTGAAGGTTTCTATGGTAGGTGAGAGTCTGATGTGTTGGCGTAGAGAGTTCCAGAGTATATAGGTAGCACAGAAGAAATGTTGTATGCAATTGTGGGAAAAAGAGATAAGAGGGGATGAGAGAAGGAGATTTTGAAAGGATCACGAAGGTATGTACCAGGACACTATTTTACAGAAGTATGAAGGAGACAGGTTGAGGATGTCTTTGTATGTCATAGAGTTTTGAATTGGAGCTTCTGGGCAATGGGGAACCATTAAAGGGCTCGGCAGAGAGGAGAGGTTGGGGAATAGTTGGGAGACAGGTGTTTTAGTCAGGCAGCAGAGTTTACGATAGATTGGAGGGATGCAAGAGTGCTTGTAGGGAGGCCAGAGAGTAAGGGTACCGTTACACAGTGCCACCTCGCCGGAGATGTCAGCGGTGACTGTCGGGAGTGCGCACGTTTTTGGCGCCGTCCCCCATTTACATGGGGCTACACCTCCGGTGACGCACTGGTGATCTAACAGGCAGCATCACCGACGGGGTGTCTCAAAACCCCAACTGCGATGCAGTACAATGGGAACCTATGGCTCCCATCGCCTGTCAGGTCGCCGTCGGCCAATTACATGGGGCGATGTGTACACATCGCCCCAGATCGGCCGCCTGGTTTCACAGCGCTGCTGTGAAACCAGGCGACCAGTCAAATGCGGTGTGACGTGGCCCTAAGAGGTTGCAATAGCTGAGGCAGGAGATGATGAGGACATGCACAAATGTTTTTTGCTGTTTCCAGGTCAAGGAATATACGGATCCTGGAAATATTTTTGAGTTGGAGTCAGCAGGAGGTGGCAAGGACTTGGGTATGTGGCTTGAATGAGAGGGCAGAGTCGTGGATCTCCCCGAGACACCGAGCATGTGGGACTGGGGAAAGTGAGCAGCACATCTATGAATTAAGGGTGGCATTTTTAAGAACTTACCGCAAAAAAAATGCATTAACAAATGGTAAAAGTCTGAAAAAAGAAAAGGGACTAAAAAAAATGTAGAATGATTTTTTTAACTAAAAAATGTAATAAAAAAGGGCAGAAGGAAAGTGGTCAAAACCTAAAGGAATGAGCGCTCTAGACAAGAAAAAGAAACCTAATGTTTAGTTTTCCTGTACGGTGCGGCACAAGAGGTACATGTTGTATAAAGTTATTCTTTTTTTAAGTTCTTAATTTCTCTTTACAGCATTGAGATAAGCGTTTCACATACAGCGTGATTCATTGCCGCTGGCAGGAGCAGGGTTTCTAGTCGTGTGGGTGTTTCAGCAAATAAATTGCTAGGAACAATACACATCTTTCATTTCTCCGGTTATCATGCAGAAAGCACATAATAGAGGTGTGGGAAGGATAACTTTTTTTTATTCAGCAGGGATATAACTTGCAACAAACAAAAGTTTACGGCAAGAAAAACATATGAACCTTGGGTAAACGGTTTTTACAAACAAGAATGTGTTTCTCATAAGAAACATGACAGCTCTCCTCTTATACAGAGGCCCGGCTTTATATTGAGGGCAAACACGTCCGACAGTCTGATGGAGCCGTCAGTGCATTGCTGATGGCACAGGAAGAACCTTGGGTACCTTCATAGGTCATTTACTTTGCAAGTTGCCTGCCCAACTAAAGATGTGTCGGCTCTCACCTTCCAGTAGTTTGTGAAATATTCCACAAATTTATTTGAACTATCATTACCTGCTGTCGAAATCCTACACAAGCAACAATTAACTTCGCGGCCACGTATAGCATGAACGGCTCCCGGTAGAGTATCGTACGCAACTTCTCTCTTCAGAGAGGGAGTAGACTTGAACTCTAGTTCCACTTATTGGAAACGACCCGTTTTTGACTTTTAGGATTACTACCTCCAATAGGTGGAACTAGAGTTCAAGTCTACTTCATCCCTAAAGAGACAATTTAAGTATTTTGTTTACCAAACAAGCGTTGCAGCTTTTAAGTCTCCTCATTTCCGACATGGCAGATTAATGTGGCACTCTACACAAGGAGAGAAGCGTGCCCCTTAGGGCAGAGACACACTGCACGGTGTGCAGCCCAGAAGAGCAAAGCTACAACAATAAAGATATTTACAAGCCTCTAAAGGTACCGTCACACGCCGCCATGTTGCCGGCGAGATGGCTGGCAATTCCCGAATTGTGGATACCACATCGCCTGGTGTGTGACAAGGCGATTCTATGGCGAGAAATCGCTGGTGGAGCGACGCCTGATTGCCCTGCACTGCAGAGAAATCAGGCGGTATCCACCAGGCGATTTCAGCGGTTCGTGGCATGAGACAGGGCGATAGCAATGTACACAGCGATCCTGAAATAAATCCCGTAGGCGTACCTGGATGTAGTTTTTTCCACGCCGCATTAGCGGCGATTGGTGGGTGATACTGCGTTCAGATTGGCTGGCCGTGTCCGAGGCACCTTATTTGATGACCCGTGCGTTCACGCAAGGCTGACCAATGGAAACGCAGTTCCATCCACCAATCGCAGTGATAGGGGTGCGGTGAAACACACTCTAGCATGCCCCTATCCAAACAGTATGCCCACATCGCTGCTATGAATGTGGCGTGTGATGCGGCCATGTGTGAAGGGAAGATCGCTTCCGGTCTTCTGAAGGCGGTATCCGGGATGCAGGATCGCCGAAGATCGCACGCAAGATCGCTACGTGTGACAGCTCCACAGCGGTCTGAAAAAAGTGCCCGAAACGTGCGCGCTCACGTCACATCGCCGGTGATATGGAAACCATATGGCGGCGTGTGACGGTACCTTTAAAGAAAAGCTTACAGGAGCAGGGTAGGTAGCAGAAGTATATTGGGAAAGTGCTAGTTAGGAAGAGTTAGGGCAAAAGAAAGAAGGTCACATTAGTAGTGGAAAACATCTTTAATGCACTCTATGGAGTTAAGAGAACTCTGCAGTGCCACACATCCTATATGTAATAGACAGCAACTGCTTTGGGACCAACTATTCAATTTTTAACAAGAACTTTTCACCAGCCATAAATACATACATTTAAAAATAAAAAGAGCACATCTATATGGACGCACCTAAATAAAATGTAAATGGTTGGTGATATCAACTTCCTGTGTGTGGCACATTAGTATATGGGAGGGGGAAAACTTTTCCAGATGGGTGGTGACCTTGGCGGCCATTTTGAAGTCGGCCAGTTTGGATCCAACTTTATTTTTTTCAATGGGAAGAGGGTCATGTGACATCAAACTTATTGAGAATTTCATAAGAAACAATGGTGCGCTTGGTTTTAACGTAACATTATTCTTTCATGAGTTATTTACAAGTTTATGACCACTTATAAAATGTGTTCAAAGTGCTGCCCATTGTGTTGGATTGTCAATACAACCCTCTTCTCCCACTCTTCACACACCGATAGCAACACCACAGAAGAAATGCAGCACAGGCCTCCAGGATCCGCTGTGTCAGATGCTGCACATCTCGTATCTTCACAGCATAGACAATTGTCTTCAGATGACCCCCAAAGATACAAGTCTAAGGGGGTCAGATCGGGAGACCTTGGTGGCCATTCAACTGGCCCACGACGACCAATCCACTTTCCAGGAAACTGTTCATGTAGGAATGCTCGGACCTGACACCATAATGTGGTGGTGCACCATCTTGTTGGAAAAACTCAGGGAAGGTGCCATCTTCAGTGCATAAAGAGGGAACACATCATCATGGAGCAATTTCACATATCCAGGGGCATTGAGGCCTCCACTGATGTAGAATGTCCCCACTATCTGTGTACCCCATATACCACACTATACCATCAATGTTGGTGTTCCCGCAGTCTTGGAGGGATCTATCCACTGTGGGTTAGTGTCAGACCAATAGCGGGGGTTTTGTTTGGTAACTTCACCATTCACAAAAACTTTTCCTCATCACTGAACATAATGTTCTGTGTAAACTGAGGGTCCGGTTCCAATTTTTGTTTTGCCCATTCTGCAAATTCAGTGCTCCGATCTGGGTCATCCTCATTGAGAGGCTGCAGCAGCTGGATTATGTAAGGGGCCATCTGTGAGTAGCTAATGTCTCCAGTGACATGCGGCGAGTGCTACTCTGTGGGCTCTTGCTGAATGAAGCTAGGACGGCCACTAATGTTTCTTCATTAAGGACAGTTTTCTTGTGTCCACATTTTGGCAAATCCAACACTGAACCTGTTTCATGAAATTTGGCAATTAGTTTGGTAACTGGCATGGGAGATGGGTGGTCTCTTAGGGCATCTTACATTGAAATCTGCTGCAATGACCCGGTTTCTGCGTTCACCAGACGTCAACATAATTCCTATCCGCTCCTCACGTGTTAACCTCTGCGACATGTCAATGGCTGTAAACAAAGAGAAACTTGTAAATAACTCATGAAAGAAGAAAGTTAAGTTAAAACCAAGCGCACCGTTGTTTTTCTTTGGAAATTCTCAATAAGTTTGATGTGTCACATGACCCTCTTCCCAATTAAAAAAATAAAGTTGCATCCAAAATGGCCGACTTAAAAATAGCGCCATGGTCACCACCCATCTGGAAAAGTTGCCCACCCTGTATATATATATATACTGTATTGCCTTGTGTAATTGCTGCTGTTCTCCTAAATCTAACGTTGTTTCTCCTTTCTCCATCCCTGAGATATGGCCCCCTCTACCCTGTATATAATTCTTTTTTTAGCCAAATGGGTGTGGTCCTCAAATATATTTCTATGGGTGTGTTCTTTAATAACACTCCCAGTTGGCTAAAAAAAAATAGCTTTATATATAGGGAAGAATGGGCCATATCTCCGGACAGGAGGCACGGGAACAAGAGAAAAACATTGCCGGATTCAGGAGAACAGCGACATTAACGCCTGGGTATATAAAAAGAAAAACATTTATAGCAAGAGACATGTGCTTTTCTATGCACAAGCCATACATATGTGTTGACATTTTCATCCCTTGTCATACAATATTTGCCCTCCAAGCGGAGTGGAACGTGATTTAGGCTGATAAGTATGTCAATTGCAGCTGTTCTGGCTCCCCGTAGACAACCAAACCCATCCTAAATGGGCTCATGCGCGTCCATTATCTTACTATATAAACAGGGCGTGCTCCTGACCTTGGTGCTGATTGTTATGATCAATCTTCTCTGATTTAAACTCCTATGGACAAGCCAGGCACTGATACCATATGTCTTCATTTTCTGCACATTGTTACATACAAGTTCTCCTCATTTGTTTCTTTGCTCTTTCTGCTATTAAAGAGAATTTGTCAGCAGGTTTTTGCCGTGTCATCTAAAGACAGCAGGCTGTAAAGGTACCTTTACACGCCGCTACAACAGGATGGATACAACCCGCTACTTCACGTGCACGAGCACGCCCAAACGGTTATAAACGGGAAACGCACCCTCTTCACACGCCGCCACAAGGTGCGCTACGCTACGTTACATCTATAGCTAGCTACATCGCCGGGTGTCTCAAGTAGCCATCTGTAGCTCATCTTACCTCATTTACACACCGCTACAACAAGCTAATATGGGCGGACCTGGTGCAGCAGGGACAACACATAGGCGTGCCACAATTGTGGAGTACGAGACGTCCGTACACTGATAGGACAAAGCAAGAAACCCATGATTGGCCAGGCATCGCAGGAGGCTGTTTAATACATGACGCTCGAGCAATTGTGTAGTGTGACTGGTCAGCTCCTTAAATATGCCGCCCTATGCAGCGACAACCAATCGTAACGCAGGAGCTTCCTCCAATTATCGCTGAAGGGGCGCGGTATCCCGGAACCTGTGTCACGCCCCAGCTACATACCAGCTACATAGCCTGGTGTATAGACATCCCTTCTGTAGCTTCTTTACACGCCAATACAGCTCGCTGCAATCGGCTTTGTAGCCACCTGTTTCAGAGCAGTGCTCGGAAACAGATGTATCTGTTGCCGGCTGCCTCCTACCGTCTTCACACGCCGCTACTACGGGCTATATTAACGACGCAAGCTACAATCGTAGCCTGTAGCGGGTTGTATCCATCCTGTTGTAGCGGCGTGTAAAGGTACCTTAAGGGTTACCACAAAGAATTTAGCAATGTCCCAACATAAATTGTGTTGTTTACCTGCAATGTTTGTTTTAGCGCAAGTAGCTTATCATTGCTCATCGATGCTCGGACAATGGCAGCCCATGTCTGGCACATCGCCTGCTGTGATTAGCAGCATACTCAAACTTCAGGCAAGATTCTCAGTAGAGTTGACAGCTCTTCTAAAAAGAATCTGTCGGCAGGTTTTTGCTATGTAAGCTGAAGACAGCACGCTGTAAGAGTTAAAATATAGAATTCAGCCTTGTGATTCTTATCACACTGTGTGATGTTTGTTTTAGCTTCTGGAGATTACTAGGTCAGATAGAGGTCAGCTAGTATAGACACGTCCCCTGCTGTGATTAGCAGCTCACTGTCTATAGACACTGTATGCAGAGCCTGGTGTGGGTGGAGGAAGTTCTCTGAGCTCTTCTGAATGGCTAAATCTACAGACTCTGATTGTGTCAGAACGGCTGCACCCAGCAAACTGGAACTAGCTTCATTGGTAGAATCCAGTGCCTGTTGTACTACACAGTTTCTTTGTCTGATTTTAAGTCCATTCGGTGAACAATCTAAATTAAATTGTACATGTCTCAAAAGGCATGTGGTTAGGACTGGTAAGCGTGAGAGCCCTTGACCGTGGGTTACCGGCTTACGTTTTTTGGCCAAAATACCAACAAACACCTCACATTTTTCATCTTTAGTGTTTTATTGCATTTTTTTTTATCTGCAGTTTGAGGCTGAGCCCTCTGGGGGGCTTCTGTCGTTTTGTGAGGCATGTAATCAGTGCGGAACAGCCCGCCTGATCTAATAGAAGGGCGTGACCAATAGGCTGCTCTGACACTATGCCTTGCATGCACCGTGAATGGCAGAGCCCTTGGTAACCTCGTGTCTTTAGATGCCACCATTCACCTCCCTGACAGCATGGTCGGACGCTGGTGCCACAACCGCCCCCACTGTGGGTTGCAGGTGATTGAGTACCGGCATACAGACACCTGTGTTGCCTCCAGAGGAGCTGGCAGCCGCTGCTAAGTGCAATGGGTATTTACCTGGCAAATTTTTGGTGAGTTTCTTTGTCTGATTTTAAGTCCTATTCGGTGAACTGTTGTACTACACAGCCGGCACCTGCCCTGTAGATCAAGCTCAGCTCCTGTGACAGAACATCTCCAAATACATCTCCTACTGAATAGCAATCATACTAGGCTGAGTTCACATGTCCATTATTCATCTACTGATACAGATCCAGCACAATAGATGGTAATGTGACCTTTTTTTTTGGGGGGGGACCGGCAGTGTACACATTTTTGGGGGGGGGGATCCGACAGTGTGCACTTTTTTGGAGGGATTTGGCAGTGTGCACTTTTTGGGGTGAGATCTGGTAGTGTGCTTTTTTGGGGTGGGATCTGGCAGGGTGAACTTTTTTTCCTTTGGATCCAGCAGGGTGCACTTTTTGGGGGGGAATCTGGCAGTGTGCAGTATTTTGGGGGGAATATGGCAGTGTGCACTATTTTGAGGTGAATCCAGCTGTGTGTACTATTTGGGGGGGGGGGGAATCCCAAAGTGAAGTTTTTTGGGGTGAGAACCGGCAGTGTGCACTATTTTGGGGGGAATTCGGCTGTGTGCACTATTTTGGGGGGGGGATCCAACAGGACGCAGTTTTTTTGGGTGAGATCTTGCAGTGTGCACTCTTTTTTTCTTTTGGATCCGGCAGTGTGCACTCTTTTTTTTCCTTTGGATCCGGCAGGGTGCACTCTTTTTTCTTTTGGATCCGGCAGTGTGCACTCTTTTTTTCCTTTGGATCCAGCAGTGTGCACTCTTTTTTTTCCTTTGGATCCGGCAGGGTGCACTCTTTTTTTCTTTTGGATCCGGCAGTGTGCACTCTTTTTTTTCCTTTGGATCCGGCAGGGTGCACTCTTTTTTTCTTTTGGATCCGGCAGTGTGCACTCTTTTTTTTCCTTTGGATCCGGCAGGGTGCACTCTTTTTTTCTTTTGGATCCGGCAGTGTGCACTCTTTTTTTCCTTTGGATCCAGCAGTGTGCACTCTTTTTTTTCCTTTGGATCCGGCAGGGTGCACTCTTTTTTTCTTTTGGATCCGGCAGTGTGCACTCTTTTTTTTCCTTTGGATCCGGCAGGGTGCACTCTTTTTTTCTTTTGGATCCGGCAGTGTGCACTCTTTTTTTTCCTTTGGATCCAGCAGGGTGCACTCTTTTTTTTCTTTTGGATCCGGCAGTGTGCACTCTTTTTTTTCCTTTGGATCCGGCAGTGTGTATTCTTTTTTTTCCTTTGGATCCGGCACTGTGCATTTTCCCACCTCCATTATAATGGTATTTAATGTGCTCATAAAATTAATCTCTGAGTATGATTGTCACCAAGAAAATGAATGAATTACCGAAGATATTTGAGTAGAGTTGTAACACAGAGTTGTAACAATTTTTTCTTTTCAACAAACTAGAAATATTTCTCTTTATTTTAAATTTTGACTATCAGATTAGAATTTAATTTGACAGTTTATTCATCCTTTAATACATTTGATTATTTACGGTAGTTGTCGAAACCTTTTACTTTTTTGAAAAAAATACATTTAAAAAAATCATACTATTGGGAAATTCCTCTGTATTATACATGACTTTTTTGGAAATAAAATCTATTTTTCATGATAGTAGTAAATTCCTTTGTAGTATTGGTGTCTACAGCCTGACCTTACTCACTATCCGGAGTTATCGTTGCACTATGTTAAGGATGTGGTTCACTGTCTTTGGCGAGAAAGTGGGGTTTGTATTTTTTTTTCTGTGCCAACTGGTCCCCGTCCAGGTGTAATATAATCATACATGAGGCACGTTCTGGCACCATCATAGCAAAAAAATGTATTTATGTAAGGAGTAAAACATCGACCACATATGTCTCCAAAAGGAGGGAAAAGTCGTCTCATTTCTTACACAAAGTCCTTCTATGTGACTTCCACAAACAAATGGCTGGACGCTTCCCAGTATGACCAGTATCATGCTGACTTTCTTGGGTGTTGGCAGCCTGAAACAAGCCAGAACGTTAGAAATACAGAATTATTAGCAAATATTTCTCTGCAATAAGACAGATCTGACTGATTTAGCATGGCTTTCCCCTCTATTCTCCTGCAGATACCCATTCCCAACAGTGTTCAGCAGCTGCAGCAAGAAGGACTTGGACTCCAGCCTGGAAAAGGGAGTGGGCATGTGTCTCTATAACATGCCTGAAGTTACAGAATCATTCGGAGAACAGAAGTGTGGAAATGGATATGTGGAAGAAGGAGAACAGTGCGATTGCGGAGAACCTGAAGTAAGAGGTCTACCGTATACCCAAATAGCGCATGTGTGCACTGTTATAAGGGTATTACAAAGCACCTTGTTAAGTTGGTGGACGGAACTTTGCAAACATATGGTGGTAATGTGGTCTCAATTCTAGGACCTGATCCACCAGACATGTATCAGAATTATGGCCGCACAAGGACATAGCCTTCTCTACTGAAGAGGAGGAATAACGTAAGGATCTCAGACCCCCAGGGCTGCCACCAGGAATACCAGGGCTCCATACTGGAAAGGTTTTCTGTTCGCCCCACCTCAACCTTTCGAACCTTTCACAGTCCCACTGCCACTCTTGGAAATACTCCACTTCTGCACCACGTCCTCACCAAGCCCATATTAACAGTTCCCATCATACACCAGATTACATACATAACCATTAGCTTTTGTTTTGGCCAAAAGATTTTTAAGCCCACCATCATGGCAAGGTAGAATCATTTGGCAGGGCCCTACTCTAATCTAGTGGGGGTTGGTGGGTGAGGGAGCAATTGGGTCAGATGGAGGAATGGGAAGTCAGATGGAATGGGCCGGCAGGCGTGTACACCTCACCACCTTCAGCCCTCAACTCCTGCACATAATGTGCAGCAAGGGCCTGTAGTGCACTGGAAGTTTAAAGCCCCTGTCACACATAGCGAGATCAGGTCGAGGTATCGTTGCTGCGTCGTTGAGTAGATCTGACTGTTTAACATCTCACCAGCGAACACATAGTGACGTTCCAGCGATTCCTACCAGGTCGTACTGTTGTCGGGATTGCTGGAACGTCGCCAAGTGTGATGGGACCCTAAGAACACTGATGTCAGATGCGGCCAGCCCCCTCCGCTTCGGCCATACAACATAAGTAGCTGTGACTGTAACTGGGGCCCCAGGGCTCAGCAAGGTAAAGTAATAACCCTAGACCCAGCGTACCACGCAATCTGCCAAGCTGTTTTTACAGTGATTCGGCTGTGCAGCATGCTGGCCCAATACACCAGTAATATCACAAAGCTTTTACTGATCACAGGGAGACCAGTCTAAGAAAACACTGCGGGCAGCTGGCTAAAGCACTCAACACAGTGAATTCCTAGGCGCATTGCCTCCTGGGAAGTATGAATATGCAAGTAGAGTCTGTGGAGCCTCGGTTAGGAGTCTCAAACACAGGACTAGCAAGATATCCTACTCCACACTGATGAGGGGCAACACCCCGAAACAGCTGTACCTGGCCTTGGTATTCCCTTGTCATATCTCTAAACTCGTAAAAGAGCTGGATATTGACTAAAAGGGCCACTTAATATGATGGTTATGGTGGTCTCCGCAAGGAGCCACCTCTTGGCTGGGTCCTTCCCTGGACGGATATATGGCTAGTCCTGTGTTTGAGACTCCTAACACCAGTAATGGCAGTAATGCTCTGATTACGGCCCTGTTGACCCCAATGCAGAATCAGTAACGGTTTGTAAAACTAGTGTCTTCTTATCTGGCAGGCGAAATATATGGTCTTCTGAGGCAACAGGACCTGGGTGTAAATGTTACCTCTGTACACCCAATAGTTATGCCAATGCAATACAGATACAACTGAGCCATCAACTTACTTATATAAATTATCGCACATACAACTCAACCTCTTCTTACCCAGATAAGATTTCTGAGCAGCCATTGAAATGTTCTACCAATCTATTGTGGCAAGTGCAATCTTTGCTGCAATAATATGCTGGGGTAGTAGTGTGCGCACAGCTGACGCTAATAAACTGAATAAACTTATCAAGAAGGCTAGTGCGGCGGTGGGTCTACAACTTAGGACTTTCGAGGAGGTATTAGAGGATAGAATTAATAAGAAATGCAAGGCTATAATGAGCAACAATACACACCCGCTCTCTGAACTGTTTGCGAAGCAAAAGAGCACATTCAGCAAGCGTCTAATCCAACTAAGTGTAAAAAGGAAAGATACAGGAAATCGTTTGTTCCGACAGCTGTGGGATGTTTAACAAATGTATAAGTGTAAAGCATCCCAAGACTAAGTGAAGTTCTAAGGGTATGGGGGAATAGGTGAGGTACATGTACCAGTCTACCCACATCTGCTGTCTATATAGACTTATTTTGTAAAGTGTGTAATGTTCTTGATCTTTGTTCTGCTGCTGTAATACTGTAATTTCCTCCGGGATCAATAAAGTTTATCTTATCTTATCTTATCTTTGTAAGTACCTAAATCCAAAAAATCTTTGGGACTGGATGTTTTCCTCCATAAGGTTATTTTTATTATGTCACAGCCTATACAGGATTAGAATGCAATGTTTCAGCCACTTAGAATATGGATACTGTATTGGTTCCTTTTTATATTCGATTTGAAAAAGGCCCTATGTGGCCAAAACATTGCTTTATAATCCTGTATAGTTGTGACATAATAAAGATAACTTTAAGGAAGAGAACATCCGGTGCCTTGGGTTTTTGGAATTTAGCAGTTTGGCAATATTGTGGGGAGCTGAACCAAGATTGCACAGACCTAGATATGTCACTACCTACTTATAAAGTGATTGCCTGGTACGTAAGTGGCAATTCTAAATATCTTAATCACGACCCTTAATTGGAATCGGGGGAATTTTTTCCTTCCACATTGTAGAAAAAAATTTGTAAAGGTTGATGACCTTTATTTCATGTTACATAACATAGTTAAGGCAGACGTTGACACGTTTCGACTAACACAGTCTTAATTGTTACGACTAAGAGCATGTAAGTCGAAACATGCCAACGTCTGCCGTGTCATACCTTAACTTTGTAATGTAACATGAAATAAAGGTTATCAATTATTACAGACTCCAAATTTCTTTCTACATCGTGCATGGACTTACCCATAATTGGTTTGGTGGAGCTCCAATGGAGATATGACAAAAATGAATTGAATCAGCGGTGAGTGTGCCATTTCTGTTATGGATCATTTCCTTGTTCAATGTGACAACAATTTTAACATTTAGTAGCGTTCCAAACATATTACCTTGCAAGAAAAGTTGTCTCCACCGACCACAGGAGATAAGGGTCTTAAAACTTCACATTTATTGCGCCTTCACGTTAAAAGTATAGACTTGAAGAAGGAGGCAATCCCAGTGCAAGGAACAAATCCTACATGTTTCAACCCACATGGTCTTAGTCAAGACTAAGACCGTGTAGGATCAGTAGCGTAGCTGGCGGGGGACAGGGGGGCGAGCGCCCCGGGCCCCCCGGCATGAGGGGCCCATTGGGGCTGAGAGGTCACCTGGGCCGCTGAGCGGCCGCAAAGCCATGGACCCCACAAGTCGTGCTCTTTTCACAATACAGCCGTGACCCGTCCGATGCTCCAAGCAGACCACAGCTACTCAAGCCTGCTGTGCTCATTGGAGCAGTGGTACGGCTGCTCTGATTGGTCCCGCGGCCGTGCACTGCTGATCGGAGCAGCGGCAGCACTTACAGCCAAAGTACAAGCCTGAGTGTCCGAGCAGACACTGGAGCTACTCAAGCCTGCTGTGCTCATTGGAGCAGTGGTACGGCTGCTCTGATGGTCCCGCGGCCGTGCACTGCTGATCGGCAGCGGCAGCAGCACTTACAGCCAAAGATACAAGCCTGAGTGTCCGAGCAGACACTGGAGCTACTCAAGCCTGCTGTGCTCATTGGAGCAGCGGTACGGCTGCTCCGATTGGTCCCGCGGCCGTGCACTGCCGATTGTAGCAGCGGCAGCAGCACTACAGCCACAGATACAAGCCTGAGTGAAAGAATACGTGGGACGGTGGGAAGAAGACTGAGGAGCAGGCATTGTCTGAGGAAAGTACACAATCATTTGACTGCATATTCATTTTATTCTTAATTTGTAACGTTAGAATGATAAGTACATGTCTTTAATAGAGCGCACACACGTGGCGGATCTGCATGCGGAATTGCATGCGGATCTGCACGTGGATGCCCATCCCGGACCACCTGCTATGACGGGCTGAACTTTGGAGCTCACCTGAGCTCCGGAGCGCATCGATCCCGGCATGACCGCGGGTCACACAGACTGAACTGTGAGCGTCGGCCCGTCATAGCGGGTCCGGGACGGGCATCCACGTGTGGATCTGCATACAATTCCGCATGCGGATCCGCCAAGTGTGTGCGCTCCCTAAAGGGGTTATTGAGAGCAGCAAAATGTTTCAGCACACGTCATAAAATGTAAAATAGAAAGGTAGGCATAAGAGCATGGCAGACACACGTCAGCCCAGCAGGCACAAGTCATCTTCTCCAGGAGTTTGACTCTGCACTGCATTGCAGCCAGCACTCGCATCCATGTCTACCCCTGCAGCACCACCACCCTCCCCTGTGGCCTCGTCACCTCCAGCAGCAGCACCGCAGCCATGTCCCCGTCGCTTCCAGCACCACCACCGCGAAGAAGTGGTTTTCACTGGAATATAGTTCACCACATTTTTGAATCAGTTGCTTATTCATTCTTTAAAAATATGATTTACATTATTATTTTTGAATTCAAACAAACTTGAGTGTTAATGTTATTCAGTTTTCTATTTGACTAAAAGAAATGTTCATGCTTTAGGTTGTACGTGTGATTATTGCTGGTCACCTGGGCTGGGGGTCCACTCATGATGTTTTGCCCCCCTTGTGTTGAACCCCTAGCTACGCCTCTGTGTAGGATGAAATGTGTAGGATTCGTGCCCTGCACTGGGATTGCCTCCTTCTTCAAGTCTATACTTTTAACGTGAAGGCTCAATAAATGTGAAGTTTTAAGACCCTTATCTCCTGTGGTCGATGGAGACATCTCTTCTTGTATTGGATTTCCTTACCGCCGGGACCAGGGCGGCAATGATCAGCCAAGGAACCAGGGCATAACGGGGTGAGCTGAACACGTTACTCTTTAAACATATTACATTAGTTACAGCCTGCGTTACACACCAAACAAGTATTCACAATTCCGCATACTTCAGAGCTGAAATCTCCTAATATTCCTTGATGGCTCATTATTAGGGTTGATTGGATTGTTTGAAACAAGAAGTTGCTGGCTTGTGCCAAATTTTGAATAAATTTGCTGCGATCGCAATACTAGAAAGCTTCTAAGTCTTCAGAAAATACATGAAGAGAGATGGAGTGATATCACAGCTGCATGGCACTATGAGGAAACCTACATGGCTGCGCATAGTAGCATTAGCCATTTCGCTGATGCTTCAGCAATTTGAGAAATGGTGGCGGGCATGGGTTTTTTTCCCATTCCTTGTAAATTGAATTTCAGAGTGTTGCGTTAAAACCGTGAATTTCGAGAAGTTTTACTTAAAGTCAATCCTCCTTGGATCAATTCGTTCATCTCTTCTATGTAGAAGTTTTTCGGGTGACTTGCACTCTGAAAAGTGTCCACTTTAATTTCCTTTAAACCACTCATTAAAAGACCAAAAACTCTCATGATTAGTAAAACTATTTATTTCGGCAAAATCAAACATGTCTTAGTAAACTGATGCCATTTCTAAATCTTGAAGCTGCTGCTTGGGCGTCTTCGGAGGATTGTCCTGCTCCATTGAACAGTATTATTTACAGGCTATATTGGAGTAACAGCTAAAAATATCAATCTCCATTTTTTATTCAGTAGGATAAATAACATGAGAATAAGACTGCGAACTGGGAAACAATTAATTACTGACGAGGGTCTCCAAGTTAGTTATTAATATAGTACTGCCACTGAGCTCTGACTGATACATTCTCTAGGTTACCAAAAATAAATTAGGATCAAGTACTTCTGTAGTCATGTAAGGGGGTGCAGGATTCTACCCATCTGCTGTCCTGGAGAGTAATTATATATGTATGTGTTGGAGTCATTTGTGTGTTAAGTACATAATTGCAATTGCGGTACATATTTGTGGCCACCTAGTGGCGGACAGTTAAGACTGCTCCCCGGTTCCCTTGGTTTAGGGAACTTATTAATAATAATAAATTCTACTCTTTAGGGGTGGGAACTGATCAATAAAAAGGGCCCGCAGTATAGTGTAAGCAGGAGAGCCCCCCCCAGTGGGAAGCAAAGAATAGGTGCTATGTAGAGAAGCCAACAAGTAATTTGGTCAGACCTTCTGGGTCACCCTGGACACTGGAGTACTGGAGTTGGGACATTGCTCTAGCATGTGTGTGGGTTCAACCCTTTCTGTGTTGAATGCTTGTGCTTCCCAAGACTGAGTAAAGAACTCTTGCAAAGCATCGAGGAGTGCATGTCTGCTTTGGCCCTCATGGAGGGTGATTGTGAACTGAACTGTTTCACTGGTGAGCCGGCTGGGGAGCGTGTTGTTGTTCCAGGGCAGCTCTGCAGCCAAGGCTCAGCCTCGCCCTTGACTAGCAGAGCCTCACGCTAGCCACTCAACAGTCATCTGGAGCTCTTACATTATCTGCTTATTTTGGAGCCTTTGTCCATAATTACTTTTGATCCTGTAATTAATGATTGTAGGACTTGATGGGGCTTTCACACTGACCTTCAACGTGTTCTCCAGTTATGAGTTGTGGAAAATGCTGGCATTAAAGTGAAGTGATATAATTCACAGTCTGTAGGTGATGTATACTCCATCATTTCTTTTCTTTAGACCTTACTGCTTGGTTGCATTTTCCTTCAGCACCATTGGGTAATTGCTATATTCTGTGACTAAAGCCAGGATACTGTGCTTCCAGGCATGTATAGTAGTCTAAGACACACCTCCTGTTCCTTCATTGGTTTATGCTGCTGCTCAGTCCCACCCCCTGAAGTTCTGCTTCTTTAGATTGGCTGTTGTGTATAGACACAAGCCTATCACAGCTTTTACAGAAAATCAGTGGATGATATCTAATACAAGGGTTGGAAAATTTTAAAGTTCAGATCAACATCATACATGCTTAGAACATCAAAGAGAATGTAAAAAAAAGAAGACGTCCCAGAAGACGTCCCAGAGCATGTAGCTGTACTTCTGTAGGTCGCAAAGGCCTCCTAGGACGACAGCACTTCTGTATGCTTTCTTGTGTGTTAGAGGCAGACTCGGACTGGCCCTACATACTGTTTCAGTATGTAGAGATAAAGGAAGCATCTCATCATTCATTTTACAAACTACCCAGCGTATTGTTAGGCCGGCTTCACACCACGGCAAGATCCGATCCGGAGCTGTCAGGGGTGAAACTGACAGCCCCGGACCGTAAATGGACACAGAACCGGAGGGCCAATTATACGCTCCAGTCCGGTGTGCAGCCTGATGCTAGACTTATATAGAAGGATAGGTAGATTTGTGATATTTTCATGTACACTGTGTTCCAAATTATTATGCAAATTGGTTTTAAGTGTCATAGGGTTTTTTTTTTGTTTTTTTTTTAATGAAACCCATTGATGGGATTGTGTCTCAGGGTTCTTTGGATCATTGAAATCAATCTCAGATATCTGTGATAATTAGTTTGGCAGATGAGCCCAATAAAAGGAAAACTGGGTGTTCCACAATATTACACAGGCCACAGTTTTCAAGTAACATGGGAAAGAAAAGGGATCTCTGTGTTGCCGAAAAGCAACAAATAGTGCAATGCCTTGACCAAGGGATGAAAACATTTGATATTGCACGAAAACTTAAGCGTGATCATCGTATTGTGAAGGGATTTGTGGCTGATTATGAGCACAGACGTGGTCTGCAGATAAAGGCAGAATGAGGAAGGTTTCTGCCAGGTAAGTTCATCGGATTAAGAGAGCAGCTGATAAAAAGGCCTTACAAACCAACAAACAGATATTTGAAGTTGCTGGTGCCTCTGGAGTCCCTTGAACCTCAAGGTGTAGGATCCTTCAAAGGCTTGCTGTGGTGCATAAACCTACTATTCAGCCACCCCTAAACAGTGCTCACAAGCAGAAACAATTGCAGTGGGTCCAGATATACATGAAGACTCATTTTCAAACAGTCTTGTTTACTGATGAGTGCCGAGCAACCCTGGATGGTCCAGATGGATGGAGTAGTGGATGGTTGGTGGATGACCACCATGTCCCAACAAGGCTGCGACGTCAGCAAGGAGGCGGAGGAGTCATGTTTTGGGCTGGAATCATTGGGAAACAGCTGGTAGGCCCCTTTAAGGTTCCTGAAGGTGTGAAAATGACCTCTGCAAAGTATATAGAGTTTCCAACTGAGAACTTTCTTCCATGGTACAAAAAGCAAAAATGTGCCTTTAGGAGCAAAGTCATCCTCATGCATGTCAATGCACCATCTCATGCTACAAGGAATACCTCTGTGCCATTGGCTGCTATGGGCATAAAAGGAGATAAACTCATGGTGTGGCCACCATTTTCCCCTGACCTCAACCCTATAGAGAACCTTAGGAGTACAATCATGCAAAAGATCTATGAGGGTGGGAGGCAGTTTCCATCAAAACAGCAGCTCTGGGAGGCGATTCTGACATCATGCAAAGAAATACAAGCAGAAACTCTCCAGAAACATCATAAGTTCATTGGATGCAAGAATTGTGAAGGTGATATCTAAGAAGGGTTCCTATGTTACCATGTAACTTGGCCTGTTAGGATGTTTTGGAGTTAAATAGCTTTTTATTTCAGTGAATGTGACCTCCTAATGATGCAAATTCAACAAATGAGCATTTTCAGTTCTTTCAAACATAGCAAATGTATAGAAACTCTACTGTGCATAATAATTTGGAACAGTGCATTCAGAGTTTTTTTAAAATTTTGAAGATTATACTGTTATCATTGGGAGGTTTCTTCAATAAAATTCGATGTATACTTTAACGGGTGATGACTTTTATTACACTGACTGTCATTTGCACTGATCATTTAGGAGAATCAGAAAAAAAGAACATTTGCATAATAATTTGGAACACAGTGTAGTTGACCAGTGGCCCCCAGAGTCAATGGTTGTAGTGGCCCCAGCTCAGTGGTGTAACTTCAGGCCCAGGGGCCCCGATGCAAAAGCTGCAACGGGGCCCCCAATTATTGGAAATCTTTAATAGTAGTAGTCTTTTTCTACAGGCCAAAGGGACTTTTGGGGCCCCTTAGGCTGCAGGGTCCGGGTGTGATCGCAACCCCTGCACCTATTGTAGTTACGTCCCTACCCCAGCTGCCCCAGTCTGACTCTGGTCATAGAGGTGAGAAGCAGGACATGGAAGGGCTGGAGAGAAGTGTTGTCTTAAAAAGAGCAATCGACAATCATGCTCCTTCTGGTAGACCATCACTCAAAGATGGCAACTGTTTAATATATATATAATATGTAATATATATTATACTCTAGAAAAAGATGAAGTCATCTGAGTAGACTGAGTCTTTGTAAGGGAGAACCTCGAAAGATACTTTAACAATACATTTTTTTACTGTTTTGATATAATGCCAGGATTCTACACACTGGCAACATGGGAGCAGCGTCTCACACCGAGGTGTATTCTCCTTTCAGATAAGCGTATTTACTGCTAAGCGTTGCAAAAATGACGAGTCTAATAAAGAATAATAAGGATCTAATCACGAACAGATGTTAAAAGTCTGCTCTGATGATTGAAATCCTGGCACTGAGATGAAAAGAAAATCGTGAATCAGTTCTTATTCCCCACTTATTTAAGAACAATTATAAAATATATATCCCTATCTCCCCAAAGTCTTTGTTCTTAAAAGGATTATGTATTCCTTAACCTTTTTTTATTTTGTAAAACCTGTAGAGAGTGCCTAAAAATAATATAATAATGTAAAATCATTAGTGAGGAGCGGGCACTACATTGATTGGGTACTCGGGTCTCGTAACAAGCATTTTGATGGTCGGATGGGCTCATCTCTTTTACCATGTATAATGAAAGTCAATCCATAAAGATATTTGAGTTTCCCATCGACTTCTATTATAATTGACAAACGAGTCGAGTCCGTTCGAACATTAAAATGCTCATTATGAGTGCCGAGTACCCAAGCATGATAATGCTCACTCATCACAAATTATAACCTTACCAATCCCCTGCCACTACCCTTTAAAGCGAACCTGTCACCCCCCTGGACATCAAAAGCTATAATAGCCACCTTCTGCAGCACTAAGGCTGCATTCAGGCAAGGTGGCTATAGGCTTTTGATGCCCTATATACTGTTAAATATTCACTTATATAACTGCTTACAGTTTAGAAGACCTAAGACCGGGAGGTGGGGTTTCGCGCTCCTCCGACCCGCCCCCTCTTGTCAATCAGCCTGGTCGCCTGCTGCTGCCTCCCCTCACAGTCTAGCATGAACGCGCACCTCCGTTCTCCTCTATGGCGCCGCGCATGCACTGTGCGTGCAGCCTGACGACTTCCTGGACACCCGGCGCACAGCGCATGCGCGGCGCCGTAGAGGAGAACGGAGGCGAGCGTTCATGCTAGACTGTGAGGGGAGGCAGCAGCAGGCGACCAGGCTGATTGACAAGAGGGGGCGGGTCGGAGGAGCACGAAACCCCACCTTCCGGTCTTAGGTCTTCTAAACTGTAAGCAGTTATATAAGTGAATATTTAACAGTATATAGGGCATCAAAAGCCTATAGCCACCTTCCCTGAATGCAGCCTTAGTGCTGCAGAAGGTGGCTATTATAGCTTTTGATGTCCAGGGGGGGTGACAGGTTCGCTTTAAATGCTGTCCAGCACTCTGTTGCAGTACTCCATACTACTTTTTCCAGCTAAACAGACATGTGACTGCAGCAACCAATCACTGGAGGCCACATGTTCATCAAGCCAGTGCAGTACGTGCAGGAATCGGCACTAACCTTACTACTCCACATGTGACATACCCATCCAATCCCAGTGCCAAAATATTGTGACCTATGAATATAATTGAGTGGGTTAAATTCCTAAAAATTAAATATCAATGTACACATATCCCAAAATTGGAAATTCTGAAAGTATTTAAAGACTTCACATAGTTATGAAGAGTATCAGGCCAGGTAGTGGGGGTCCACCAGTCACATTGACTCTCCACTTATAAACTACATGCACATATTACATTCACAAATTATATTCTATATACGGTAATAATATTTAATAAATAAAATAAATAAAACTGCACTCACCATTGCCTAAAATAGAAATCCTTTATTGTGGGTCCAATAAAGCCAAGGCAAGTATAGTGATCACAACAAGCTGTACTCAGTGGACGATGTCCGTTTCATGCAGATACCTGCACTTCAACGGCTCCTGTAGGTATCTGCATGAAACGGCCTTCGTCGACTGTATACAGCTTGTTGTGATCTCCATACTTGTCTTCGTTTTATTAGACCCACAATAAAGGATCTCTATTATAGGCAATGGTGAAGGACACTGTATTTTTATTCTTTTTAATGAACTATGAAATTGTGACTAAGCATGCACCATTTTATTGCCAGCCTGATTTTGCCTTATAAAGCCATGAAGTATACCAGTAGTATGGGTTGCCGTTATTAGAGTTATGCGGAACAATCTCTTTGGTGATACTCTATATAATAATATACTGGGAGTTGGTTGAATAAATGATGAAATGTTTCCTTTATCTCTACATAGTGAAACAAGTGTATTGTGCCTACTACTGATTGTGGGTAAGCGACGTAATACTGCAGAGAGGCCCACCGGAGGATTTCCCGGTCCTCCCGCCGGCCAGTCCGAGCCTTATTATAACGGTGCAAAAAAATAATTCAAAAAAATGAATGATGCAAATTAAAAAAGCTAATAAAATTTATGATCTAAAATGACCTGGCCCTACAGAAGTTAAGCATGTTTTCTTTAATATTCAGCGCTCAATATATATTAAATACAAAAAGAGATTCTTGGTTTGCTTCTATTTTCACAGAGTTGAGAGTCAATTGACTGGATGGGTAATCTGGAGTTAAGTGCTCCGCATGTCCGGAATGTCAATGCGTCTATGCGTTGCCTTAAATCTATAACCCACGTCTATTATGTTTTACTGCTCCTGCCGATGTCTCCCGCACCTGCCGTGCTCATGAGTTACGAGCAATCATTCTTCTCTGCATGCGAAGGCTTAAAATGTATAATACTTAAGCCAACATGCACTGAACCCTCATCATTTACATGCACGGGATCATCCCTCTCCTCTAAAACGCACCATCATTTCCCGGAAATTAATCATATCTCCAATTGGATGAATTATTTCTGATTGCATAAAGTTCTCCAGGTTTGAATAGCGTGTGAAATGCAGAGCAGAAGAATAGAAAAAAATGATAAAAAAAGAGGATTTTTTTTTTTGTTCCAACATCTCATCTGAAAAGGGGTGATTTAACATGACAAAGTAGAATATCTTTATGTTACATCGTTGCCTAACAGTGTGAGGCCCAACGTTACGAACCGCGCTACAGAGAAATCCATCTCCTCCGCCTGTGCCGTCTCTGCCGCCTCTGCCACTTTTACTGATTACATCTCGAAGACTCTTGCAGGGTTTTTTTTTTATTCTTTATTTTTTTGTAGTATCATCTTTGCTCTTGGATTTTACCAAGTAAATAATGTGCTACCAAACTGTGCACAAAACGTATTAAAAATAGCCGAAAATCTAGAACAGGAACGCCGTTTGTAAGAAAGTTTCGGCAAATGCAAACAATCTTATATTTTGTCAATCTTATTTTTATCATTTTGAATAGAAAAAGACGTACTTTACCGAAATGTTGTCAAGATTTCATTCAACAGGCTGCAGTATTCCATTAGAGGTCCGTTGATCTGATTAAATAGATAATTATGACTGTGCCGGTGTCAACTGTGTGGTGAATCGGCCACCGAACCTGTCAGCTCCACAGCGCCTCCTGTTAAACCAGGTCAGTCAGAGAACTGCCTGAGATAAAGAAGGGCCGCAGCTGCCCTGCATTTGCTGGTTTATTAAGGCACCTCTCAGTGAGTGTGGTATATGTCTTCTAGCCCGCAGCCAGAAGCACATATAACAACCTCCACCCCGTCACTGATAGAGGCCCGAATAACCCCAGCACTAATGCTGCACCAGCTCCTTGTTTAATATAAGTCCGGTCCGTGGTCGGGCTTATATCGGGTCAGAAACCAACCCAGGTAGCGTTAAATGAGCACACAGACGTGGGGATCGTGATCAAGATAAAAGAGCAACTCAAGATTAAATTGATATATTTAATCACGCTAATGGTACACTAGATATATTTACAGCTTATGATTAAGATGTTACAAATATTAGAGTCAGATATGCCAATAAAAGGATAAATGGAATACACAGAATTACACACATGTGATCAGTTACCTTAATGCTGATGGCACCACAAGGGCGGCGTGATGCCAGTCTGTTCCTGGGGTATTCTCTGGCTTTGGTGGAATAATGCCTCTTCAGAAGAAATACAATATGGAGATGGGGCAGCTGATTTTTATACATTATGGGCTGACCCCTGTCTCCATCTCGCACATCTGGGCTGTATCACAATTCCCACCCCTCTGAGGGGAGATATAGACACCCAAACTCTATAATCTGCCCTAGCCTTGTCCGTGGGCATCACAGACGGAAGACAATGCTTTCATATTTTCAGTTATAATTTTATCTTCGTCTGAATATGAAACATGGCTATTCTGAGATCAGCCTACTAGCCCATATCACGTTTAGATGGATTATGGTCATCCCACACATATGTAAAACGATGTGCGGTGACCGTCGGATTGTCGCGATTACATATCTATGCTTACCATGTTTATAGACAGCACGACTCATGAGATATTAATGTTATATTCACGACTCCGTCCTGTCTGGGTTTAAGAAAGGATTTCTTCTCCCCTGGACTTACAGGGAAATTGGATGTGTCACCTTTTTGCAAATCCCAGCAGGATTTCCTTTGGATAATGGCTGGGTACAAAGTGTCATCTAATCTCCATTTCCTAGGAAGCTCCATACACCTGGCTAAATGACATCTCCCTAGCTGATTAGCATATCAAAGGTGAGGAAGAGCCCTTTTCTGTGGCCTGTTGGTATGGACCATTTCCCAGAGATGAATGGTCTCTGGCTAGCAAAGGTGGGGGCTTATCTCCTTATGGTGAGATGTGTCTTATCAAATTGCTTTCTGGGAGGAATGGAATCTGGGGAATATGGCAATATTCCTTACCAATAATGCTTATTCATCACAAACGGTATATAGAGAAACTACTTATTTTTCCCCAAATTCACTATTCCTCTCCTCTAGTTTTTGTTCAGATTTGAGGGTATTTGTCCTCTCAGAAACCATGGACATTACCATTTGTATTCAACCATAAAATCTGTTATAAATATGCATTGCACACTTCTATATGGGGCAAGCAGAGGGTCTGTGGTTTTGGAATCCAGATTTGTGGTCATTTTAGGTGCTGCCATCTAGAACCCATGCGTTTTGCTATAATAAAATAACTAGTGATGAGCAAGCACTACCATGCTCGGGTGCTCGGTACTTGCAATGAGCGGTTGGATGCTCGGATGGGCGTAACTCGAGTACATAAGTATAATGGAAGTTAATGGGGAACGGAAGCATTTTTATGGAAGATTTCCCAGAAAAATGCTTGAGTTTCCCCATTGACTTCCATTAAACTTGAGTATTTGAGTTTCACCCATCCAAGTATCCAACTGCTCGTTATTCATATTGAGCACCTGAACATGGTAGTGCTTGCTCCTCATCAACAATGATTGTAAGTCCACATACTTGTAGCCATTAGGGATGAGCGAGCACTACCATGCTTGCGTGTTCGGTACTCATAACGAACACTTGGGCGCTCAGATGGGCTCAACTTGTGTATCAAGTATAATGGAAGTTATGGTGGGTTTACACGTCCCGATATCGGGACAATATCGGTATACAACGGCGCGGGAGCGCGCATTTTTTGACACTTTTCCCGATATCGCATCGGCGGTTTACACTCTGCGATATCGGGAAACAACGTCACTACGATGTGTATGCCCACCAACCCAGTAACGACCATTTAACATGGGAGTTAATGGGTGAGTTGCGAGTACACATCGTAATTGTGCTGTTACACGCTACGATGCTGCTACAACGGCAATGCGATATCCGGCATTTGAAAAGCCCACTCGTTCAACCCCGATATCGTTTTGGCATCGTTCCAGGATCGCGTTGTACGTTCAAACCGTACAACGCGCGAGCGATATCGGGTCCAACTCGCGAACCACGTGACTTTTTGTCGGAGTTGGACGCCGATATCGCGGCGTGTAAACCTGCCATTAAAGGGAAACTCAAGCATTTTTATGGAAGGTTTCCAGGAAAAATACTCAAGTACCCCATTGACTTTCATTATACTCGATACACGAGTTGCTCCTACCCGAGCATCCAACTGCCCATTACAAATACCGAGCACCCGAGCATGGTAGTGCCCGATCATCAGTAACAATGACCATAAATCCACATTCAGGTAGACATTAGTGAGGAGCGAACACTACCATGCTTGGATGCTCGGTACTTGTAATGTGGGCAACTCGAAATATTCCAGAAAAATGCTCAAGTTCCCCAATGACTTCCACTATTCATGGGTACTTGAGTCCATCCGAGCGTCCAAATGCTCGTTACAAGTACTGAGCACCCGAGCATGGTAGTGCTCACTCATCTCTAGCAGCCATAATACACCTTCATACAGAAACCATATGTCTAGTGCCAAAAATGTTATCCCATTAGCATCAAGCAGGGAAATTATTTCAAACCAAAATTTTTTAAGATCCCCCTTCATTGTCCCTAATGGGCGGTATCTTGAGAGAATTAAAATTAACTTTTAGTGAAATGAGCTTTCATACCTATATTTATTATTTTTCTGTGTTTTTTTTTATTTTATTTTTAAAAATAACTTTGGTAGGGATTAAGGATTTTGAAATCTTGAATTGTTCTGAATAAAGGCTCTGATTAGCCTCTTGCATGGATATTTCCATAGCTAAGGCTGGCATCACACCATGTTTTTTGGGATCCTATTCTGCCCATTTTGAAAAGGACAGAACAGGATCCGTTTTTGCCTCCCATGTATCTTTAAGGTGCCGAATTGGTCATGAATGGCCATCCGATTCTGTCAATTCAGTCCCGGATTCGTTTCTCTCCTATTTTTTTCCAGCCTTAAAATTGGAGACTGCACCGTTTTTGGGTTCTGGTGAAAAAAATAGACCAAACCAAACAAAAACGAATCCGTGGCGCTCCGGCGCACATAATATAGGAGTCTATGGCGCCAGATTCGGGAAAAAACAGGATACTTTCCCTGATCTGGTTTTAGTGTACTGAGCATGCTCAGTACACATTCACTGTTCCCTTGTGATGTGTGTGATTTCACTTTACCAGTGTAGCTACATACACTGCTAAAAGTAAAGAAAGTAGTAGTTAAAAATGGAGAAAAAAGCTCACCTCTCCGCTGAGTGTCCTGCGATGCAAGGCATCCACGTCCAATCGCTGCAAGGACCTTAATCAGCTGACTGGCAGCAACCGATCAGCTATTGTGTCACATGACAGCATCAGCTGAGCAGTTTAAATCACCCGCCAAAACCGATCGGCGGGTGGGCGGTTTAAACCACTCAGCTGATGCTGTCATGTGACACAATAGCTGGTCGGTTGCTGCCAATCAGCTAATTAAGGTCCTTGCAGTGATCAGACGTGGATGCCTCACATCGAAAACACTTGGCGGAGAGGAGAGCATTTTTTGCCATTGTTAACCATTGCTTTCTTTCCCAATGTATGTAGATACATTGCGAAAGTGAAAGTACAGCGCTGACATCATTTGCCTGTGCTTTGCAGGCTCGGCTCCTCCCAGCTCTTTTTATCAGTCTGGAGCCCTCAAAATACCGGATCCGGACACAGAAATGGCATCCGGAGTTAAAAATCCGGTCCTGTCCGTTCCTGTCAGTGTGGTCCTGCAAGAAACAGGATCCCCACGGACAGGAACAAACCATGGTGTGAACTCAACCTTAAGAAAATAATCCAAGTGTTGTAGCTACTCTTTTGGGCTACAGGTTATCTGAACTGTAACAAAGTAACTATTTGATGTGTCCAAGCAGAGCTGTGGAGTCGGTAAGCCAAACATCCGACTCTGACTCTGATTCTACAATTTCCCTAAATCCAATCCAACTCCACCAAAATGGACACCGACTCTGACTCTATGACTTTGACTCCATACCCATGGCTGTGAAGTCAATAAGCCACATATCCAACTCTGACTCCAACTCCTCAATTTCCCTGAATCCGACTCCTACTCCACCCAAAATGAGCACCAACTCTGACTCCACAGCCCTGTGCCCAAGACTGGGCAAAGCTTTGACTTGCCTGCTTTGGACACAACATAAAAAGAGAGCAATCACTACAGAGGGATATCATGGTTGGAAGAATAGAATGAACAAGACAAAGACCAGCAACCCAATGGCTTGATACTGTCAAGATAACGGCAAAGAAGACGCTGGTGGACCTATCTAGCCTTGGAGAAGACCCTGGTGGACCTATCTAGGCTTGGAGAAGATCCTGGTGGACCTATCTAGGCTTGGAGAAGATCCTGGTGGACCTATCTAGGCTTGGAGAAGATCCTGGTGGACCTATCTAGGCTTGGAGAAGATCCTGGTGGACCTATCTAGGCTTGGAGAAGATCCTGGTGGACCTATCTAGGCTTGGAGAAGATCCTGGTGGACCTATCTAGGCTTGGAGAAGATCCTGGTGGACCTATCTAGGCTTGGAGAAGATCCTGGTGGACCTATCTAGGCTTGGAGAAGATCCTGGTGGACCTTCTAGGCTTGGAGAAGATCCTGGTGGACCTATCTAGGCTTGGAGAAGATCCTGGTGGACCTATCTAGGCTTGGAGAAGATCCTGGTGGACCTATCTAGGCTTGGAGAAGATCCTGTGAACCTATCTAGGCTTGGAGAAGATCCTGGTGGACCTATCTAGGCTTGGAGAAGATCCTGGTGGACTATCTAGGCTTGGAGAAGATCTGGTGGACCTATCTAGGCTTGGAGAAGATCCTGGGGGACCTATCTAGGCTTGGAGAAGATCTGGTGGACCTATCTAGGCTTGGAGAAGATCCTGGTGGACCTATCCAGGCTGGAGAAGATCGATCTTCCTACAGAGCATTCATCCATCAAGTCGCTATGGCTTGAGATCGAGCTGAAGGCCATTAAATAAATAAATACGTCTGGACAAGGGACACACTGGATAAAGGGAATTCTTCAGGTTCATGCAAGCAATTCCGAGAGAGTGCATTTATAAAAGAGAAATTTCATTTGGGAATTCTTTGCCTACAAGCTAGTTGGGGTTTATAGACGTCATAGTCAGCCCCTTTCAGGACCTTTTTTTTTCACTTTATAAGAATGGAAAAAGTAGCTCCTACTACAATGGACTTGCTACTTTATTTGACATCGCAATTTAGTTCCTTTATGCTCTCACTTTACATAACTTATACGATTTGTAAGAGTTGCCTTAGCCCCGGTTACCTCAATGCCATAGAGCATTTACAATCACCATTAAAAATTGCTTAATGACTAGTTTATGTCAATGAATTGGAATATCATCAAAAATCAATGTGATATTGCCAAGTTTCTGGGAGCCCTGAAATGCGTTGACTAATAAATTAATATCATATTCATCCTTTGATGCCTTGTGGAATACGGCAGCGCCATTTTTAATCCTTTATCCTCCCTACTTTAATTTTCTGACATTATTATTTGGGTTTTCATCAACATCATCAACATTAACAGAAATAAACACTTGAAATAGATCCTTCTGTGTGTAATGACTCTATATAATATATGGGTTTCACTTTTTGTATTGAGTTACTGAAATAAATTAACTTTTTGATGATATTCTAATTCATTGAGATGAATTAGTATTTCTTAATGCCGGGTTACACATACCGATGTTCCAGCGACCAGACCAACGATTGGGATCGCTGGAACATCGGTATGTGATCGCTGGTGAGCTGCCAGACAGGCAGACTCACCAGCGATCAGCCAGCAATGCGCCGACACCCGACGGTTGATGGGATTGGTCAGGGTGTCGGGCGCAGACTGGGGATCGCTGGTCGTTGCCCCTGTCATACATGCCGATGCAGGCGTGAGAGCGGGAGACCAGCAACCGAAAAATGGTCCCGGCCATTCCGCAACGATCAGCGATCAGTGAGCTGGTCATTGCGGCATGTCACACGCAGCGACGTCACAAAACCTGTGACATTGCAGTGACATCGGTAGCGATGTCGCTGCATGTAACCCGGCCTTTAGAGTCCAATAGTTAATTTGCAAGTGCAAAATGATTTTAATCATTAATCATAATTGACCATTGTCAAATTTGACTTCCAATAAAGCAAAAAAAGAAACAACTTGATTTTAGCCCCCGGTCCTCACTTAATAAATGCCGACCAGAGTCTGCAGTAATGTCTTTACCATAATGCTTGGGACGAGCCTGTTGCAGTCTTTTATTCCTTTCAGCAGTTTCGGTCAGTGAGTTTCTGCTGAAAATACTGTTATCGGAAGATACTTTATTAGCTCTGTCAGAACGGGTGACTTTTATATTCTGCGTTATGCTATTATTATGCTGGTGGCGGTCTTTCTGGACTACTAGAAATGGTTTCTTAATCTCTCTTATTAAATATTAATACGGCCTCAAATATTTTTCTTTTTCTTTCGTAAAATTAAATATTTTCCAAATTCTCACAAGTTGCATTATGAATGTCATCTGTATTGAATAAAACCACCTAAATGCATTATTACGTATTAATGTGTGATTCCTATTTTTTTATAGCCTTTAAACATTCTGGTTCCTGGAGGATTTTTATTTTT
Organism: Allobates femoralis; assembly: GCA_033576535.1. NCBI lineage: Eukaryota > Metazoa > Chordata > Amphibia > Anura > Aromobatidae > Allobates > Allobates femoralis. The sequence goes on along the minus strand of JARQOC010000006.1, from coordinate 40,589,040 downwards.
TAAGACAAAGGAATAAAAATGATAAATAATGTAAATAGTTTGGAGCTGTTTTGTCATTTATCAAATGATTCTTTTAATCCTCTAGTGTAGAGGGGATAAGATTTTTGCTTTAAATATAGTTTTCTTGTTTTGTCTAAGAAAAGGGATCTATTAACCACCAAAGAAAGTAGATTCAGAAAAACCCTTTTCAGTATAAAAGGCCCTCCAAAAACAACATATAATTCATATAAAACAACCAGGAGTCAGGCCATAATTGAAAAGCAAGTGCACTTTATTAAAATAGCAGCATCAGCTGCATTTAAAAGTGATGCAACACTGCACACACATATAGGTGACCACATGAACATATGTGATTAACATCCAAAAGATTTAGCATAACATTGCAACCAGTGTAATACAATGGCTTGCCCCACAAAGGGTGCACAGCAATTTCACAAATCACAAGGTACACATAAACAACTCAGTTCATGGGTCAGATTATTACCTATTGGTGGCAGTGGCCCCCTAACGCGTTTCGCCAAGCTTCTTCCGAGGGGGGAAGAAGCTTGGCGAAACGCGTTAGGGGGCCACTGCCACCAATAGGTAATAATCTGACCCATGAACTGAGTTGTTTATGTGTACCTTGTGATTTGTGAAATTGCTGTGCACCCTTTGTGGGGCAAGCCATTGTATTACACTGGTTGCAATGTTATGCTAAATCTTTTGGATGTTAATCACATATGTTCATGTGGTCACCTATATGTGTGTGCAGTGTTGCATCACTTTTAAATGCAGCTGATGCTGCTATTTTAATAAAGTGCACTTGCTTTTCAATTATGGCCTGACTCCTGGTTGTTTTATATGAATTATAACCACCAAAGAACTTGCAAGGAAGAAGAATTGCTGCCCGCACCACCTTAAAGACAATGTGATGTTTTGCGGTTGGAGGGTCCTACACCCTATTCATGGACTGAGCCATGTCCAAAACTCTTAAGGACCCGTCACATAGGGCGACATTGCCACTGATTATATAAGCGACGTAGGGGCGTGGCCTATTGGCGGCGACATCGCCCCTACGTCGCCTCATGTAAAGGGGCGATGTCAGCGCCGCCGGGAGGTCGCCTGGTTTCAGAGCAGTGCTCTGAAACCAGGCCACCGATCTGGGGCGATGTGCACACATTGCCCCATGTAACCAGCCGCCGGCGACCTGACAGGCGACGGTAGCCATAGGCTCACATTGTCCTGCTTCACCGCTGGGGATTTCAGACACCCCGGCGGCGATGCCGCCTGTCAGCTCGCCGTTACGGGTCTGGAGATGTCGCCCCATGTAAATGGGGGACGGCAACGCTGGCGGGACGCCAAAAACGTGTGCGCACCCGCCAGTTGCCGCCAACATTCCCAGCCCCGTCGCCAGGTGTGACGGTACCTTTAAGGCACTTAATGGACTATGCTTTTGTTCTATGGAGTGTTCTGGAGTCCCTACTGAGAAGCACAGAAGCTGTGCGGAGGGTTGTACTCTGAAGAACAGATCCAGATGTCACCCACCACCAATTGATTGTTATTAATTTGTTATGTGGGGGTGTGGTTGCTTTGCAGGGCTATGATGGTCAGGGACGACCATAGTTAAAGCAGGGAGAAGTGTAATCTAGTCTATAGGAGAAAGGGATTATGACCGCGCTCCTGTTCCAAGGAATGCGATTGATTCACGGTTTTTGCAAGTCATATAGTGGCTTATATTTATGCGTTTCGGGATGGGTACATCTTTCTTGTGTGGTGTCTCTGAAGAAGGGGTTCACCCCGAAACACGTAAATAAAAGCCACTATATGAATTGCAAAAACCGTGAATCAATTGCATTCCTTGGAACAGGAGAGCGGTCATAATCCCTTCCTCCTATAGACAATATTACACTACAACACGTGGGAGGACTGTACAGACCGGAAATAGCTTGACCTCTATAGCTGTCACAGGTGATAAATGTGGTTGTGGCGTCTCACAACTCTATCAGGTGACCAGTTTTGCGTTTCCTACCTATCCTTTCTGTCTAAACAGATAAACACTATTGTGCGCCCATTTCCTTTTCAGTGCAATACAAATTAAGCAGGGAGAAATGTAAGGAAATGTAAGTGCTCCTTACACCCCTTTGAAGACAGTGTCATGGTTTGCAATATTATGCACTGTTTTAAATGTGTTTGATGCTTGACATGTATTTAGTCCGACACAGATAGAGTTAAGGGTGAGATTCAATTAGACTGGGAAGTGTAATATAGTCAGACAATTGAGTTGTTTCCTAAGAGGGGAGAGTTACTCAGTGAGGTAGAGTTTGGTTGTGTTGTACCTATGGTTCCAGAGCTAGCAGACTGCCGTGAGATAGGTGTGTGTTCTAAGAATGAGGCTACAACAGGTAGTAAGTAGTGATGGGCGAGTCCTAAATTACTCGGAATCGCTTGACTCTAGCGAGTCCGAGCCTGGGACTCTCTACTCGTTGCGAGTCTAGCAAGTCCAATGTTAATGAATGGGGAAGCGAGTAATAGCGAGTAATGTGCGATTTAAAAATCGCAGATGTGTCTCGGAAAGCGCTCGCATTGCCGTTTTGGAAACCCTACTCACAACAGTTTTTTGCTGCTGTGTCCGAGGCCAAACTCGCATGTGTTTGTCTTATTTGCAGGTAGGAGAGCAGCAATGCACTGGTCTGCCACAGAGAAAATAAAGCTGAAGGGGTTATTATGACCCAAAATCTATCAGGTGCAAAAAAATAAGAAATAGCACCTCACCTAAGGGTACTTTCACACTAGCGTTTATTTGAAATCGCGGCAGATGCGGTGAAAAAAACGCATCTGCCACAATTACCGCATACCGGCTGCACTTGTGGCACGGTTGCGGCAAGCCCCATACAATGTATAGGCGGTCTTGCGGCAAGTGTGGCAAGTGCGGTTTTGGCACTTGCGGCTGGTGCGGCCGCGAAAAAAAACGCCGTCAGCCGCGGTGTTTTCGCGGCCGCACCTGCCGCAAGTGCCAAAACCGCACTTGCCGCAAGCCCGCCTATACATTGTATGGGGCTTGCCGCAACTGTGCCGCAGCCGTGCCGCAAGTGCAGCCGGTATGTGGTAATCACGGCAGATGCGGTTTTTTCACCGCATCTGCCGCAATTTCAAATAAACACTAGTGTGAAAGTACCCTAAGCCTCTGACTTTAGCTATTAGGAAAGTTGAGTGAGTAAGCTAAGCTATGAGGTCAGTCCTGTGTGCACTGGAAGGCTGCTCCTCCCTGCCTGCCTGCCTGCCTACAGTCCTCTACACAGTACTCCTCTGTCCTCCTGGTAGCTCTCAGAAGAGCTGTTTGGGTTAAATATAAGGAATCTTGAAGTTTCCCTACACTGACTGACACTCCCTATGATCTGCTCCAGCATCTACCTCACCCTGCACTAGGCTCAGATCGTCACAGGAATGTGGAGGAAATGGCGGTGGCAAGGCTTATATACAGCCTCGCCTCTCATACATGACATAGGCATCACGATGGACAGAAGACAATCATAGTCCTGCCACAGCCAACATGGCTGTGGCATTACTGAATATGATTGGCTAACATGCTTGTCCATCTTCACAAGTTTTCTGACCTAACACGCTAGGCTGTCTCGGAAGCTTTGTCGGAACATAACAGATTCTGTATTCGCGAGTCCCGAATACAGTATTCAGGACTCGGATTCGTAGACTCTCTCTGACTCGCTCAGACTCGCTGCTGACAGCAGGTATCTGTGAAGCGGTGCAATTGTTTAAACGATTTGGGGAGATTCAAGCTACATAGCGATGTGATATAGCGAGTCTAGCGAGTGAGAAAAAGTAAACTCTGACAAAACTAGGATTGCCATTGACTTGTGTGGCGCCCCGCAACGAGTGCGTCACAAGGGAGTATTGCAGCCGCAATATTCTCTAGACAAAGCAGTGAAATAGTTAACTCAGAGATCCAACCCAACATACAACACCTAGAACAGGGGACCAATCATAGGTCCTGGTGGGTGGAGTGTTAGGGTAGTGAAGAGAACACAATAATCTAGACAGTGAGTGAGAACGTAGTCTAGAACTTGAAGAGAGCAGACTAGAACTTGGAGTGGAGCGGGGGCTCCGCACCCCGTGCGGGCCCCTGGGCCGTCACCGGTCGGGTGTCCGCACCTGAGGCCTTAACCACCGGGAATGGGCATTTCTACACGGGTTCCCAAAAGACTCCCGTGCCCACAACTTACAGCCGGTTCACTGGTACCGAAGCTGGCAGCAGTTCACCTCTGTCACGCGAACCAGCCCCGTGGAGGAGCAGCTTTATAGGAGCACCCCACCACCAGCCAGTTTCCAGTCGTCTAACCAGCGGTGTACCCACCGAGGGACCCAAGGCTCCCCAAAGAATCCAGAACGTACATCATGGATAGGGCATTGAAGCAGCCTCCCCGTACCCGACCTGGTATTCCTGGGCGACGCTGGCAAGAGAAGCTAAGGAGGTAGAGAGGAGGTACACTGCGGATCTCTGAGGAGCACTATCACTGCTGAGTCCACCCGGTCTTCTACTCAACCACTGTAAGCCATGTACTGCCTGCTGGTTACAGTAAAGAACCGTTGCAGAGACTATCTGTGTCCGTGTCTCCTTATGAACTGTCCGTCATGAACTTAAGGTAACCGCAGCTGCCGCACAACATCTTGAGCAGCTCCAGCCCCCGGGGATCACCGCTCAGCCTGTGGGGAGCGTAACATCTTGCTGCTGTCCATCACCCCGGGAGGTTCCGCAGCGTCGGTAGCCCTTACCGAATCTACTCATAGGTGGCGTCACGAAGAAAACAAATTAAAACCCCTTTTTAATCTGTTCCCGTAAGACGACCTCAATTTTGATCTGCACTACACCGGGCCCCACTACCGGCAGGCGCGGTCCACCCGTGACAAGGAAGGAGAAGAATCGCCTGTCTAAACCGGGAGTAACCCTGGCCCCTGGTGTGCGTCAGAAAATGGCGTCACGAACAGGATACGAGCAGGCCCGTTACCAACGGGTATGTTGTGCTTAAACTGGACTTTATTGTCTACAATTGGACTTTGTTCGTCCTAAAAAGAACTTTCCCGCCTTTACACCATTGGGTCAAGATGGCGCCCAAGATGGCGTTCCCGCCACAAGAAGCCGCCACGTGAAGCCCAAGAGTGAGTCAACCCCCCCCTCACTGTGGGAGGGCCAAAGACAAAAGGCGCCAAACTCTTTGTCCGCCCTGATTGCTCGAATCAACCATGGGGGCGGATCCCAAAGACTTTTCCCACGATTGGACTACAAAAGCCCAGAGGAGATGGGAGTGTCATACCTAGACACACCGACAGAGAGAGAAGACATCTTCACCAGCTCAACCAGAACGTCTTACCGGTTGATCGGGTGTGGTTTCCCTCCAAAGAAGAATGGCCAGCATGAGACTCCAAGACCTGATGCGGGAGGTCGAGGCGGAGGCCAGAGCAGCCATAAGCCAACCGGGTCCGGATCCTGCCCTTACCATAGACGGCAGCCCCGACTTCTGGCTAGAGGCTCTACAAGACCTCCGGGTGCGGTTACTAGAGACAGTGGAATGGACGATCCGTAGCTGGAGCGCGACCCTAGGCAGACGACTACACCATGCGATGCAGCAGAGCCGACCGGGTGCAGCTTCTCCAAGCCCAGACGACGTCACCAGCTTCTCGCCCGCCTCACCATCGCCTACCACCTGTCCTGCTCCGTCACCTGAGCCAATAGACTGTGTCATTCCGGTGGAGGCCGCAACTCGACCCGTTCCAGCGACCAACATCGCAACCGATTCCGTTCTTGAGCCGGAGCTCATAACACGCTCCATGGAAGAACTCGATCTCTACCAGGTTCCACCTGCGGAACCCGCGACTAGTTTCCACACTACCGAGACTGTCGCTTGTTTCTCCCTTGAACCGGAGGCCTCCTCTGCAACCACAGAGGCCTACCTGGTAACCGGGATTGAAACACCTTTACCTGCGGAAACAGATGAAGAGGCAGGCAGCCTGGAAGCCCTACAGGACGTCCCTACGGAAGGATCCGCAGCACTACCGCCCCGTTGTACAACGGAACAAGCTTTAACGTCTTTCATCAACGAGCAGCCTGATGTGGTCATCGAGGAAGAGGTCGGAGAGGATGACGACGAGACCCACAGCACCGCTGAGGATTTCGACACCGGGTTCGCTTGGGGAGACAGCAAGGAACTTCCTTCCGGGCACACAGCTCGGGTACACTGGTCGGGTGCACTGCCGACACCTTCCCCTGTGCCGTTCCACCGGGTTCCGATACAGACAGCCCGCCAAGTTCAAGCTTCCCGCCAAACCACCAGCTCCATTACTCATCTTTACACCCCGAGCCGTAACGACGGAGATATACGCCAGAAACGACGAGAGGAGAGTGGCAAGCCCGAGAACGCGCCAACATGGAGGCCCGTGCCGAGGCCCGCCGCCAGCCGCCGCTGCCTGATGAACTCCGCCGTGAAGGTAGAATTTCCACCTTTAATTTAAATACCGGGTGGGGGTTCGCTTGGGAGGTGGGTTTGAATGAGGAGGTGTTTGTGGGGCGCCGGGACGTTGAGTCCAACTTGCCAAGAGGACATCCCGATCGCGACCTATACCGGGGCGATATAATCACCTACGAGCGCTATGCTTGTGCAGATGGGTGGTTTGCTATCCGGGTACGCCATCGTTCTCAGAGCCAGTGACTTTAAAACTTGAACTTCATCAATGACTCTGTTCCCGTTAATCATTGACTGTGTGATCTCGCGGCTACAGCCTGGACTCTAGTTAAAGTACAGCCGACCGCCCGCCGGGTCCGCACAAAGTGATTACCTGTTTCTTTGCTTATAACATCAAAGCATTTCTTTACCTGTTTTTCTATTTTAATAAAAGTGTGTCATATATGTATAAAAATGTAAAAACCTCTGTAATGTGAGTAGTTTGACGCTTGGGGACAAGCTGATTTAACCAAGGGGGAGTGTGGCGCCCCGCAACGAGTGCGTCACAAGGGAGTATTGCAGCCGCAATATTCTCTAGACAAAGCAGTGAAATAGTTAACTCAGAGATCCAACCCAACATACAACACCTAGAACAGGGGACCAATCATAGGTCCTGGTGGGTGGAGTGTTAGGGTAGTGAAGAGAACACAATAATCTAGACAGTGAGTGAGAACGTAGTCTAGAACTTGAAGAGAGCAGACTAGAACTTGGAGTGGAGCGGGGGCTCCGCACCCCGTGCGGGCCCCTGGGCCGTCACCGGTCGGGTGTCCGCACCTGAGGCCTTAACCACCGGGAATGGGCATTTCTACACGGGTTCCCAAAAGACTCCCGTGCCCACAACTTACAGCCGGTTCACTGGTACCGAAGCTGGCAGCAGTTCACCTCTGTCACGCGAACCAGCCCCGTGGAGGAGCAGCTTTATAGGAGCACCCCACCACCAGCCAGTTTCCAGTCGTCTAACCAGCGGTGTACCCACCGAGGGACCCAAGGCTCCCCAAAGAATCCAGAACGTACATCATGGATAGGGCATTGAAGCAGCCTCCCCGTACCCGACCTGGTATTCCTGGGCGACGCTGGCAAGAGAAGCTAAGGAGGTAGAGAGGAGGTACACTGCGGATCTCTGAGGAGCACTATCACTGCTGAGTCCACCCGGTCTTCTACTCAACCACTGTAAGCCATGTACTGCCTGCTGGTTACAGTAAAGAACCGTTGCAGAGACTATCTGTGTCCGTGTCTCCTTATGAACTGTCCGTCATGAACTTAAGGTAACCGCAGCTGCCGCACAACATCTTGAGCAGCTCCAGCCCCCGGGGATCACCGCTCAGCCTGTGGGGAGCGTAACATCTTGCTGCTGTCCATCACCCCGGGAGGTTCCGCAGCGTCGGTAGCCCTTACCGAATCTACTCATAGGTGGCGTCACGAAGAAAACAAATTAAAACCCCTTTTTAATCTGTTCCCGTAAGACGACCTCAATTTTGATCTGCACTACACCGGGCCCCACTACCGGCAGGCGCGGTCCACCCGTGACAAGGAAGGAGAAGAATCGCCTGTCTAAACCGGGAGTAACCCTGGCCCCTGGTGTGCGTCACTTGCATTGGACTCGTTACTGTGTGAGTAATCGCTGGGAAACTCGCAGAGTACCGAGTCCTGCGAGTCCCTTACTACTCGCCGAGTAACGAGTCCTAGCGAGTAGACTCGCCCATCCCTAGTAGTAAGATCTGAGAAGCGAGGAGATTAATTGTGAAGGAGTGTAGACACCGATAGACTGAACCTCGGGCCATCGAGGCTCAGTCAACGAAATGGAAAAAGACCGAGGTGATACGGGAGACCTGTGTGGAGAGGAACGAACTGAGAGAGACTTGCATCAGAAGATCCTTAGTGAAAGGTAGCTTACTTGTAAATTCTGAAAGTGAGTAATGGTCGCCATAATGGGACATGAATTCCTCTCTGGGGATTTAGGGTGCATCACAGCCTGTGACACTCTTAGAATAGACTCTGTAGGCAACCATGAGGAGTCATACTACCGCAGCCTCTTTAGAGGAGACGAGATCTCTCACAATTGTTGACCGGACCATAGTGTGGTATACATGTGTGGGAACAGAGGAGAAGGAACTGTCATGTGATGTAACTGAGAAGTGACCGGACCTGCTTTTAGGAAGCGGATTGTACAAGAACTGGGCTTACTATCTGGTGTATATAGTTGTTAGCAAGTTCAAGTTCAGTAAAAACTATATCTTTGGACATTGGTCTCTCTTAATTCACCATGAACAAATCTGGTCTTGGCCTGCCGTATCCTCTGACACCCAGCAGTCTGTGAAGGCATATCACCTAGGAAAAGAGCACCACCGAGACACACACCTAGCCAGGACCCCAATTTTCATGTAGCGTGGCGGGGCGTATGAGACGAGTACCTCTCCCAAGGGTACCGTCCCCGGCCACGTTACAAGCTGCGTGTGCCTTCTTTGTAAATGTACTTATTTAAGGCCACAATTTTCTAAAGAGCAAACTGCTGAGACTTGTAGCATGCATGCCTCAAATGCCCCATACGTTATCATGCCATAGATGTCTCTATAGCAGCATGTTCTATACACAGATTTGCTACCAACATGTGGCCCCATATTATAGTACCTATTTACAGATTTGACCGTTATCCACAGCTGATTCTATTCACAGATACTCTATTACATTGCTTGGACCACAAATGTTCCCAGAACAGTGCAACAGCCAATGAACCCCTATAACAGTGAGTCACCCACAAACCTCCCTATAACAGTGCATCATTCACAGATCTTCTATAACATTGTGTCATCCATAGATCCCCCATAACTGTACACAGGTTCCCCATAACAGAGCTTCACCCACAGATCCTCCATAACAGTGCATCATCTATAGATCCCCCATAACAGAGCGTCATCCAGATTCTCCATAACAGTGTGTCACAGATCCCCATAACAGTGTCACCCACAGATCCTCCATAACAGTGCATCATCTATAGATCCCCCATAACAGAGCATCATCTAGATTCCCCATAACAGTGTGTCACAGATCCCCATAACAGTGTCACCCACAGATCCCCCATAACAGTGCATCATCTATAGATCCTCCATAACAGTGCATCATCTATAGATCCCCCATAACAGAGCGTCATCTAGATTCCCCATAACAGTGTGTCACAGATCCCCATAGCAGCGTCATCCACAGATCCCTATAACAATATTTCACCCTTAGTTCCCCTATAACAGTGCCTCTTCCACAGATCCCCATAATAATAGTAATACTGTTTAATAAATGTTAGATATTAACGCCACGGATGTAATCGTGGGTTCTGTCAGTCAGGGGCAGACATATGAGTGGTGCATCCTGTGCAGCCGCACATGAACCCCAGGTGTCAGTCAGGGAGACAGACTATCAGGTGGAGCATCCTGTGCAGCCGCACATGAACCCCAGGTGTCAGTCAGGGGCAGACATATCAGTGGTGCATCCTGTGCAGCCGCACATGAACCCCAGGTGTCAGTCAGGGGCAGACATATCAGTGGTGCATCCTGTGCAGCCGCACATGAACCCCAGGTGTCAGTCAGGGGCAGACATATCAGTGGTGCATCCTGTGCAGCCGCACATGAACCCCAGGTGTCAGTCAGGGGCAGACATATCAGTGGTGCATCCTGTGCAGCCGCACATGAACCCCAGGTGTCAGTCAGGGGCAGACATATCAGTGGTGCATCCTGTGCAGCCGCACATGAACCCAGGTGTCAGTCAGGGGCAGACATATCAGTGGTGCATCCTGTGCAGCCGCACATGAACCCCAGGTGTCAGTCAGGGGCAGACATATCAGTGGTGCATCCTGTGCAGCCGCACATGAACCCCAGGTGTCAGTCAGGGGCAGACATATCAGTGGTGCATCCTGTGCAGCCGCACATGAACCCCAGGTGTCAGTCAGGGGCAGACATATCAGTGGTGCATCCTGTGCAGCCGCACATGAACCCCAGGTGTCATTCAGGGGCAGACATATCAGTGGTGCATCCTGTGCAGCCGCACATGAACCCCAGGTGTCAGTCAGGGGCAGACATATCAGTGGTGCATCCTGTGCAGCCGCACATGAACCCCAGGTGTCAGTCAGGGGCAGACATATCAGTGGTGCATCCTGTGCAGCCGCACATGAACCCCAGGTGTCATTCAGGGGCAGACATATCAGTGGTGCATCCTGTGCAGCCGCACATGAACCCCAGGTGTCATTCAGGGGCAGACATATCAGTGGTGCATCCTGTGCAGCCGCACATGAACCCAGGTGTCAGTCAGGGGCAGACATATCAGTGGTGCATCCTGTGCAGCCGCACATGAACCCCAGGTGTCAGTCAGGGGCAGACATATGAGTGGTGCATCCTGTGCAGCCGCACATGAACCCCAGGTGTCAGTCAGGGGCAGACATATGAGTGGTGCATCCTGTGCAGCCGCACATGAACCCCAGGTGTCAGTCAGGGGCAGACATATCAGTGGTGCATCCTGTGCAGCCGCACATGAACCCCAGGTGTCAGTTCAGGGGCAGACATATCAGTGGTGCATCCTGTGCAGCCGCACATGAACCCCAGGTGTCATTCAGGGGCAGACATATCAGTGGTGCATCCTGTGCAGCCGCACATGAACCCCAGGTGTCAGTCAGGGGCAGACATATCAGTGGTGCATCCTGTGCAGCCGCACATGAACCCCAGGTGTCATTCAGGGGCAGACATATCAGTGGTGCATCCTGTGCAGCCGCACATGAACCCAAGGTGTCAGTCAGGGCAGACATATCAGTGGTGCATCCTGTGCAGCCGCACATGAACCCCAGGTGTCAGTCAGGGGCAGACATATCAGTGGTGCATCCTGTGCAGCCGCACATGAACCCCAGGTGTCAGTCAGGGGCAGACATATCAGTGGTGCATCCTGTGCAGCCGCACATGAACCCCAGGTGTCATCAGGGGCAGACATATCAGTGGTGCATCCTGTGCAGCCGCACATGAACCCCAGGTGTCATTCAGGGGCAGACATATCAGTGGTGCATCCTGTGCAGCCGCACATGAACCCCAGGTGTCAGTCAGGGGCAGACATATCAGTGGTGCATCCTGTGCAGCCGCACATGAACCCCAGGTGTCAGTCAGGGGCAGACATATCAGTGGTGCATCCTGTGCAGCCGCACATGAACCCCAGGTGTCATTCAGGGGCAGACATATCAGTGGTGCATCCTGTGCAGCCGCACATGAACCCAGGTGTCATTCAGGGGCAGACATATCAGTGGTGCATCCTGTGCAGCCGCACATGAACCCAGGTGTCAGTCAGGGCAGACATATCAGTGGTGCATCCTGTGCAGCCGCACATGAACCCCAGGTGTCAGTCAGGGGCAGACATATGAGTGGTGCATCCTGTGCAGCCGCACATGAACCCCAGGTGTCAGTCAGGGGCAGACATATGAGTGGTGCATCCTGTGCAGCCGCACATGAACCCCAGGTGTCAGTCAGGGGCAGACATATCAGTGGTGCATCCTGTGCAGCCGCACATGAACCCCAGGTGTCATTCAGGGGCAGACATATCAGTGGTGCATCCTGTGCAGCCGCACATGAACCCCAGGTGTCATTCAGGGGCAGACATATCAGTGGTGCATCCTGTGCAGCCGCACATGAACCCCAGGTGTCAGTCAGGGGCAGACATATCAGTGGTGCATCCTGTGCAGCCGCACATGAACCCCAGGTGTCAGTCAGGGGCAGACATATCAGTGGTGCATCCTGTGCAGCCGCACATGAACCCCAGGTGTCAGTCAGGGGCAGACATATCAGTGGTGCATCCTGTGCAGCCGCACATGAACCCCAGGTGTCAGTCAGGGGCAGACATATCAGTGGTGCATCCTGTGCAGCCGCACATGAACCCCAGGTGTCAGTCAGGGGCAGACATATCAGTGGTGCATCCTGTGCAGCCGCACATGAACCCCAGGTGTCAGTCAGGGGCAGACATATCAGTGGTGCATCCTGTGCAGCCGCACATGAACCCCAGGTGTCAGTCAGGGGCAGACATATCAGTGGTGCATCCTGTGCAGCCGCACATGAACCCCAGGTGTCAGTCAGGGGCAGACATATCAGTGGTGCATCCTGTGCAGCCGCACATGAACCCCAGGTGTCAGTCAGGGCAGACATATCAGTGGTGCATCCTGTGCAGCCGCACATGAACCCCAGGTGTCAGTCAGGGGCAGACATATCAATGGTGCATCCTGTGCAGCCGCACATGAACCCCAGGTGTCAGTCAGGGGCAGACATATCAGTGATGCATCCTGTGCAGCCGCACATGAACCCCAGGTGTCAGTCAGGGGCAGACATATCAGTGGTGCATCCTGTGCAGCCGCACATGAACCCCAGGTGTCAGTCAGGGGCAGACATATCAGTGGTGCATCCTGTGCAGCCGCACATGAACCCCAGGTGTCAGTCAGGGGCAGACATATCAGTGGTGCATCCTGTGCAGCCGCACATGAACCCCAGGTGTCAGTCAGGGGCAGACATATCAGTGGTGCATCCTGTGCAGCCGCACATGAACCCCAGGTGTCAGTCAGGGGCAGACATATCAGTGGTGCATCCTGTGCAGCCGCACATGAACCCCAGGTGTCAGTCAGGGGCAGACATATCAGTGGTGCATCCTGTGCAGCCGCACATGAACCCCAGGTGTCAGTCAGGGGCAGACATATCAGTGGTGCATCCTGTGCAGCCGCACATGAACCCCAGGTGTCAGTCAGGGGCAGACATATCAGTGGTGCATCCTGTGCAGCCGCACATGAACCCCAGGTGTCAGTCAGGGGCAGACATATCAGTGGTGCATCCTGTGCAGCCGCACATGAACCCCAGGTGTCAGTCAGGGGCAGACATATCAGTGGTGCATCCTGTGCAGCCGCACATGAACCCCAGGTGTCAGTCAGGGGCAGACATATCAGTGGTGCATCCTGTGCAGCCGCACATGAACCCCAGAGGTGAGAGGGCCCAATTTCACCACCAAAGCAGGTGGGATTGTGCATTATGATGAACTAGTGGACTGCAAACAGCCCATATATTGTTATAGCACAGGGGCGTCTCCGGCCTGTGTCCGCCAGCGGTGTCCGTATTTAGGACAAATGTTTGATAATCCCAACGCGGTTTGGTGTTTGCCAAAATCTTATCCATGTGATTCATTGTGTGTGTGGATTGATAACACTTGGATCGGAGCCTTTATATTACACAGTGAAGAGCGTCTTTTCTTGGCAGGATATTTTTTTATGAGTTATTAAGCTTAAGGTCAGAAGGGTTTTCTTTATATAAAGGCTGAACCACCCCTTTAAGGACAGTTGGATACAATATTTTCCTGCCTGTCCTGAGTGACCTACCATATAAAGAAACAGAATAAAACAAAACTCTAGAGTTCGCTAGTGATATCATCAAAAAGTAATTTTTTTCATTAATTCAATACATAAAGTGGCACACATATATTATATAGAGTCATTACACACAGAGGGATCTATTTCATGTGGTTATTTCTGTTAATGTTGATGATTATGGCTTACAGCCAATGGAAACCCAGAAAATGAAAGTAGGGTGGGATGAAGGGTTGAAAACCCCGCTGCCGTATTAAACCAGACATCAAAGGGTGAATATAATACTGATTTATTAGTCAATGTGTTTCATGGCTCCCAGAGCCACCATGAAACATGGCAATATGATATTGATTTATTGGTCAACGGATTTCAGGGCTCCCAGAAACATGGCAATATGATACTGATCTGTCCTGAGGAAGGGGCCAGGGAGCCCTGAAACGCGTTGACCAATAAATCAATATTATATTCACCCTTTTAAGTCTCGAGGAACACGGCAGCGTGGTTTTTAACTCTTAATCCTCCCTACTCTATATGCACCACTCTGGGGACTGCAGCAGCCGTGATCTGCTTTTATAGTGGTTGTGACTCTCACAATCACACAAGGTGAAGCCTCTGATACCTGTTTAGGTCATATTTTATCTCTCAGACCCTTCATCCTCCCTACTTTAATTTTCTGAGATAATGACCTTTGGGTTTTCATTGGCTGTAAGCCATAATCATCAACATTAACAGAAATAAACACATGAAATAGATCCCTCTGTGTGTAATGACTCTATATAATATATGTGTTTCACTTTATGTATTGAACTACTGAAATTAACTTTTTGATGATATTCTAAGTCATTGAGACGCTCTATTACAGTATATTAGAATTGTAATGTGGGTATGTAATAAGTTTGATTCACGAGTTTCCCTGCGCCAATCGCCATCATCTTCCGGCTCGTAGAGTCCACACTCCGTGTATGCACCTCGGTCTTGTATTTCACTTTGAAGCATCTTGAAACCCCATAATGTGAGTGTAGAAATACTCATTCTGTGCCCAAGTGGGATTTACGGGATAGATTACTCTCCATTCCAGACATGAAGGAATCGCTGACCGCTGTCGCGCCATTCTAAGACCCTTCTCTGAATTTCTTACAGGAATGTGCGAACCCTTGCTGTAACGCCAGCACGTGCCTGCTCTACCCCGGAGCCGTCTGCGCCCACGGACTCTGCTGTGAAGACGACTGCAAGGTAATTTTCTTCATTTTGAGTAATCTCAGTATATGTTTTTATAATTTAGGATCTACATCCAAAGAAAATGTGTGATGTAGACAAATCAAGAGTGTATGTAAAGCTAAATCCTAGTTTGGAAAGACCAAATGTCATCTGAGCAAAAAGTTGGAAAACGTTGTTGTATACCGCTATTTTTTTGTCTGCAGCCTAATTTGGGATATTTCTGGTTTCTAAACGAAAAGCCGAGCAGTGGGAGCGCTTAAAGATTTCTTGGGCTTGTGAAGGTCAAAAAGAGATAAGCCCCCGTCACCTAGCGAGATCGCTGTTACGTCACAGGTTTTGTGACGTAACATCAACCTCGCCAGTGATCTCCCTATGTTTGACACGTAGCAGCGACCAGGCCTTCGCTGTGACATCACCGATCGTGTCGGAATGGCCTGGACCATTTTTTGATTGTTAGGGTTCCCGTTGGGCAGCATGCATCGGTGTGTTTGACGCCTTAACAGCGACCTTGTTGGTGACTCAGAACTCAGCCACGTAGGTCTGAGTCGTCAGACTAGCTGCTGTGTGACAGGGTCCCAACAACCGCCGAGGTCGTCATACGGGTCGCCGTATCGTTGCTGCGTCATTGAGTAGATCTGACTTTTGTGACATCTCACCAGCGACCACATAGAGACGTTCCAGCGATCCTTACCAGGTCATACCATTGGAACGAGTGTAACGGGACCCTTACTGGTCAGGACCTCCATCTGTTAGGCCCCTTCATATGTCCATTCGGGTTTCTGGTACATCTGGGATCCGATATCAGATACCACACGTTCCCATTATAACCTATGCTTACATGTCTGTATTTTCTCCAGTCGCATGGACTAATGGTTGGCCGGGAAGCCAAAAAGCTGAGAACCGTGGACGGTAGAAGGAGCTGTCAAGCCGACAAGTGTCTGGGGTACTCAGATCTTGGGCGGTCAGGTGCAGGGATGTAACGGGTGGTCGGTGCCCGAGTCTGTGCCCTTGCGGTGACAATCAAAAAGGGGTATTTACAGGGGTAAAAGTTTATAGATGTTTTTCGTAATGCCACCTGTAGATCCGGTGATGGCATCGGCGCTGCTGGGGCCTCCGGGGTGATGGGCGGCAGCAAGGTGTTGTAGCTCCCTACAGGTGGATCAGGGTTCCCTGGGCTGTAAGAGTAGAATGGTGGAATAGGGCAGCGCAGTCTCCGCTGTGAAGACTGGGATGTCACAGTCAATCAAGAAGAAACACGGACACTTGCTCACTCTGCACGGGTACTTTACTCAGGTAATTTGCAACTTACAGGGTATGCAGTTGTTATGGCTAGGGTAGTGGATCGGGTGGTCCTGGCAGTATTCAATGTCCCTCTGAAGCTCCAGTGGTGTTTCTTCTCTATCTCTGTCCTTCCTCTGCACACTTCTTCTTCCTTGCGCTGCCCTGCACGAATCCTGCTTGTTTAACCAGGCCTGTCGGGTGATATGGGACACCTTTCTCTCCCTAAAGGAGCCCAACCCTGTTTGGTGCTTCGGTGGGGACCGTGCAAGTTGGACTGGATTGTGCTCCTATGAAGCTTGCGACTACACTGGTACTTTGCGGCTCAGGCATTGTCCTCTGCATTGCTTCGGAGCCGGTGCCCGCTTTGGACTGGGCCAGGGTGTTCAGTCACCCTCTGCGTGCCCCTCTCTGTCTGGGCCGCCACTTTGCAGGCACCCTCCCTGCTACTTCTTCTTCTCCTCTCACTGTTCTGACTCTCTGACTTCTCGCTCTTTCTCCACTCACTATATAACCAAGCTCTCCTCCCACCGGGACCGATTGCCCTAATAATGGGTGGTCCAATTGGCCCCCTGTTGCTATGTGTGTGTGTGCGGTTGTGGAGCTTCAGGCTTCTATTACCCCATACCAGGACAAAGCATACTGCACCTTTTGTTACGGGTGCAATACCCTTTTGTAATGAGCTGACTAGCAGGGCGCTACACTCCCCCTTTGTTGAATACACTCGTCCCCAAGTGTCCTTTTTCTCCCCACCCGATACAGAGCAAATGTTTTTAATATGCACGCATGCAATAAACAATAAAACACTTTTAATAACGACATTCATGATCTTCCCGTCCGGCAGGTACTGTTTCTTAAACGTTGCAAATAAACTTTTTACTGGTTCAACGGAAGCGAGTTAACTATTGCGGTCCCAGTGGTCACTCTCACTGTCTTTGCCAATGTCCTGGTTACCACTGGGCCGCTGCACACATACTATCACACTGCACTCAAAAAGGGAAAATAAGGAAAATAACGAGTCCTCATAATAGTCTGTGGGTAGCAAAAAGGCATTCTTTACACTCTACAACAGGTTAATTTACTTTACACTTCACATTTACGCACGCGTAAGGCATACCATCCACGGGGTCCCGCTTGTCTCTTGTAGCTCACCCGATCATGTCTATATACTGTAAGTCTCGGTCTGGGTGACCTTTTGGCAAATGTGATTCCACTTCTCTCCTTGCAACAAAAACTTCTTCAATCGCGTTATAATCCTTGCTCTCGTACAAAACCCCAACCATTCTCCAGATTACAGGATGTAACTGTACCTTGTTTCCAGTGCTCAGGGGGAACGGATGTTTGACAACGGTCCTGTGCTCGGATCTGCAAGGCACACCATTCCTCTCTGCGACACTGCCGCACCACTTGGTCGGATAGGTACATAGCGTGGGTATAGTCCGGTGGGTTGGATGCACAGCCGGTGTCATGGTTCAGCCAGTAGCATTCCACGGTGACTCTGATGTCGCCACCGTGGATGGACTGGGTAGCACCCCACCAGACTTCCTGGACCTCAGGTGACGTAGCCCCTTCGCAGTTCTCCTCCGGATCCTCCTCAGAGCTCAGCTGGTCTGGTTCCTCACTCTCATCACGAGGCTGGTCGGAATCCTCCTCTTCGACTGCCTCTACCACTAGATCAGGATCCTCAATGGGTGGCTGTGCATACTTAGGCTCTCTCGCGGGTTCCTCCTGCACATCCGGGTCAGTAGGGTCATCTGGGTCATCTATGGTCTCGCCGTTGTCCTCTTGCGGGGCTTCAGGGCTGCCCGCCTCCTCTGCATCGATGGTCGGTGGTACTGGGTCCTCTCCGGTAACCGGGTGAACCTCTGATTGCTGGTTGCTCATGTCAAGCCCCAGGCTTGGGGTACTCGGGTATGAGGCTCCACGGAAGCGTTGCTGTGTCACGGGGGAGTGGTGGCCGCGCCTGATCCCGTGTCCTGGGGGACTTCTTTGAAAAAGGGTATATTTACAGGGGATTATATTTACAAGTTGTTGTGATGCCACCCGTAGTTTCTGGTGAGGAGTCACCAGCTCCGCCACAGTCCGCCGGAGGTAGATGGTATCGCGGGAATCCGGATTCTCTGCTGTGCGTATAGCTCCAGCAGTCTGCGTGCTCCAGTGCCCGGTAAGCTGTCTGAGAGAACCTATCTCTCTGGCTCCTCTTTCCCTCACCTGCTGCTCTCCTGGAAAGCTCCTTTCTCATTCTCCTTAAACCCTCTCTTCTTCTTCCATCTCTCCTCCTGGTCCCTTAGCCGAGAGACCTAGCAGCAAAGCCCTCGAGGTTAAAGATCTAGAGGTAAAAGCGCTAGAGGTGAAAAGCTCTTCTTGTTCCCCCTGGAGGTGATTATATCCCCTCCCGGGTAACCTCCCACCCTGTAAGCTAATGTGGGAGTGCTGGAAATGGGTCCCACCCACCATCCTAGGGTCCACCTGCAGCTGGAGCATCTGCACCTCTTTTGCAGGTGCAGTACCCCTCTGTGACGCCTGCTTGGTGGGGTGCCACACTCATCCCCAGTTCCGGCTCTGGACCGTCGGACTGCCTCTGCGTGGCCTCACGGTGTAGCTCGTCCACTCCACCGCCTCTAGGAGCTGGACTCGCACGTCTTGGAGAGCGGTTTCCCAGAAGGCTGGATCCACTTCGTTGGTGCGGAGGGAGACCACCTCTGGATCTCCAACTGCGAGCGGGCCTCCTCTTCCTCCTCCCGGATAAGGTCTCTCAGCCGGATTGCCGCCATGTCTCCAAGACCCGTACCCGTGTAAGTCTGCTCAGGTTCTGCCACACCCAGTTCTTGTTCTTTTAAAGTCCATGGGCGGGTTAAAGTATCTGGCCCACCCCCTTGGTTTTCCTTGAGCAATTGGGGCAGGCAAGTAGTTTGGCGCCTCTGCCATGGCCCTCCCACGATGAGGGGCCGAGGCACGCCCCTGGGCCAACATATTGTCCTTTACATTTCTGGACCCACCATTTTGGCCCCAGTAGAAAATGGCGGGAAGAGTTCTTGGGTGCCGTGCATAGACAATTCAAGTTTTTCAAGTGGCCAATAAAGTTCTGTAAGGCGCACAAAACCCGGTTCACGGGTTGGTTCGTCCTGTTCGTGATCGCCAAAGTTGTGGAGCCCACAAGGGTCTGGGGGGTACTCAGATCTCGGGCGGTTGGGTGCAGGGATGTCATGGGTGGTCGGTGCCCGAGTCTGTGCCCTTGCGGTGACAATCAAAAAGGGGTATTTACAGGGTTAAAGGTTTATAGATGTTTTTCGTGACGCCACCTGTAGATCCAGTGATGGCGCCGGCACTGCTGGGGCCTCCAGGATGATGGGCGGCAGCAAGGTGTTGTAGTGTAGGTCCCTACAGGCAGAGCGGGGTCCCCGGGGCTGTAAGAGTAGAATGGTGGTCCAATTGGCCCCCTGCTGCTAGGTGTGTGTGTGTGCGGTTGTGGAGCTTCAGGCTTCTATTACCCCTACACCCCTTAATCTTTGTCCCTACACCCCTTCTGTTAGGGGTGCAGTACCCTTTTAAGCGCGCTGACTAGCGGGGCGCTACAGAGCCAGGTGAGCCTGACTAACCCGGGTCATTGGTGGCTGGACCAGAGAACCAAAGAGCCGGCTCTGTAGATGTGGCCGGGTACACTTTATGCCCCTAACCATGAGACACCCGGTAGAGTACAGGAACTCCAAATCCCTGTAACCTAACAACCGGTACAGAGTAGGACAAAGCCATCGGACTAGGGCTAGTGAGCCAGAGGGTGGGATGACTCACTGTAGAGCCCATGACGGCCAGATCGAACCCATAGCTGTGAGTGCAGAGAGAACCGAAGTGCCCAAAAGGAAAACTGAGGGGAGTGACGCAGAGGAACCGTCCCCACTGCAGTAAGAACCCAAGCCGGTGACTGTTGTGTGGACCCAGTCCACAGCTTGTGTGTAAACTGTTTGTTGAGCCTTGAGGAAAGTAAAAATACTGTGCCAACTCAAGTACTGTGTGTGTGATTCATTGAGACAGTAACTGCAGCGGCTCGCCTGCAGAGCCATACTGTTGCTGCATGCGAGCGCTGGTTGGAGGAGCTGCGCGAGGAAAAGAAGTGCAGCATCCTGGGTGCACAGGACCTCTGCCTGGGGACCCAGCTCTACCCATGGAGGGCTTACCATCCCAGTTGCCACCTTTACCACCGTCCCCGGCAGCCCCCACGGCAGCAGTGGCCACACTGGCCATGACCCACGGGTGGCATCACAAATATCCAAATAAACTTTATTGATTTTACCCCCTTTTTATTTGCTGCACCTGGGACCACGGAGCCACACCACGCCGCAGTGGCACCACAGAGACAGTACAGCCTGGCTCTGAGTACCCCGGCCCAGCAGATGCGATATCACCACTTGTCGACTCTCTCTGTGACAAACTCTAATACTGAGTGGCTATTTCTCTTGTGGACTCTCTCTGTGACGGACTCTAATACAGAGTGGCTCGTACTCTAGCGGACTCTCTCTCTGTGACGTATTCTAATACAGAGTGGCTCTTTCTCTAGCGGACTCTCTCTCTGTGACAAACTCTAATACAGAGTGGCACCTTTACAGAATGGCACCTTCTCTATTGGACACTCTCGCTGTGACGGACTCTAATACAGAGTGGCTCTTTCTCTAGTGGACTCTCTCACTTTGATGAACTTTAATTAGAGTGGCTCCTTCTCTGTGGACTTTCTGTCTGTGACAGACTCTAATAGAGTGGCTCCTACTCTAGAACACACTCTCTCTGTGACATAGTCAAATACAGAGTAGCTCTTGCTCTGGCAAATCCTCTCTCTCTCTGTGATGGACTCTAATACAGAGTGGCTCCTTCTCTATTGGACTCTCTCTCTGTGACATACTCTAATACAGACTGGAACCACTTGTGGAATCTCTCTCTGTGACAGACTCTAATACAGAGAGGCTCCTTCTCTGTGAACTTTCTGTGACTCTAATAGAGTGGCTCCTACTCTAGCAGACTCTCTTTCTCTGTGACATAGTCTAATACAGAGTAGCTCTTGCTCTGGCAAATCCTCTTTCTCTGTGGCGGACTCTAATACAGAATGGCTCCTTCTCTATTGGACACTCTCTCTGTGACATACTCCAACACAGACTGGCACCACTTGTGGACTCTCTCTCTGTGACGGACTCTAATGCAGAATGGCTCCTTCTCTGGAGGACTCTAATACAGAGTGGCTCCTTTTCTAGCGGACTCTCTCTCTCTCTCTAAAGGTACCGTTACACGGTTCAATTTAGTGAAAGATGTTGTTAGCGATCTCATGCAAGCGCGATCGCTAACAACATCGTTCAGATCGCTGGTAAGTTGTCACACAGGCAGACTCACCAGCTATCCGGACCAGCGAGAACGCTGGTATTCAAGGTACACATCGGGTTACTAAGTGCCGCACGACACATAGCAACCCGACATGTGCCATGGTTACCATCTCCCAGTATAGGCTGTGCCGCTGGGAGATCGTTCCGCGCTTCACACAGACCAAGGCAGCAGGTTGTTTGAGTTGAAGTTAACAGGTTTATCACTATGGTTGATAAACCTGTCAACTCCGACTTGAACAACTATCGTTGTTGATTCGTTCGTTTACACACAATGACTCAATAACGATGTTGTTTTAACATCGTTCAAAACGTCACTTTTCAACAATGTTGGTAACAAAGCCGGCCCATGTAACGGTACCTTGAGACAGACTCCAATACAGAGTAGCCCCTGCTCTTGTGGACTCTAATACGAGTGGCTCCCTCTCTAGCGGACTCTCTCTGTGACGGACTCTAATACAGAATGGCTCCTGTTCTTGTGGTCTCTAATAGGAGTGGCTCCCTCTCTAGCGGACTCTCTCTCTGTGATAGACTCTAATACAGAGTGGCTCCTGTTCTTGTGGACTCTAATAGGAGTGGCTCCCTCTCTAGCGGACTCTCTCTGTGACGACTCTAATACAGAGTGGCTCCTGTTCTTGTGGACTCTAATAAGAGTGGCACCCTCTCTAGCGGACTCTCTCTGTGACGGACTCTAATACAGAATGGCTCCTGTTCTTGTGGACTCTAATAGGAGTGGCTCCTTCTCTAGCGGACTCTCTCTCTGTGATAGACTCTAATACAGAGTGGCTCCTGTTCTTGTGGACTCTAATAGGAGTGGCTCCCTCTCTAGCGGACTCTCTCTCTGTGACGGACTCTAATACAGAGTGGCTCCTTCTCTAGCGGACTCTCTCTGTGACGTATTCTAATACAGAGTGGTTCCTTCTCTTGTGGACTTTCTCTTTCTGTGACAGACTCTAATACAGAGTGGCTCCTACCATAAGGACTGTAGGTCTTTTTTAATTTCTAGATTCTAATACAGAGCAGCTCTTTTTCCTCTTTCTCTGTGAATATATGATAAATGTTTATGCTATAATAAGGCAGATCCATTTGGCTGAGCCTGTCCATACATCCCCTGCTCCACAGACATATGCGGTCAGGCTGAGTAACATCTACATAGACTCGTTGAGTCATTTCTTCTTGCTGATTGTATCTGGCTCTGTACAGTATGATGTTTTCCCACGTTCCCCTCCACAGATCGTCTTCCCTTTGTCAGTATAATACCATTAGTCTGTCATGAATATAACTCTTTCCAGTAAATAAGTTCAAAATTAAATCTTGCTCTATTGGATTTGTTTGCGTGTCCGACTATTCCTCATCTTGCTTCCTGGGAACTGATAAGCCCAGTACATCATGACCCTCTTGCATGTGACACATATTATGTGGTTATTTTCTACCAATTTCAGGTCATACATACAAGTGTGGCACCCCAGGGTCCGGTTGCCACAGTGGCATTACCTCTCTCCCAGGGGGTGATGTCATGCCTGGAAGCAAGAAGGGGTCTCCATGCAGGTAATACTCAGCATCCAACACTTTTCCTGCTCTGAGCCTGAAGGGGGAGCTCTCACCCGGTTTCAGGGGAGCAGCAGGAAGTGCGCAGTAGAAAGACAGCTGAACCAGATATAAAAGAGGTGACAAACAGGAAGTGGGAGTGCAGTCAGTGGGAGATAACTGTTGGAGATGGTCTGAGGAGGAAAACAGGAGAGACGTGGAGGAGAGCTCTGAGGGAAATAGAGCTGCGACGGAGCTCGTCCCGGAGCTGAGCGCCAGAGAAAAGGACACCGGGAGTCATGAGTTGTAGGGTACTGAAGAACCAGCAGCTGATTCAGGAGGACAGAAGACTGCAAGTCTTTTGGTCACACCAAATACCCAGTGGCACAGCAGCAGATTAAAGTCCGGAGCCGCCAGGAGAGGAGCGGCACCTGAAAAAGGCCCGAGCTGCCTGTCATACGGGTAGGAACAACTAAACATGCAGGAAGAGGGTCACAGCGTAGCTTTAGTCAGCAATGACCAAAAGGGAGGCCTCCGAATTCCCCTGGTGTCGTGGATCACCCAATTGCTTCCAGACCACCCGGACCTCCTTTACCATCTGTAATAAGTGCCCTTGACTGCATCTGTAATCACCAAGTAAAGGAAACAGAAACTACAACCCTGTGTCCTCCGGTTCTTTCCCTGCATCTGTCACCCTACACCCCAACGATCACCACAGCCCTGTTTGACTATATCATCTGCCCTGGGCCCTGCTTCACCTGTGTCATCTTTGCTGTGTCATCAACTGCCCCAGTGGTCCTGAACGGCAGCATCAGCCCCATATAACTGAATACCACAGGTGGCGTCACATAATCCCATATAAACTATTTCCCCCATTTAACGACACCGCCAGGGTCACAGAACGGGTCACAACCCCGTGACTTCACCAGAAAAAGAGCGACCCGGCCCGGTTCAGAGTACCCAACGGCCCTGGTGGGTGTGTCATAAGCATTGTGTACATTCAGCGCCAATCTTGTCTTTCGGCTTTGTCCAGTATTGCAGCTCAGACACATTCACCTTATAGCAATCCAAAGGACGAAGTGTACACGATCCGCGCTGCTGAAATGAGGATGCTGACCCAAGAATTAATTCAATGATGCTCTTTATCCTTTCTCCTACACGTTTCGGAGCCTGCTGTGCTCCTTCATCAGGAATAGCAGTATATCTTTATATATTCAGCAGAGCGGATCGTGTGCACTTCGTCCTTTGAATTGCAGTTGGATACTGTTTACACATGGAGTATGGATCCTGCAGCAGCTGTATATGCGAGTAACATCAGGTTGTGGGGCACACAACCTTACCAGGTGAGCACCCAATATTGTAGCAATAGCTCAGTTTCCATTGAGATAAGACCCTATTGCACTTTGTTGTCTCCTATTATTTACATTCACCTTATAGACATCCAGTGTATATTTTTTGTGATTTTTCCAGTGACCCTGCTGTCCATTGTAAGGTTGTATAATGCCTATGTACAACATGATATTCCTACCATTCACTCGGGGCTGACATTCATAACAAAAGCTGTCACACCTATGCCGGAGCCAAATATATGTTGGACCTCATTGGCTTAAAATGGGGTTTGTCATGATTCTGGATTTAAAATTGGTCATATACTTAATAGTCATCTGAGCATGCCAATTATGGCTTGATCAGATCTCAGTCATATATGTATGGGGACCTCCTGGCAATCCTATATGTGTAGGGACCTTCTGGCAATCCTATATGTATAGGGACCTCCTGGCAATCCTATATGTATAAGGGACCTCCTGGCAATCCTATATGTAGGGTTCCTCCTTGCAATCCTATATGTATAGGGTCCTCCTGGCAATCCTATATGTATGGGGACCTCCTGGCAATCCTATATGTATGGGGACCTCATGGTAATCCTATATGTATGGGGACCTCATGGTAATCCTATATGTATGGGGACCTCCTGGTAATCCTCTATGTATGGGGATGTCCTGGCAATACTATACGTATGGTGACCTCCTAGCAATCCTATATGTATTGGGATCTCCTGTCAATCCTATATGTATGGGGATGTCCTGGCAATACTATACGTATGGTGACCTCCTAGCAATCCTATATGTATTGGGATCTCCTGTCAATCCTATATGTATGGGGACCTCCTGCCAATCCTTTATGTATGGGGACCTCCTGGCCAGCAGAGAAGGCTGTATTAGGAGAGTATAAATAGGGCCACCCAGGATGTGATAGGACAGAGACAATAAACAATTGAGAACACCTGATTACAGCAAAGCAAAGAAAAGACACACAAAGATAAAATTTCCATCATCATTTGCACAGAGACTGACCAGGTTGTTGCTTAGTAGGGCAGAAAAATGCAAAAGGTCACTGGATCGAGTTCCGAACCCAAGCCATGACACCAGCCTGATGTGATGTTGACGGTTCCATGACAATTGTGTACAAGATAATTGTGTACGGACAATTGTGTACAGACAATTGTGTACAGGCCAATTGTGTCCAAGGACAATTGTGTACAAGGACAATTGTGTACAGGGCAATTGTGTACAAGGCAATTGTGTACAAGGCAATTGTGTACGGACAATAGTGTACAAGGCAATTGTGTACGGACAATTGTGTACAAGGCAATTGTGTACGGACAATTGTGTACAAGGCAATTGTGTACGGACAATAGTGTACAAGGCAATTGTGTACGGACAATTGTGTACAAGGCAATTGTGTACGGACAATTGTGTACAAGGCAATTGTGTACGGACAATTGTGTACAAGGCAATTGTGTACGGACAATTGTGTACGGACAATTGTGTACAGACAATTGTGTACAAGTGTGTACAAGGCAATTGTGTACGGACAATTGTGTACAAGGCAATTGTGTACGGACAATTGTGTACAAGGCAATTGTGTACGGACAATTGTGTACAAGGCAATTGTGTACGGACAATTGTGTACGGACAATTGTGTACAGACAATTGTGTACAAGTGTGTACAAGGCAATTGTGTACGGACAATTGTGTACAAGGCAATTGTGTACAAGGCAATTGTGTACGGACAATTGTGTACAAGGCAATTATTTGTGTACAGGCCACTTGTACAGGCCACTTTCACAATGACGCTTACTTTCAGTTTCATTACTCACCCCTTGCAACTTTCACCATGACTTTTACTATGAGCAAGTCTGAAAAAGACAAAGATGTCCTTAGGCTTGGGGGACACGAGTATATCCTGCACAGGACACGTGATGACAGCATCAAAGAATGGCGGTGCAGGCAAGTCAACAAATTCAAGTGTCCCGCACGCATGCACACATCTGGAGCCGCGATTGTTAAACAGCCGACTGAGCACAGTCACTCTGCAGATCCAGTTCAAGCTGAAGCCAGAGCTACAATGGCTGCTCTGAGGCAAGAAGCAATCAGCTCTCAAGCATCTACTAGAAGCATTGTTGGACAGGTTCTTCGAGACAGGTCTGATGACGTGTTGTCTCGAATGCCCAAGCGAAGTGACGTTGAGCGAAATACACGTCGGGTCAGGCAGCGAGCAAACACCATGCTGACTCCTCCTCAAAGCATCAATTTTGCTATCCCCCAGGAATACAGCGACATCATTTTATATGACTCTGCAAGAGATGACCCCCACAGGATTCTTGCCATTGGTAGCAATGAACTGTTGCCTTATTTCGAAAGAGGAGAGACATGGTTTGGCGATGGAACGTTCAAGGTGGTGCCAACCATGTTCTTTCAGCTGTATTCTCTCCATGCAAAAGTCGGCAACTCCTATCCTCCCCTGATCTACTGCCTGCTGCCAAACAAGACTGGTCCAACCTATCGTCGAATGATCACGGCGCTCAAAGGGTTGATGCCAGGTGCAAATCCCCAGAAAATTCTTCTTGACTTTGAGATGGCAGCAATGTCAGCTTTCCAAGATGAGTTTCCAGCTGCAGCGATTTCTGGCTGCTTCTTTCATCTGAGCCAGTCCATTATTCGAAAGGTCAATGAGCTGGGCCTAAAGGCTGAATTTGAGGCTGAGGATGGAGAGTTCAATCTCAAGGTAAAATCTTTGGCCTCCTTGGCGTTTGTCCCACCAGCCGAAGTAAGTGCAAGGTATGACGAACTAGCCCAAATCTTCCCTGATGATGATGCTACCAATCAGCTCCTCTCCTACTTTGAGCATACCTACGTTAGGGGGCCAGGAGTAGGTGGACGCTTTCGAAACGCAAGGTTTACTCCAGAGGTCTGGAATCATTATGCTGACGCTTTGGCCTCTGCCCCCAAGACCACGAATTGCTGCGAGGGGTTTCATAACGCCTTACAAGCACTCTTTCTTTGTGCTCATCCTACCGTGTGGAAACTGTTCAACGGACTCATTAGTGACATGGCAATTCATAGACTTACAGCCCAGAATGCTGAGGTACTGAATGTTGAGCATCCACGAAGCAAGTATGTCCAGCTAGCTGAACGACTGCGTGTGAAAGTGGCTGATTATCACAATCAAGGAGACAAGCTGCGGTATCTACGAGCGATCAGCAACATGCAGGCACGATAGACAAGACCAGCAATATTTGTAGAATAAGAATAGAAGAAGCTTTGAAACTGTTATTCAATAAGCAATCTTACGTTAAAATCAATGATGAATAAAGTATTTCCTTTTTTTGGACGTTTAATTTTTTGTTTTCCCTATACTTGTCTGTAAATAATCGTCCGTACACAATTGTCCGTACACAATTGCGTTGTACACAATTGTCCGTACACAATTGCCTTGTACACAATTGCCTTGTACACAATTGTCCGTACACAATTGCCTTGTACACACTTGTACACAAT
This sequence comes from Allobates femoralis, assembly GCA_033576535.1. Classification (NCBI taxonomy): domain Eukaryota; kingdom Metazoa; phylum Chordata; class Amphibia; order Anura; family Aromobatidae; genus Allobates; species Allobates femoralis. Next base: position 40,560,962 of record JARQOC010000006.1, on the reverse strand, counting down.
TGTCTGTACACAATTGTCCGTACACAATTGTCCGTACACAATTGCCTTGTACACAATTGTCCGTACACAATTGCCTTGTACACAATTGTCCGTACACAATTGCCTTGTACACAATTGTCCGTACACAATTGCCTTGTACACAACCGTACACAATTGCCTTGTACACAATTGTCCGTACACAATTGCCTTGTACACAATTGCCTTGTACACAATTGTCCTTGTACACAATTGCCTTGTACACAATTGTCCGTACACAATTGCCTTGTACACAATTGTCCGTACACAATTGCCTTGTACACAATTGTCCGTACACAATTGCCTTGTACACAACCGTACACAATTGCCTTGTACACAATTGTCCGTACACAATTGCCTTGTACACAACCGTACACAATTGCCTTGTACACAATTGTCCGTACACAATTGCCTTGTACACAATTGTCCGTACACAATTGCCTTGTACACAATTGTCCGTACACAATTGCCTTGTACACAATTGTCCGTACACAATTGCCTTGTACACAACCGTACACAATTGCCTTGTACACAATTGTCCGTACACAATTGCCTTGTACACAATTGCCTTGTACACAATTGTCCTTGTACACAATTGCCTTGTACACAATTGTCCGTACACAATTGCCTTGTACACAATTGTCCGTACACAATTGCCTTGTACACAACCGTACACAATTGCCTTGTACACAATTGTCCGTACACAATTGCCTTGTACACAATTGCCTTGTACACAATTGTCCGTACACAATTGCCTTGTACACAATTGTCCGTACACAATTGCCTTGTACACAATTGTCCGTACACAATTGCCTTGTACACAATTGCCTTGTACACAATTGCCCTGTACACAATTGTCCTTGTACACAATTGTCCTTGGACACAATTGCCCTGTACACAATTGTCTGTACACAATTGTCCGTACACAATTATCTTGTACACAATTGTCCTGTCACCGATGTTGACTGAGCCATCACTTCGTAATACTTATCCAATACTCTGTCTCATCGAGAAAACTAATATCTTTTTTTATTAGGATCTTTCAACTGAATAGTGAGGACCCCCATTCTGATCAATTATTTATTAACCATTGTGGAAAGTGGCTACAAAGAGTATCTGTTATTATGGAGGACCCAGGACGTGTATTGTACAGTCTATTGATTTCAATGGAAACTACTGTGTAATACTTCATTCCCCTGTGATGGCACTGCAGGGAAACGGATCATTTGCAGGTTTATCCCCCAGATCAAGGCAGATTATTAGTGGTTCCAGCAGCAGGAGATTCTGTGATCAGCCTAATGAGCCTCCGAAACAGATAAGATTGTCAACCCCTTTAAAGTAAATGTATAATCTGAAAATGGCCTATTGTTTAAATCAAGTGTTTAAATGTCTTTTTCTCATACAATGTTGTATGACAATCTAAATTTAAGAAAGCAGCAGCCATTTGGACATAAGATTATCTCTTGTCCTATTGACGTGAACAGTTGCTTTTTCACTGTTTAGAAAGGGGGAGGAGGTGAGCATTGTTTAACACCTATAGTGAATGAAGGATCCTTTGTTATTCACCATGGGTGGAATGGTAATCCTGTCTGTGATGATAATGAGACTGCTGAAAAGTCTTGTGTATAGAATTGGAAATAAAACTTTAGCATGAGTCCTAGAGGCCAGTGTGGAAATTGCAACATTTCAGATTGTTTTTGTTAGTATAAATAGTAATATAAAGAAATAAAGGAAATAATAAATAAAATGTATCATATAATCTGATTTAAAGACTAGATCATTTCCTGTTGCTACGCTCCCTTTAAATTTTATATCGTGAAACTATATTGTGAATGATGGATCCTTTGTTATCTACCATGTGTAGAATAGTAATCCTGTCTGTGATGATAGTGAGACTGCTGAAAAGTCTTATGTACAGAATAGGAAATAGAAGTTTAGCATGAGTCCTAGTGGCCAGTGTGGACTTTGCAAGATTTCAGATTTTTTTTAATATAAATAGTAATATGAAAAAATAAAGAAAATTAATTATAAATAAAATGTATTATATAATCTGATTTAAAGACTACACTGTGTGCAGAATTATTAGCCAAGTTGTATTGTAGAGGATTATTTTTATTATTGATCAACAACTATGTTCTAAATCATCCCAAAAGACTCATAAATATCAAAGCTTAATATTTTTGGAAGTTGGAGTGTTTTTTTTTTTAGATTTGGCTCTTAGGAGGATATCTGTTTGTGCAGGTAACTATTACCGTGCAGAATTATTAGGCAACTTAATAAAAACCTAATATATTCCCATCTCACTTGTTTATTTTCACCAGGTAAACCAATATAACTGCACAAAAATTAGAAATAAACATTTCTGACATGCCAAAACAAAACCCCAAAAAATGAGTGCCCAATATAGCCCCCTTTCTTTATGATGACACTCAGCAGCCTCCATCCATAGATTCTGTCAGTTGCTTGATCTGTTTACAATCAACATTGTGTGCAGCAGCCACCACAGCCTCCCAGACACTGTTCCCAGAGGTGTACTGTTTTCCCTCCCAGACATTGTTCCCAAAGATGTACTGTTTTCCCTCCCTGTAGATCTCACATTTTAGGAGGGACCACAGGTTCTCTATGGGGTTCAGATCAGGTAAACAAGGGGCCATGTCATTATTTTTTCTTCTTTTAGACCTTTACTGGCCAGCCATGCTGTGGAGTAGTTGGATGCATGTGATGGAGCATTGTCCTGCATGAAAATCATGTTTTTCTTGAACGATACCGACTTCTTCCTGTACCACTGCTTGAAGAAGTTGTCTTCCAGAAACTGGCAGTAGGTCCGGGAGTTGAGCTTCACTCCATCCTCAACCCGAAAAGGTCCCACAAGTTCATCTTTGATGATACCAGCCCATACCAGTACCCCACCTCCACCTTGCTGGCGTCTGAGTCGGAGTGGAGCTCTCTGCCCTTTACTGATCCAGCCTCTGACCCATCCATCTGACCCATCAAGAGTCACTCTCATTTCATCAGTCCATAAAACCTTTGAAAAATCAGTCTTAACATCTTTCTTGTCCCAGTCTTGACATTTTATCTTATGTTTCTTGGTCGTTCTTCGCCCTTCCTTACCTTGGCCATGTCCCGGAGTATGGCACACCTTGTGCTTTTTGATACTCCAGTACCGCTGCAGCTCTGAAATATGGCAAAACTGGTGGCAAATGGCATCTTGGCAGCTTCACACTTGATTTTTCTCAATTCATGGGCAGTTATTTTGCGCCTTTTTTGCCCTCACGCTTCTTGCAACCCTGTTAGCTATTTGCCATGAAACACTTGATTGTTCGGTGATCACGCTTCAAATGTTTGGCAATTTCAAGACTGCTGCATCCCTCTGAAAGACATCTCACAATTTTGGACTTTTCAGAGCCCGTCACATCTCTCTTCTGACCCATTTTGCCTAAGGAAAGGCATTTGCCTAATAATTAAGCACACCTTATATAGGGTGTTGATGTCATTACAGCCCACCCCTCCTCATTACAGAGATGCACATCACCTGATTTACTTAATTGGTAGTTGGCTCTCAAGCCTATACAGCTTGGAGTAGGACAACATGGATAAAAAGTATCATGTGATCAAAATACTCAGTTGCCTAATAATTCTGCACAGTGTAGATCATTTGCTGTTGCTACATTCCCTTTAAATTTCATATTGTAAAACTACATTGTGAATGATGGATACTTTGTTATCTACCATGTGTAGAATTGTAATCCTGTCTGTGATGATAGACTGCTGAGAGGTCTTTTATACAGAATAGGAAGTAGTTGTTTTAGTATATATAGTATATTGAATAAAGAATCCTATATGTATGGGGACCTCCTGGCAATCTTAAATGTGTAGAGACCTCCTGGCAATCTTATATGTATGGGGACCTCCTGGAAATTTCCTATATATGGGGACCTCCTGGCATGCCCATATGTATGGGGAGCTCCTTGCAATTCTATATGTACAGGGACAGTCCTGCCAATCCTATATTTATGGGGACCTTCTGGCAATCCTATACGTCTGGGGACCTCCTGGCAATCCCATATGTATGGAGTCCTCCTGGCAATTTTATATGTATTAGAACTTTCTGGCAATCCTATACGTAGGGGAACCTCCTGGCAATCCCATATGTATGGAGTCCTCGTGGCAATTCTATATCCATGGTGACCTCCTGGCAATTCTATATGTATGGGGACCTCCTGGCAATCCTATATATATGGGGACCTCCTAGCAATCCTATATGTATGGGGACCTCTTGGCAATCCAATATGAATGGGGACCCACTGACAATTCTATATCTATGGGGACCTCCTGGCCAGCAGAAAAGACTCTATTAGAAAAGTATAAATAGCACCACCCAGGATGTGATAGAACAGGGACAATAAGCCAAAGAGAACACCTGATAACAGCAAAGCATAGGAAGAGAAACACAAAGATAAAATATCCAAAAGGAATAATAACTAAATTTCAATATATAATCTGATTTAAAGACCAGATCATTTTCTGTTGCTACATTCCCTTTAAATGTAATATTATAAATCTATAGGAAGATTCCTGATTATCCTGCTTACTTATTGTTGGACATTACATAACAGCATGTCAAGATCCATCCAATGATAAATTACATTTTTGTGCTCTCGTAACATGATTTTTGTAATTTATAATTAAGTTTACTTATTTGGATTATTTATAGAGGTTTTATGTTATTTTTTGTATATATAATACTACAAAAATACATTTTTTTCATCCAAAAGTTAAAATCCGCCAGCTTTCGCTGCCTAAAATGAATGATAGGAGTAATGTCTGGAGACTCGTTTTAGACAGTGGGGGAAGCTCTCCCGTAGGCTTCTTCTTTATTGATACAACAGCCTTAAATGAAAACAGACTCTCCCTTCTCTCCAGTCATTTTATAATAATCACTCTCAGTTTTGAATGGCACTCAAGGCTTTCATCCAGTTATGACATGTTTGTTTTGGAGAGAAATTCATCGTAAAGTTTTCATTTTATGGCCCCCAAGAAAATTTTTCTCTTTGTCTGTTAAAACCCTGACGCTTGGGAAAGTTAAAAAGTCACAGCCAAAAAAGCTCAGATCCTTTCCCTAGTTGTATATAGTGTTGGTTTTATTATATATTTTGGTCCTTAACGATGGGATAACAATTTTGTGTACAAAGTTTTAAAAAAAATCTTCATCAAAAAATGTTAAAAATCTGATTAATAAGTCAATATGAGCCAGAATTGTGGATGGATGTCCGCCAAGGAGCACTACCATGGTCGGGTGCTAAGTAGGGATGGGCGAACTCGAACTGTAAAGTTCAGGATTGTACCGAACACCGTGTGTTTGAGCACATATCCCAAGAACAAACTTTCCTGGAAAGTCCGTGATATACCGTACTTCGATCGGTTCAGGGGTGGGGGCTGTAAAAATAAAGCATATAGTTATTAATGAGCATTATCGTACTTACCGGTAAAACCGAGTCCCGCTGTCTCACTAATTGTACTTCCGGGGCTGCTCATTAACTACCAGGATATTCACTACATAGGAAGCAACAGCCAATCACAGACGCTGTTGTCACAGAGAATGGGCGTCTGTTATTGGCTGCTGGAGTAAGCTGAAACCAGCCCATACGTTCGTATGAGCAGATTCCAGCCTTCTACTACAGGCAATCACAGACGCCCATTCTCTGTGCCGGTGTCTGTGATTGCCTGACATCACAGTACTGTAAAAATAAATCATTTAAAAAAAATGACAAGGCACTTTGCTGTATTTTTGATACTCAGCACAGATAAAGCTGAAGGCTACAGGCGGCCACCCCCAGCTGCCTGGCTTTACCTTGGCTGGCAATTAAAATACAGGGAAGCCCAATTTTTTTAATGACTTAAATAAATAATAAAAAAAAAAATAATTACGTGGGCTCCCACCATATTTTGATCTCCAGCCAGGTAAAACCCTGGCAATTGGGGGTTGAGATTCTCAGTATTGTAAGGCGCAAACATTTTATGTCCCCCATGCTGAAAACCGCAGTCGCCTCTTAAAATAACACATTGTTTCTTAGCCCCATTTCAGGTGCTTTTCCCAGCTCATCCAGCGGCCCTAATGGCAGTGGCATGATGGGTAATAACACAGTTAGGGCCAGCTTTGTATTGTCAGCTGGCACTAAGCCCAAAATTCATGGCATCAGGTCAATATTAGACCTGGCCACCATGAGTTTTTAGGAAACAGTAAAATAAAACACAAAACTGAGAAAAAAATAATTTATTAGAAATAAAACAGAAGACATTTAGGACTCCATCTTTATTACCAAAAAAAAAATGCTCCCCCCGATGTAATTCACAGGCGAGCATCTTCTCTTCAGCACTGCTACATCTGTGCATAGAGACACACACAGGTCTGCTCACACAGACGAGCAGGCACAGACTGACCTGGGTGATGTCAGAGAGTTCACACAAGTGCGCAGCTGAAGCCCGGTCAGCTGTGCCCTCGGGTATCCTCGACTGATGTCACTGCAATACTGCCGTAAAGTGAGCAGTTGTCGGCAGTGAAAGCGGTGATGTTAAAGTCTGGGTTGCAGTGCATGAGCCTAGCGCTAATGTATAAGGAGGGATTTGAGAGAGAAACACATAAACCGAGGGTTCATCATGAATATGGAGGGAGTTAGGAAAAGAGCACATAAGCCAAGCATTCATGTATATGGAGGGAGTCAGGAGAGGAGCACATGATCCGAGAGGTCATGTATAAGGAATACTCTCCACAAGGAGAATAGCTGTTCCCCCAGACCTCATCTTAGCCTCTGATACAGCAAGATAAGAATTCCCACACACTGCACTGATGAGGGGCAATCACCCCAAAACAAAGCGTTTGTAGCTTGGGACTCTGATCTGGCACAAATCCTAAGTCACATTAAACAACTTGTTAAAGAGTCAATTATGACTTTTAGGATTGCTGCCTTTATTAGGTGGCGCTAGAGTTCATCTACTTCCTCACTGAAGTGACAATTTGCACATGTATAAGGAGAGAGTCAAGAGAGAAGCACATGATCCGAGCGTTCATGTATATGGAGGGAGTCGGAAAAAAGGAGCACATTAGGCGAATGTTCATGTATATGAAGGGAGTCAGGAGACGAGCACATGATCCGAGCGTTCATGTATATGGAGGAAGTCAGGAGAGGAGCACATGATCCGAGCATTCATGTACATGGAGGGAGTCGAAAAAGGAGTACATTAGCGAGCGTTCATGTATATGAAGGGAGTCAGGAGACGAGTACATGATCCAAGTGTTCATGTATATGGAGGAAGTTGGGAAAGAAGTGACTCACCGTAGCCGGGGGTACACGTAGCGGGCGTTGTTTCTCCTCCAGTCACGGAACCGCGCCTGCGGTGGTGTAGGCCCGGTGGTCCAGATCAATAGGGGAATGGCGGAACAGTGGGGGTGATTTGTCTTCGTGACGCCACCTGCGGGTGTTCTGGTAACGGTACCAGCGCTGTTCGGGTCTCCGGGGGATGGTACACAGCGAGATGGAACGCTCCCCACAGGATGAGCGGGAATCCCCGGAGCCGGGAGCTGCGCAAGATGTTGTGAGGCAGCTGCGGGACGCTGCGCGCTGAATTCTGCAGTAATGCTCAACCACACAAAGTCTCTTTTAGGTACCTTTACTGGATGGTAGTCAGGTACACTCGGACCGGGATAGTGAAGTTGGTACTTATGGAGTTTCACAGCAAGCAGTGTTAGGCTTCCTTTCTCTACTTCTGGTGCTAAGGTCGGGTGGACGTGGAATCCAGCCGGACCGGGCAGGGTGTTCAATGGAACTTGCTTCACCTGGTTAGCAGCACTGAGGGCACTGTAAAAGGGTCTGAGCAGGATCAGTACTCTTCCCTGGGCTCTCGTGGGTAGGTGCATCAGGTGGAACAGGTGGCTAAACCTCCTGTTGGATGTGCTGGTTCTCTGTGAGGGCTTTGTAGCTTCCACAGCTTCGGTTCCAGTAACCGGATGATTTGGAAAGAGTTGGATTAACTCTGTATTCCTGAGAGGTGCTTCTCCTTTCCTGTTATCCCAGTTGCAGGGATTACCACTTGCTAACAGGCTGTTTGGGGCCTAGTGTGTTCCTCATAGGGTGGAGGTTTCACACAGGCAGGCAGCTCTTGTAGCGTCTACCACACTCTGAAGTTTCTCCCTCCAAGACTCTTTTTATAGGGGGAACTGGTTAGAAGTCACCAGTGTAGCTCCCCCTAGAGGCTCGGGGTGAAACCAGGTGTTCTAAGTGTTGTTTGTGTTGTGGTTTTGCTGTGCTGTTACTTACTCCATTTGTACCTAAGGATTTCTGTGGTGCCCAACAGGTGCCAGGGTGCCACAGAAGCACATTGGCCGAGCATTCATGTATATGGAGGGAGACGGAAAAAAGGAGTACATTAGGCGAGCGTTCATGTATATGAAGGGAGTCAGGAGACGAGCACATGATTCTAGCGTTCATGTATATGGAGGAAGTCAGGAGAGGAGCACATGATCCGAGCCTTCCTGTATATGGAGGGAGTCGGAAAAGGAGTACATTAGCCGACTGTTCATGTATATGAAGGGAGTCGGGAGACGAGCACATGATCCAAGTGTTCATGTATATGGAGGAAGTTGGGAAAGGAGCACATTGGCCGAGTGTTCATGTATATGAAGGGAGTCGGGAGACGAGCACATGAGCACAAGATCCGAGAGTTCATGTATATGGAGAAAGTTGGGAAAGGAGCACATTGGCCGAGGGTTCATGTATATGAAGTAAGTCGGGAGAGGAGCACATGAGCTCAGTGTTCATGTATATGGAGGGAGTCGGGAAAGGAGCACATGATCCAAGCATTCATGTATATGGAGGGAGTCGGGAGAGGAGCACATGAGCCAAGCGATCATGTATATGTTGAGGGAGTCGCAACTTTATGTCAACGGTGGACACTCTCTCACTCTCACACATCTTTAGGCAATCCACACTAATGAAAATCTGATTTAAACCGAAATGTCTAAATTTTGGAATGCAAGCACCCAAATTAAAGTAATATAATACTTTACGCTAATGGTTGCCACATTTAATTTAATTTATAATCTCTGGAGATGGACTAGTCACCTTGAGATTGTAGATACTTTTCAACTATTTTGGTTCTCAAGCCCTCAGACGGTTCTCTTCTCTTTCTGTTCTCCATGCTTAATGTGGCACACACAGACACACAAGACAAACATTGAGTCAACTTCTCCCCTTTTTATCTGTTTTCAGCTGTGAATTTCATATTGCCCACACCTGTTACTTGCCACAGGTGAATGTGAATGAGCATCACATGCTGGAAACAAAGTTGTTTACCCACAATTTTGGAAAGGTGTCAACAATTTTGCCCACCTATTTTTGGAGTTTTGTGTAAAATTACGTCCGATTTGCCTTTTTTGCTGTTTTGTGTTGTTCCAATACACACAAAGGAAATAAACATGTATAACAAAACGTGTAGCTGCCATAATTTTATGGGTGAAATACTTCATTTTCTGGAACAATTTCAAGGGTGCCAACACTTTCGGCCATGACTGTACATACTGATGGCTAAAGACTTGACTTTAAAAACTCATCTAAAAGTCTGTTGATATCAGGTTAATTCGCACGCGATGACGGATTCATTCACTGATCCGAAAGGGATGTCAAATACATCATGTCCCATCGTGACTTTCTTTTCCAGAATCCATTAATGGATGACATATTGAAAAATTGAAGTAAGCCGATGTCAACGTGTTTTCTAATCAGTTTAACCCGTTAGAGACAGGAGGCCTTTTGGGCCATAAATGTCCAGTACATGATTTTAAAAAATATATATATTTTCTTTTATTTCCTAGTTTACCTTCATTATAAAGTTTATTTATTAACCTTAGAACTGATATATAATCTTATTGTGGGTCTTATTTAGGTTAAATAGTCAAAATGGGGGAAAACAGTCACATTTTAATGTTCTGTTTTAAGTTACTGTAAATCATTAGTTCTTAATTAATCCTCTAATTTTCCCATTATCCATATTTTATCCTGGTATCAATTTTTTTTAGTGAATGGAGATAGTGCAGGCAAAAATAGATGCAAATTTGTAGTTTTTTTTAATGCTTAGAGTAACGTTCTGGAATGGAATTAAACTTTAAAATGCCTGTTTTTATTTCTTTAATTTTTACTTTATGCATTTTTTTTCGCTACTTATAATAATACAATAATATTTATTTATTTATACAGCGCTATTAATTCCATAGCACTTTACATACATTTGCAACACTGTCCCTATTGGGGCTCCCAATCTATATTCCCTATCAGTCTTTGAAATGTGGGAGGAAACCGGAGAACCCATAAGAAACCCACGAGGACATGGTTAGAACATAGAAACTCCTTGCAGATGTGTTTATTTGCAATCAGTGGCGGCAGGCAATCACAGCATTCCTGGTGGGGTCAAGTCAACAGGTTCAGGCCAAGAAGACGGGACCCATTCCAGATATGTACGCGACTGTCAGACTGGGTCACTGCTGTGATGTTGGAACTGGGTATTGTGGTGTCTCTAAAGCAATAATGACTTCCAGTAATTCTTTGATCTTGTGTCGCTATCAGAACCTAAACCAATCGGGTCCCCATGATAGCACCCGGACCAGAGGCTACAAGACACAACCATGTCTAAAACAGGAATCCAGTGATCACCGGGGAAAGAAAGGCCTATAATCCCCTCCGGTGCCGGAATGCTGCAATTTATGTTCCCGGGGCTCACGTGACTTTGTTATGACACATGAGCTCTGTGACCAGTCCTCTAATGACTTTTGTCGCTCTTCTCTGGACCCGCTCTAGTTCAGCTATGTCTTTCTTATACACCGGAGACCAGAATTGTACACAGTATTCTAAGTGTGGTCGCACTAGTGACTTGTATAGAGGTAAAATGATGTTCTCCTCATGAGCATCTATGCCTCTGTTAATGCATCCTATTATTTTACCCATCTGTTGTGATGTGGAAGTAGGAAAACCCCCTAGATCAGGGGATTTTAACCTTAACACCAGGTCTAGCAAACAGCTATGAAGAGCAGGTCTCCAGATGGAGATTTGGGTGAGTAGCTCCACATAGTAGAGCTGATCTGGAAGAGGGTATGTTAGGAACCCCGGATCTTGGCATACAGCCTTGGTGTGATTTATGTAGAATAGCTTTAGCTGTCATCATACCAGTAATGGGGGTCCCTCGGTGTCACTACTGTGAGGGTTGCAGGAGCTGGATGTGACTCCCAACACTCTTTCAGAGCTGAAATTGGCTCCTAAGATCAGAAAACGTGGGGGACATTGCCTTAGAGCAGGGGTGGGGAACCTTTTTTTTGTCAAGGGCCTTTTGGAAATAACTATTATCATTTGGGGGCCTCTCAACTTGAAAATTCCCCCGCTATATTTAGTGTAACAATCAACTTGCCCCTACTGTGGTGGCTGGGGCTGCTTCTCTTTGGTGTGGCTGTGATGTTAGGTGATATTGATCATATTGCTTCTCAACTGCTTTTCAAGGTTTGCTAAAGCCATAGACATCACAGGAGAGGCTGGGAGTATATACCTCACTGGGGAGGCTGAGACTGGGGCATAGACATCACAGGGGAGCTGGATTTAAAGGGCAGGCAGTCAGCAAAACACGGCTACCAGCCTGAGCATTACGGTCCCCAGGAATCTGCCCAGGGGCCACAGAAAGGATCATCGAGGGCCTTATGCAGCCCACGGGCCTGCCCCACCCCTGCCCTAGGCACATATAACAACACCACAGAGGCTTAATGTACCACTGTACAGGGAATGCCATGTGTGTTATGTTTATGGTCCCCATACACACTATTGATATCAATGGGTTTGGCCAAAAGTGTAATGTGTATGGGAACCCTTATTAGATTATGGTTAATAGAAAAAATTGGAATCCAGCTCAACAGAAATAAATTTTATTTTTTATTTTTCAATAAAATAGTGCATACAAAAGAAAAAATTACATGGTTGACATGGCCTAGTTGACGCGTTTGGACTGCAGTAAGCAGTCTTACTCATGACTCAAGATAAGCCACTGCAGCCCTTACATAGAGAACACAGAAGTGCTCAGTTGCTCATGTATATGGAAGACTCGGGCGAGAGAGCTACCGTCCGAAGCCAAGAGATATCTAAAGTGAACGGCGAGCTGTAGGCAATATAGTGTCTGTTGCAAATGAGTTGTTTTTAGATATGCTATGATGACATTAGAGATCACCCTAAACCACATATGACACAGAAATGCTGACATTACCTAACATTAACCTTCTTATTTCTAAGCTTAAACCAGGTGGGACTCCATGCCGAGACGCCAGTAACTTCTGTGATCTACCGGAGTTCTGCACAGGAAGCAGCGCTCACTGCCCGGCTAACGTCTATCTACATGATGGCCACCCTTGTTATACCCTCGATGGATACTGCTACAGTGGCATGTGTCAGACCCATGAGCAGCAATGCGTCACACTGTGGGGCCAAGGTAGGTGCACATTTAACTGAAACCATTTTTATGATTCGATCTAACCAGGTCTCCCATTAGTAGAAAATCATAGAATTGCACAGTGTGGGCACTTTTCTGTTTTCAGGATCCACAAATGGCAAACAGCTCAGTCGCCATCCAGATGAGCGACATTAAGAAGCTTTTCTCAAGGTGTCGTCACAACCAATTAAAATATAAAGATCAGGGAGGGTCTTCCTAAAAAGTAGAGTGCCCCTCTAACTTGCCAATTTTAGTCCTATTTTTTTTAGTCATTTCAAAATCCCTGATATTGTAAAGTTTAGTTTAACCGTCCATGGTGATCTAGGGGAGTAAATGGTGAACGGTAAATTGTAGCTGTTCCTACAAGTCTCCATAATAAATAGGCAAAATGAATACTGTACTGATGGAACACTACCATTGTTGACCCAATAGTAAATCAGATCTTCTTACTAAATTAGTAGGCTGCCAAGCACCACTCCACTCATGTCCTCTGCCTCCTTGTACGGAGCTCACTCTGTGCAGGGATATCGCCGCTCCCGCTTACTGGCTTCCAAGCCGCTACCCAGGACTCTGCGGTGCACTTCCGGGTTACGAGATACACATCCAGTGGCACAAACAAAGAATGGCAGCACTCACCGGTCCTGGGTGAAGAAGAAATATTCTTTATTCCATAGCGGGTTGGTGGTTGTGTACAGGGGGTATGGGGAGGAGGATGGGGGGTCCTCAGTAACGACAGGCTATTTTGCGCCTCCTGTTGGTGCTTCTACGGGTAAATCAGATCTTCCTCAAGGCTTGGTTCCTCCATCCCTCTACTCAAGTGAAAAATAGAAACTGTTACTACACTTCTAGGGATTATCCGAACATGGCAAATTATCACCTAACCCCTTGCACCCCTCCATTCCTTACCTTTTAAAGGAATCTGTCATCAGGTTTTTCCTATGTAATCTGAAGACTACATGCAGTAGGGGTTAATAAAGAGATTTGAGGGATGTGTCTCTTATCTGACTGGTGCTGTTGTTTACCTTCAATATTTGTTTTAGCTTCAGGAGATTAACGTTGCCGGACTAGATCAGCTAGAGTTCAGTCTGGCACACACCCTGCTGCGATTAGCAGCTCACTGTCTATAGACTTTGTATAGAGTACTCAGCTTTGTCTGCTACATGTTAAATCTAAAACCTTTGATTGTGTCGGAACCGCTGCATCCCGTAAACTGTGATACATCGCTGGATTCAGGGTCTCTTTCCCTTCATCATGTTGCTCTCAGATGAGGTAGCAAAGACCCGATGACAGATTCTCTTTAAGGGTTGTCTTATAAGATAACCTCATCCATGTGCCATATCAGTACATATGGACATTATGGAGAGGGGGAGCCAGACTGAAGAGGAGAATTGAGCCAAGCTTGACGAAACAAAGAAGTTCCAGCGGCACGCCTCAAGAGTAAAAACTTTGTAAAATTATCAGTACATACCATAGCAGTTACTTGGAGAAAAGGGAGTGACAGGTTGCAAACAGGCTGACGGCCGTTTCGCTTGTATATGCTTTAACGGGTCCACATGAAGTACTACATGTTTGCTGTAAGGGAAATTTCAGATCCGATGAGGCTTCCCATTGAGGAAACATTGATTGATTCCAATGGTCATAGTCAGAAAGTCTTACGAGACACAACCCCTGTAAAAGGAGTATATTATATACCCTCCCAAACTATGCAGGTCTTTGAAAGCTAAATACATGACCACCTATATATCTTCTGCATTACCGAGAAATCAGTGTTTTAATACATATCCAAATGTGGCCTCAAGTGCTTTGGGCGTGACGGAGCACTTAACAAGCACCTGCCTTCCCAAGTTGTTCCTCACCCATCACCAACCTCTTTAGCTTGAGGTGGATACCAGGAGCATTGGATGTGCTAGAGACTCTTGCCCTTCATATTTGTAGAGAAGATTTCCCCTTATAGTTGAGAAAAATCACGGGGGACACTTTTAAAGAGAAGCTTTCAGCTTTTTTGAAACATAATTGTATAAATTATAAATTCCCGTTCTGGATCATCCAACCTGTTATGGGTCAGACTTCTGTATCCATCCCGGAAGTATAGGAATAAGGGTGGTTTCACACTGGCGTTTTTCAGTATCCATGTGAATCCAACTGAAACTAGATGCACCCGTGTCCGTTTTTGGTTGACTTGAGGGTGCATCCAGTTGGGGCCACAGGAACTTGAGGGTGTATCCAGTTCTTTATAGTTCCCCCTGATCCAGGTGTTCACAGTTTTTGCACTGAGATCAAAATCGCATTATGGAGCAATTTTGGTCTCCGCGACAAATCTGTGAACACCCGGATCTGGGACAACATGTGTTAAATTACAATGGGGCTCTATTGAACATCTGGATCAGGACACCGGATTCAAATTTTTAGTCTGAGCATGCCCAGAACCAAGTTGTCACGCTTGGGAGGTAAGGGAATCAGGTAACAGGTAGGTGTAATGGGCAAAGGGATCAGGAGGAAATAATCTGACCCTTACCCTGGGGTCTCTAGCTTGCCCTGCTCTCGGAGGTACCTCTGATGATGAGGAGGTTCAAGTCTCGCCCTATTCCCTCGCTCCTGAATAACCCTAGACTGAGGGCCCCTACCTCTACTCACAGATCCAGGATCACAGCTACTCCCAAGGAAAAACCTCAGCCCACCAGCTAAGCAACAGCACAGCACCAAGACATAGAGCAAATAACTCTATCAGCAGCATCTGACAGAGGAGAGGGAATGCTATTTAAAGCCGGGGGAGGGGACTCCAGGTGAGTCACACATCAACTACTGAAACCAGCAGCTGAACATAATAGTGAATGCAGCTCTGAAGGTCAACACAGGAGGCAAAGACCTTCACAACTACACCTAATGCAGCTCCTAAAGATAAACAACATACACAGCAGCATGCAGCAATGTCAGCGCCATCGAAGCGTGTGATACAAGTTTGAAATGACACATCCCATAGGGGGGGTGTTGTTTTTCACCGATCCAGCAAAAAAAAAGTAATCAATTGGATGCAACTGTCTGTATTATCACTGATCCAGCATGGGTGCATCCATTTTATCAATTGCGTGGGATTCCAGTGTAATCCTGCATCCCCCATCCCTTCCCGATTCCAAAAAATGGTTGTGTGAAGCCAGCCTATGTTGACTACTTTGATATTAACATTTTCCTTGTCCGGTGTGTCCTTAGAGTATACCATACTGTCCGCTGTGATTGGAAAATGTCAGACCATGAAATTAACACCATAATGGCAACAGGAACAATAAAAATTCAGTTGTCAATATACTTGTACATTTCCATTATGAATAAAAGCGAAAAAAAAAACTATTCAAAGTTCCAAAAAAAGTGAAAGTGCATTTGCGCTCGCTTTTTGTTGAATTTTTAGGGTTTTGCGTCTATTGTTTTTTCTTTGTTCATCATTCCATTTGCAGCTTTTTTTTTATCTAATTAAAGGCCCCGTTACACAGCACGACGTTGTTATGATGTTGGCTGCGATCTCGTGGACGCGCAGTAGTTTTTTAGATCAATTCAAAATCATTGGTGAGATGTCACACGTCTAGATATCGTGGACAACGCACCAACGATGTTGTGAGCAGGTATCGTTCGCAAACCCCGCAAACGATCACTGCTCATTGCTGTGAATGGGAAAAGTCATCTGTGACATCGTTATCGTGGTGTCACCCACAACGATGCAGCAGGTTGGTTGAGCTGAAATCGTCAGGTTTTTGAACCTGTCAAATCCAACTTGACTAATTATCGTAGTTGAATCGTTCGGTTACACGCAACGATGCACTAACGATATTGTTTCAACATCGTTTCACACGTCACTTTTGAGCAATGTTGTGCACGATGTTGTGCCTTGTAACAGGGCCTTAAGTGTTCGCCTCTTTGTTTTCAATTGTAAGGGTGGTGTTGGATGACCAGATGTTGTCCCCCAGTCTTTAGATAGTTCCATTACCCATCACCTTATGTCGCTGAAAGAGTTCATTCTCTATTCTGACTATGAGGTGTTTGTATGCTGTGCAGTCTTGTTGAAGCCTTCCTAAAGTTTTACACCTTGGAGATAGCCATCTTGAGGAAGTTGCTGTTTGTATTTTGGTCCTTTGGGTGGAAGTGAGGGGGTGTTAGCCCAGGGCTGGTCAGGAGCAGGGCAAGGGCGGAGGTTCAGACATCCTCTCCTTTAGACATAATTCTGGAAATAGGGTCAGACTAGCTCCCCAGATTACCTTTGCCCATCACTGCCATCCTACTGCTTATTCCCTCTTCCGTTATTACCTCCCTGTACAGAGTCCTAAATAAAGACCATTTTTTTACTTTGCACAAAAGTCATGAAATGCCTGCACCATTTTAAGGTATGTGGTGCAAAAGAAATGAAAGAATAGCACAAGACAAAAATAAAGGTGACAGAAATGTTGAATTGAAGCCAAAGTATTTAGTAATAGTAAAGGGAATCTGACATCATCACAATTAACAGAAAAAATAGCGTCAATTATAGGTCACTGAAGTGTGAAATTGGCCAATGAGTACGCAGCTCATCAGATAAATTTATATAAAAAATATATATATTTCCCATTTTTGTAGTCTGCGAATCTTCATGAAAAAGTAGTTAAAAAATATTCTCTGCTATTGTATTTGTGGAACCTGGTAGATATAGGAAGCGCTCTGTAAAATGCAGAATTATAGAAGAGACACCGCCGGAGGACTGGGGAAGAAGAAGCCTAGCGAGGACTCTTACCATTAATTATCCCAGTTGGACTGACACGTTGCAGCATCAGGTCAAGATTGTAGATGCTGGAAAACATGTTTAACTCTGAGCTTCCTGAGTGGAAAACTTCCTGAGGAAATGGCGCTGAATTAATGCTTTATCAGTGCGCTCTCCTCCACTCATTCACAGCTCCTGGTAAACATGTCCTTATTGACCAGTGATGATGTAACCAGCGATGACTTCCTACAGTAACATCACGGCCTGACAGATGTTTCCTGTTACCCCTGAGGTCAATCCCCATGTTATAATTAGAATTAATTACGTTTAGCAATTAGCGGGAGCCAGAGGAATGACCTCAAGTTCCCGGGTCATATTGCAAAATCTGCATCATGGCCCCACATGCAGCTCCTGGAAGATGTCTAGATTGGAAGAGGAGGGGGTGTCAGTCCAGTCCAGGATGAGATAACTGATGCTACTAAGGTTATTTAATCACAGTCATTCTGTCAGGGAATCGTCAGCCTCACCCAGGCTTTAGTCACAATACCTCTTATTAGTATTTAGTCAGTCACCAACTGTGCAAGTTCTCCCACTTAAAAAGATGAGGTCGGCCTGTAATTGACATCATAGGTGACCTCAACTATGAGACAAAATGAGAAAACAAATCCTGAAAATCACATTGTCTGATTGGGAAAGAATGTTTTTTTCACATTTTGGTGGAAAATAAGTACCGTATATACTCATGTATAAGCCGAGTTTTTCAGCCCAAAATTTGGGCTGAAAAGTCTCCCCCTCGGCTTATACACGGGTCTTATACGGTACATGGAGTGGTGGAGGCTGCAGGAGGCGGGGGGAGGCTGCAGTATGAGCGGCCCCGTCACGTGGGGCCGCTCATTAAATATGCACTGCTTCCCCCTGTCAATCAGCGGCAGGGGGAAGCAGTGCATATAAGCCCCCAAATGCTGGCACTCTCCCCCCTTGTAAGGCCCCCCCCCCGCTGCTTATATTACCATCCCGGTCTTCTGCTCAGCGCCGCTCCTCGGTGATCCATCCTCACTGCTCCGTCCTGCTACATCCGGGATCTCCGGCCGTTGCAGGCATATGACGTCATCGCGAGACGGCCGGGGATCCCGGATGTAGCAGGACGGGAGCAGCGAGGACGGAGCACCGAGGAGCGGCGCTGAGCAGAAGTCCGGGATGGTAAGAGAAGCAGCGCAGGGGGGGGGGCCTTGCAAGGGGGGGCGAGTGCCAGCATTTGGGGGCTGCTGGGTACCCCCAGGGGGCTTCTGGGTACCCCCTGGGGGCTGCTGGATACCCCCTGGGGGCTTCTGGGTACCCCCTGGGGGCTGCTGGGTACCCTTGGGGGCTGCTGTATATATCCCTGGGGGCCTGCTGTATACCACTGGGGCTGCTGTATACTACCACTGGGGCTGCTGGGGCTGCTATATACTACCACTGGGGCTGCTGTATACTACCACTGGGGCTGTTGGGGCTGCTGTATACTACCACTGGGGCTGCTGGGGCTGCTATATACTACCACTGGGGCTGCTGTATACTACCGCTGGGGCTGCTATATACTACCACTGGGGCTGCTGTATACTACCACTGGGGCTGCTGGGGCTGCTATATACTACCAATGGGGCTGCTGTATACTACCACTGGGGCTGCTGGGGCTGCTATATACTACCACTGGGGCTGCTATATACTACCACTGGGGCTGCTATATACTACCACTGGGGCTGCTATATACTACCACTGGGGCTGCTGTATACTACCACTGGGGCTGCTATATACTACCACTGGGGCTGCTGTATACTACTGCTGGGGCTGCTATATACTACCACTGGGGCTGCTGTATACTACCGCTGGGGCTGCTATATACTACCACTGGGGCTGCTGTATACTACCACTGGGGCTGCTGGGGCTGCTATATACTACCACTGGGGCTGCTGTATACTACCACTGGGGCTGCTATATACTACCACTGGGGCTGCTATATACTACCACTGGGGCTGCTGTATACTACCACTGGGGCTGCTATATACTACCACTGGGGCTGCTGTATACTACTGCTGGGGCTGCTATATACTACCACTGGGGCTGCTGTATACTACCACTGTGGCTGCTGTATACTACCACTGGGGAGGCCTGTATACCACTGGGGGGGGGGGCCTGTATACCACACTGCTGGGGGCTGTATACCTGTGCTGGGGTCCACCCTCGGCTTATACACGAGTCAAGAGGTTTTTCCAGATTTTTGGGGCAAAAGTAGGGGGGGTCGGCTTATACACGGGTCGGCTTATACACGAGTATATACGGTATTTGGTCACCTACAAACAAGCAAGATTTCTGGCTCTGACAGACCTGTAACTTCTTCTTTGGAAATAATTTTTTCAAATTTTGGTGAATAATAAGTATTTGGAGAGTTCTCAATACTTTGTTATATATCCTTCATTGGCAATGACAGAGGTGAAACATTTTCTGTAAGTCTTCACAAGGTTGGCACACACTGGTGCTGGTATGTTGGCCCATTCCTCCATGCAGATCTCCTCTAGAGCAGTGATATTTTGCGGCTGTTGCTGGGCAACACAGAGTTTCAACTCCCTCCAAAGGTTTTCTACAGGGCTGAGATCTGGAGACTGGCTAGGCCACTCCAGGATCTTAAAATGCTTTTAATGAAGCCACTCTTTCATTCCCCTGGTGGTGTGCTTGGGATCATTGTCATGCTGAAAGACCCAGCCACATTTCATCTTCAATGCCCTTGCTGATGGAAGAAGTTTTGCACTCAAAATCTCACGATACATGGCCCTATTCATTCTTTCATGTACACGGATCATTCGTCCTGGTCCCTTGGCAGAAAAAGAGCCCCAAAGCATGATGTTGCCACTCCCATGCTTCACAGTAGGTATGGTGTTCTTTGGATGCAACTCAGCATTCTTTCTCCTCCTAACACGAGTTGTGTTTCTACCAAACAGTTCTTCCTTGGTTTCATCTGACCAAATGACATTCTCCCCATACTCTTCTGGATCATCCAAATGCTCTCTAGCAAACTTCAGACTGACTCAGGCATGTAATGGCTTAAGCAGGAGAAACACATCTGGCACTGCAGGATCTGAGTCCCTGGCAGCGTAGTGTGTTATTGATGGTAGCCAGTGTTACGTTGGTCCCAGCTCTCTGCAGGTCATTCACTAGGTCCCCCTGTCTGGTTCTGGGATTTTTGCTCACTGTTCTTGAGATCATTTTGACCCCACGGGGTGAGATCTTGCGTGGAGCCCCAGATCAAGGGAGATTATCAGTGCTCTTGTATGTCTTCCATTTTCTAATTATGGTATTGCTCCCACAGTTGCTTTCTTCACACCAAGCTGCTTGCCTATTGTAGATTCAGTCTTCCCAGCCTGGTGCAGGGCTACAATTTTGTTTCTGGTGTCCTTTGACAGCTCTTTGGTCTTCACCATAGTGGAGTTTGGAGTGTGACTGTTTGAGGTTGCGGACAAGTGTCTTTTATACTGATAACAGGTTTAAACAGGTGCCAGTACTACAGGTAATGAGTGGAGAATAGAGGAGCCTCTTAAAGAAGACGTTACAGGTCTGTGAGAGCCAGAAATCTTGCTTGTTTGTAGGTGACCAAATACTTATTTTCCACCAAAATTTGAAAAAAAAATTCTTTCCAAATCAGACAATGTGATTTTCAGGATTTGCTTTCTCATTTTGTCACTCATAGTTGAGGTCACCTATGATGTCAATTACAGGCCGACCTCATCTTTTTAAGTGGGAACACTAGCACAATTGGTGGCTGAGTAAATACTTTTTTTCCCCACTGTAACGGAATCAATTTATCTACACACTGGCTCTGACGGGAGTACAGTGCTTCGTGCTAAGCCACAAGTCCAATACGAGTAGGTAACATTCCCCACTAAGAACCGTACATCTAAACTAGAAGCAACGGCTCTCATGGATAGTCTTTTGGCAGCATTGTTCGGTCTCCAGTATTCTGTTTTCAATCTTCAGGTTTCTTCTGGAGCCAATGTTTGGTATTCGGTCTTTGGGTTCCTTCTGGTCGATGTTTGGTATTCGGTCTTTGGGTTCCTTCTGGTCGATGTTTGGTATTCGGTCTTTGGTTCCTTTGTCGATGTTTGGTATTCGGTCTTTGGGTTCCTTCTGGTCGATGTTTGGTATTCGGTCTTTGGGTTCCTTCTGGTCGATGTTTGGTATTCGGTCTTTGGGTTCCTTCTGGTCGATGTTTGGTATTCGGTCTTTGGGTTCCTTCTGGTCGATGTTTGGTATTCGGTCTTTGGGTTCCTTCTGGTCGATGTTTGGTATTCGGTCTTTTCGGGTTCCTTCTGGTCTATGTTCAGTATTGCATCTTCGGGTTCCTTCTGGAATCAGTATTCGGTATTTGGTCTTCAAGTTCCTTCTATTGTTGATGCCCAGTATTCGGTCTTTGGGTTCTTCTGAAGTCGATACTCAGTATTCGGTCTTCAGGTCCTTTCTGGAGTCGTTTTTTGGGTCCTAACTGGAGTTGATGTTCAGACATAGGAGAAAAAAATATTATTTCAGCTCACTTGTACCAGTCCGCCCTGTCCTGACTTGCTTTTAATGGTTGACAGATATGGATTTTAAAGATTCTTGAATAAAGTCTTGCTTTTATACATAAACATCGTGATGCTGGAAACCACTTTTTTTACTGGAGTTGATGTTCAGTATGTGGTCTTTGGGTTGCTTTTGGAATCAAAGTTCAGTATTTGATTTTCAATTTCCTTCTGGTGTCAGAATCAGTAGCCTATCTGGTAGGATGGGAGCACCAGGGCCACCTGCTGTCCAGTATCCCTTTTAATTGTATCGGCATCCACTTATTACAATGTAAAGCAATAGTACAGCAATGGACAGGTTTCTTGTCCCACAATCTTTTATCTTTAGGCCTGCAATGTAGCTAAGACAACAGTGTCCCTGCGCAAGTGGCACAATGAAATCACTACACTGCACTGGGCTTCCAGGTTAGGTGAATACAATATTGTTTTTTGGGTCACAAAAGTGTTAATTTTAATTGCGTATTGGGCACAAAGGGGGAATGAATGCTTTTAAGAGGGCAGTTAGATGGTCTTATTAATTTTTAAAGGGGCATTATTACGTTTTGAAAGGGCACTAAAAGTGATGATAAAATTTTATATAACATTCTATCTTAAGGTGGGTCACACGCGGCGATCTGGCCTGCGATGTCGAAGCGATGTGCAGGTGGACGCTCGCTTCCGACATCGCAGGCCAGCTGTCACACGGCAGCGAGCGATGGCTCAGGAACACTGCGATATAGGCTGGATCGCGCCGCCAACAGTGTCAGACGGCGCGATCCAGCCTAATCGCTGGTCACAGGTTGACAGGTTTATGACATGTTCATAAACCTGTCAACCTGCGACCAGCGATAATTGCAGTTGCGTCGCGCTGTACATAGGCGATGCACTTGCAATATCGCCCGCAACATTGCTGTTACGTCACTTTTCGGCGATGTCGCGGCGACATCGCCGCGTGTGACCCACCTTAAGTTCCTTGTAGGTGGACACGACCTGAATGTTATCTTTCCGGAGTAGGGGCAGGGACTGGCTGGCAAATTTTAACTTGTGGGGCAAGGACAATGCACTGGCCCATGAATGGTGTTTCCCATCCTTAAACTGGCCGTACACATTAGATGGCAATCAACCAAATGATGCTCTGGCCAATTGTTTGGCCAACAGCGACTCTCCCATGCACAGTTGCTTTCATTTGTGCTCATGTGTTTTCTATGAGAAAGCCACCAGCTGACAAGATGATCGGCAGCTTACAGTATCTCAGGAACAACAATGTGATCAGCCAGTCAGCTAGCCAGATATGTCTGATCAATATCTCCCTCTTCCCCTCCCCATAGTATAATCACACAGAGAGCACCTCCTATGCACAGAATAAACACACAGGGCCCCCCTGTAGCATAGTTATCACCACCAATGTATGACTTATATCCCTTGCAGTAATTACTCCCTGCTTATTATATAAGTAATCACACCTCACCACTGGATCAGGGAATTAATTAAAGTATAGACAGAGGTAGGCACCTGATTAGATGCTATCTCAGGAGAAGCAGAAAGGGCTGACGCCACTTATCCATAGTAATAGGCAGCCATGATGCTGCTAGCTGCTTTATCTGGACTCTTCGACCAGACAGTCCAGTATGTGCCCGTATCACCAGTCACCATGGTAGTCAGTGGTAGTTTAGTACTGACACGGGGTAGTGGGGCACTGACTGTTGCGTGGCTTGTTGTTGTGAGCTAACGCTTAGAACAGGTAGAGGGTATTTTGGCAGCGTTCAGACTGACAAGCTGCGTAGTCAGTGCCCCGTGCCAGTACTACACTATTGTACTTACTGTGACCACTGTGGGCAGAGCAGCGTCCAATACTATAGATAAAATGTGAGAGGTACCATTGGTAGTGCTGAGACCTAACTCTGACTGGTATATAGAAGTTGTGGGAGGAGTAGGGCCAGGACTGCCTATAATCTCACCTTTAGTATAATAACACATTTCCTCAGCTTCAATCATATACCCCCCAAATCTCACACTATAGCACTCTTGATCCTCCCACCCATCTTAGTGTAATAGTCACAGCCTCCTAGTATCCTCTATCTCCAAGATTATAGTAAATAGCACCCCCCCCATAGAATATCCTGTATAACTGACCAAATCATGTATAGAATTACAGGAATCATTCCCCCCAATAAGTCTAATAAATATGGTAACTCATTTCATAAATAATCAGCCATTCACCATTAGTACCTCCCTATCCGAAAGGATCCAGAGCGCTGCTGCTAGTGTGACCCAACAAGAAGCCCATCACAGCAAGACTCTACAACTGTGCCCTGTACTCACCCGGCTCTTCCAATGGACCAATGAAGAATCGTCTATGGTGGGCTGTGTCTTCTTATCAGGAGCAATCCTCTTCAGCAGCTAAGACAAAGACATGTCAACGTACAACTGTTACATGGGAATGCCTTAGGTATTCTCATGAAGCGATTTAATGGTACAACACTGCTATATCACTCAGCGGCCAGGACCAACAGGTACTATAGTGGTGCTGTACTTGTCACTTGTGGCTGTTTCACAATCCGTAAAACGTGCTGAGCCCCTAACAACTTATGACACAACCGTCGTGATTTAAAAGTGCAAAGCCCCTAAAGTCTCGGTGGCCCAAAATATTGCTAAGGGACCAGCCCGGGAGACAAATGCCACTCTGCCCTCCAGTGCAGCACACCATTGGGCAGGAGGAAGCCTAATTCTTCTGCTCCTGGAGAATTGTGCCACCCACACAAAACATTGTGACAATGTTCTGGAGAATCTCAAGCGAATACGAGAGAATATCAAGAGAACACGTCTTGGACTAATGGCAAAGACAAAGGCGAAGTCAGGTCACAGTCTGGGGTCAAAAATCATAGCAGATTAAAGCAAAGGCACAAGGCAAACAGATAGAGGAGGTCTAAGGTCTTGGCAGCAATAGATCAGATGATTAAAGCCAACATGCACCAATGAGCAAAATACTACGACTGGCAGTGATCTGGGACCAACCTCTAAGTAGCTTTGCAATCATAGAAAACAAGGATTTCCTGAAATAAGCACAGCATCTCCCAGTCTCAGATTCGACAGCTGAGCTGTCAATCAATTTGACAGCTTAGCATGTCCCAGCACTAGATTGGACTATCAAACTGTCACTTACCAAAATGACTGCGCAGCATAACCCTGATTCCGTAGTGCTACAATCTCACTCATTGCTTTGTGACAATACCTTATACCAGGGGTAGGGAACTCAGGCCTCGAGAGCCGCATAAAGTCCAGGTTTTCAGGATATCCTTTGTGTTTGACAATTAGTAATTTAATCTCCTGCACAGGTGATGATTCCAACTGTCAAATACTAAGGAAATCCTGAAAACCTGCACTGTGTGCGGCTCTCAAGGCCTGGAGTTCCCTACCCCTGCTTTATACCATCACCTGAGTGAGATGGTCAACTCAACTCATGGGAAATACAGTCCTGCACCCAACTGTGTCTGAAGAAAAGAAAAGAAATTCGGCTGCGCCAAATAAAGAGACAACAATGCCGGCCCGTAGGTTAGTAGACCAAATTTGGAAAAGCACCGAATAAAGCTTCCATTTCATGTGTTTATGTGGAAATGACTCATTTCTGGTTCACATCCTAAATTTCAGTCTCACAGAAAACTATGATGATCCACTTTGTCAAGACTCAATTTAGATGTGTAGCTCAGTCTGCTGACCGTTTATGGACTAATCAAGTTCCTTTCAATCCTCATAAAGTCAGTGACTAAGCAGAAGGTTTTCTCGGCGCTGCTTGATAAAACGGCTCCTGCTTGCCAACAATCATACAAAGAGACATTCCTGCTCATCCCAGATGACATTCTAACACTCGCAGGTCATCATCTTCTCAGTCGCAAAGACAAATCTGCTTCATATGTACCAGAACAATGTAAACTCAACATCATTGACTGCATGCCACATAAGGAAGGTCGGACAAGTCTAAGGAGACATTGGTTCAATTTCAATGCAAAAAGTTCAGTATTTTTTAGAGAGGAAATTACTTTCTTATATATACATCACAGCGTGCACGTCCATTAAGGGCACTTATTGCAGGAATGCGTCAGTTTTTTAAATGCATAACAGATGGAATTACATGTTTTCAAGATTTTTCAATAAAGGATTTTTCATTTTTAGGCTGAAGGCACACTGTCGTGCATCAAACACAGAGCGTGTTTGATGCACGACAGTGATGAGAGTGTGATACGTGTTTTGGGTGTGTGTGGTGCGAGTGTGGTGCGTGTGGGTGAGTGTGCCTGGCTGTATGCATGTGAGTGTGCTGCGAGTGTGATGAGTGTGCTGCGTGAGTGCGTGAGTTTGTGTGTGCTGTGTGTGAGAGTGATGTTGTCTGCAGTCCTGAAGCAAACCTTCAGGACCGTGGACAGCATTTACCGGCATATTCATACTCCGTGGCTGTCAAAGCCGCAGAGTATGAATGTGCCGGTTTTCTGGTACAGTAATCAATCATCTTTCACTGCTGACAAGATGACAAGATGATTATTAAACACCCAGCTGCTGGGCACCTCTTTCTAATTTTCGGGGTTAAACTGCATATGCAGCATCTGTGCGGCATATAAGCACAGATGCTGCATATGCGGCTATTAACTCAGTGAATCAAGGGTTAATGTGTTTTTTATATGTTGGCAACATGTCTCCAGGGAGTGTCCACACTCCCTAGAGACATGCTACCTTACTTCATTGGCAGTTCAGGAGTTAATCCCTATATTTATGCCCAGCCACTATTTGTCGGCATTTCAAAATCATTCATAAAAGCCGGCGGCTCATGTCAGTGAGCAGCGCACGGTATGGTACACAATTAACGTAAGAACAGGATGCTGCCCAGCAATGTACTTACGCTAATTGCGTACCATACCGTGCGCTGCTCAATGACAGGAGCCGCCGGCTTTTATGAATGATTTTGAAATGCCGACAAATAGCGTCTGGACATAAATATAGGGATTAACCCCTGAACTGCCAATTAATTAAGGTAGCATGTCTCTCGGGAGTGTGGACACTCCCTGGTGACATGTTGCCAACATATAAAAAACACATTAACCCTTGATTCATGGGGTTAATAGCAGCATACGCAGCATCTGTGCTTATATGCCGCACAGATGCTGCATATGCAGTTTAACCCCGAAAATTAGAAAGAGGTGCCCAGCAGCTGGGTGTTTAATAATCATCTTGTCATCTTGTCAGCGGTGAAAGATGATTGATTACTGTACCAGAAAACCGGCACATTCATACTCTGCGGCTTTGACAGCCACGGAGTATGAATATGCCGGTAAATGCTGTCCACGGTCCTGAAGTTTGCTTCAGGACCGCAGACAGCATCACTCTCACACACAGCACACACAAACTCACGCACTCACGCAGCACACTCTCATCACACTCGCAATGCGATTTAAGTGCGGGAGACTCGCACCAGTGTGCCCTGCCTGATAGGGCAACACTGGTCCGAGTGCAATGCGAGTTTCCCTCGCGCGAGTCACTAGCACAGTGTGTCTTCAGCCTTATTGAGTGGTTGTGCCGCACTTTATCCCATTCATGACTTTGCTGTGTTGCACCTGCATTCGGCACCCACCGATCTGCTTTTCTTGACTCAGCATTTGTAAACAAGCGTAGTTAGCTCCAATTTAATATTCTACACCATTTGTTATTTGATTACATGCTTAAATCGATTTTAAAATAAAAATCTAAGAATTTGGTTCACACTGAGCACATGTGACAGACGTGAGAGTCTGGAAACTCTGTGGTGAACACTATGCTGTCAGCAAGATCATCCAGCATTACCGGTTTGGTGGTGGGTCAGTAATGACCTGGGGAGGAATGCATAAACCTTCATATGAGAACCAATGGTACCATGATTACTGTTAGGTTCTGTGAAGAAATCCTCAGAGACAATATGATTCTTTATGTTGGTGCAGAAGGCCCAGTGTTGCTCCTTGCAGAGTCAGAGGGATAGCTGTACCATTGGTGTAACAGTCCCATGAGGTAGAGAACCCTTTCCAAAGAAGGTGGAATTGTGCAATATGATGAACTATTGTAACAGAAAGGCCCCATATATTGTTCTTGCACAGGGGCTATCCCCTGCTTGTGTCCGCTCCGGACCCTGATGAAGGATAATGTCCACCTAATATGACCAGAGTGTTTACATAGGTCCTGGATGATAAAGACACTGATGTAGATGACTGGCCCTCCCATTCCCAAGACCAGAATAAAACTGAGAACCTCTGAACCTTTTATATCCTGAGCTAATGATGCCAAGAAGTAACACCGAAGGCTATCCAGGAGCTCAGTGATGATCCAGGTCTGGAAAAAGATTCCCCTACACTATCCTCTGTATCCTCAAGAGCATGCGCAGATGTTAGGAGTGCATACAGGCACATGGGAGCCATAAACACTAAGAAGCAGTAGTGGACGCCGCCAGATGATGGCCCCTGTGCAAAAATAATAAATGGGCCCTTTGCAGTGTAATAGATCTTCATACTGCACAATTCCAACTGCTTCGGAGGACCAAGTGGGTCAACTTACGGTACCTCTTGGGCCCTCGTGTGGCTGCACCAATGGTGTATCCACCCCTGTTAGTGAGTCACATTGTGAATTGCTGTAAAGAACAATCCGCTTGTCATTTACATTTTATAACTTTGATTTTCTTGGTGATTTTAGCATCCAATCCTGAATTAATTGATAATTTAGGTGTCATGAATGTGTCGCATACTGTTGTCACCTCTGGTGGACCTGAGTTCAGATGGTCTGAGCATCTAATTAATCACATACTTTCTGCAGAGTGTACTTGACAGTTGTACCTATGTGCTTGCTCTTCTATGTCTAAGTGTTAAGGAACATTTTACAGCTGATTGAAGTATTCTCTTAGCCTTCAGCTGAAGCCTGTAATGCCCGTCCCCTTAAGCTATATTTACCTCCCTCTGACTTCACTTCATCCCGGTGATAAAATTTGTATACTAACATGTAGAGAATCTTGCTGTTGTTCAGCTGTGGAGTTCTTTCTCCTACAGAAGCAAAGCTTCTATCTTGAGATCTACTGAAAACTAGCTATACCTGTTGCCCTGCCTGGGTTCATTGTTTGCATCCTTGCTCTTCAGCCTCTTCACTCCCTTTGGGAGGATCGGGGGGAGATCTAGGTGAGTATCATCCAGCAGCCTAGTAAGGTACGAGACCCAGGCAAGCCCAGCTTCAAGCGTAATCTTGGGGACAGGGACTAGTCTAGGAACACCCACCTGTAGGGACAGTTCATGTGCACACTGTCTTGGCTTCCTAACAGTCATGGGAGTATTATCTCTCTTTCTATGCTTGTCCTGTTGTTATGCTTAGCAACCTCTTCTCTGGTTCTTGAATAGGCACATGAAACTCTCGATGGCCAATCAGGAAGTAAGGCTGGAGCAGTAATCTCCCGGTCCTTTGATCATATTCATATCTGTGCAGGTGCCTTTAGGGATTGCTCAGTAGGATTACTAATCTGTACAGGAACCAGCTGAGTGGAAGTGTGGCAACTGAGAGATTGTGATATTCTATGTGTGCGTGATGCCCTACTCCCTAACCATCACTGGCTTGACATTAGGTTTCCATTGATACTTTACTTTGTTCTCAATGAATTACAAAATTGATATCAGTTTTTCAACTTAAATCTTTTGATCAATGAGATCTGATGTTGCCTTCATTTTCTTGCTCAGTTTACTATGATTTGTAAAATATGAATTTGCTTTTATACACTTACCTGGATCCAATCCTACAATCTTCTTTAAAATCTGAAAATCAGCATCATTTCCCTCCCAATGCGGACGTATTTCCTGCGGAATCTTTCAACAGCCATAGGCTGCTTTCACATCGGCGATTTTTTAGATCTGGCAGTTTTGCCGCATAAAGACTCACTTGCGGCAAGCCCAATTCATTCCCTATGGGACTTGCAATCATGTGCGGCACTTGCGGCCTTGCCTGATCCGGCAAATCTGGCATTTGCGGCAACGGAAAAAGACGCTGCTAGCAGTGCAAAACCGCAAGTGCCGCACATGACGACAAGTCCCATAAGGAATGAATTGGGCTTACCGCAAATGAGCCGTTACGCGGCAGATGTGCAAAACTGCCGGATCTGCCGCAAATGGCAAAAATCGCTGATGTGAAAGCAGCCTTATTTTGCTGTACTATTTGGACACAGGCAAACAAGTGTGTGTTCCATAGGGTACGGTAACTTTGGGAAACCAACTTAGTGAGTGATGGAGCCAACTTTTTCATCACTTCTTTCCCATTCCAATCATTTAAAGGCATCGTCTGCCGCGCACGCGTTCAGGTGAGCTGTCTCCTCAGAGTGATTTGAGTCTCCATACATCTTTTATTCTGTTCAGTATTATCCGATGCAGCAATGAAATAAATCAATACTAAATACTGCAGATCCGCAACAAAAACCCATCATTCTAAAAGCCCTAACGCTCAGGAGTAACAAATCTTCCAATCTGCCGAGACCGTTTAGAGCTCCCGCTCCGGGTGATTTATATTTGTAAAACATCAAACCTACAGAGGTCTAGTTAAATTTGCTCCTGATAATTTAATCTGGAAGAACTCTGCTTTTAAGTAAGGACACCTAAACGAGATTGAAGGAGTAGGAAGCATATGAATATCATCCGTGAAAACATGCTAATTAGCTTTCTAACTAATTAGTGAGAGAGAGGCTGTAGAATTCATTATGCTTCTGAGGAGCCGTGGGGTTCGCAGGTGCCAAAGAAATGCACTTTGTAAAAGAATCAAACTTTGTACGAAGCATATTGTAGTATGGAAAACAGATGTTGATTGGGTCTAAAGTCATAATAGCATCATAAAGCGTCTCTTTTCACATTTGCAACTTGGTTCCCGATATAGATGGAAAGCCACCATGCAACACCGGATTTGTCTCAAAATAGACAACAACAACACGTGACTTTCGTTGGGGTCAATTGGCATGTGTTGTACGGTTGACCATTAACAATCTTTCTAAACAAGGAAGGAAAACATTAGTCCAACACCGCCTATAAGTCTGGATCCTCAGAAAGCCTGTCGGCTTCAGCACATACATCCAATGAAGAAAACCCGGTCAAATGTATGTATTCTTTAAAAAATGATTTGACATGTTTCAACCTATTGGTCTTGTAATGACTTCAGGTTTTCTTCATTGGACTTGAATATTTCTGCACGTTGTACTATTCTGACCATGAAATATAATGCAACAATCTGAGCCTTAAATATAAAGGCCCCATTACTTGCTGCGATGCCCCAGCAATCCGACCAATGATCAGGATTGCTGGGAGATCGCGATATGATCGCTGGTGAGCCGTCACACAGGCAGACTCACCAGCGATCAGCGACCAGTGAGAACGCTGGTAACCAGGGTACACATTGGGTAGCTAAGCAGAGAGCGGCACTTAGTTACCTGATATTTACCCTGGTTATCATATCCCAGCATCTACTGTGCGGCGCTGGGTATCAGCCGGGAGGTTGTTGATCGTTGGTCTCCCGCTGTCTCATACGCCGATGCTGGCGCCCAGCGGGAGACCAACGATCAAAAAATGGTCCTGGCCATTTACCAACGATCAGCGATCAACGAGCTAATCGCTGGTTGTTGGTACATGTCACACGCAGCGGCCTTGCTACGAGGTCGCTGCGACGTCACAAAACCGGTGATGTTGCACGCAGATATCATTGCGTGTAACGGGGCCTTTAATATGAATACAATATTAAGTATTGATAATTAAGATACTTTACATGTATCTTTCTGGATTGAAAGATTCTGCTGATTCTGCCCCAGGCTCACAGCAAAGCTGAAAAATGAACTTTCAAAGTAGTGACAACCTATATACGTCAGTCTAATGTCCAAGGTCTTACTCAAAATGTGGAATGAATGTGTAATTTTAATCATTCAGCTTAAAGTGGGAAAAGAGCGCTTATTGGGGTCCAGTAGATTCCTACTGCACAGAAGCTGTGGTCATGCAACATCAAGTGACTAAAAAATAATTCACAGCAACAAGTTGCGTTTTATCTATTTGTGACTAGCGTTTTATGATGGCAATGTAACAAGCAACCATTAGCCAATATTCTGAATTTTTGTGACTTTTGTCGACTCGTTGCAGGTCCACAATGCAATTCCTTTGACAGATGCACAGTTTCAATCTTAATCTTAAATAACTAAAGAGACCATGTAGCCTTAGGTTGAAAAGCTTTCTGTTGATTCATTTTCCTAAACAATATGAATTAACATACATTTTTTATTAATAGAGAGGGCTGGGAGACTTTCATACACATTAGGTGATTGGCTGATCTTGACAAAAATTTGGTAGGTTCTACAGGGTGGGCCATTTATATGGATGCACCTTAAATAAAAAGGGAAGGTTGGTGATATCAACTTCCTGTTTGTGGCACATTAGTATATGAGAGGGGAAAACCTTTCCAGATGGGTGGTGACCATGACGGCCATTTTAAGTCGGCATTTTGGATCCAATTTTATTTTTTCAATGGGAAGAGGGTCATGTGAAAATCAAACGTATTGAGAATTTCATAAGAAAAACAATGGTGCGCTTGGTTTTAACGTAATTTTATTCTTTAAATGAGTTATTTAGCAAATTTATGACCACTTATAAAATGTGTTCAAAGTGCTGCCCATTGTGTTGTATTGTCAATTAAACCCTCTTCTCCCACTCTTCACACACTGATAGCGACACAACAGAAGAAATGCAGCACAGCCTCCAGGATCCGCTGTGTCAGATGCTGCACATCTCGTATCTTCACAGCATAGACAATTGTCTTCAGATGGGGGGAGGAAAACGTGTGTGTGAATGGTGACGTTAACAAACAAACCCCGCTATTGGTCTGACACTAACCCACAGTGGATAGATCCCTCCAAGACTGCGGGAAACAAACATTGGTGTATGGTGTGGTATATGGGGTACAAAGACAGTGGGGACATTCTTCATCAATGGAAACCTCAATGCCACTGGATATATCTGAATCATATAGCAAGTTCAGATATCCGTGGCATTGAGGTTGTCAGGGCCCCCTTTTCCCTGGGTTTACCCTTATTTTGTTCTGCACACCAGGCCTCACCTTGCTCTGTCATAACAATTTTTTAGTAAACCCCAGGATTCCCAAAGGGATGGAACAATTTCCACAAGGAGAACTTGAAGGCAATAATTAAATGTCTCGAGAAATAATAATAATAATATATAAAAATCTATGAATTTAATCATATAGCACCAACATATTCCGCAGCGCTTTACAATACCTGGCTCGAATATGGAAAATATACAAACAATACAGTAAGTAATTACAGTAGAGAAAAATACAGTACAATAGTTGATACAATACAATAAGCATAGAATCAATGTAAAAAATATAATACAATAAATAAAGCAAAAAATAAAGGTGACCTGCTCAAAAGAGCTTACAATCTACAACGGATAGGGATTACACAAAGTACAGGGGCTTATTACAGTGATGGTCCAGGCATCCTGAGGAAATGGGGGATAGAAATAAAGTTATATGAATGGTCATCAGACATCTGTGTAGAGCTTTTGGGTTTGGTGGAGTTGGAGAAGAGTTATGTCAGAGAGATAGAGAATGGGCTATATACAGTACAAAGGACTTCTATTAGGGAGTATGATAGGCCGCATTAAAAAGATGTGTTTTTAGGGATCGTCTGAAGCCATGCAAGTTGTGGATAGTCCTGATTTCTTGGGGTAGAGTATTCCAGAGAGTTTGTGCAGCTTGGGAGAAGTCTTGGAGCCGGGAGTGGGAGGATCGGATTAGTGCAGATGTTAGTCAAAGGTCATTTGTAGAACGTAGAGAGCAGGTGGGGTGATAGAGAGGAGGGAAGAGAAGTAGGGAGGTGCTGCACATTGAAAAGCTTTGTGTGTGAGAACAGGCAGTTTGAATTGGATCCTGTAGTGTATGGGCAGCCAATACAATGACTGGCACAGAGCGGAGGAATCTGAGTAACGATTGGCCAGGTAGGTGATCCTGGCTGCTGCATTAAGGACGGACTGGAGAGGAGAAAGTTTAGAGAGGGGGAGGCCAATTAATAGAGAATTACAATAGTCAAGGCGGGAATGGATTAGGGCCACGGTGAGGGTTTTTGTTGTTTCCATTGTGAGAAAGAGGCAGACTCTAGACATGTTCTTCAGGTGTAAGTGACAGGAAATGTTGGCATGTATGGGAAAATTCCCTTGTTATATCAATCATTGAGCGTTACCAGTTGAACAATTAAAAGTAATGTAACAAACTGCTAAAACAAAGTATTTTAATGGAAATCTTATCTCATTATTTGCCTTTTATTACAGTTTTTGTATTTTTTATTCCTGCTATTATGCTCATACTTATACCTTTGCTACATTGATGATCCTTTATATATGAAATTACCATATAATACCTTCACCAGTATAGAAAGAAAGAAATTCTAATATTTTAAAATGTATTATATAAAGAAAAGGGTGGAAATGGTATTTTTTTCATACTTTTGCTTAAAAAAAAGAAATACTTTTCCCATGACTGATTTCCTTTTATTACACCTGCAGAAGAGAACAGTAAAATTCTACTCATTTATGTAAGGAATGTTATGAAAAACGTCTGCCCCGAGGCCAAAGGTTATCCCATCATCACCAACCTTCAATCAATACACATCTCTATAAAGTAATTTAATTCTCCGGGAAAGGGTGATAGCGCTGAGAGGGAGATTTATTTTCTATTATTTCCATTGTTTGGGACCCTCCGTATGTTTGATATAGTCAGGAATGATCATGACCTTGACACACGTCTTCACACATATATGTTTTCCAGGGATAGGATTAGTTATATTGCTGGCAATATACCATAGCCATCATCTGCGGTGATCATATTGTCATTCATTTATCACCCTCACTTTATTTCAAGTTAAATATTTTTTTATAAAAAAGATCAAAGCTACCATTGCTTATCAGATAATATGTTTATATGGAATATGTCATCAGAAAATGACCTACCGTATTTTGAATCAGATTTTTTTATTATTATTTTGAATGTTTTTTTCACACTTTATGTCACCATATAAAACAATTGTAAAACAAAAAAAAATATTACCCAGGCCACCAGGCCTAATGTTACACTCCTACTTGGCGTTCTTCATAAGAACATTGGCAGCGGAGGAGGAGGAGGTGAGCTGTGACATCACCTATTGTGAATGGTGGATCCTGTGTTATCTACTGTATATAGAGGTGTTATCAGTCATTGTACAGGAGGAGGAGGTGAGATGTGATATCACCTATTGTGAATAGTGGATCCTGTGTTATCTACTGTATATAGAGGTGTTATCAGTCATTGTACAGGAGGAGGAGGTGAGCTGTGATATCACCTATTGTGAATGGTGGATCCTGTGTTATCAGTCATTATACAGGAGGAGGAGGTGAGCTGTGATATCACCTATTGTGAATGGTGGATCCTGTGTTATCTACCGTATATAGAGGTATTATCAGTCATTGTACAGGGGAGGTGAGCTGTGATATCACCTATTGTGAATGGTGGATCCTGTGTTATCTACTGTATATAGAGGTGGTATCAGTCATTGTACAGGAGGAGGTGAGCTGTGACATCACCTATTGTGAATGGTGGATCCTGTGTTATCTACTGTATATACAGGTTATCAGTTATTGTACAGGAGGAGGAGGTGAGCTGTGATATCACCTATTGTGAATGGTGGATCCTGTGTTATCTACTGTATATAGAGGTGTTATCAGTCATTGTACAGAGGGGAGGAGAAGGTGAGCTGTGATATCACCTATTGTGAATGGTGGATCCTGTGTTATCTACTGTATATAGAGGTGTTATCTGTCATTGTACAGGAGGAGGAGGTGAGCTGTGATATCACCTATTGTGAATGGCGGATCCTGTGTTATCTACTGTATATAGAGGTGTTATCAGTCATTGTACAGGAGGAGGAGGTGAGCTATGATATCATCTATTGTGAATGGTGGATCCTGTGTTATCTACTGTATAAAGAGGTGTTATCAGTCATTGTACAGGAGGAGGAGGTGAGCTGTGACATCAGCTATTGTGAATGGGGATCCTGTGTTATTTACTGTATATAGAGGTGTTATCAGTCATTGTACAGGAGGAGGAGGTGAGCTGTGACATCAGCTATGTGAATGGTGGATCCTGTGTTATTTACTTTATATAGAGGTGTTATCTATCTTTGTAATGTTATGTGTGAGGATAATGGCTGCTGACAAAACTCATCTGTATAAGACAGAAAGTGCAAGTCTTATATAAGATCTAGTGTCTAGTGTGAAGTTTTACATGATTTTTGTATAGATGGTGTTGCACCCCCAAGGAATGGGGTATTCCAGACCCGTCCGTACTGCTGTCTCTGGGATGTCAGGGTGCCGTGGCCCGATCCCGTCATCCTAGGTGCGGCAATAAAAAGGAGAATAAAGTTTATGGGATTTGTCGTGACACCACCTGTGATGTGTGGTCATCGTGGTCCACCGCTACCGTGTTCCTGGTGGGGATGATGATGAGGGGCAGCCTGGATGATAAACCCTCCACATTTAGGGCTGGTTGTCCACAGAGCAAGGGTAATGGAGGATGGTGTGCTCTGGATGCTGCACTGTCTCTCCTCTGCAGCTTCTCCAGCCAGCACTCCGGATCAGTTGGCGGCTCCGCAGGTTGAGATTTCACTGCAGCTTTATGAAATAACAGTCTCACACACTTGTGAGCTGACCGGGTTCTTTACTTGTGGCACGGCAACACAGTTTACAACAGTCAGTTCTTTCCCACCACCACCACAGCTCTGAGCCTGGGTTCTCACTGCAGCTTAGACAGCTCCTCTGCGGAGCGGAGGGGGGGATCGGCGTTACATGAGCTGGTAGTACCTGCAGGCAAGTGACTCCCGCGGTCAGCCAGCTTCTGCGCCGCTGAGAGGAGGGGCGGGCACAGCTGCAGGAAGTGAGGCTGCACTCTCTTCCCGTCCTCCCTCCTCTCCTCGTCCTCGGGCAAACACTGTCGCGGTCGCGGCGGGCGGGTGTAAGCACAGGGCACGGGCCCCCCCATGACCGCTGCGACCGCGGTAGTTACGCCACTGCCGCCACCCCTTGCCCAACATAGAGTAATTGGCTCAGGGTCGGAGTTTGTCTGTGTTTCGGTGTTTTGCGAGTTGACTGTCTTAACTCGTCTAGCTGCAGTTCACCCTGTGACCGCCCTGTCACAGGGGTGCCACAGTGGTGATATGGAAACTTAAAAAATACATTATCAAAAATGTTTAAAACAAAATTTAACGCAAAAACCTGATTTAAAGGGAATTTATCAGGTCAAAAATCCATATGTAACTGATATCATTTTCTAATTCCTTTCTCATTCTCTCTCTATTCATGAATTTCTATTATTTATACTTCCCTCCTATCCTCTGTAAACTTAAAAAAATAAAAGATTAATTCCATCTGTCAATCACAGTGATTTCTCTGCTGCCGACTCCCACTCAATGATTGGATATTCATGCTTCATGACACTGTCCAGCCATCCTCTCTCATCTGTCTGTTGTGTGACTCATTCACTGCAGACAGAGAAGGGAGGGGGAGGAGGGGCGAGTTTAGCTGCAGCTCTTCATGTAATTGTGTGTATGAGACATGTGTAGTGTGTGCAGTTTGAGATATTTATATGTGATTATAAGAACAGTTGATCATTTGCTCAGCAGATACACCCATTACATGTGTGTAGGAAAACTAATGTACTTATAATAGAAATCTCTTACACAGTCCAGCACAGAACACCTCCCCCTACAAGCACAGAGCAAAGAGGAGAGGGACAGAACACCAGCTTGGGTGGGTGTGGATATTTAAATAACACTTATACAGCCGGAGTAATCCTCTGTAAAAGTAATGGTATGACTAATGGACCAGCTGCCTGCAGGGTGTGAAAATTATTATAGCAACAAAACGACAAATGGTACAATAATGATTTTAGATGTTTTTAAAAACTCTGCCCAGGCACTATTCCAGGGTAGCACTAGTATCATACTGAAAATGACCTGACAGTGTTCCTTTAAACAACTGAGCAGTAGGTAATTTTCAGATGGCACATTCCCTTTAATCCCTATATTTGATTTACCGTATATGCAGGTAAATAATATTTTATACTAAAATTTTGAGAGGTTTATGACAGATGTCGCACAGCTCAACAACACAACTGGGAATATGTATAAATGGAAGGGAAGAGAGACGTAGTTACCCATGGCAACCAATCTACCATGGCTTCGGCCTAGTGTTATGGTCATCACTTTCTCTTTGATAAACCTCCTCCTTTGTATTATTCTTGATACCTGAAACAGTACAAACAATATCTAGGCACATGCAGTCAGTTTTTATGACTTGTTCTCTGTAACTAGACTGAAATGAATATGTCTCGCTTCCCTGGTATTGATTTTATTATTGGTTTACAAGAGATGTTCCCCACTAAAAAGGAAAACAGGATGAGGGATAACGTCTGCAAAACCAAATTAATTTTGTGTTGTAGCTTTCCTCAGGATAGTCGCTTTGTGGTGACGCTTGAGTAGATTCCTAATAGCTGCCTGTGGTTTATTATATAATATTGCACTTAATAGCATTTTTCGTCTTGTCCGAATCCACATCTTAAGCACTTCATCTGTACCTGAGCGTTAATCGACGATTTCTATCTTGTTATACAGAGTAGTGATTATTACAGGCGCTCTCGACGGGTTGTGTCTCCTCCTACAGCTATAGCCAGACGCAAACAATTTTGGATGATCCATGGATATTTCTTCTCAGCTAGCTTTTCTACCTATTTCGTTATTTTACTTACTTATAAGGCGCCATTAATTTCTCAATGATTTTATATAACCCCCATTTTTATGGACTGGATTGTGGATCCTAATTATTATTATTATTTATTATTATAGCACCATCTATTCCATGTAGCTTTACATGTGAAAAGGGGCATACATAGACAAGTACAATTTTTGTGAACAATACAAGGCAAAGACAGGTACAGGAGGAGAGAGGACCCTGCCCGCGAGGGATCAGTCTACAAGGGATGGGTGAGGATACAGTAGGTGAGGAGAGAGGACCCTGCCCACGAGGGCTCACAGTCTACAAGGGATGGGTGAGGATACAGTAGGTGAGGAGAGAGGAGCCTGCCCATGAGGGCTCACAGTCTACAAGGGATGGTTGAGGATACAGTAGGTGAGGTAAAAGGACCCTGCCCATGAGGGCTCACTGTTTACAAGAGATAGGTGAAGATAGAGTATGTAAGGATAGAGGACCCTGGTTGCAAGGGCTACAGTCTACAAGGGACAGGTGAGGATACAGTACGTGAGGAATGAGTACTATGCATGCGAGGGCTCACTTTCCTCAAGGGATGAATGAGGATACAGTAGGTGAGGAGAGAGGACCCTGCCCACGAGGGCTCACAGTCTACAAGAGATGGGTGAGGATAGAGTAGGTAAGGGTAGAGGACCTTCCTTGTGAGTGCTCACAGTCTAGAAGGGATGGGTGAGGATACAGTAGGTGAAGAGAGAGAATCCTGCCCACGAGGGCTCAGAGTCTACAAGGGATGGGTGAGGATACAGGAGGTGAAGAGAGGACCCTGCCCCTGAAGGCTCACAGTCTTCAAGGAATGGGTGAGGATACAGTAGGTGAGAAAAGAGGACTCTGCCCGCGAGGGCCCACAGACTACAAGTGATGGGTGAGGATACAGAAGGAGAGGAGAGAGGTCCTTTCCCACAAGGGCTCCCAGTCTACAAGGGATGGATGAGGATACAGTAGGTGAATAGAGAGGACCCTGCCCGTGAGGGCTCAAGTCTACAATGGATGGAAGAGGATACAGTAGCTGAGAAGAAACGAACTTGCCCATGAGGGCTCAAAGTCTACAAGGCATGGGTGAGGATATAGTAGATGGGGAGAGGAATCTGCCTCAAGATCTCACAGTCTACAAGGGATGGGTGAGGATACAGTAGGTGAGGAGAGTGGACCCTGCCCACAAGGACTCACAGTCTTCAAATGTAAAACTCTCTATGATCCTGATTGATCCTCATACACAATAACTCCATGTGCCATTAGGCATCCCTTACACTATATCACCATAATCCCTTAGACTCCCCTTACACAATACCTCCATATGCCCTTAGGGCGCCACAAGGGCTTCAGCTCGATCTCGAGTCATAGCGAATTGATGGATGAATGCTCTGTGGAAAGATCAATTTTGTGCAGCCTAGATAGGTCCACCAGGGTCTTGTCAAAGCCTAGATAGGTCTACCAGAGTCTTCTCCACAATTATGTTGATTGTATCAAACTATCAGGTTCCTGGTCTTCCTCTTCACCTTGCTCCTTCTATTCTTCAGAACATGATGTCCTTCTCCAGTGATTGCTCTCTTCGTATGATGTTTAGATGTGGCGCCCTGGCACCTGTTGGGCACCACAGAAATCCTAAGGGCATGAATAGAGTAACAGCAAAGCATCACTCACCAAAACACCAAACAACACAACAACACCTTAGAACACCTGGTTTCACCCTGAGCCTCTAGGGGGAGCTCCACTGGTCACTTTGAGCCAGTTCCCCCTATAAATAGAGTCTTGGAGGGAGAAACACCAGAGTGTGCAGACGCTACAAGAGCTGCAGGTTGTGCATGATCTCAAGCTTATGAGACGCACACCAGGCCTAGTCAGCCTAGCTACCAGTGAGAAAACCCTTGCAATTGGGTTAGAGGAAAAGGAGAAGCACCTCTCAGGGACACCAGAGTGACCATAACTCTCTCCCTTAATAACCGGTTACTGGAACCGAAGCTGTGGAAGCTACATAGCCACTGCAGAGAACCAGCATACCTCACAGGGAGTCTAGCCCCCTGTTCACCTGTCGCACCTACCAACGAGAGCCCAGGGAAGAAGGTAGAATTATCATCACCCTTTTACAGTGCCCTCAGTGCTGACAACCAGGTGAAATCCGTTCTATTGAACACACTGCCCGGTCCGGCTGGATTCCACATCCACCCGACCTTAGCACCAGAAGTATAGAGAGAAGGAAGCCTACACAAACTGCTTGCTGTGAATCTCCAGGATTGCTAAACTTCACGAACCCGGTCTGGCGTACCTGAAAACCACCAGTAAAGGTACTAAAATGACTTTGGCGTGTCTGTGTCTGACTCCTGGGCCTAACAGCAGCCTTACCGCAGCTGCCTCACAACATCTTGCGCAGCTCCCGGCTCCGGGGACTCCCGCTCATCCTGTGGGGAGCGTCCCAACTTGCTGCCTACCATCCCCCGGAGACCTAGCAGGCCTGGTAAAGTTACCAGAACACCCGCAGGTGGCGTCACGAAGACAAACTACCCCCTACTGTTCCGCCATTTCCCCTATTGATCTGGACCACCGGGCCTCACAGCCGCAGGCGCGGTTCCGTGACAAGAGAAGCAGACGCCTGCGATGTGAACTACCCGGCTACGGTGAGTCATAGACAAGTCGTAGCTTGGTGATCTTTGCTTCCATTTACATGTCTGGCTTGATTTGTTCCAGTATTGATGTGTTGGTTCTTCTTGCCATCCATGGTATTGATAACATCCTTCTCCAGCTCCACATTACGCAGGTGTGGATTCTTCTTCTGTCTTGTCCTCTATCGTCCAGATTTCTCATTAATATGTTACTACAGAATAGACCAGACTATGTACGAGCCGTGTCTTCATCACCAGTAAAATGTTCCTTGATGTGAAGACTTTGCCCAGGAACTTAATTGTTCATTTGCTCATAGCTTTTCTCCTATTGACTTCCCATGACGTGAAATATTACAATGTGCATTTTAAAATCAGTGGGCTACATGTTTAATATGTAGAAAAAATGGGTCATGCATAGAGAGACTCTTTGTAGCCATTGCCTGATGTAGCTAACTCATATGTCTGAAATTAAGTTCCCTTTATGAACTCCACAGAGATAAAAGTAATACCCAGCTTTCGCTGAAGTGTCAAGGCCCCTATACGCATTAGACTATTTTTGGCTGAAACCACCGATAGTGGATATCAATGAGTTCTGCTTATGGTCTAATATGTATGGGGCCCTGAACAATTGATTTTCAATAGAGTCGAATATCTGGCATGTCCGATTTCGGACTGCTGGTTGTTTTGCTGTGTCTGGCAGCGACTCTTTTATAGAGAACACAGGAGCACTCAGCGAAATTGGCACTCCTATGTATGGGAAACAATTGGCCGAGCCATCATTTAGCTGACAGACATCTAATATTTATGGTGGGTTTAACTTTAGTATAATCATGTTGATCTGATTTTCATGCAAATTAATATTGCCCATCAGAAGCGTAATGTGAAGATGAGATGCTGTACCGTAATACAATATGTAACAGGCCCTCCATCTATTATACTACAAAATACTGGTGTCTAAATACAGGGCTTAAAGTGTAACTGCCATTTAAATTTTTATTATATAATAATGTAGAACAAGAGATTATAATACATTTTCTAATATACGGTACTTCATAAGAGAAATCTAGGAGAAAATCTTTCAAAAACCTTCTAGAAGATGTCCCCCCTATGGTGTTTCTAAACCCCACATATAAGAGTGGGGGGTGGGGCTTACACAGCATGACTGGGTACAGGAGATCAGTGTATAGTCAGTTTACCTCAAACAAAGGTGGTCAGGTTGTTACAGTGGACAGGCTTTTGTGATTTTATCTCCTGCATTCAAATCACTCTTCTAACAGCTCATGGTCTTCCACACAGCTCCTCACTTATAACACGGAGCACAGTGATGTGAATACAGGAGATAAAATCACAGCAACTTTGTGCTATCAGCCTGAGCTCCATCTCCCTGAGGTAATCTGATACTGTGATCAGTTGAGAGCGCTGTGTAGGCCCCGCCCCCTCCACCCTTATATGGTTATAAGGCTGTATTCAGTGTGTGAAGCTTGAAGATGGATCTCACTGAGAATGACCATATGTCAACCTTAGAAACAGGCTAGTGGGGACATCTTCTGAAAGGTTTATGAAAGGTTTTCTTCTATATTTCACTTATGAAGTATATTTGAAAGTTTATTATAATCACTTGCTCTACGTTATTATTAAATAAAAATGTAAACAGTGGTTACACTTTAAGTGAACTATACCATCTCTTTTGCTGTCAGCTTTGCATCCAGAAAGTTCAAGGTATATTTCACATTGTGCTTAAAATTGGTCTTTTAAAAATGGAAGCTAAGAAAACATTAAGAAACTTCTCTCTACTTTTTTCAAGGTAACAGATAATGTTGATTCTGTAAACCTAGCATTATCTTTGGAGACCTGCTGGGTAAGCACTGAAGTATGTAGTACAGATGCAAGAGATGCTTTTCAGTTTTAATGGAAGCAAATCATATGTTTCACATAACTTGTTTTCGTTCCTGACCTGTTCAAACTCTATAAGAATAGCCCAAAACTCTTTTTCAAACTTTTTTCCTTCTTGTAATAAAGCCGCCTGTGACTTGCCTTTGAAATAACATTAAAAAAAACATATTTTCCAAACTTTCAGGATTCAGCCTCAAAGAATATAGTCAACCATACATGGTGAGGTATCTCAAAGGTTGGACTGGTCCACAAAAATACTAGAGAATCCTCCGGTGGGGATAGGTTCTGGCATAACATTAAGTCCTAACTCTTGCGCTTTTCACAACTCCATAGTCATAACTGTGGTGACAGCAAAGTGAGATATCGATATTTTCGGTGGGAAGTTGGGGCACTCGTCTTCATTAAAGAGATCGAGGTGATGTTTCTGTAGAAGTCAAAGGGACTTATTTTACGTCAGTGCACTGACTGACCCAAGGTCTCCTGTCCAAAACGCTCAGTTTCATAGACATATATGAGTCAGTACATTTGGGTCAGAAAACCTACGGTCAGTCCAAGCATTGCGGTAGACCATGTACAGTAGTACACACCAATTTTTTTTTTTTATTGACAACTCAAGAATGTGACTTTCTGCACCCATTTGCAAAAAGTATGTGTATAAGTATGTAGTCTTATCAAAATCCATCTCTAACGGTAGTAAGGACGAAGCCAACCAGACCAGAAGGCTACCAGAAGCAAATTGATGTGTTCTACATATGCCAAAGTTTAGATAAAAGCCCATCTAACTCTCAGATCCACATGAGCTTTTAACCTAGTGCACTTGCAAACAGGAAATCTGGGTTCCATTACGTCTATAAATAGCTATTTAAAGGGATCCTGTCACCTCCAAAATGCCACCTAAGCTACCAATACATGTCTCTGCAGCATATTATCACTAATCTCACACTCCTTTTGTCTCCTAAAAGCATCCTGTGAAAGTGCATAAAAACGGTCTACAACTTACTCATTAGGGATTATAATTAGCAGGGGCTATATTCTTTAGCCCTTAGGGCGTGTTGTTTTGTAGCCTGAATGATCCAGCCCTCTCTATGCAGCTTCTGCTGTGATGTGGAGCTGAAGGCAGGACTAATGATTTGCATCCTGTGAGTGACTGAGAGGGGGAGGGCAAAGCCTGCACAAGCAGAGAAACAGACAGAGAGAGAGAGGGGCTGGATCCTGGAGCCTGCAAAACAAACAAGCCCTAAGGGCTAAAGAATATAGCCCCTGCTAATTATAATCCCTAATGAGTAAGTATTAAAACGTTTTTATGCACTTCCACAGGA
This sequence comes from Allobates femoralis, assembly GCA_033576535.1. Taxonomy (NCBI): domain Eukaryota; kingdom Metazoa; phylum Chordata; class Amphibia; order Anura; family Aromobatidae; genus Allobates; species Allobates femoralis. The sequence goes on along the minus strand of JARQOC010000006.1, from coordinate 40,516,460 downwards.
TGCTTTTAGGAGACAAAAGGAGTGTGAGATTAGTGATAGGATGCTGCAGGGACATGTTTTGGTAGCTTAGGAGGCGTTTTGGAGGTGACAGGATCCCTTTAAAGGTTAAACCTCTCATCACTATAGAGCATGATATTGGTTAAATTAATGAGGTGCCTTTGATGCTGTTCTAGGGGGTCTTATATCTCATTACTTGGACAGCCCCTTCTCATTCCCCATGTGCTCTCCCACAAAGAAGCCTATACTCACATCCAATGCTGGATTCCCATGACCCAAATTTCATTGTTATGACACATGAGCCACGCAACCAATCACCACTGGCTTTCTTCTCCCTGCTTTTGGACAGTTATGCAATTAACAGGAAGGGAGTGGCAGCCAAAGCTCTTACTTCCTGTTAATTACTTAACCATCTGACGGTGGAGAGAAGGAAGCCAGGGTGATAGGTCACGGGGTTCGTCTGTCAGAATAATGTCCAGTGGGCCCCGGGAATGCGAGTTCAGACATCGCTGGAACCACACCGGCACTGGACATGAGTATAGCCTTTTTTATTTTTTATGGGGAATGCAAAGGGGTTGTCCAAGTAGTGGAGAACCCCTTTAAGACCCAGCTGCTTGATGAATACTTTTTTTCCATGGAAAAATATGCACATTAGCTCTTCTGTAGAAAATCTAGTATTAGTGATATGGTGATGCACTTCTACATCAAATTTTAGTAAATAAAGTAGTACAACAATTTGAGATGGAGCTCGTTACGAAAAGTTGAAAAGTGTGACAGTTTCTACAAATTTCTCATAATGAGCTGGATCTTCCTAATAAATTGAATTTTGATCTACTAGTAGAAGGTTTCTCTTGGAGTTCTCCAAAGCCTTTGCCGAAACCATCCAAAAAGAGCTTCAGGAATTGACTTCAGCTTCAATAATCTTGGATTGAACTATTGGTCAATCCTATTTGGAGGGATGACTTATCCCTTATTTCCTTGTTTTACAGACCAGGTAGAAGCAATCCGAAGAAGTTATGGTACTTATACCATGACTTCTTCGGATTGCTTCTACCTGGTCTGTAAAATTCACTTACCCTCTACGATATAATTGGTGCGTAGCTTTTCGGTTTTGCAGCTATGTGCATATATCAGAAATCATTATGCTAATGTCTGCATACTGAAAATAATCCATTATTGTAGCTTGACACGATCTTTACTAATTAAATCTGTGTTACTTTGAATCTTGCAAATCTCATAAAATTTGCAACAATTTTCACGCTTCCCACCTGACGACAGATGTCACCATCTGCAAAACATCAGATGAGGTTTTCCTAACGATAACTAACACATGGCTAATATGCTGATATTTCAGGTGCCAAGCCTGCCCCAGGTATTTGCTTCGAGAGAGTGAACTCTGCTGGAGATCCCTATGGAAACTGCGGGAAAGACACTGCTGGATCTTTTATGAAGTGTGAAAGCCGGTAGGTTTAGTTTTATGTTTCTACCTAGATTATGGGATATGTTAATTGAAGGTGATTTTAGATTTCATGGTGTGGAACAATATCTCGTTTTGTTTGTTTTCTAAGAGACGCCAAGTGTGGAAAAATACAGTGTCAAGGTGGTGCAAGCCGTCCCGTAATCGGCACCAATGCGGTCTCCATAGAAACAAACATCCCCCTGCAAGAGGGTGGCAAAATTCTGTGTCGGGGTACCCATGTATATCTGGGGGATGACATGCCAGATCCAGGCCTGGTATTGGCCGGAACAAAATGCGGACATGGAAAAGTAAGTGTAACCAAAAACAAATGATTTGGTGTGAAATCTTTATTGTAACCTACATTTATTATATTACCATTTTTGCAGAAAATTTTCTAACTTAAATTCAGAATTTTTATTTGTTTTTTGAAGGTCTCGACACTGTGCATCAAAGGGAAATGATGAAAGTTGGCCCACAATTAAATATCATATTTCTTGATTAGAACATACTAAATGTGTCCCCAGGATCCGGTCTTTCTCATCTCTTTCAACTTGGTCATGGTTAGGGATGAGCGAGTCTACTCGCTACTATTTGGTTCTCGCCGAATAGTAGGGTACTTGGGCTACTCGTTACTCTGCGAGTTTCCTTGCGATTACTCTCAGAGTAACGAGTCCAATGTAAATCAATGGGAAATGCAATTCCTCTGCTGCTGGACCCTAAAAAGAGGTCTGGCAGCAGAGGAAAAACCTGCAATTCCCCTTTCATTGTTTAAAAGTCAGCGGTAAAAAGCCGCCGGCTTTAAACAATGCTGAAGCCCCCTACTGGCTTCCCTGTCACCTGCAAGCAGGATCCTCCACTCCCCCACCGCCTCCCCATCCTATCCTAACTTAGGATCGGGGGGAGCAGAGGATCCTGCTGTCAGGCAGCGGGGAGCGCAGAACCGACCGCGGCACAGCAGGGAGCTGTCGCTGTCAGAACTGAGTTAAACGGATTTCCCGGATACCCCGTCCGATGCAATCCGCACCATAGAATTCATGTTATGGGGCTGATTGCACCGGACCAGTAAATCGGGGAAATCCCGTTTGATCAGTTTTCTCTGTGACGCCTTCCGCTGTATTTTCAATGTACAGCTGACTTCAAGTCGGGCAATCCGGACCGGGCATTCCGGGAGAATACGGTTTTACTCAGTTCATGACTGCGGACAGCCCCTGCTGTGCCGCGGTCGGTTCTGCGCTCCCAGCTACCTGACAGCAGGATCCTACCGCTCCCCCCGCAGCCTCCCCATCCAATCCTAAGTTAGGATAGGGTGTGAGGACGTGTGGGGGGAGCAGAGGATCCTGCTGTCAGGGGACAGGGAATGCAGTAGGGGATTAAGCATTGTTAAAAGCCAGCGGCTTTTTACCGCTGCTTGTTAAACAATGAAGTGGAATTGCAGGATTTTCCTCTGCTGCCAGACTTCTTTATAGGATCCAGCAGCAGAGGAATTACTCGCAATACTCGCTTCCCATTGACTTACATTGGATCGCTAGACTCGTAAAAGAGTACCGAGTATTAGACCTACCGTTGCGAGTCTACGAGTCCAATATTTCTGTACTCTCAATCCTATGGTAAATGCAAATTTAGAAAATTTCCTCCATTTGAGTAAAAATTTGTTCTCTGGAAAAAAGGAGCCAACTTACAAGGTCTGTCAGCGGCCGTGGTGGGTTGGAAGTTGGAAAGATCGGTCAACTCTTGTCCGGTGTCTCTCAATCACATACCTCATCACCAAAATATCAATGTTTTTGTCTATTTTGGCTAGTTGAGGAGGCAGCATAACTGGTGACAGATCATAATATTCATTTGTGAACTGTTTTCAGTGATTTGTTACGTGAGCCAAGTTGATGCATCAATTCCGAGTTCCTTTTATTTTCTTTTGAAGATGTTTATTTCTTTCTGCTGGGATGCATTTTTCATGGGCATTATCTGTCTTTGGGAATGGATGTTTTCTTGCATTCTTTTCTCCGCTGAGCATAAAATGCGATCATTTTAGACAAAACTGAGACATTGTTCACGCTCTAATGTGGAGATTTGCTCAGACCGGCCTGCAGGATAATCCGGACACCCAATTGTGCCTGCTGTATCTAAATAAAGCGCCAGTGCCAAGATGATTAACTCTTTATGGACCGCTTTTCTACAAGATAATGCTACATATATTGTACTATATCTCTGGCTGCGGACGATTGAACCTGTGTACTATTACTAAGAATCCTCCAATGTTAAGTCTCTAATCCATGTCATCTCTTGATCTTCTTCAGGACGTCAGGAACAATAAAGACTATAGGCACAAAAACAGATAAAATCCCATTGTTCCTAAGCATGGTTTCTAAATGGGGTCTAGTTGTATTGATGAATATAAAAGAGATGGCAAAGTTCACCTCCAACTCTTATTAGACTGCCTTTGTCAACTTTCTACATGTACTGCATGACACATTTTTACATTAGGTGTTTGAGGTGTAAAGTTCACATTAGATAGCTGCCAAATGATGAGTCTATAGAGTGGTGTAGGTCAGTAGTCGTAGGGCATGGGATTGACTCCGCATGCCTCCGGCACACTACAGGAACCATATGGTCCTGGTTGGGTATGTGGACCTGTCCTGGCCTCATATTGCTGTTAATGTTGGCTGGTCAGGACCAGATGACAACTCGTACTCAGAAGGAGACCTACAGTTCTTTTCAAACACTTTACTTGATGATTCCTTTAGTGCAACAACTTCACACTCCAGAGGGTTGACATATCTTACAGCACGTTACAGTTTTATACAGCATTATCAGACAGTTCACATTCCCACCAGGATGTTTCAGATCTAACTGGCCCTGTGAGTCCCAGTACAACCTAGTCCGGTGTCACAGCACACACTGTGATGGTCACCTTCCCTTCCTGAAGTCCTTCGCTCAGTCTCCTTATGGGTTTCATCATGACCAGAGTATAGCTTAGCACTCCAGTATGTCTGTAGCGAAACGGCTCATATCACCAACTATGTTCACATGCCAGTTGAGATTAATTTGGTACCTAGACGGTTAAGGGTCCAGGTCACTAGAGGCCTGTTCTCTGGCTCCTATCATCTTGGATCACGCCGTTCAAGGATCAGTCTCTCGTTTCAACGCTGTCTACACTGCATGTCTCTGTCAATACTCGGGGTTCACAATATTTCGCCTTCCATCTCCTCCTCGTTTTTTGGCAAAAACCACTGACTGCATTTGAATTTAATGACCACCATTTGTCACTTTTGCTCACTAGCTCTTCACTGACTCCTATTGAATGTACCGTCACTTTTCCTTTCACTTGACCCCTCCCATGGTAGGCTAGTCCTTAACTATTGCTGATCCTACAGTCTTACACCTTCCTACACAAGTGAAAAGCAATACATTACTTGCTATACATTATATTCTACAGAGCATTATAAATACTTACTCTACATCACAATACAATTCATAAGGCACAATAATCACAAAAGACGCAGGACATAGTTCACATTACAAGACAATAACGAGATTGGTGTCTTCAAAAGTAGGAACTCGACAGTCATAATTCAACACTCTTACAAAACCTACTCAGCCGAGTATTTCTTTGTTCTTGATTTCACAGAGAACAAAATAATCGACTGTTATATATTATTGGCCCTGATATATGTTACTGTCCCATCCAATTTTAGTCTAGTTTGTATGAGGGTCTTAAGTAACAGTATTCCCATAATGTCTCCGGTGAACTAGGGTAACTAGTAAAATGGCAATTAATTATACTCTCCCTGGTGTCCCAAAGTGTTGATATACATTATCTACATAGGTCTTAGATGACTTAATCTAATAAACCTGTAGGTCTCCTGTGGTTCAGTGGTGTACAGTTAATATAAATTTATGTTCGCATTTATTAAAGGGCATCATGAATTGATTAGTAGTGCAATGTAGCTAATGTCAGGGACCTTTCATTAGGCCAGACTACCCACTACACTTGCCTTGTACATCTGAAGGACAGCACATACACCAGTTTTGAAGTTGACAGGGTCTATGTATGCACATGTTTTTGGGTTGTGGAACAAGAGTCTAATGAAACTGTGAAAGTCTATATTGTCATCCTGAACTATTCCGAGGAGTTTTAGGGCCTAGACATCCATTGACTTCTAGACTGTCTAGAGCTTGAGAGGTCAACAATTCAGTTGAGGACAGCTAGACCTGGAGATAGGTAGGTTCGTCTAGTGGGCACTTCTGGTCCAGGGATTGCATTAGCAGATATTTGTTGACCAGTCTTAGCACGGTCAAGCCCTTTAGAGGGACTGAAACCTGTGTTCGTGCAGTCATCACGTCACCAATTCCCAAATGCATAAAAGCCATGTTCCTAATTAAAACTAGAAAAGGGAGAGAGAAGCGCAATAGGGTCTTATCATTGATAAAAAGGTGGACTAAATTTAATTAGTCACTCACCTGGAGGGGTTGTGTAGCACACAACCAGTGTCAGGACGAAAGGTAATAGACGCTGCAAGGATCCACACCACAACGGTCAACGTAGTTCAAAATTGCAGAGGGTGGACGGTGTATATGGACCTGGACTGCACAGACCAGAAAGATCAGGCGGTGTTCATCATTATAGTGTTTATTTCCGACGCGTTTCGGAGTTAGTCCCAACTCCTTTCTCAGGGAATGGTCATTCCCTGGTCTATGCAGCGCAGGTCCGTATACACCGTCCACCCTCTGCAGTTTTGAACTATGTTCCTAATTGAAGCTCAGTTTTAAATTATACTAAATCCTTGAGGTCTCTACATCGATTTATTCTTTAATTTATGTATGAGGAGGGACTAAGTTATTAGCTGCCAGATGGTGAAGGAGACTAATTCTTTTCAGAGATACCACCATTAAACTACATTATGTCAAGGGTAAGTTTTTTTCTTCCTCCCGTTAAGACTGTGCTGAATATATGTCAAGTATTTTTGTATAAGGTTAACGCATTAATCATTTGTGGTGGCCAAGGTAAAGACTGCTCGCCAGTCCCCTTTCAAAATGGAGGTTATAAATTATAATTGATGATATCCCTCAAGGGTGGAGCTTAGCTAATAAAAGCGGCTTGCAGAGTAGTGGAAAGCAAGAGAGTCCCAAGAAAAAGCAGGAAAACTGGAACTGGAACTTGATACGGCCCTGTATGGCCGGCTACCCAACACATGGAAGCAATTAATTATGAAAAAGATCATTTTTATTAAAAAAAAAACAGTGATTTACTTTGAAAACAACTAATGACAGCCTTTAAGAATATTTAAAGGTTGAAAACAACCCCCTTAAAGGAACAGTCCAAGCAAGAATGGATATACTATGATATGTCCGATGCGGGGCCTGAGAGTGGAGGGCATTTCATGATAAGGGTCTTTGGTGCGCCATGAAATACTTACAAGCCTTGCACAAACACGGTGAATGAGTTTTAACTGGAGTGTTCCTTTAAGACTTCAACAGGCTTTGCTCTGCAAGCTAGGAACATTATACATGTTGCTTTTTAATGATAGTAGGTGTCTGAGGTCTGCAAAAAGGATTTTCCATGGCATTTTGGCACTTATAATTGATTTCCACTGCCGTAAATGATGGGTAAGTGTTAGCGTGGCTGATGGTGTCATTTTTACAGTTTCAGGAGCAGAGTCTTGAAGATTAGACATGTACAGTCATAACTTTTGCCTTCTTATAACATCAACATTTAAGTATCCCGGCTCAGATTTTTCCAAATAAAGTTCATGTGAAATGGTGTATATCATCATAAATCAGTCTTAGCGGAAGTATAATACATGTGGTATAGGAACACATTGCTGAAAACTCTGTCCCGTAGCCATGCTTCTTCCATGGACCCCACACATAAGCAAACCTTTTGCAAACTTTGCTTTCAAGGAGTATTTGCATGAACTAGAGAAATTTGCCAACTCTTCCATGACTGTGGATGACCTGCCCTTCATCCAGGAGAAGGGGAACCCATAGTAGGGATCACAATGAGTCCTTATTATAACTCAACACCAAGGCAAAAAGAGACTTTATTCTTTAGCTCCAGAAGGAGAAGGAGACTGATTCTGCCCAAAGCTACTCCCCAGAAGCATACTATACATTGTACATTGCTATATTTGCTTCATTCCACTTCTGTATCCATCTTCCCAACATTAATAAAGGTGTTTTCACAACTCTTGTCTTTTGTATTGCCACTCATAGGGTTTATCAGATATTGCTCCAATAATAAACTCACCTAATCACTTGTATCTAACTTTTATTTCTGCTTAGGTCGTCCTTTTTATATTATAATAATAATATATTTAATAATAATATTTATTCATTTATAAGCGCTATTAATTCCATAGCACTTTACATACATCAGTAATGACATAATTCTTTTTATTACATTGCTGTAATCATCTCACGTTTAATAAGCCCATTGATGGCTACTTTTACAGCCTCAGTTAAGACCGGCACTTCTGGCCCCATCACAATGTGACTCCTGCTAATTGCATCTCACAGTCCTAATATTTATCTGCAGCACTAACTTTACTCCCTAATGTGGCGCCCCGCCAAGCAGGCGTCACAGAGGGGTACTGCACCCATAAAAGAGGTGCAGATACTCCAGCTGCAGGTGGATCCTAGGATGGTGGGTGGTACCCTATCCCAACACTCCCACACTAGTTTAGAGGTGGGAGGTTACCCGGGAGGGAATAAAAATACCTCTAGGGGGAGCAAGGAGGTCTTTGCCTCTAAGTTAGAGCTTGGGAAGTGGTCTTTGCTCCTAAGCTTTTGATGCTAGGTCACTCGGCTGAGGGACCAGGGAGAGATGGAAAAGGAGGAAAGGGTCTAAGGAGAAAGGAGCTTTTCAGGAGAGCAGCCGGTTTGGGAAGAGGGGCCGTCGTCAGGTTCTCCCAGACAGCTTACCGGGCACCGGAGCCCGAAGACTGCCATAGCTACAAGCACGACAGAGAATCTGGATTCCCATGGAGTCTTCAATTCTCCCGGGCACCAGTGCAGTCCACAAAGAGGGTACCAGGCACCACCAAAGGAACGAGCGGCCAGACAGTAGAGGGTTACCCGACGGCAGCGAAGGTGAGAGAGGAAAGGAGGTCAGGCTGATTTCAAGTCACCAGGCTTCACACCAAAACTGAAAGGCAAGAAGGAACAGACGGGGTTAGAGAAGGAAGGCACACCAAGGGTTCCACCATACCACCTGGGATCCACCTGCAGCCACCCGATAAGTTACCTGTCCTCATAACATCAGGAGTGCTGAACTGTAACTTTGTATGAATGCAAGTGAACAGTAAAGTAACCGGAGGAAAAGTGACTTTGACTCTGCCTGTGTGCCTTTGAATGAACTTGTTCCCCATACAGTAACGCTGCCCCGGAGGTCCAGCCCTACCTGTGGAGGACTTTGCCAACTTGCCGCATTACCATCTACCTCCGGCAGACTGTGGCGGCGCTGGTGACACCTCACCAGAAACTACAGGTGGCGTCACAACATTTTGTATATAGCATTCCCTGTCAATATTCCCTTTTCAAAGAAGTCCCCCAGGACACGGAATCAGGTGCGGCCACCACTCCCAGTGACACAATTAACCCCTTGGAGCCTGATACCTGAGTACCCCACAGCCTGGGGCTTGACACTAACGTGATAACATAATGTCTTTGTGTTTCACTGCTATTTCATTTAAATATTATATATATATAAAGTATAATTTCCAAACTGCGTACAAATGCTCCACTTCTGGGTACTTTTGCTAAGTTCAAAGAAAGAACTTTTCTTTTAAGTCTGTATTTATATTTGCAATCAAAAATTAATTTAACTAACATCAAAACTGACAATACTTCAGTCAAATTATCCCACATTTTTTAAAGGGATCCTATCAAGAGAGTTTCTGTAACTATACCAACTCTATGATGCTGTAGTACTTGATTATACTGTTCTTAACATGTCCCTTATAAAACATCAGTTTTACTATTATGCAGAAAAAGACGTTATAAATCATTGAGATGTATATGTAATTAGATTGCCAAGAGTCATTTAGGTGGTGCTAGAAGTCTGAGAAGTCATTTGTCCTACTTGATTCCTCCTTGACTACCATAAATCATCTGGGTTGTGCTAGAGATCCGAGGAGTTATGATGTTCTACTTAATTCCTCTTTAATTAACAGGAGTCATCTGCGCAGTGTTAGAAGTTCAAGAAGTCATAGTGTCCTACTTTATTCGTCTTTGAATACCCAAAGTCATCTGGGTGGTGCTAGAGATCCAAGAAGACATAGCGTCCACCATGATTCCTCTTTGATTACCAAGAGTCATCTGGGTGGTGCTACAGGTCCGAGGAGTCATGTTGTCCTCTTTCATTCTTCTTTAATTACCAAGAGTCATCTTGGTGGTGCTAGGGGTCCAAGGAGTCATAGTGTCCTTTTTGATTTCTCTTTGATAACTAGTAGTCAACTGACTGGTGCTAGAGGTCCACATGCTGTCCTACTCGTTTTCTTTTTGATTACCAGGAATCATCTGTGTGGTGTTAGACGTCAAAGGAGTCATATTGTCCTTTTTGATTCCTCTTTGATAGCCAGGAGTTATCTGAGTGGTGCTAGAGGTCCAAGAAGTCATGGTGTCTTACATTTTCCCTTTGATTACCAGAAGTCATCTTGGTGGTGTTAGAAGTCCAAGGAATCATAGTGTCCTTTTTGATTCCTCTTTGATAACCAGAAGTCATCTGGGTGGTGCTAGAGATCCAAGAAGTCATAGTATCCACCATGATTCCTCTTTGATATCCCAGTAGATGATTTCTGCTTACCTAAGAAGTTTGGTGGGATTTCAATTAAGGTGGAATGAGCATAAATAGTCATGGTCCGTTACCACCATCCGGATGACTTCTGGCAATCTATTTACAAAAGTGCTTGGACTTTTTTATTTTCTGCTTAATAGTAAGTATTGCTTTAAAGGGAACCAACCACCTCAGATCACCCTAATACACAGTTAGTACATGTCCCTGCACCCTAAGGATACGTTTCCAGCACTGTTTTTGTGTAAAATCTTGCATTAGTATAACTGATATAAAGAGTTTATAAACTTACTAGCCTGGAGACATCTGAGCGTATCCCTCCTTCTGTTATACTTAAGGGCTGTGCATTGCATGGCTGTGCTCCCCCTCCCTCCGTGCTTGCTGCCCTGCCCTGATGGGCGTGATCGTTATCTCCTCTGCACAGAGGGAGGGGGAGCACAGCCATGCAATGAATGCACAGCCCTGAAATATAACAGAAGGAGGGATACGCCCAGATGTCTCCAGGCTAGTAAGTTTATAAACTCTTTATATCAGTTATACTAATGCAAGATTTTACACAAAAACAGTGCTGGAAAGGTATCCTTAGGGTGCAGGGACATGTACTAACTGTGTATTAGGGTGATCTGAGGTGGTTGGTTCCCTTTAACCATTTTGCTGACAGATTCCCTTAAAGGTACATTTGACAAAGGTCTGAAAACTTGACCATATACTATTCATTAATCTATTTATTTTGACCCCCAATATAACTTCCTGTAGCCAATCAGACCATGGAAATATTGGCAGCAACAGGGCATGAATGTACTGATTTTGGGGGAAGGAAGCTTAAAAGAAAATTGTTGACATCTGACATTGGGTGAAAGTTAAGAGTCATCCACAGTCATTAGATTTTTGGATGGTTTTGCTGAAATCAGTAGGATTGGCCATCAAATGTGTATGGCTAACGTTAAGGGGCGGTGAAAACCTTTGTAGAGATCATCCCATTGTATATCCTAATGGTGTGATGAATCAACCCAAATCCCAGGTGCAGAGAGGTGTTGTAGAATCCAACGGAGGGGCCTCCCCCCTTGCTAACATAACGTAAGAGAGGAAGGCCCCTAGATTTCTGATATTGTATCACATTGCTTTTTTCCTTTCCCTTTAGATCTGTCTCAATCGCCAGTGTCAGAACATCAGCGTATTTGGCGTCCACGACTGTGCCGTTAAATGCCACGGACACGGAGTAAGTTTCCAATCCAGAGTTATTATTAGATGTTTGGCAGGACGGACGGGTATTTGGAAAGTGGTGCCTGCTGAATGATAGGAACATTTCTCTGCACATTTAATCACAGGACATATTCATTTATCATATTTGGGTATTATAAGCGAGTGATTAGCTGAAGCTGAGTAATGGACTGATAACGGGACAATGGAGGGACTCGCACTATTACAACACGATCATTTCCATATAATGCTAATATGGATGCTGATAAGAAGTTACACTCTCACAATGGAAGTGGTTGCATTTCATTTTTTTCTTATCTTTTAATTCTCCAAAAGGAAAACTCTTTGAGAGTGTATGCCCTTCAGTCTGCCATGCAGCTGCTCAATAGGACGAGCAGGGAATACATAGATGAGGCTGCCCCAAAGCCAAGATCACATTTATCATGGTGCCAGATTTTGCCAACAAGGACAAAAGGGCATTTTTTCATAACCTATTGGATAATTTTCCACCTCATTTGCTAATAATGAAGCATTATGATCAACCCTTGGTAGATCCAGTGGCGTAATTGTTGTGGGTACATGGGTTGCAGTCACACCCTGACCCTGGATCCTTTGACCCCTATAAGAAGACCAATACTAATAAAGACCTCAGCTAGTTTGGGACCATGTTAGAGATTTGGCATTGGGTCCCAAGAGCATTACGTTTCGCCACTGGCTACACAAGGGGTCTCATACTCAATCGAGTAAATGAGACGCACATTGAAAAGATGATTTTTTTCAGCAATTTCAATTTACTTCTAGTTGATTTTTTGATATTTTTTTTACCATGTTTGTTATTTTTTTATGTCTGTCATATGTGTTATAGTGCAGATTTTCTTTTTTACTTCAGTTTTTACATTACACATCATCTTTAGTGACAATATTGTTGTTTTATGTTGAATGTTTTTAATATATAAATAATGTTTTCCTGTTTTGTTCCCAAATTGGTCCCACAGTACTAGCGCATCTCCATGAATTAGAATATCATCAAAAAGTGAATTTATTTCAGTAATTCAATACAAAAAGTAAAACGCATATATTATATAGAATTATTAAAAAGCAGATCTATTTCAAGTGTTTATTTCTGTTAATGTTGATGATTTTGGCTTACAGCCAATGAAAACCATTATCTGAGAAAATTACAGTAGGGAGGATGAAGGGTTAAAAACCGCGCTGCCATATTCCACAAGACATCAAAGGGTGAATATAATATTGATTTATTAGTCAATGCGTTTCAGAGCTCCCAGAAATACCCTGAAACATGGCAATGTGATATTGATTTTTGATGATATTCTAATTCATTGAGATGCACTAGTAGATCAGGCCCCAATGCTGTATTAATGTCCCTCATCTTGTAAACATTTTCCCCTTCTTGGTTCCCATTTTGTAATAATGTCCCTTGTCCTGTAAAAATGTCCCATATCTTGTAATAACGTCCCATATCATGGTCCCAATCTTGTAGTAATGTCCCCATTCTTGGCTCCATCTTATTGTTCCCCATCCAAGTCCCAAGCTTGTAATAATGCCCCCCATCTGGTTTCTCTTCTTTTAATAATGCCCCCTATCCTGGTTCTCTTCTTGTAATAATGCCCCCCATCCGGGTTCTCTTCTTTTAATAATGCCCCCCATCCTGGTTTTCTGCTTAATAATGCCCCCCATCCTGGTTCTCTTCTTGTAATAATGCCCCCATTCCTGGTTCTCTTCTTGTAATAATGCCCCCATCCTGGTTCTCTTCTTGTAATAATGCCCCCATCCTGGTTCTCTTCTTGTAATAATGCCCCCCATCTGGTTTCTCTTCTTTAATAATGCCCCCCATCCTGTTCTCTTCTTGTAATAATGCCCCCCCCATCCGGGTTCTCTTCTTTTAATAATGCCCCCATCCTGGTTTTCTGCTTATAATAATGCCCCCATCCTGGTTCTCTTTCTTGTAATAATGCCCCCCATCCTGGTTCTCTTCTTGTAATAATGCCCCCCATCCTGGTTCTCTTCTTGTAATAATGCCCCCATTCTGGTTCTCTTCTTGTAATAATGCCCCCATCCTGGTTCTCTTCTTGTAATAATGCCCCCCATCCTGGTTCTCTTCTTGTAATAATGCCCCCATTCTGGTTCTCTTCTTGTAATAATGCCCCCATCCTGGTTCTCTTCTTGTAATAATGCCCCCATCCTGGTTCTCTTCTTGTAATAATGCCCCCATTCTGGTTCTCTTCTTGTAATAATGCCCCCCATCCTGGTTCTCTTCTTGTAATAATGCCCCCATTCTGGTTCTCTTCTTGTAATAATGCCCCCATTCTGGTTCTCTTCTTGTAATAATGCCCCCATTCTGGTTCTCTCCTTGTAATAATGCCCCATCCTGGTTCTCTTCTTGTAATAATGCCCCCATCCTGGTTCTCTTCTTGTAATAATGCCCCCATCCTGGTTCTTGTCTTGTAATAATGCCCCCATCCTGGTTCTTGTCTTGTAATAATGCCCCCCATCCTGGTTCTCTTCTTGTAATAATGCCCCCCATCAGTGGCGTAACTTCAGGCCCAGGGGCCCCGGTGCGAAAGCTCCAACGGGGCCCCCAATTATTGCAAATCTTTAATAGTATTAGTCTTTTTCTATAGGCCAAAGGGACTTTTGGGGCCCCCCTAGGCTTCAGGGCCCGGGTGCGATCACAACCCCTGCACCTATTGTAGTTACGCCCCTGCCCCCCGTCCTGGTTTCTCTTCTAGTAATAATGCCCCCCATCCATGTTCTCGTCTTGTAATAATGCCTCCCATCCTGGTTTCTCTTCTAGTTATAATGCCCCCCATCCTGGTTCTCGTCTTGTAATAATGCCCCCATCCTTTTCCCATTTTGTAGTAATGTGCCCCATCCTGGTTCCATGCTGTAGTAATGTGCACCATCCTCGTCTCCAAATTGTAGTAATGCTCCCCATCCTGGTTCCATGCTGTAGTAATGCTCCCCATCCTGGTTCTCGTCTTGTAGTAATGCTCCCCATCCTGGTTCTCGTCTTGTAGTAATGCTCCCCATCCTGGTTCTCGTCTTGTAGTAATGCTCCCCATCCTGGTTCTCGTCTTGTAGTAATGCTCCCCATCCTGGTTCTCGTCTTGTAGTAATGCTCCCCATCCTGGTTCTCGTCTTGTAGTAATGCTCCCCATCCTGGTTCTCGTCTTGTAGTAATGCTCCCCATCCTGGTTCTCGTCTTGTAGTAATGCTCCCCATCCTGGTTCTCGTCTTGTAGTAATGCTCCCCATCCTGGTTCTCGTCTTTTAGTAATGGTCCCATCCTTTTCCCATTTTGTCTTGTAATGTGCCCATCCTGCCTCCATGCTGTAGTAATAGGCACATCCTGGTCCCAAACATTTAGTAATGTCTCCAGCCTGGTCCCATCTATTAGAAATGTCCCCCATCCTGGTCCCCTTCTTGTAGTAATTTCCCCCATTCTGTAGTAATGTCTCCATCCTAGTCGCCTTTTTGTAGTAAAGCTCGCTATCATTGTCCCCTTTTGTAGTAATTTCCCCATCACACATACAAATTCAGCAGAAAAAAGCGCTGGTATCAGGGGCCTCCTAAATCCCTGGACACGATCAACGTGTGAGTTCAGAGGCCCAATGGCTGCACAATGGAACCTCGGGGACGGCATGTTTGAGACCTTGGGGACTAAACCCAATCTCACTCAACTTCATTCCCAATTAAAGGGGTTGTCCAGGATTTAGAACCCTATTTTAAATGTGAAAACCCCTTTACCATAGGGTGGCCTTGGGAAAACTCTTCCTGTCGCTAACACTAATGGTCCCCCCACACTGTCCACAGATTACAAGTGGGCAATATGGTGCATCAGTGGTCAACATTGCTGCCTTGCAGAGCTGCGATTCAAAGGCGATTTGCATGAAGTTTGCTTGCTTTTCATCTGGGTCTAATGTTCTGCAATACCCCAAAACCTAGATAGCTGGGGCCCATTTATAGATTTTACAACAGGACCCAGGAACTTCATGATTAAGTTCTTTACCGGTCTAGTTTTGCATGTAGCCGATGAAGATGGCGGCCATATGACGCACACCAGGGGCCAGGGTTACTCCCGGTTTAGACAGGCGATTCTTCTCCTTCCTTGTCACGGGTGGACCGCGCCTGCCGGTAGTGGGGCCCGGTGTAGTGCAGATCAAAAGTGAGGACGTCTTACGGGAACAGATTAAAGGGGGGTTTAATTTGTTTTCTTCGTGACGCCACCTATGAGTAGATTCGGTAAGGGCTACCGACGCTGCGGAACCTCCCGGGGTGATGGACAGCAGCAAGATGTTACGCTCCCCACAGGCTGAGCGGTGATCCCCGGGGGCTGGAGCTGCTCAAGATGTTGTGCGGCAGCTGCGGTTACCTTAGTGTGCGGACGGATAGTTCATAAGGAGACACGGACACAGATAGTCTCTGCAACGGTTCTTTACTGTAACCAGCAGGCAGTACATGGCTTACAGTGGTTGAGTAGAAGACCGGGTGGACTCAGCAGTGATAGTGCTCCTCAGAGATCCGCAGTGTACCTCCTTTCTACCTCCTTAGCTTCTCTTGCCAGCGTCGCCCAGGAATACCAGGTCGGGTACGGGGAGGCTGCTTCAATGCCCTATCCATGATGTACGTTCTGGATTCTTTGGGGAGCCTTGGGTCCCTCAGTGGGTACACCGCTGGTTAGACGACTGGAAACTGGCTGGTGGTGGGGTGCTCCTATAAAGCTGCTCCTCCATGGGGCTGGTTCGCGTGGCAGAGGTGAACTGCTGCCAGCTTCGGTACCAGTGAACCGGCTGTGAGTTGTGGGCACGGGAGTCTTTTGGGAACCCGTGTAGAAATGCCCAATCCCGGTGGTTAAGGCCTCAGGTGCTGACACCCGACCGGTGACGGCCCAGGGGCCCGCACGGAGTGCGGAGCCCCCGCTCCTCTCCAAGTTCTGTGTTCTAGGTTCTAGATCCCAGACTCTGTTCAGTTCTGACTGTCTAGATTATTGTGTTCTCTTCACTACCCTAACACTCCACCCACCAGGACCTATGATTGGTCCCCTGTTCTAGGTGTTGTATGTTGGGTTGGATCTCTGAGTTAACTATTGCACTGCTTTGTCTAGAGAATATTGCGGCTGCAATACTCCCTTGTGACGCACTCGTTGCGGGGCGCCACACTCCCCCTTGGTTAAATCAGCTTGTCCCCAAGCGTCAAACTACTCACATTACAGAGGTTTTTACATTTTTATACATATATGACACACTTTTATTAAAGTAGAAAAACAGGTAAAGAAATGCTTTGATGTTATAAGCAAAGAAACAGGTAATCACTTTGTGCGGACCCGGCGGGCGGTCGACTGTACTTTAACTAGAGTCCAGGCTGTAGCCGCAAGATCACACAGTCAGTGATTAACGGTAAACAGAGTCATTGATGAAAGTTCAAGTTTTTTTTTAAAGTCACTGGCTCTGAGGGTGATGGCGTACCCGGATAGCAAACCACCCATCTGCACAAGCATAGCGCTCATAGGTGATAATATCGCCCCGGTATAGGTCGCGATCGGGATGTCCTCTTGGCAAGTTT
This sequence comes from Allobates femoralis, assembly GCA_033576535.1. Lineage (NCBI taxonomy): Eukaryota > Metazoa > Chordata > Amphibia > Anura > Aromobatidae > Allobates > Allobates femoralis. The sequence continues at coordinate 40,499,434 of JARQOC010000006.1, read as the reverse complement.
GACTCAACGTCCCGGCGCCCCACAAACACCTCCTCATTCAAACCCACCTCCCAAGCGAACCCCCACCCGGTATGTAAGTTAAAGGTGGAAATTCTACCTTCACGGCGGAGTTCATCAGGCAGCGGCGGCTGGCGGCGAGCCTCGGCGCGGGCCTCCATGTTGGCGCGTTCTCGGGCTTGCCACTCCTCTCGTCGTCTCTGGCGTACATCTCCGTCGTTACGGCTCGGGGTGTAGAGATGAGTAACGGAGCTGGTGGTTTGGCGGGAAGCTTGAACTTGGCGGGCTGTCTGTATCGGAACCCGGTGGAACGGCACAGGGGAAGGTGTCGGCAGTGCACCCGACCAGTGTACCCGAGCTGTGTGCCCGGAAGGAAGTTCTCTGTTGTCTCCCCAAGCGAACCCGGTGTCGAAATCCTCAGCGGTGCTGTGGGTCTCGTCGTCATCCTCTCCGACCTCTTCCTCGATGATCACATCAGGCTGCTCATTGATGAAAGACGTTAAAGCTTGTTCCGTTGTACAACAGGGCGGTGGTGCTGCGGATCCTTCCGTAGGGACGTCCTGCAGGGCTTCCAGGCTGCCTGCCTCTTCATCTGTTTCCGCAGGTAAAGGTGTTTCAATCCCGGTTACCAGGTAGGCCTCTGTAGTTGCAAGGGAAGCCTCCGGTTCGGGGACGAAACAAGCGACTGTCTCTGTACTGGTGAAACATGTCGCGGGTTCCTCAGTGGGAACCTGGTAGAGATCGAGTTCTTCCATGGAGCGTGTTATGAGCTCCGGCTCAAGAACGGAATCGGTTGCGATGTTGGTCGCTGGAACGGGTCGAGTTGCGGCCTCCACCGGAATGACACAGTCTATTGGCTCAGGTGACGGAGCAGGACAGGTGGTAGGCGAGGGTGAGGCGGTCGAGAAGCTGGTGACGTCGTCTGGGCTTGGAGAAGCTGCACCCGGTCGGCTCTGCTGCATCGTATGGTGTAGTCGTCTGCCTAGGGTCGCGCTCCAGCTGCGAATCGTCCATTCCACTGTCTCTAGTAACCGCACCCGGAGGTCTTGTAGAGCCTCTAGCCAGAAGTCGGGGCTGCCGTCTATGGTAAGGGCAGGATCCGGACCCGGTTGGCTTATGGCTGCTCTGGCCTCCGCCTCGACCTCCCGCATCAGGTCTTGGAGTCTCATGCTGGCCATTCTTCTTTGGAGGGAAACCACACCCGATCAACCGGTAAGACGTTCTGGTTGAGCTGGTGAAGATGTCTTCTCTCTCTGTCGGTGTGTCTAGGTATGACACTCCCATCTCCTCTGGGCTTTTGTAGTCCAATCGTGGGAAAAGTCTTTGGGGTCCGCCCCCATGGTTGATTCGAGCAATCAGGGCGGACAAAGAGTTTGGCGCCTTTCGTCCTTAGCCCTCCCACGGTGAGGGGGGGGGGTTGACTCACTCCTGGGCTTCACGTGGCGGCTTCTTGTGGCGGGAACGCCATCTTGGGCGCCATCTTGACCCAATGGTGTAAAGGCGGGAAAGTTCTTTTAGGGACGAACAAAGTCCAATTGTAGACAATAAAGTCCAGTTTAAGCACAATATACCCGTTGGGTAACGGGCCTGCTCGTATCCTGTTCGTGACGCCATTTTCTGACGCACACCAGGGGCCAGGGTTACTCCCGGTTTAGACAGGCGATTCTTCTCCTTCCTTGTCACGGGTGGACCGCGCCTGCCGGTAGTGGGGCCCGGTGTAGTGCAGATCAAAAGTGAGGACGTCTTACGGGAACAGATTAAAGGGGGGTTTAATTTGTTTTCTTCGTGACGCCACCTATGAGTAGATTCGGTAAGGGCTACCGACGCTGCGGAACCTCCCGGGGTGATGGACAGCAGCAAGATGTTACGCTCCCCACAGGCTGAGCGGTGATCCCCGGGGGCTGGAGCTGCTCAAGATGTTGTGCGGCAGCTGCGGTTACCTTAGTGTGCGGACGGATAGTTCATAAGGAGACACGGACACAGATAGTCTCTGCAACGGTTCTTTACTGTAACCAGCAGGCAGTACATGGCTTACAGTGGTTGAGTAGAAGACCGGGTGGACTCAGCAGTGATAGTGCTCCTCAGAGATCCGCAGTGTACCTCCTTTCTACCTCCTTAGCTTCTCTTGCCAGCGTCGCCCAGGAATACCAGGTCGGGTACGGGGAGGCTGCTTCAATGCCCTATCCATGATGTACGTTCTGGATTCTTTGGGGAGCCTTGGGTCCCTCAGTGGGTACACCGCTGGTTAGACGACTGGAAACTGGCTGGTGGTGGGGTGCTCCTATAAAGCTGCTCCTCCATGGGCTGGTTCGCGTGGCAGAGGTGAACTGCTGCCAGCTTCGGTACCAGTGAACCGGCTGTGAGTTGTGGGCACGGGAGTCTTTTGGGAACCCGTGTAGAAATGCCCAATCCCGGTGGTTAAGGCCTCAGGTGCTGACACCCGACCGGTGACGGCCCAGGGGCCCGCACGGAGTGCGGAGCCCCCGCTCCTCTCCAAGTTCTGTGTTCTAGGTTCTAGATCCCAGACTCTGTTCAGTTCTGACTGTCTAGATTATTGTGTTCTCTTCACTACCCTAACACTCCACCCACCAGGACCTATGATTGGTCCCCTGTTCTAGGTGTTGTATGTTGGGTTGGATCTCTGAGTTAACTATTGCACTGCTTTGTCTAGAGAATATTGCGGCTGCAATACTCCCTTGTGACGCACTCGTTGCGGGGCGCCACACATAACACACACACACACACACAAGGCATACAGCACTTACTAAAAACTATTCCAAATTCTTTTGTATGATATGAAACTCGCACATTAAATGTCAGATTAAGCAGAATGGTTGAATATGTGAAAAGTGGAATAGCGTTCCATATAGCTACTAAATAAACATGGGGAAAAATAACTTAAAAGTCTCTTCACGGACCCCATGCCGAGCAGGTGAGCGCCGCACTGCCTTGGTTGACTTTGAAGCAAATTTCTCATCATGGGATGTAGAGGATGTGGTGGAAATACATATTTTACTCTCATTTTAGATGTTCCTTTTGCATAAAAGCTAAACTATAGCAAGGAAAGCTTACTGCAGTGTAGAAGGAGAGAAAAGCTAAAGGATGCGTCATGTATGGTATTATTAGGAATAAATCTGCGCAGAACAAAAAGGACATGGAAATAACAGTCTGTGAGTTATTCAGGCGTGAAGTCTCTTCTATCACATTGATAGTTTATGTATAGATATAATATACATAAAAGTGTACTAATACACAGTGGCGGACCATGCAGCCATGTTGAGGAGCAGGATGGGGTGTGCTGTTGGCCTCGGCACGGTCCGGGGGAGGGAGGGTGGCTGCGATGTGGTGTCGGCGGCCGGCGGAGAGGTTTGCGGCGGCTCTCCTACCTGAGCTGCGCTGGGAGCCGGAGGGGCAGAGGAGAGGAGGGGCAGAGGAGAGGAGGGGCAGGATCAGGCACGGGAAGCAGGAAGCTTTCTGCTTCCCTTGCCTGACCCTCCGCTCCTCTGACAACGGCTTACGGGGGTCGGCTGGGGGGCCCCCTGCAGGCTTGAAGGGGCCCCCTAGCCGGACGGGGCCCTGGTGCAGCTGCACCAGCTGCACCACGGTAGTTCTACCCCTGCTAATACAGTAGACTACCAGAGGTCAGAGCCCAGGATCCAATACCAGAATAAGTCACCAGGGTCTGGAAGAACAAAAACCCTTTTGGAGATGACTTTAGAGCAAATCATTGACCATTAATATTATTATTTATTATTATTATAGCGCCATTTATTACATGGAGCTTCATGTAATAATAATAATTATCTATATTTATATAGCGCTAACATATTCCGCAGCGCTTCACAATTCAGAGGTTCATATGCAAACAGTCATAAGTAAAAGTTATCAAAAAATACAATAATTAAAGCAAATTAATGACGTCCCTGCTCGTAAGAGCTTACGATCTGCAATGAAGTGGGGTGACACAAAGTAAAGGGGTTTACTTACAATGATGGTCCAGCCAACTTCAGGAAATGGGGACTATTCAAGAGCAGCAAGAGTGGCCAATAGCCATTATTTGTAATGGTTTTGAGTCTTCTGGAGTGAACAGGCTATGTCTAAAGGTACCTTTACACTCGGCAACTTTTCTAGGAATTTCACTGGCAATTTGCTGGTTGCATTGAAATCATGGAGACATTGTTCCATTTGTACACAGCAACAAGATAGAACAATGTGTCCATGATTTCACTGCAACCAGTAAGTTGCCAGTGAAATTCCTAGAAAAGTTGTCGCGTGTAAAGGTACCTTAAGTGACTTCAACTAGGCATAGGCCGCCCTAAAAAGATGTGTTTTTAGGAAGCACCTGAAACCATGTCAATTGTGGATGGTCCTAATTTATTGAAGTAGCGCAGTCCAGAGAGTTGGTGCAGCGTGGGAGAAGTTATGGAGCCGGGAATGGGAGGTTCGGATTAGTGCAGATGTTAGTCTAAAATCTCTCCCAGAGCACAGATAACTGGTGGGGTAATAGGCAGAGATGAGGGTAGAGAGATAGGGAGGTGCTCAGGGCCGCACTGTCCATTGGCAAGGAGGCAGGGGGAGCGGCAGAGCTGAAGGGGGCGGCGCTTACCACGGCTTCCTGTCTCCTGTCCTGGCCGCCGGGTAAGTGATAACTTGTGTTGTATTGTAGCACCTGTCCACGACGCTCCTCCAGCTGTCCGCCGCCGATACAACCCCCCCCCCGCTCCTCAGCTGTCCACCGCCGATAGCATCGCGGCCCCCCCCCCCTCTGCTTTTTGTCTCAGGGGGCGGGGAGGGTTGATTCACCCCTGGAGGTGCTGCACTGTGAAGAGCATTGTGGGTGAGAACAAGAAATTTCAATAGGTTCCTATAGTGTATGGGTAGCCAGTGCAGTGACTGTCATAGAGTGTAAACATCCGAGAAATGGTTAGCCAGATAGGTGACCCTGGCTGCTGCATTAAGGATGTACTTGAGTAGATAACACAGGATCCACCATTCACAATAGGTGATATCACAGCTCACCTCCACCTCCTGTACAATGACTGATAACACCTCTATATACAGTAGATAACACAGGATCCACCATTCACAATAGGTGATATCACAGCTCACCTCCACCTCCTGTACAATGACTGATAACACCTCTATATACAGTAGATAACACAGGATCCACCATTCACAATAGGTGATATCACAGCTCACCTCCTTCTCCTGTACAATGACTGATAACACCTCTATATACAGTAGATAACACAGGCTCCACCATTCACAATAGGTGATATCACAGCTCACCTCCTCCTCCTGTACAATGACTGATAACACCTCTATATACAGTAGATAACACAGGATCCACCATTCACAATAGGTGATGTCACAGCACACCTCCTCCTGTACAATGACTGATAACACCTCTATATACAGTAGATAACACAGGATCCACCATTCACAATAGATGATATCACAACTCACCTCCTCCTGTACAATGGCTGATAACACCTCTATATACAGTAGATAACAGAGGATCCACCATTCACAATAGGTGATATCACAGCTCACCTCCTCCTGTACAATGACTGATAACACCTCTATATACAGTAGATAACACAGGATCCTCCATTCACAATAGGTGATATCACAGCTCACCTCCTCTTCCTGTACAATGACTGATAACAGCTCTATATACAGTAGATAACCCAGGATCCACCATTCACAATAGGTGATATCACAGCTCACCCTCCTCCTCCTGTACAATGACTGATAACACCTCTATATACAGTAGATAACACAGGATCCACCATTCACAATAGGTGATATCACAGCTCACCCTCCTCCTCCTGTACAATGACTGATAACACCTCTATATACAGTAGATAACACAGGATCCACCATTCATAATAGGTGATATCACAGCTCACCTCCTCTTCCTGTACAATGACTGATAACAGCTCTATATACAGTAGATAACACAGGATCCACCATTCACAATAGGTGATACCACAGCTCACCTCCTCCTCCTCCTGTACAATGACTGATAACACCTCTATATACAGTAGATAACACAGGATCCACCATTCACAATAGGTGATATCACAGCTCACCTCCTCCTGTACAATGACTGATAACACCTCTATATACAGTAGATAACACAGAATCCATCATTCACAAAAGCTGATATCACAGCTCACCTCCTCATGTACAATGACTTGATAACACCTCTATATACAGTAGATAACACAGGATCTACCATTCACAATAGGTGATGTCACAGCTCACCTCCTCCTCCTGTACAATGACTGATAACATCTCTATATACAGTAGATAACACAGGATCCACCATTCACAATAGCTGATATCACAGCTCACCTCCTCCTCTACAATGACTGATAACACCTCTATATACAGTAGATAACACAGGATCTACCATTCACAATAGATGATGTCACAGCTCACCTCCTCCTGTACAATGACTGATAACACCTCTATATACAGTAGATAACACAGGATCCACCATTCACAATAGCTGATATCACAGCTCACCTCCTCCTCTGCACAGATCACAGAGGATGCCCACCAACACTTCAATAAAATCTAGTGAACACCGGCAGTCTGCGGTCCATGTGACTTCTATAAGCATTTCTATTCCAGCTCAGCCAAGATGTCCACCCCCATAATCAGATACAGAGCAAAAAATACAGAAATAAAAACAGATTATAAGAACAGAATATGTATGTAGTTTAAATTATGAAGAATAGCACAGGTGATAGATTCCCTTTAAGGTTGTGCTCGGGCTCCTAAATTAGGTATTTGCATCACAGACAGAAGTGATCAAATATGGGTTTAAATTAAATTCTCGGCTACATTCATTTTCTTGAGCAAATTTTCATTAACATTTCAATGTTCTAACATTATAATTTTACTTCAAAAGGTAGAAAAGTCTAAATGTAGATGAATTATTCCAACACTAGATAACGATGTTAGAAGAGCCTGAGAATAAAACTTCCAATCACTGTCTACAGCCCGAGAAGTGGAAAACTAAAAATATGACGGTCTGGAAAGCTGTGCAGCTGTTAAAGAACCTCTACTTACCGGTCGCCGTCTCTTCCCGTTTCCAGCGCTGCTCCGATACTCTTCTGGATCAAGTGACCACTATGGTGACCATCTGGCTCACACTTTGGTGCGGACAAGAAGTCATTTTTTTACATAAGTCTACAAGACTCAGAATGAGGCTTCCATAGACTTAATCATAGAATCCTAGAAAGGTAGAGTTGGAAGGGATCTCCTGGGTCATCTGGTCCAACTCCCTGCTCAAAGCAGGGTTCACTAAATCATCCCATTAGAATCATAGAGTAAAGACTTACATTTAGAAAGGTTGTCCACTACTTTTGACAAGCCCCAGGGCCGTGGGGCACTCGAAACTGGGCTATACTGTCTCTGGGGAGTCACAGGGGTTGAGACCCGACTTCCGTGACCCTGGGTTCAGTTGAAAAGGGGAATGGTGAATAGGGAGATTGTTCGTGACGCCACCCGTGGTATGTGGCTATAGTGGGCCACCGCTGCTGCAGAACCTCCGGGGTGATGGACAGGCAGCTGGGATGGAGTGGCTCTCCACGGGCAGAGCAGTTCCCCAGGGCAGTGAAGATAGTTTGGGTGTTGGGTGCAGGACGACAGGCTCAAGCAGTAGGCAGACTCACGGTTTTGTTGATCACTTTGTCCTTTACTGATGGTAACGGTTATGAGCAGCTGTACACGGAGTCCTTGCTGAGAGCAACTTGGGATCTTTCTCACTCGGCCAGGTATTGGGTCCCTCACTGCGCTCTTTGTGTTGGCTTCTGCTGCTGCATCATCTACGCTGCTGGCCCTGTCTCTTCCTGCGAGGTGCCGGTATGACAGGCAACTCGAGTCTCTTCTAACCCTCGTCTTGGGTATCTCTTCCTGAACTCTCTCCGTTGCTGTGTCTCCAGGCACGGTGTGGCTGGGGGACCTGGAATTCCCCACCTTCGGGTATTAACTGCCGGGACGTTAGATCCTGCACAGTCTCGGACCCAGTGTCTGTTCTCTGCGCCTTCCTCTGGGGTGTATAAATACAAAAAGGGGGAGACAAGAGGTGCAATAGTGCCCTATCACTAGTGATACACTGAGTATATCAATAGGTGTGCACTCACCTGGTCCAGTTGTGTGACCCACAACTGGTTTACAAGCATTCGGTTAATAGCTGCTTCAGGACCTCCACCAGCCACTCATACGTGGAAAAACACTCCTATATAGGGAAGATGGTGGGTCACGGTCCGGTCAGTGGGATCCCAAGGAATGGATGTCTCCAAGAAGTCACAAGGAAGGCAGTGGTTCCAAAGCAAAGATCTCCTTTATTCACCTACTCGTTTCGGCACCTATCCTGGCACCTTCATCACTCCTATATAGGGAAGATGGTGTGTCACGGTCCGCGCTGCTGTCTCAGTGGGATCCCAAGGAATGGATGTCTCCAAGAAGTCACAAGGAAGGCAATGGTTCCAAAGCAAAGATCTCCTTTATTCACCTACTCGTTTCCTGATGAAGGTGCCAGGATAGGTGCCGAAACACGTAGGTGAATAAAGGAGATCTTTGCTTTGGAACCATTGCCTTCCTTGTGACTTCTTGGAGACATCCATTCCTTGGGATCCCACTGAGACAACAGAGCGGACCGTGACACACCATCTTCCCTATATAGGAGTGTTTTTCCACTGGGGTGAGCACAGTGTCGCTCGACTCCCCAGGTGTGTTCCTGCGACTCTCCTCAGACTTAGGCCTGACACCGAGTCAGTGATCCTGGGCCAGCCACGGTCACTATCAGAAGATGGAGTAGCTTTGGAACTGAGTATTTCTGTCTACCTGCTGCCGATGCCGGCACCAAGAACACCTTATCGGTGGGGTGCCGGGTGTCAGACCCTGGCCGATCAGACATTGATGACCTATTCCAGGGATAGATAGCAATGTGAAAATAGTGGAAAACCTCTTTAGGCTCGCTCACATGAGCGTATACATTGGACGAGTGCTATCTAATGTTTTTTCTGGCAGCATTCAAACCAGTGTTATTCTAAGGGGAGTGCCGATCAAAGTTATATGTCTGCTGCTGTGATTTGCTGCGCAAATCGGATGTCACTCACCCATTCCAGTCTATGAGTGTGCGGAAATCATTGGACTGCACTCGGATGTGTCGAGCCCCAGGCCCTGGGGTACTCGGGTATCAGGCTCGGTGGGTGTTCTCACGGGGGATGTCACGGGTGGCAGTGCCTGAGCCCGTGGCCTGGGTGACACTTCAATAAGGGGTGTATGTACAGGGGATTAGAGTTTGTCATGTGACGCCACCCGTATTACCTGGTGATGGATCATCAGCGCCGCCACAGTCCTCCAGAGGTCGATGGTAATGCGGCTGGGATGGCAAAGCTCATTACAGGTGGAGCTGGTCCTCCAGGGCAGCATTCCTGCAAGCAAACAGGTTGATGGAGAAAACCACACTAAGGCAAAGTCACTTTCTCCCGGGTACTTTATTGTAAACGTTCGGTAGTAAAATACAGAGTCCACAGTTCAGCAAGATGGTATCTAAACAGGTAGCTGTACGGGTGGCTGCAAGTGGATGCCAGGTGGTATGGTGGAACCCGTGGTAGACCTTAGTTGATGAACCCGTGTCCTTTCTTTCCCCACTAGGATGAGTCTATACCCAAAGGCTCCGTGTAGGTAGACTTGGGGCTCGCCTCCCTCGTGGTAAGGAAGCAGGCAGACCGCTCCGTCTGGCAGGGTGCCGCAGCTGATAAACAAAACGCAGCAGCCGGTTGACAACTGCAGAGGTAGACTCTGGCCGTTTCCTCGGGCCCGGCGTTCCAGTGGTGGACTGGGGGAATTCCCTGGAGTATGGTCGCTCCACGCTGGGGTTCCCCCTTTCTCTCTAGGGCCCAGACTCCGCACGTCGGGCGCCCTCTCTCAGGATCCCCTCAGGATCCTCTCTCTCCTTTCCTCCGGATCAGCGTAGAGCTGTCCGGATAAAACCTTCCGCCTCGCTCCACACTCTTTGTCCTCTCCTCATCCGACTGCCCCGACTCTCAGACGTCCATTGTCTGACTATTCTGTCCTACTGACTGACCTCCTTTGTTCCCCCTAGAGGTGAATATATCTCCCTCCCTGATAACCTCCCACTCCTATTCTAATGTGGGAGTGCAGGAATGGGTCCCACCCACCAACCTAGGATCCACTTGCAGCTGGGGAAATTACACCTCTTTTACGGGTACAATACCCCACTATGCAGCCTGACTAAGTGGGGCGCCACAGATGACACCTGAGTGCTGTCCTATTTCCGAAGACACCTAGAATGGAGAAGTCTTCTCCTTACAGTGTGCTTCAATTGCCTCATGCGAGAGAATCAGATCACATTGAGCTGACACTCTGATCAGAGTTTGATCGGAGTGTCATTATCATAATCGATCTGATTCTCTTCCATGAGAGAATCCGCGCTCGTGTGGCCCCAGTTAAAGAAAGAAATTAATGACCAGTGGTGTGAGCCAGCAAGTGCTCCATGTGTGGAATAGTACTGGAAGAGGGAGAAAATGAATGCAAGGAGGTGTTGCTCACCTAGTCAAGTTGTGCATATCATACACAATAATAGTGTCAGCTTGTGATGACTCTGTTTAGCTGCACTGACCGCAAATCAATGGCAGGAAAGCTGTGGGCAGGAGGATAGCAGTAAGGCTGGAGTCACACTGGGCGAGAGATATGTGAGATACTCTTATGAGTCTCACATACATCACCCATCATGGCTGTCGGCTCTCTGGAGAGGAGCGTGCAGCTGCATGTATTTCTATGAAGCCGCACACTCCTCTCCAGAGAGCCGACGGCCATGATGGGTGATGTATGCGAGACTCATACGAGTATCTCACATATCTCTCGCCCAGTGTGAGTCCAGCCTTAGCTGAAAAGATTTGGTCTTGTACAGGTGCTTCACAGAGAAGAGAAACCTAGCCGGTGGAATAATGGAGAACCTTAATTGGCTATGCGTTTCAAGGCTGATGTCCTCTTCATCAGGCACATCTGGTACCTGATGAAGAGGACAGATCGTCCTTATAACATGTAGTCCAATAACTTTCCTACATTATACCAGCGGTTTTATTTCTCCTCTCTGTGATGCGCCTGGACAAGAGGCGCATCTTGTTTAAGGAGAGAGAGCGGTACAGCAATGGAAACTGCAAAAGATGGTGTCTGGTGAGTATTTTAACACACTTACTACACATATATTACTGATTGCTAACAGGAGGGGTGATGTTAAAAAAGAAATAAAACGCCTTGGTGGCCCTTTAATTGACAGGTCCTGGGGTACACTGAGAGTTGTAATTAGCTATCGGTGTAGCAGACCACTGATTACTGAGGAATGAGATATACTGTATAAAACCAGGGGCCGAGGATGGGGTCAAGGCAGCTGACCATTGACTTAGGTCTTTGCCTGGTTCTGCTTATACTACAATGTAAGATGAAGTTTACTATACAAACCCTAAGGGTATGTTCATACATGGTGTAAGTGCAGCAGATTTTTCTGCAGCAAAAATCATAATGTTGGCAAGTAAAATGCTGTAAAATATGCAGATTATTACTTGCGTTTTTTTCTTTAATTCATTTGAATGGGTGGAAAGAGCTGCAAAAACGCTAAAAGAATTGATATTCTGCAGGTTGCATGGTTAAAGTACATAATAAAGAAGCGTGCGCCTGAGATATCAGAAATCTCATTCATTTTGCTGGTACTGTAAAACATTGCAAAAATCTCCACCAAGTAGGCAACGGAAAATGAGCAAAAATCCTACAATTACCGTACTCCACATGTGAACTTACCCCTAGGCCCAACACACCAGACCAGTTTTCATCAGTATGCTGGATCCGATTATCATTAGGGATGAGCGAGTACCTTAATATTCGTGCTCGCAACGAGGAGGTACCGGTACTCGCTACTTGTTGCGAGTATAGAGAGTACGAATACTTTCGCAGTGTATCTATGGATAAACTGCAAAAGTAGCCTAAAAGTGATTAAAAGTTGTTAAAAAATAATAAACATACATACTCACCTTTCGACGCCTGCACCGGGACCGGCAGAGAAGAGTAGCGGTATTCAGGCTACTCGCTACTCTCCGAGTACGTATGTGTACTCGGGAGTAGCGAGTAGTCGTAATACACTGCGAAAGTAGCCTAAAAGTGATTAAAAGTTGTTAAAAAATAATAAACTTACATACTCACCTTCCGATGCCTGCATCGGGAGCGGCAGAGAAGACATCCGATCGCTGGACAAGGACCTTTCACTGCCAGCCAATCAGATGGCTGGTAGCGATCTGGCCAATCAAATGGCGCCACGTCACAACTACATCATCACTAAAGGCCACCTGATTGGCCAGTTTGCAAGTTCCTGACAGTACATCTAGGACCTTGCAAATTGGCCAATCAGGTGGCCGCTAGCGATCACGTGGTTGTGACGTGGCGCCATCTGATTGGCCAGATCGGTGCCGGCCATCTGATTGGCTGGCAGTGAAAGGTCCTTGTCCAGCGATCGGATGTCTTCTCTGCCGGTCCCGGTGCAGGCATCGGGAGGTGAGTATGTAAGTTTATTATTTTTTAAAAACTTTTAATCACTTTTAGGCTACTTTCACAGTGTATCTATAGATACACTACAAATGTATTACGACTGCTTGCTACTCCCGAGTACACGTAAGTACTCGGAGAGTAGCGAGTAGCCTGAATACCGCTACTATTCGGCGAATACCGAATAGTAGCGAGTATACTCGCTCATCCCTAATTATCATCCATTATTGGATTTTACCATCAGTGGGACATCCAATTTTGTCATAAAAGAATAAATCCGAGCTGCAGCTTCAGATATCAGCGATTTTGTTTGTATACAAAAATCGGTTGGACTTTCATCCACGGCTTTGATCGGATTCTCATCAGTTTAGCCAGTGCGCCAGCTTTTACCATCAGTTTTTTCTATTATGCAAAAAAAAAAAGTAGATTTATCCAGCTTCTCCTATTAGACAGTTTGTGAAAAATGGACAACGTAAGGACGGTATCTGAGTGAGGTCCAATGTTTTTCCTATAGACCGGCTTTGGGGAGATTGATCAATAACTCAGATCAGACTCGTCTCATCATTCGGTGCAGACCACTCAGTCTGCAAAACTATACGGATATATGAAAGACACATACTGTGGAGTAGAATAGGTACAAGATCTATTCTGTATATACACAGATAAAACCTGTACACCATACCAGCACCAATTCTCAATGTGTGCCATTGGAATTCTACATGCACATAAATTAATATATGTTGTTGCATTTTCAAGGTTTGCAATAATAAGAAGAATTGTCACTGTGAAGCTGAATGGGCGCCCCCGTACTGTGACACGCCAGGTTATGGCGGAAGTGTGGATAGCGGTCCTATGAGAGCTTCAGGTATAAGACTTTGTTGCATTCATTTTACCGTGTTTCCCCAAAAATAAGACCTACCTGTAAAATAAGACCTAGCAGGATTTTTGGTTTTTTTTTTGGATTATGCTTAAAATAGAAGCCCTACTCCAAAAATAATCCCTAGTTGATGCTCAATAAGGAAGGGACCAGGCAGCAAATAAGGTTAAAGAATATAGTAGACTTTTCATCAAAGAAAGCAGACACCCCGAAAAGAGAGAAGACATCCCGAAAAGAGAAAATACACCCCCAAAAGATAGAAGACACCCCCAAAAGAAGGCAGACACCCCAAAAGAGAGGAGACACCCAAGAGAAGGCAGCCATCCCCAAAAGAGAGCAGACACCCAAAAGAAGGCAGACACCCCCACAAGAGAGAAGGCACCCAAAAGAAGGCAGACACCCCCAAAAGAGAGAAGACATCCCTAAAAGATAGAAGACACACCCAAAAGAAGGCAGACACCCCCACAAGAGAGAAGACACCCAAAAGAAGGCAGACACCCCCAAAAGAGAGAAGACATCCCTAAAAGATAGAAGACACACCCAAAAGAAGGCAGACACCCCCACAAGAGAGAGGGCACCCAAAAGAAGGCAAACACCCCAAAAGAGAGAAGACATCCCTAAAAGATAGAAGACACACACAAAAGAAGGCAGACACCCACGAAAGAGAGCAGACATGCAAAAGAAGGCAGACACCCCCAAAAGAGAGAAGACACCCCTAAAAGAGAGAAGATATGCCCCAAAAGAGAGCAGACACCCCCAAAAGACAGATGACACACCCAAAAGAAGGTCGACACCCTCAAAAATAGAAGACACACTCAAAAGGCAGACACCCCCAAAAGAGGAAAAGCACCCCAAAAGGTAGAAGACACCCCCAAAAGAGAGAAGACACCCCTAAAAGAGAGGATACACCCCAAAAGAAAGCAGACACCCCAAAAGAGAGAAGACACACCCAAAAGAAGGCAGACACCCCCAAAAGAGGGAAGACACCCCTAAAAGAGAGACAATACACCCCAAAAGAGAAAAGACACCCCCAAAAGATAGAAGACACACACATATGAAGGCAGACACCCCCAAAAGAGAAAGGGCACCCCCAAAAGAGAGAACACACCACTAAAAGAGAGAAGATACACCCCACAAGAGAAAAAACACTCCCAAAAGATAGAAGACACACACAAAAAAGAGGAGACACCCCAAAAGAGAGCGAAAACACCACTAAAAGAGATATGATACACCTCCAAAAGAGAGAAGACAGACCCAAAATATGGCAGACACACCTAAAAGAGAAAAGATATGCCCCCAAAAGAGAGCAGACACCCCCAAAAGAGCTCAAATCTCCCCCAAAAAAATCAACTGGAGCCGTGCAACTGGACTAGTCAGGTCTTTCTTTTGTATGACACAGACATACCGTACCCCAATCACACCGCCAGGCTCTGATTTCAGACTTCCTGTGTTTTGAGCAGCTAGAATCTATTGACAGATTTCCTCCAATAACCGCTCACAGACCGCTCACTTCCTTACCTTTCTTTGTGCCTGACCTATCAGAAGATTATCTGCTTTGAAAAAAAAAACATTAATTTGTGATGCTCTGTCGGGAGATACTGTTGTTATATGTCACCACCTATTATTGTAGATTATTGAATGTGTACCCTCTGTTTTACAGATAAAAGAAGCTTAGTGACTGGAGTGTTGGTGGCAGTCTTCTTTATAATGGTTGTCACCTTCATTATATACCTCAAAAGAAGGACAGTATTTAGGTGGATTTTTGCAAATAAAAAGACCACCATTGAAAAATTAAGGTAAGTAATCATGATGGGTGGATGCATTTGTTTCAAAATTGTGGCAATGATGGATGGATATATTCTTTGCAAAATTGTTGCATGCTCATAATTGTTATGGATCTGTGTTTTAATATAGCAGCCATAGAAATATATGACCTATACTGGGCCTCTTCGTGCCTTCAGTTTCATACAGAATCACACAGGACAGGGGTCGTTGCATGAACTGATAAATGCACAATTTACGAGAAGATTGTGACAATCTCCAATTTGGGCTAAAGGTCATAGCATTGCTTTGGGCCATATTTCAGAGACACTTATCTATGGCAGGCCTATATAAACACTTGTTTACCTGATGAGAAAGCGGCTGTTCTCCTGAATCCGGCGATGTTTTTCTTTTGTTCCTGTCCCTCTCCGTTCCTGAGATACGCCCCATCTTACCTTTCATAGCGATCTGGGCGTGGTCTTCCAGAGGAGAGTTGATGACCACGCCCATTTTGCTGAAAAGATCTGAGCAAGATACAAAGAAGAATAGATCATATCTCAAGAGCGGAGAAGAGCAGAAACAAAAGAAAAACATCGCCGGATTCAGGAGAACAGCGGCATTCTCATCAGTCTCTGAGTGACTCCTCTGCCACATGGACCCCCCTGGCTACATTTGACCCCCAGCTGCATCGGATCCTGACTGCACCTTAGCATCTCACGCCCAGCAGCACCTGATCACATCCACGGCTGCATCTGCATCTCATCGCTGGCTGCATCTCATCTCCACTATTGTACCTACATCTGTTCCCTGACTGCACCGCATTACCCTGCTTCACCTGCTGGACTCTGTACACCTCCAATTTGCTTTGCGATTGCCTGGACTTGATTGGCACTCACCCGCTTTGCACACCATTCCTGCTGCACCTGTCCCCTGTCCTCCAGACCCCTGCCTCTATCTCACCCCTCCTGCTGCTCCTGTCCTCCTGTCCCCTGCCTCCATCCCAACCCCGGCTGCACCTCCTCCTCTCAGCTGCTGTTGCCCCCCACCACCACCACTTCCCATCTGCACCTCATACCCTGCTCCACCTCTCACTCCCATTGAATCCTATACCACTATGCAATGTTTTCCCTTCTCTTCACACTCACTCCTATCCTACTCCACTTCCTACAACCCCCCTCTGTCCCTCCTCCCGACAACACAATAACACTCTCCCCCTCCATCCTACCTAGCCATCTCACCCACTCCTCTGAACTCTTCCTCCACACCCAAGCCTTTATCTCCTTATCTCCAAACATGACCCCCGCCACGCAAGCTCTCATGCTCCCATCTCCTGACCCTCTCCCTCCTCCTCCTACTTGCTGGCGACATCTCCCCTAATCCGGTCCCTTCCAACACATCCCCACAATCACTCCTAGCCCACGCCCACTCCCTACCTAATACATCCGCAACCCCTGCAACCTTACACCCATCCCCCAAGCCCCCTCCCCCAATCCCCCTTTCTGGCGCACTCTGGAATGCCCGCTCAGTATGCAATAAACTCACCTTCATCCATGACCTCTTCATGACCAAAAAACTCTCTTTCCTTGGCATCACCGAAACATGGCTCACCCACTCCGACACAACCTCCTCCACCCCCAGTCCTATGGCGGACTGACCCTCTCCCACACCTCCCGCCCCAGCAACTCCCGCGGCAGAGGTTTGGCCTGCTCCTGGCCAACAGCTGCTCCTTCACCCCAATTACACCACCCCCCACTGCCTCCCTCCCCTCCTTTGAGGTGCACTCCGTGCGTATCTTCTCCCCCTGCAACCTCCAACTGGCTGTAGTGTACCACCCTCCAGGATCCACATCCACCTTCTTCGACCACTTCACAACCTGGCTTCTCCACCTTCTCTCTTCCACATCCCCACCATCATCATGGGTGACTTCAACATCCCCATTGATAAACCCCACACTGCTGCCTCAAGACTCCTCTCTCTAACCCTCCTACGGCCTCTCCAATGGTCCTCCTCACCACACACAATAACGGTCACACACATTAGACCTCATCTTCACCTGCCTCTGTTCCTTCACCGACCTCGCAAACTCAACCCCCCTCCTATCCGACCACAACCTGCTGACCTTCTCGTACCTAACAGACCGGACCTTCAGCGTCACCCACTCCCACACCTCTTCGGCACCCTACCCCCTATCTGTTGGAGTTCCACAAGGCTCAGTCCTGGGACCATTACTCTTCTCCATCTACACCCTTGGCCTAGGCCAACTCATCGAGTCCCATGGCCTCCAATACCACCTCTACGCCGATGACACCCAGCTCTACCTCTCCGTCCTGACACCACCTCCCTGCTATCCAAAATCCCACACTGCCTGTCCGCCATCTCATCTTTCTTCTCCGCTCGTTTCTTCAAACTCAACATGGATAAAACCGAGTTCATTGTCTTCCCCCCAAGTGCTCTTCACCCCTACCCGACCTAACCATCACTGTCAATGACTGCACACTCTCACCCGTCTCCCACGCAAAGTGCCTCGGTGTAATCCTCAACTCTGCCCTTTCCTTCAAGCCACACATCCAGGCCCTCGCCACCTCCTGTCAACTCCAGCTTAAAAACATCTCACGGATCCGCTCCTTCCTTGACCATGACACTGCCAAAACGCTTGTCCAGCCCTCATTATCTCCGCCTGACTACGCAACCTCTGTTCACCGGCTCCTCGCTTCTCCCAGTCAACCTCACCTGTTACATCCGTCCTCCTCAAGCCTGTCCCTCCTCAGTCTCAAAACCCTAACCCTGACATACAAGGCCATCCACAACCTGTCCCCTCCATACATCTCCACCTGTCTCCCGACACCCCTCACGCAATCTGCGCTCCTCTCAAGAACTCCTTCCTCTCACCCCTGCATCTCCACCTCCCACAACCGCATACAAGACTTCTCTTCGTGCAT
Organism: Allobates femoralis; assembly: GCA_033576535.1. Lineage (NCBI taxonomy): Eukaryota > Metazoa > Chordata > Amphibia > Anura > Aromobatidae > Allobates > Allobates femoralis. The sequence goes on along the minus strand of JARQOC010000006.1, from coordinate 40,481,278 downwards.
CGCCATACTCTGGAACCTTCAAGACAACTGAACCTGAAAAACCCACCTCTTCCTTCAAGCCTATACCCACACTGAGACCTAATCCGCTGCACCATCTCACCTCTCCCCCTCCTACTGTCTCCCACACATCCCTATAGACTGTGAGCTCTTGTGGACAGGATCTCTGCCCTAATGTACCTGTATGATTTATTCGTCGTTATTTATGTTCTCATCCTTGTTCTGTCGTTACACATGTAAAGAGCCATGGAACCAATGGCGCTATATAAATAAATAATAATAATAATTATTGCAAGTGATAACACCAATTTAAGACAAAATTAAAAAATTTCGGAACATTTGTACAGTAAATAGTAATTAGGAAATGGTAATTAAACTACAATAAGATTTCATAGACAGCACATAATGTAGAATTCTAGGTACGTTTTATGCCCGAGAAGCAACATATGTTATAACAGGTTTTCTGCAAGAGGTGATGCTGCTCTGTAACAGGTGCCCACCTACATGTGTCATCCATAATACTGATGTCTCTTATGTAGCAAAATCAAAGGATTTTGGTCCCCCTTAGGCACTGGGGCTTAGGTGGAACTGCTACTCTGCATTTTCTCCATACCTCCGCCTGTTCTCCCAGGTTCCACCTTTTGCTGAATTTTTGGTGTTTGCTCAAGGCAATGGCGTAACGTGAAGCTCATGGGCTCTGATACTAAAGCTCCAACAAGGGCCCCCAGCATTTGCAAATCTTTAATAGCAATAACTTTTTACATAGGCCAAAGGGACATTTGGGGCCCCCTAGCCTCCAGGCTCAGATGGGCTTGCAACTCCTGCACCTGTTGTACTTCCACCATTGACTCAAGGAAAGCAAGCATACATTAAAGCAGGGATAGGGAACTCCAAACCTCGAGAGCCGCAAACAGTGTGGGTTTTAAGGATTTGCTTAGCATTGCACAGGGGTTGTCATCATCACCAGTGCAGTTGATTATATTATCACTTGTGCAATACTAAGGAAATCCTGAAAACCTGAACTGTGTGCTGCTTTCGGGGCCTGGAGTTCCCCACCCCTGCATTGAAGGGACACTGTCAGGTCATTTTTCAGTATAATAATAATATTACCCTTGAATAGTGCCTGGGCAGACCTTTTAAAACATGTCAAATCATTATGGTACCCTTTGTAGTTTCCATGTTATCACCATTGTCAGCCCCTGCAGAGAGCTGCTGCATCAGTCCTGTCCCATTATAAGCAGAGACGATTAGTCCTGTGCTGTGTAAACTGTCATGTAATTATGCACTCCCTCTCAGCAGTTCTCTCCTCCCTCCTCCCTTTGCTAACAGCGCAGTGTCAGGTTTCACTTACAGGTCTGTTCAGTTGATATCACCACAGAGGGAGAGAGCTACTGCAGGTCTGCCTGATCCATTTGTTTCTGTAAAGCAGATACCCTGCTGTGATTTGACAGTTTCTGTGTTGTATTTGACCTCTTGTGATGCAGAGAGGAATACAGCCCCCACCCCACTGATCTCCTGTGCAGTGATGTGATGTGAGTATGTTACATGCATATTCATGTATGGGGAGTGGATAGCAGAGAACTAAGTGGATCATTCTCTGTGAGTGACAGATGGAATGATTCTCTTTATTAGAAGTTTACAGAGGATAGGAGGGAAATATAAATAAAAGATATACATCAATAGAGAGAGTTTAGAGCGAGGAATTAGAAAATGATACCAGTTACATATGGACTTTTGACCTGACAGTTTTCCTTTAAAGCAAACCTGTCACCAGGTTTTTGCAGTCTAATCTGAGAGCAGCATAATATAGGACCCGAGATCCTGATTGCAGCGATGTGTCACTTACTGGGCCGCTCAGTGTAATTTTGTTAAAATCACTGTTTAATCAGCTGGAGATTATCATTAGTCTGGTTGTTTGGCACATTCATAAACGTCTAAATCTGCAGCAGAGAAAACACTAATGTTATCAAAATAACATCAAGCATCTCAGTAAGTGACACATCACTGGAATCAGGGTCTCTGTCTCTACATTATGCTGCTGCTCTCAGATGGATAGCAAGAACCTGGTGACAGGTTCCCTTGATAAACAACGGTTATGGTCATGGTCCTTAAATGATTGCATGGAACAGATTAGATTACAAGGGAACCTGACAGCTGATTCCTGCTGCCCGAACTACAGGAGGGAGAAAGGACAATAAAGTAAAACATATTATAAATAAAATACCCCCATTTTACCTACCACGCATGGTGGGTACAGCTTTGTTATTCCTTAAAAATCACATTGCAAACCAAGAAGAAGTTGTGAAATTATCGAAATCACATGATGGATAGATATATTAATGATATGCAAATTATGACAAAATAGAATATATCTTAATTTATTCAGTATCAGATATAAGTATCACGTGCAAAAAAGCCTGCACTTACACGCCTTGTCCGCTATCAATGAAGTTATTAATGGTTGTCTGAGGAATGTTCTACTGCGCTGAATGCACCAGGCCGCATGTTGCTCGTGCTACTGTGAGCAGCCTGTGTGACCTAACCGTGTTACCATGACCTGCTGTGTCTCTGTACTTGTTTTTGAGTAGTAGGTTCCCATTAACAAATGGGACACAAAAATTGGCCAATTACCTCAATTTTATAAGAAAAATCTTTATAGCAGTAATGTAGCTTTTTAGCTATGAAAGCATGTGTAGTCTCAAGGAGGGCAGAAAAAACTGGCAGTAAATACTAGTGCATCTCAATAAATTAGAATATCATCAAAATCAATATCATATTGCCATGTTTCTGGAGCCCTGAAACGCGTTAATAAATCAATATTATATTCACCCTTTGATGTCTCGCGGAATACGGCAGCACGGTTTTTAACCCTTCATCTTCCCTACTCTATATGCACTACACTGGGGACTGCAGCAGCCGTGATTTGCTTTTATAGTGGTTGTGACTCTCACAACCACACAAGGTGAAGCCTCTGATACCTATTTAGGTCATGTTTTATCTCTCAGACCCTTCATTCTCCCTATTTTAATTTTCTGAAACAATGACCTTTGGGTTTTCATTGTAACAATCATCAACATTAACAGAAATAAATACATTAAATAGATCACTCTGTGTGTAATGACTGTGTTTCACTTTATATATTGAATTACTGAAATAAATAAATTTTTTGATGATATTCTAATTCATTGAGATGCACCATTAGGTGCCACTGTGCTGCTATACGAGGCAGTGAAGACAGTAGCACCCTGGATACATAGACCTAACATCCAGCCTTTATTACTGGGAGAGACAATCCAATATCATGGAGTCTGATGGTGGGTTTACACACACCAATTTATCTGTTCAATCTCTGAACCAATCTCTGGTTGCAGTGAAATCATGGATACATTGCTCCATTTTGTGGCTGTGTACAACATGGAGCAATGTATCCATGATTTCACTGCAACCAGAGATTGGTTCAGAGATTGAACAGATAAATTGGTGTGTGTAAACCCACCATGAGAATGAAATTGTAACTTACTGCAATTTTATTAACATAAAGTGAAGCTGGCTATAGTCACTTTTCACGGGAAGCCGTAAGAAAGAGGAGTCAAGACGTCCAGGGTCAAATACAGAGAGTGTAGGCAAAGGCAGAGGGGCAAGAAAAAGGAGTAAACGGGTCACAGTCCTTGGTCAGATCAAAGACAAAGATGATAGGCAAATGAATTGTCAAAGGCGAGGTCAGGCAGCATGAGATCAGAACAGTAAAACATAAGGCACACACTCCGCAGAGCAAGCAATGGTCAGACCATCGCCCAGTGGTGTAACTAGGTTTCATGGCGCCCCGGGCACAGATCTATTTCAGCGCCCCCCCCCCAGAGTAGGTGAGGAGCCGGGGATACTGTCAGCTTTCAGCCCCGCCGCCCCTGCAGCCTTAGGTGCAGGGGGTGATGTCAGCTTTCAGCCCCGCCGCCCCTGCAGACTTGGTGGAGGAGCGAGGGGGGGTGCCACCGGCGCCCCCCTCTGAGTTGCGCCCGGGGCAAAAGACCCGGCTTCACCCCCCTGATTACGCCCCTGACAGCTAAATAGCCAGGTGTCCCTGAAGGGTGACACCTGGAGAAAGCCCAGCAGGCCCAGCCCATGATGGGGCTCCTGGATCCTATTCACATTACGGACAGCCAAGTACGCCCCCCGGAGCTATCACTCACTCCGTCCCTAGGAAACAGTCATGACAATTATGTAATAATCATTCTTTCCCGGTCTTGGGATTTACAGGTTAGCTATCATTTAAAAAAATGAAATAAATTATAAAATTGTCCCGACAAGCAACTGTTCTGCTGATTCCAGGAAAAGAACACTTGTCTAGAATGGGATTTCCAACCCTTTAGCATTGAGGAGCCCCTTGGGAAGAATTATCTCAGTGATCCTTGAAAGTTTTCAGAAGAGATTACCACTTACTAGCATCGACACAGACACATTTGCTTTTCCTCAATGTGCAGAAGTGTTAATTCCACAGACCACAATTTTCCACCGTTAAATGTTCCACCCCACCAATTAGATCAGAGCCCTGACCTGACCCCTACATTTATCAGACTCCAGAATTAATCAGACCACAGATCAAGCCAAAGAAGAATCAGACTTCTATATTAATCCCTACATTCATCAGACCACAACACCCATGTAAAAAAGCAAATACGAGCAAATATTCTAAAATCAGTAAATAAATAGCAATAGTGCATGCAAAAAAATAGGAGACTTGGTTATCATTATTTTGGTCAAAAAAGTTAAAAGTCGTCATCCCACCACGTTAAGGTGACCCGTATCGGGACAGTTCTAGAATCTAATATTTAAAATCTTACCATAAGTCTAGTGACGTAAATGTGAATAAAGATTAAGCAGAACCGGGGCCCAATATGGACATCCATCAATGGGAAAGCTATATATGCAACGGCCGGCCACAAGGGCCCGAGGTGCTCTGTAGCCAGGCTGGCTGACTTTCTAGAAGGTAACGGTGGCTGTGGCCCAGCTTTGTGGCCCTGGTCATGCAGTAATGGGGGTTATTTACAAGGGATGATGAGTTTGTACATGGCGCCACCTCTGGTACCTGGTCATGGGTGACCAGCGCTGCTGTTTTTGAGCTTCTGGGGCAGATGGTGCGGCGATCGGGATGATAACACTCCCCACAGGCGGAGCGGGGCCCTAGGGTCAGTATAATAGTCTATAGGGATGATGGTAGTTGCAGTTGGGGTGCAGGAAGGAGGATGCAGGGAATGAGCAAAAGGACACAAGGTTGCAGTTCTTTTACCTTTCACTGAGGAAGTGTGGTTGAGACTGGGAGCACTGGTTACCAGGTCCAGGAGGGTCCGGTCAGCCTGGAAGCATTCGGAGTCCACCTCACCAGGTGGGTTTGTAGGCCTTCCTGGTGCACTCTCGGTTTGGGTCCCAGCTGCCCGTGAGCTACTCTGCAGCCCCTCTCCCTGCTCTCTTCTTGCCCTCGCTTCCATATGGTAGACAGAACGAGCCTATAATGGACACTGCCTCTTGGATGGCAGCTCTGGGCTCTAGTTCCACTACCGTGCCGCCGGGTCTCTCTTGCGGCCAGGAAACTTGCAGTCTCCTGTCCTCCAGATTCGATCAGCGGGATGTACAGTTCCTGTCTGACCCAGGACTCTGGCATCCTCTGTAGCGCCTCTATGGGGTGAGCTTTTGGCTTCTCCGCTCCCCAGAGCTCCCTCCTACGTCTGCTCCTCTCCCTCTCCTCAGATAACTACTGCTTCCATCCCCTTCCTGAATTTTCCTACTCCTAACCCCTCCTACTTTCCAGAAACCAAAGCAGCTCCCTTGACCTCGGGTGTAGAGCTCCCCCTTCTGGCCCCAAAATAATCAGACCCAGACCATGTCCTTGAATTCACTCAACTCTAGATCAATCCTCCCTAAATTATCGTAACTAAACCCAACACCGGGTGTCTAAATCTACATTTTTCAAACCTAAGACAATACTTCATAAATTAATTTTGACCCCTGAACTGATAAAACCTCAGATTAACCCCTAAATCAGTCCTAGCTCATAAGGTTCGTCTTGTCTAGTATCAGCACCAGCGGTGGACATATCATTGGTGCAACCTGAGGCACCTAGATATAAGGGGCCCATTTCTACCTTGGAATTATGCATTATATGACTTGATAATTGTTCTTGCACAGGAGCCCCTCTATGCCTTTGTCCGCCAGTGATCAGCACCACCTGATGCCACTAAATGGCAGCCAAACATCTGCAATGTGCGGAGCTCAGCTTGGGGAACGTGTTTCTTTCTGTTCTATCTTGCTGTCTTGGGAATTGAATAAAATGGACTTATGTGGAGTCCGAAGCCTAAATGAATATAAACCTTGACACTCTGTGGAGGTCTTTTTCCTTAATTTTGGTTGGCAGCAATAATTTTATCTAAGAAACTTGCAAAGATCCTGCAGCGTCCGAGGTCTTCACCTTTAGTTGTCAGCTCGAGGACACTGATCTCTTGTGTCCCAGTGCTGTGGGTCGGGGCACAGACATTTTGGATGTAGACAATGGGTCAGTGTCCTGGGGGAAAAACACATTATTTTTAATAAAGACGTGAACTAGAAGAAATCAACTGTAATTTAATTAGTACTAAAAATGAGATTCTCTCTAATAAAGGGCGAGTTCATCTGATGGTTGCCTGTAGCAGGCTCCATCACACAACATGCAAGTCTAGATACCACTATGTTACTGCATATACTTGGTTTATAAAGTATTTATACTTTGTGGTACACGTTAGTCAAGTGAGCATTCTTAAAGGGGCATTTCGGCATCCATTAATTATCAACTATCCAGAAGGAGCTGACATGAAGTTGTAAGTCTATGGCAGAGTCCCCAACTTTTCTGACCTTGACTGCCACATCCACATCCCACCCCCTCACAGTAGTGACACCCAGAGTCTCCATTACCGGTATAATGACAGCCGTAGCTTTTGCAACGATATCACACCGAGGCAGTATACCAAGATCAAGGGGTTCCCACCCTATCCACATTCAGATTAAGGGTATGTGCACACTGGTGGGCGGGTTTGTGTCGGCGGCGGCTGGGGGACCCGCCAGGAAGCTCTGGAGCCGTCCACCGGCATCCTGGCGGGTATGTGCCGCGGCTGTGCCTCGGGTTTGCGGCGGGTGCACAGCGGGTTAGCGGAGGCGGTGTTGCGGCGGCTGGAAGCAGTACATGATTCTGCTTGCAGCATAACCGGCCGGTTTATTGAACATGCTCATTCGTTGCTAACCCGCTGGGAACCCAGCGGGTTAGCAACAGATGAGCATGTGGAAACCGCCGGTGTCTGCACACCGGGTGTCGGTTTCCATAGGTTTTAATGTTAACCCAAAAGCCGCTTTTGGATTAACATAAATTTACATAAAACTCATGGAAACCGACCGCCGGTTTCCGCTGCTAAACCTGCACACACCCGACCAGTGTGCACATACCCTTACTCTTCTATGTGGGACTACTCACAAAAGTTACCATCTGGAGACGTCATCATCATATCTGTTATAGACCTGGTGCTAATGCAATAAGCTAGAAGACAGCCACGACCCACTGATCAGAGTCCTGCGATCTACATATGGCTCCTGAGCCACAGTTTGGGGACCATATGGTATAGGCTCTAAAATAGCCAAGAGCAGCGATCAGCTAGCACTTACTGGCCATCCTTTCTGGGGACCACTCTGCATTAGTCCTGAAGAAAAGTGCCTCATCAGTCCCAGCTTACTGATTTAGGGGTGAGGTTTCTATAAATCCTAGCCCTCTTGACCTAGGAAATGCCAGGACTGTAATAGACTTAATGCATGCAGAATTGACAACTTGCTATGGAGTCAAGAGGCGACCAAGGGGCACAAGTCCTTCGTTCTGGTGATCAGGAGGCCTCACTGTTGGATTCTTCACTGATCTATTTGATAGGTGATATGTTATGCAAAGAAAAATCTACATATGAGGGAGATATTAGTTTTTTTAGACATATTTATGTATGCCAACAGCTAGATGACCTAAAATGAAGGCTGTAGCAACGGCTTTGGCCGTGACACCTGTTGTGCCACCTATCACAGTTCAATACAAGTGAACTGGTTCACACTGCAACCAAAGAATAAAAATTCCAGCAAAAAGTTGGGTTCTTGCGGCTCGCCGGTCACAGTTCCCTACTGGTTGTAACGCAACCCCATTTGCTTGTATTGCTCTGCCATGTAGCAACACCAAGCAAACTTCAGCTGTGCCTTAGGAGCAGGGGCTGACTGGGGATATAAACTCCGGGTAGCAGATCTTTTATGCCAGCCCTTAGGTGAGGATCGGGGGGAACGGGGGCAAGGGGTGGTTTGTTGTCAGAGATTTTTGGTGGTCGGGGGGATAGGGTGCTGTCAGAGACTTTTGGTGGTCCGGCGGGGGGGGAAATGCTGTCAGAGATTTTTGGTGGTCTCTGCCGCAAGCCGCCGCGAATCCTGTGCTTTCACAACGCCAGCCGGAAGGCGCCGCCGGCCCATTTGTGTGGGGGGGGGAGCCTACACTTGCCCCCCTGCCACCTGGGCCAGTCCGCCCCTGTATAGGAGGCCCAGCCTACGGCACCATGTAGCCCCAGCCTTGACATCTTTATCAACATCAATATCTTCTCCAACATAAGTCTGGGTTCAGACAAGCTCATGAAAAATTGTCTGATTTACATTAGTAAAAGGACAATTTTAATCTGTATTGTGATCGAGTGCCATTTGTGTGTCCATTTTTTTAATCCGTATTTAAAAGTCAAAAATTCAGATACAACCCAGATGATCTATGTGGGATCCAATTTTTTTTTTGTGCACATATAGACTTGTATAGGTTAGTTTCATTCAAGATATGGAAGAAACATGGAAGAAAATTGTGCACACTGTGATTTATATTCCTATGGATGAAGTGAGAATTGCCATCTGGGCAGCCCTATTCAATAACATCGGGTAGTGTGCTGTCCAATAATAAATGGAGTGCCATATTAGATATATTTGTAGCAAAGCAAACTGCAGTAATATTGCTTGGAATTTGCAGCTAACCTTTACAGAAAACCTAGTCAACTGATCTGTAGCCTCCATATTTGAGCCCGTTATTGTCCAGGCCCTGGATTCATTAGATCGGTCTCCTGGGTGTTATTTCCACAGATTGCAGAAGCTAATTTACCAGGCTAGTGGCTTCCAAAAAAAAAGAAAATCAATATTTATTTTCAGTCCTGCAAGAGTATTTGATCATTTTTACTCCCGTTGTTTGCTATGGTGAATAGAAATGAAGAGACCCTTCACCGTGTCATTGTGGAGTGAAGCTCTTCTGAGTTGCATTCAATTATTTATATTGCAGGTCAGCGAGTCCATCAAGAGCCGGCCGCTCAAATGAAGCTAATGAAGAATATAGTACAAAGCTGTGCAAACAACTGCTGAGCAAGTCCTTGCAGGTCCAGGAGGTGAGTGTGACCTCTGTACTTATTGCTGCTGTGTGTCGTGTAATATCCAAGTGGCGGTCTATAAAAATGACATAAAAGCATTATAGAAATATAGTATTCTGCTGCTGATCGTCCAACCAAACTGCTGACAATCTACAAGATCAAAAGAGCAAAACAGGGCAGGTCAAGCCAATTAGGAATATTTTTTTGCTTAACAAAACTGCAATGTAATGGGCAACAGTTGACTGAGGTGTGGCCATACCGCAGAAAATTATAGGGACATGCGGGTGCATACGTGTTTAAGAAATAAACTATTTAGAGTTAGAGATATTGATTGTGACGTCTGTCCGAGACCCCCGGCACAAGCCGCTCAGTTAGGCGAAACCCCATGACACACCAAGACCCTTTAATCGTTATATGGAAATCTAGAATTATGGCAAAGCTCAGGAGGTGACTGCCTATGGATAAGCAGAAGCCCAGAGAAAGGAATAGCAGCAAGCCGGGACTTCAGGGATGAGACAAAACAGGATTTAATAGCGTGGACAGGGAGTCAGGTCAAAACCAAGATGGCAAGAAAGTACAAAATCATAAGGAAGAAAGTCCGAAAAACAGGCAGAGATCAAACTGATTAACACTAGATACAATACAAGCTAAACAGGAGAACCAAAAACTATTTCTGGTAGCTTGCAGGAAAAGGTTGAAGGTATAAATAGAGTGTGGTGCTTTCCAATAGGCTGGAGTTCAAGAATGAATGACCTCACCTGGACTGCCCACACATTAACAGTGTCAGGTCTCTTTCTCACATCCGTTCCTCTGGCACGTAGGTGGTCTGTGCCAACACATGCCGGAGGAACGGACATACAGGGACATATGATCTCCTATGGCCCCCTTCAGATGTCCATTATTCAGCACAGACCATGTCGCCATGTGGAGTAGACCCATGTACGTGTGCTCCACATGGCGACATGTCCATTTTTTGCTGGCACCATGGACCGCATTTGGCCCACAACGTCCATGCACACAGATGTCATCCATGTGACATCCATTGTGCACGGACCACGGCCAAAAGTTGAAAATGTAAAAAGAAAGAATTTCATACTCACCTCGCTCCAGCGCTGCCTGCTCCTCTCACTTCAGGTGCCGCTCATTATACTCATGAATATTCACTTCACTGAGCCGAACAGCGGACCGGAAGTGGGAGGAGCAGCAGTGCTGGAGGCAAGTGAGTATGCAATAACAGATAGTCCATGTACTATCCACACGAAGTCTGCGCTCTACAGATTCTCCTGCAAATACTTCTTTCACCAGCACCACCTATAGTGTGAATACAGCGATGCTGGGTGACAGGAGCAGAAGTCACGGGAGCAGGCTCTGGTGGGGATGTGATGTTGATATTCTGGCTGGATAATTAGCAGGTTTGGCTCCAAACAATGAATATATAAGCTGTACAGCCTTGCAGGCCACCAAGGATTTGGACCACTTCATGGCTGTGTATCTTCCAAAATTATAAGGCCGTGCGGATGCATATGTATTTAAAAAATTACTTTTTAGAGTTAGTGGTATTGATATCGATACTGGCTGAATGATTTTGCAGGTTTACCCCAAACAATCAACTTGGAAGCTGTACAGGCTTGCAGGCCAGCAATCACTTGCGACACATAATGGCTGTCTCTCTGCCACCTGGCAGCTCTAAAGGTACCGTCACATGGGGAGTAGTGATGGGCGAATCCTAAACTACTCGGAATCGCTAGACTCCGACGAGTCTGAGTCTAGCGATTCCAATGTTAATGAATGGGGAGGCAAGTATTGCAGCGATTCCTCTGCTGCCGGACCCTATAAGGGGTCTGGCAGCAGAGGAAAAACCTGCAAATCCCCATGTTATTCTTTTAAAGCCAGCGGCCAATGGGCTGTCACTAGTGATGAGCGAGTACTACCATGCTCCCATGCTCAGTACTCGTAGTTTGATGCTTGGATAGGCGCAACTCAAATACCTGAGTATAATGGAAGTCAATGGGAAACTCAAGCATTTTTCCGGAACAGTTTCCCCTTGACATCCACTATACTCAGTCTTCTGGTCGCGCCCATCCAAACTTCCAACTGTTCATTATAAGTGCCAAGACCCCGAGCATGGTAGTGCTCACTCAACACTAGCTGTCACATTCGGGTCAGGAGCCCCACAGACTGTCTGCCAATCAGGGAACACAACTAGACCATGATAAGCCTGCCATTCCTTTCCGGTCCCTTACTGTGCTCTCCCCTGTCTCCTTCAGCGCTCCCGCACGCAGAGCCTCAAGCCAGCTCCCACGGATCCCCTCTGTAGGATTCTTCACCAAGTCCTTGGCACCCTATATGGGGCCTTTTTATGGATACGCCAGGTGTTCGGCCGCGACTTCCTCTAGAAGCTCGGGCCTCCGGTTCGACGGCTCGGGGATGAACCCCCGCACCATGCTCAGAGCTGGTCCTCTGTTCCAGGACAGATCCCTCCGGTCGGTAATCATACTGCATCCAGATTTAGGTGCACCGCACTACCTGGTGCCCTCAGGATCTCCTTCCTTCCTGATGTCTTCTCCACCGTCTTGCACTCCTCACTCCCCATCGGAGCTCTCCTACTCCACATTGGCCCCACTCTCTCACTGGCCTAACTCTCCTCCCACCCACACACTTTTCTGCCCTTCTGAGCTTCTCCCATGGGACTGGGTCCTCCCTACAGCGAGTCCACCCACGATCCTCTACCTAGGTGTGTGTGTGGATGTGTGTTATGAGGGTCCCTTATGCGACCTCCCAATTCCCTAGTCCCTATGCGCTATTCCGGCCAGAAACTAAGTTTCTACCGGACCCTGCCTAAGGCTAGCATGAGGCTAGGGAGCTTGCATCCGTTGGAAGAATGCATTAAAGGATCCTTTGTTTCCCCTTGCCATTTTAATGGCATGTATGTTCATTTTTAGAGCATGCATTTCCCATAGACTCACATGCTAAAAAAACGCATGCGTTTTTGCAAAAGCACCAAAAAACGCTGTGTGGCGCCCCTGCGTCCAGGAGGCCACAAAGGGAACTGCAGCCAGGCAGGTAGGACACTTGTTGCACACCAACACCCTCACAGCCCACATAACCCACGTATAGGAGAAGGTAACATCCAGGCCTGAGATTAGAGACTCTATGAGATTGAGGGGTGGTGGATTCAGAGGAGTGGGTTGGGCACACCCGTAGTCAGGTGACTTGACAGTATATTGGAAAGGGGGAGGAGGAAGGTGTTCAGTAGGCCACAGTGAGCTGAAAAGTAAAGACCAAGAGTAGGCCGAGGTAGGCTGAACAGCAAAGACTAAGCAAAGGCCAGAGAACAGCAGCAGGTTGAGCTGAAGCTGAGCAGGAGAAAGCCACACGTCCTGGAAGAGTGAAGACAGACGGAGCGCAGAATCTGTACTGAGCCAGTGCGAGCCAGAGGAGAGAGAAAGCCTATCCAGAGCCGGATCCCCAGGAGTGTGAGAGAGCCGAGAGGGACGGTGTAACCCGGGGCCCTAGAAACACAGCTAAAGCAACCGACTGCAGGCGGAGTAGCCCTCCTATATACCAAGAGACACAGAGAGAAAGGAGCCTGGTAGAGCCTCGTGCTGGAGGACTGCTGGAGGCTGGGCTGAAGTAGAGTGTCGGCTCTAGAGGGGACCGTAGTTTACCCGGCATCCCCAAACAACACGACGAGGGGTCTTAATTCCAGATTGAGATCCCTACCCAAAGGACAGGCAGCTCAGTGACACACTAAGGACTCACAGGGGCCCGAGTCACCGCCATACTGTCCAGCGTTTCACACACACCCGTGGAGACGGAGACCGTAATAGCCCGGAAAGGACACTGCAGACTGTGTGAGGGGTCACAGAGAGAGAAGCCTGGCTGCAGGGAGCAAAGGGAACCCGGAGAGGGAGAGTGTGCCCGTGTACTTGTACTGAACTGTAACTGAACTGTAAATGAGCTGTAAAGTGACTGGAAGAACGGAGAGTAAACACGGAAAACCCTGGAACTGCTTCCCTTGTGTTTCTGCATGAAAGTGATTCTCCCCATACAGGATACAGCCTGTCAGCACCAGCCAGGAGGAGAGATCCCTGCAGCGTCTGCAAAGTAAGTGTGCTACACACTCCACAATAGACTTAACCCTTACTGCCCCGGGGAAACCAAGTTCTACCCACTGGAACTATACCACCTAAGCTGCTATCCCATCGTCCCCGGAGGTTCTGCAGCAGCGGCGGCCCCCATCACTGGCTGCATCACGACTGACAATCCCCTGTAAATATCCCCCTTTATTTGCCAGGGCCCGGGACACGGTCCGGACCAGGACTACCCGTGACTTCCCCAGTAAAGACCCAGTCCGGTACCGAGTACCCTCGTCCCAGTGGGCTCGACAGCTGCATACCTCATTTTTTGGTACACTTGCAAAAACGCAAACGCATTGCACTTTTGCAATGCGTTTTTTTGCATTGGAGTCTATGGGTGCGCTAACACATATGTTTTTCAACATTTGCACATAAAAATAGCGCATGCATTTAGCAAATGCATGACGCAAGTCTGACTCTAGCCTAAATGACATTACAAAAATGTGGAATTTTGGGGATTTGATGTGGTTTTCCTTAGCACTGATAACACTTCTATATACAGCAGATATTACAGGATCCACCATTCACAACAGGTGATGTCACATGTCACCTCCTCCTGTACAATGACTTATAACATTTCTATATACAGTAGATAACACAGGATCCACCATTCACAATGGGTGATATCACAGCTCACCTCCTCCTGTACAATGACTGATAACACCTCTATATACAGTAGATAACACAGGATCCACCATTCACAATAGGTGATATCACAGCTCACCTCCTCCTGTACAATGACTGATAACACCTCTATATACAGTAGATAACACAGGATCCACCATTCACAATAGGTGAGATCACAGCTCACCTCCTCCTGTACAATGACTGATAACACCTCTATATACAGTAGATAACACAGGATCCACCATTCACAATATGTGAGATCACAGCTCACCTCCTCCTCCTGTACAATGACTGATAACACCCCTATATACAGTAGATAACACAGGATCCACCATTCACAATATGTGAGATCACAGCTCACCTCCTCCTGTACAATGACTGATAACACCTCTATATACAGTAGATAACACAGGATCCACCATTCACAATATGTGAGATCACAGCTCACCTCCTCCCCTTTCCATCAGATTTAGCATTATCTTGATCAGAGACTGCTCAAATTATGTTTCTATGTAAACAAATATAGTCTGAATCAGTCAGTTGCTGCTAATATCCATGTTTAAGGCTACTAGGGCTAATATTAAACTTCTTTATACAGGAAGGAGGAATCTAATATTAAGCCTAGTAGCCAGTGTGAAAAAAGAAAAAAAAATATAAAATATAAAAAATGTTTAAAGGGATCCTGTCACCCCCAAAAGACCTCAAAAGCTGTCCCTACACTCCTTTTGGCTATGTGCACATCTGACGTTTGTGCATCTCTGCAGAACGTCCAAAAACCTGGGTTTTTTTAGCAGAAACTGAGTTTTCTGTGCTCAGCAGTGTCCCTCGTTTTTTGCTCGTTTTACGCCGGGTTTTCCAGCGTTTTTCTCGGCTGTTTTCTCGGCTGTTTTGAAAACTGAGTTTTTAGTGCACTTGATCAGCTGGAAGCGCTGGAAAAACGGAGGAAAGAAGTCACTTGCTCTATTCTTTGAAAAACGTTGTAAAAACTCAGTTTTGACTGAAAAAACTCAGTTTTGACTGAAAACGACCAGAAGAAAAACGTTCTAATGAAGACAGCGTATTCTAAACTCCATTGAGTATCATGTTAACCCAGCCGGTGGCTAGGATTAACATAAATTAACATAAAACGGAGCCGAAAACGCCGACGTAAAACGTCCAAAAACAGCCCAGAAAACGACTGATGTGCACTTACCCTTTAGCTCCTAAATGCAGCAAGTGAAAATGAAGATAAATGTTATTACAGTACCTCATTAGGGATGATAATTAGTGACTATTGTATGCATAGTCACATAGGCAGGCTCTCCCTCTTCATGATATCACGCCTCCATAGGCGTGATCTTCAAATCAGATTCAAATGCGCGCCTCCCCGCTCTGTCCTATGCCAGCCGGGCTGCAGTGGGGCTGGGTGACGCGAATCGTGTCATTTCCGGCGCCGGGTGACATTTGTACACCCGCGCCGCTGTTAGCTTCAAGACCCGCACTGCGCATGCGCAGTGCGCGTTTTGAAGCTAACAGAGCGGCGCGGGTGTACATACCGTGACTATGCATACAATAGTCACTAATTATCATCCCTAATGAGGTACTGTAATAACATTTATCTTCATTTTCACTTGCTGCATTTAGGAGCTAAAAGGAGTGTAGGGACAGCTTTTAATAGCTTTTGAGGTGTTTTGGGGATGACAGGATCCCTTTAAAAATACATTTATCATAATAAATTAAAGGGTTTTTTAATAGTTTACTGGGCCCCTTTGCAGTCCTATAGCTGAGCAAAATACACAATTACACCTGCTTTGGATGTGGAAATGGCCCCCTAATCTTTTGGGCACCTGTGTAACTTCACAGGTTGCATCAATGATATGTCTGCCCAGGGCCTGCGTCAGCACCCGGCCTACCAGGGCAAGTGCCGGGGCCCTGAGCAGCTGGGGGCCCCCTGGCCATCAGGGACAAACAGCCCTGACGGCCAAAGACCCATCAGGAAAGCCCTGATAAGCAGGGGCCCAGCAGGGACACTCAGCCTGCAGCTGAATGCTCCTGCAGCACTGCCAGTCCACATGGCTAATTTGAATGCGATTCAAGTTAGCCACGTGTCAGCTCCCATCTGCGCTTCCTCCTCAGCGAGTCATCACCCTGCGACCTCATCAACACTGTTGCAGCCGTGCTGGCAGTGAGGAGGAGCGTGGATGGGAGCCTGCTGCAATGAGGAGCAGGGCCAGCAACTGAGGAGGACACAGGCTCCAGGGTAGCGGAGGGAAGGTGACCATAAACTTTTTTTTTTTTTTCTACTATGTGCAGCATGATGGGGGATTATAGAGGTTGTCACTGGGCTGCTTGGAGGTTGTGCTGGGCTGTGAGCTCATGCTGGCTGAAGTAATGGAGTCTGTGCTATGGAGGCTGCTGCTGGGATATAGAGGCAGCTGCTGGGTTACAGGGAATGTGCTATGGAGATGCTTAAAGTATATGGAGCTGTGCTATGGAATGTGCTGAGGTATATGGAGACTGGTGCTATGGAGGCTGCTGCTGGGGTATATGGAGGCTGTGCTATGGAGGCTGCTGCTTGGACATAGAGGCTACTGCTGGGTTATGGAGGCTGCTGCTGAGGTATATGAGGCTGTGCTATGAAGGCTGCTGGGTATATGGAGGCTGTGGTATGGAGGCTACTGCTGGTACATAGAGGCAGCTGCTGGTTATGGAGACTGTGCTATGGAGGCTGCTGCTGGGGATATGGAGGCTGTGCTATGGAGGCTGCTGCTGGGAAACAGAGGCTACTGCTAAGTCATGGAGGCTGTGCTATGAAGGCTGTTGTTGCTGAGGTATCTGGAGGCTATGCTATGGAGGCTACTGCTGAAACAATAAAGGCTACTGCTGGGTTAGGGAGGCTGGCTAAAGGAGGCTGCTGCTTGGGACATAGAGGCTACTGCTGGGTAATGGAGGTCTGTTCTATGGATGCTGCTGAGGTATATGGAGGCTTCTGCTGAGGTATATGGAGGCTGTGCTATGGAGGCTGCTGCTGGGAAATAGAGGCTACTGCTAGGTTATGGAGGCTGTGCTATGGAGCTGCTGCTGCTGAGGTATCTGGAGGCTATGCTATGGAGGCTACTGCTGGGTTATGGAGGCTGTGCTATATAGGCTGCTGCTGTGGTATATGGAGGCTGTGCTATGGAGGCTGCTGTTGGGACATAGAGGCTACTGCTGGGTTATGGAGGCTGTTCTATGGAGGCTGCTGCTGAGGTATATGGAGGCTGTGCTGTGAAGGCTGCTGGGGTATATGGAGGCTGTGCTATGGAGGCTACTGCTGGTACATAGAGGCAGCTGCTGGGTTATGGAGGATGTGCTATGGAGGCTGCTGCTGTGGTATATGGAGGCTGTGCTATGGAGGCTGTTGCTGGGAAATAGAGGCTACTGCTAGGTTATGGAGGCTGCGCTATGGAGGCTGCTGCTGCTGAGATATCTGGAGGCTATGCTATGGAGGCTACTGCTGAAACATAAAGGCTACTGCTGGGTTATGGAGGCTGTGCTATAGAGGCTTCTGCTGAGGTATATGGAGGCTGTGCTATGGAGACTGCTACTGGGACATAAAGGCTACTGCTGGGTTATAGAGGCTGCTGCTGGGGTATATGGAGTCTCTGTTATGGAGCTGCTGCTGGGGTATATGGAGTCTCTGTTATGGAGGCTGCTGCTGAGGTATATGGAGGCTGTGCTATGGAGGCTGCTGCTGAGGTATATGGAGGCTGTGCTATGGAGGGGTGCTGCTGGGGTATAAGGAAGCTGCGCTATGGAAGCCACTGCTGGGACATAGAGGCTGCTGCTGGGCTATGGAGGGTGTGGCATGAAGGCTGCTGCTGAGGTATATGGAGGCTGTGCTACGGAGCTGCTGATGGGCTATATGGAGGCTGCTGATGATATATACATATATATATATATGTGTAGGTTGTGCTGTATATATTTTTTGGAAGTTGTGCTGTATATAGAATTTGGAGGCTGTGCTGGGCTATATATATTATTTGGAGGCTGTCCTGGGCTGTATATATAATATGGAGGGTGTGCTGGCTGTATATGTTATTTGGAAGCTGTGCTGTATATATTATTGTGGAGACTGTGCTGTGATGTATATATAATATGGAGGCTGTGCTGTGCTGTATAGAGTATTTCGAGGCTATGCTGTATATAGTATTTGAGGCGGACTGTATATATAATATAGAGGCTGTGGTTGGCTATATTTATTATTTCGGATGCTGTGCTGGGCATTGGGTTGTATATATTGGAGGCTGCTGCTGGACTGCCACCATATCCAAATAATATATACAGCCCAACACAGCCTCCAAATAATATATACAACAGAGCCTCCAAATAATATATAAGCCCAGCAGCAGCCTCCAAATAATATATATAGCTCAGAGCCTCTTTATTATGTATATACAGCCCATCACAGCCTCCAAATATATACAGCTCGCAGCCTCCCATATTATATATAAGCTGCAGCAGCCTCTATACTATTTATACAGCTCCGCAGTCTCCATATTAAATATACAGCCCAGAAGCCTCTATTATATATGTAGCCCTGCACAGCCTCAATATTATATATAGAGCCCACCAGGAGCCTCTATACTATATGTACACAGCCCGCAGCTTCAATATTTATTTATGAATCGTGTTATGTGTTAAAGGGGCCCACTGAGATTGTTTTGCCCGGGGCCCACAAAACCCTGGAGTCGGCCCGGTTTCCGCCCCTGTGACCACCGTAGATTTGATTGACATCAATATAGTATTACCAGAAGACACATTGCCTCTTCACTTTGCTGATCGGTGAAGATGCTGGGAACAGGACCATCGTCAATCAGATGGTAACGACCACTCTTAATTCTACAATATTGAAGTCCTGGAAAACATCTTTAATTTTAGTGATACCCTGGTCTGACAGTTTTGCATTTTGTTATACAACACTGACATTCAGTAAATTTGTTGCCTGCAGGATGGGAAGCTACACAGACTGCATTGTTATCAACCAGTGGATATTAGTTATCCCGTAGGAATACTTGAATCCCCCCAGGCACATATCCATCACCATCCACAACGTCCTCCTCTGCCCATCCAGAAGAATGTGCCAGCACAACCACTGCCAGCAAAACCATCCTTCCGAGGCATAAAGGTATGTACTTACTTCTGCACAGAACCTACATACAGTTGGTTAATCCACATTTTCGCAAATTAGTATTGTCCCCAAAAGACGCACAATGTGTGCCTTCCTCCTATCACACGTACAGATGGAGGTCTATAGATATTTGACTCAACCTTTAGAGTTCCCCGAAACTGAACTATTAAGAGAAGACTAAACCGTCGTGTTCTCGTAAATGGTGGAAATATAATACATATGCTTTATTGGACATGGCATAGATCAATTCTATTTTGGTATAAAGAAAATTTGTAACGCTCATTCTAAGACCTTTGTTCCTCGTAGAACGGTACCATTCTCCTTTTAATAGGATTTGTCCTTAGAATGTTCACTGTCAAACCATTACTAATAGTGTTTGATTGTAGAAAGGCATACCCAAGTGAAAAGGGAAATGGTCACATCAGGCAATAATGTAGTCATATATTTTTAGGAGGAATAACAGAGGATAAGCACAAAACAGATTCCCTGATCTGAGAAAAATAAATAAATAATTACTCTTTTAGACCTTAAGTTCATAAATGAGGGATTCAGGACTTTCACCACTTACTGGAAAGCTCAGTAGTTTTCAAGGATCAGGTACTTGCAAGAACTTTACATTAGAGCTTGTAAATGCTGCTCATCTCAGCAGCAGCGCCCCTTTGCTTCTCCAATGTTCCAGAGGCAAATCTCTGCTATGCCACCAACCCAATCTGTCAGTCCTCAGGAAGGCATCACACCCTCCCTCCCAAGGAGCAGAAATCTGGGAGGCAGGGGAGCAGTGTGCTCCTGCAGAAAAAAATGAGAAATACCTTAAAGGGAACCTTGTAGGTTGTTCTACCCTCTCTGCTACCACTAACTGTCCCTGCACCTTCCTAGCTGATCCCTAACCGTCCCTCTCTGACCTAAAAGTGCCCTATAAATATTAAGAAAAATTACTTGTAAACTTACATAGAGTCTAAATCTGGAGACTGGAAAGGTGGGCTCCATTCTCCCCTCCTCACCGGCATTCAGCACGCGCCGCTGGGCGTCGTTGTTCTTTGTGTTGTGCCTCCTGCTCTTTTAACTTCCCGCCCCTCTTGCTGCAATGATACGCCGATCTGGAATATCATATCTGGCCCGATGCATTGTGGGCTGATCACGTGCTCGGCCCAGCTCCGGCGCATGTGCGGTGTGCATATTGAAGCAGGGCCGTACATATCCGAGCACGATGATCTGCCCCATAATGCATTGGGCTGGATATGGCGTTCTGGAACAGCGTATCATCGCAGCAAGGGGGGCGGGAAGTTCAAAAAAGAGGAGGCACAACACAAAGAACAAGGACGCTCAGTGGGGCATGCTGAATGTCGGCGAGAAGGGGAGAATGGAGCCCCAAAGTATGCCTTTCCAGTCTCCAGATTCAGACTCTATGAAAGCTTATAACTCATTTTTCTCAATCTTTATAAGGCACTTTTAGGTGACACAGGGACAGTTAGAGATCAGCTAGGAAGGTGTGGGGACAGGTAGTGGTAGTAGAGTGGGGTAGAATGACCTGACAGATTCCCCTTAACAAAAGGTTCCTGTCTGCATGTCTTAACATTTGGAAGCAGTGGTACGGCTGGGTAGGTGCTTGTTTCCCTGTTTTGTAGGAATTTGATGGCCAATCATGAGAAATCTAGAGTAGAAGCTACATGAAAATCAGGCTTGGAAGTGCACTGGGGCGGGTCAGTACACTTGGCACACGCAGTCCAGGTATATTAACCTGCCCCCACTGTTCTTCCAGCCTGATTTGCATATGGCTTCTACTTTAGATTTCTCATGACTTGCACAAAAATGATATACTTTTCATTTGAGGGCTAGCACCTGTACAGCCGAACCACTATTTTGACATGATAAGATCCCCCATACCTCCCATGGGGGAGAAGCAATGCAGCGCACATTGCATCAGATTTTGACCACGTTCCATGCTGTGCTTCTGAAATTTTGCTGCTGCCTACAATAATGCAGGTTGTGAGTTCTATGCCCAGGAAGACCAGATATTTTCGTTGTGACGTTTATTTAAAAAAGTACGTTAAAATATAATTATATAATAATTTTTTTTAAATACATTTTTAATAATTTTAAAGAAAGAAAAAATGTGATATTTATTTTGCCTCAAGAATATAGGGACATAGAAATACATGGCTATGTACGATGTATCTCTATGTCTCAGTGTAATCTGCCTTTAGGTTCAGGGGTTTCAGTGCATCTTCAAGTATAGAAGATCAACCTGCTCTTGTCTGTGTAGGCGGCTGCTCAAAACTTTATCTACTTGCTGAAGTGATACAGGTTATGGATTGGATTCTAGGGGTCACCAGGTCATCATACACGTGAATTATTTTTTTAATGAGTGTGCAGAGCAGAGAGAAGACATTACACGGCAGGGACAGAGTGAGTGGAAGTTAAGATAGAGCCATGACATGCTTGGACCCCCCAAATCGGGACAGTCCTACTGAATCCGAGAAGGTTGGGAAATATGGGTTCCCCCAAAGACTACAAATGTTTTCTGGGGTCCCACTGCAGGACACTCATGATCACAATTTATCAGACTCCTACAATTTAGCAGACTCCTATACACGCAAATCTATAGTCACATAAAACTACCAACAGGTTCCCCAAAAAGAAAGTAGTGCGGACATCCTTAAAGAGAGAAGAAAGACTCATCATTTTCTTGTAGTTTTCAGCAATTCCTATGTTCTGTATTAGTGCAGACCACACAGATTCTGTCCAAACTTGTCTTCATTGTTCATTCATGAACGGGTCAAAGACACCGAAATCTCTGCATGAAAAGACGACTCACTCTCCATTAATCGCAGTGACCAGGCCCACAGAGAGAAAGGAAGATCATTCTTTATTTATTAGGTGTTCACATATTCTCAGTACAGCATAAAAAGATGAGAAAATGATGGCTGTCCAGGAGCAGAACCTGCTGAGCGCCCATGTCTGCACTTGTCACCGAGACGTTTACGGCAAGGAAAGGCTCGTGGGCACCGGCCGCTTTACGGGTCAGATGTACGGAAACATAAAACAAGCTCAAGACTTATATGTGTCTTTGTTGTACTTTACTACATCCGAAATCATCCCATCATCCCTCCTATAGTGAAATAGTAATTTCTCCAAATTAGAAACCCATATGTCAGTTAGGTAGGAAGAGGGGTTAGGAGATTCTAAGGAACAGAAGCCGTTCAGCTACATTCGCCAAGAGGTCCGGTGACCGCTATGATCTGGACTCCTGCTGTAAGTGGCCAGTATTGAGAAATAAGTCTGAGATATAGACCTTTACCTCTAGGGCCCTCATCTCAAGACTGGGTTCTAAAGGTGGGGTTGGCTTCTGTCAGATCTTTATGAAAGTGTTGCACCTTTGAGACTGAGGACCTTCCATTGGATTTTACTCAGTACCTCCTCCCACCAGAGTCCCTCCACTGATTTTCTCAGTGCCCCACCATTTTAAAGTTATGCCCCCCAGTAATAATGATGCAAATTTTCCCTTCATCCAACCTTGGTGCACCACATTACTTCTTTGTAGGCATTTTCCTTTTTGTAATGCTGGCCAATCAAAACACAGCCACGTCCGCGGTGAAGTTCTGTAGTACACGCCCCGTTTGCCGAAGGGAAAATTTGCACCATTATTACCAGGGGGCGTAACTTTGGAACAAGGCGCACAGAAGAAAAAGAAGAAAAAAAAAATGTTTTAGAATCTTTGGAGTGGCACCGATTGTAGGAGATACTAAGCCTAAATTTAAAAATCCTGTGACAGGTCTTCTGTAGAGATGAGTGAGCACTACAATTGTCAAGTGCCCAATACTCGCAACGAGCAGTTCATGCTCTGAAGATTACCTGGAAAAATACTTAAGTTCTCCATTGACTTCCATTATACCCCTGGTGCTCAAGTCATGTCTATTCAAGCATCAACTGTTACAAGTACCGAGCACCCGAGCATGTAGTGCTCACTCATCACTAGTCTTCTTTAAAGGGAACCTTTCACAAGTATTTCATCCCATGAACCCTCAATACTTATCATTAGTATCCGGTCATATGACTGTAAAAGCCCCATTACACCTGGCCACATCGCCACCCATTACATAGGCGACATAGGGGCGTGGCCTATCAACAGCGACATCGCCCCTGCGTCGCTTAATGTAAAGGGGCGATGTCGGCGGCTCTGACAGCTCGCCTGGTTTCACATCAGTGATGTGAAACCAGGCGGCCGATCTGGGGCGATGTGCACACATGTAAATGGCCGCCGGCGAGTTGACAGGCGATGGGAGCCATAGGCCCCCATTGTCCTGCATCGCCGCTGGGGTTTTGATACACCCTGGCGGCGATGCCGCCTCTGAGCTCCCCAGCCCATCGCCGGAGGTGTCTCCCTGTGTAAACGGGGGGCGGCGACGCTGGCGGAGCGCCAAAAACGTGCGCGCACCCGCCAGTCGCCGCCGACATCTGCGGCGGTGTCGGCAGGTGTAACGGGCCTTAAAAATCTTTATTCTTCAAAAAGATGCTGATTTACAGGGACCGAAAATATTGTGGCTGCATTTTCATATGGGTCCAGGAACTTAAGGGGGGCAAAACGTTCCATAAATCTATATGCAAGACAAATTCTATAGAACACCTGTGAAACCTGTGAAAGATATGAACCCTATTGGAAATTTTGTATTGTGGACGACAACATCACCTTTGTATTCTCCAGCCTCATTACATCACATTTGACAGGGTGGCTCCCTCACTTTGTAATCCCAACTTCTTTTTGTTGATAGGGAAGTTATTGGAGACAAACACTTGTCAATCTCATTGCAAGTTCTATCCTGGATGATATGAAGCTTGTTAAAGGGAATCAACCACCAGGATTTAGTGCTATACAGCAGGAGATTGACATGTGCACCATGATATCATTATTTTTTTTATAACTCCCCCCTGGGCTGATCTTTGGCTGTTAGCTGAACCCCCCCCCCCCTCTCTCTCTATCTCAGTAAAAGTGAAATGAAAGACTGGATGAGAGGGAAGGAGGAGGGGTTTGGCTTACAGCCAAAAGAGAAGCCCACAGAGGTGTAATACAAAAAAAAAATAGTGATATGCTGCACACGTCAATCACCTGCTGCATAGCACTAAATCCTGGTGGTTGGTTCCCTTTAATGTACTGTCTAGGTGGAAGAGCATGTCCGGGCTGATAACAGATCAATGTGGAGGCATGGATGGGTGGGCATTATCAGTCAAGTAGGAGGGGCCTTTCTAGTTGGTGGACAAGGAGAAGAGGAGGCACAACTTTGCCCTGCATTGGTCATGGGGCCAGGATACTTGACCTTCCAGGGGTTAACAGTTTGGGATGTCACAGTAGCCATCCCCAGAGGTCGTGGCCCGACCAAATATTGTTAAGGGAGTATTTACAGGGGATTAAGTTCATGGTTTGTCGTGACGCCAGCTGAGGTTTCTATCATGGAAGACAGCACTAAAATAGTAGTCCCAAGTAGTCCCAAAGGTTAGCTGGTGGTGCAGCTACTCCCCTCAGCAGGAGCGGGCCCCTGGGAGTAGTACTAGGTGTTGAGTAGAGGAGATGGTAGGGGTTGCAGTGCATGGCGACAACTCTGCAGGTGGGTGTAGGGATGCACAGGAAGGACCAGACAACACACAGTTCTTGTCATTCTTACCATTAACTGATGGTTCAGTGCTGTTACAACTTCAGTTGAGGTACATAGTCCAACAAGATTGCAGCCTGGCCAGCCCAGAAGTATTCAGAGTCCGCTTTGCAGAAACACAGGGTATATTGGCTTTACTTTCTGCTTTCTCCTCCTATTCTCTCCAAAGCGATGCCAGTCCCACCAGGCAGGCAGCTGCGGCTCCTGTGAGCGATAGTCTTGCTTGTCCTCTAACCCTGTGTAGCCCCTTGAGCTTGGGCAAGGGTCCACTAAGTTATTCACTGTACATGAAGCCCAATAACCTCCGGGTTTCACGGTTGGTCTTGAAGTTTCCCAAACTGAATTGGGGCTGGTACCCTTGCTGCATCTAGCTCTTTTGCCTGGCTTGAACAGCCAACTGCAGATTCGTGTCCACGGGCCTGGGACTAGCACCTAACTCCACGTGTGGTACCAGCTTCCCCAGCTGTCCGACTGAATCTCCCTAGAGCTGTCTCCTTTTTCCCCCTCACTACACTAACTAACCCCTTCCCCAGCCAGACGAGGCAGTCTCTCCAGAATACTAGGTATTTGTGCTCCCCTTTCTGGTCAGGGATCAGGCTGTGTGTGAGTGCATGGGTTTATTTAATGTAGGAAGCTCAATTTACCTCTGGACATGATACCACCACCTGTGGCGTCTGGATTGCAGAGGCGCCACAGACCATTTACATATACGGTAGTGCGGGTGATGTTCAAGGCCTAATAGAGCAGGCCCTAAGTGACAGGTTCCCTTTAAATCTGCTCTGTCTTTCATTCCCGGTAATTGAAACTGGTATATCCGTAATAGTTTTCTTTTACTACAACTCAGCAATCGAAGAGAACATGGAATTGTAAATGTTTAAGACTCCTTGTCCTGGGGGTAAAATGAAACACATGTGGGACTTGTATATATACATTGTATGGAGGCGTTCATTTCCAAGAACACATAGTTCTGTGATCAGTATGTGGGACCCGCAGTCCTGGGATAGAGCTGGCGACCGTCCCATTACAACTCTGTTCACATAACGTCTGATATACTCAGGTGAACCCCAGGTTTTCCATGCAGAAGGCGTTTTATGAAACTGGCGCTTTTTCCTGAATCATCTTAAGTGTCCATTTTCCAGCAGTTGCGGTCGCCGTGTTTTATTCCCGTGGTTCTCGTCACGGCTTTCTCACTGTGGTTTACTTTTTTTTTTCTTTTTATTAAATAATGAAGAAACAGCTAGAGGGTTTTATAAGCAGAAACAAAGGCAAAATGCTCCATAAGACATCCGGTCGTCTTTTGATTTTTCCCATTGACTTACATTATAAAGTACCAAGAGTCTTTGGAGAAGAAAATTTCTCAATAAGGGACGTCACGTTTTTTAACCACCTGGAGATTAAAGAAATCTAAAACACGTAAAAGACAATCAAAACCCTGAACATCTGCAATGCAAGTTGTTATTACATAGAAATACTTCTGTGCATTGATTTGATTGATTTTCAGGAGGTTTCTACACAATAGGTGAGCTGTGATATCACCTATGGTGAATGGTGGATGCTCTGTTATCTAATGTATATACAGTTGTGGCCAAAAGTATTGACACCCCTGCAATTCTGTCAGATAATACTCAGTTTCTTCCTGAAAATGATTGCAATCACAAATTCTTTGGTATTATTATCTTCATTTAATTTGTCTTCAATGAAAAAAACACAAAAAGAATTGTCCTAAAGCCAAAGTGGATATAATTCCACACCAAACATAAAAAAGGGGGTGGACAAAAGTATTGACACTGTTAGAAAAATCATGTGATGCTTCTCTAATTTGTGTAATTAACAGCACCTGTAACTTACCTGTGGCACCTAACAGGTGTTGGCAATAACTAAATCACACTTGCAGCCAGTTGACATGGATTAAAGTTGACTCAACCTCTGTCCTGTGTCCTTGCGTGTACCACATTGAGCATGGAGAAAAGAAAGAAGACCAAAGAACTGTCTGAGGACTTGAGAAACCAAATTGTGAGGAAGCATGAGCAATCTCAAGGCTACAAGTCCATCTCCAAAGACATGTTCCTGTGTATACCGTGCGCAGTGTCATCAAGAATTTTAAAGCCCATGGCACTGTGGCTAACCTCCCTAGATGTGGACGGAAAAGAAAAATTGACAAGCGATTTCAAAGCAAGATTGTGCGGATGGTGGATAAAGAACCTCGACTAACATCCAAACAAGTTCAAGCTGCCCTGCAGTCCGAGGGTACAACAGTGTCAACCCGTACTATCCGTCGGCGTCTGAATGAAAAGGGACTGTATGGTAGGAGACTCAGGAAAACCCCACTTCTTACCCCGAGACATAAAAAAGCCAGGCTGATGTTTGCCAAAAACTTACCTGAGAAAGCCTAAAACGTTTTGGAAGAATGTTCTCTGGTCAGATGAGACAAAAGTAGAGCTTTTTGGGCAAAGGCATCAACAGAGTTTACAGGAGAAAAAAAGAGGCATTCAAAGAAAGGAACACAGTCCCTACAGTCAAACATGGCGGAGGTTCCCTGATGTTTTGGGGTTGCTTTGCTGCCTCTGGCACTGGACTGCTTGACCGTGTGCATGGCATTATGAAGTCTGAAGACTACCAACACATTGTGCAGCATAATGTAGGGCCCAGTGTGAGAAAGCTGGGTCTCCCTCAGAGGTCATGGGTCTTCCAGCAGGACAATGACCCAAAACACACTTCAAAAAGCACTAGAAAATGGTTTGAGAGAAAGCACTGGAGACTTTTAAGGTGGCCAGAAATGAGTCCAGACCTGAATCCCATAGAACACCTGTGGAGAGATCTAAAAATGGCAGATTGGAGAAGGCACCCTTCAAATATCAGGGACCTGGAGCAGTTTGCCAAAGAAGAAAGGTCTAAAATTCCAGCAGAGCATTGTAAGAAACTCATTGATGGTTACCGAAAGCGGTTGATCAGTTATTTTGGCTAAAGGTTGTGCAACCAAGTATTAGGCTGAGGGTGCCAATACTTTTGTCTGGCCCATTCTTGGAGTTTTGTGTGAAATGATCAATGTTTTGGTTTTTGCTTCATTCTCTTTTGTGTTTTTTCATTGAAGACAAATTAAATGAAGATAATAATACCAAAGAATTTGTGATTGCAATCAATTTCAGGAAGAAACTGCATATTATCTGACAGAATTGCAGGGGTGTCAATACTTTTGCCCACAACTGTAGAGGTGATACCTTATAAACTACGTGAGCTGTGACATCACCTATTGTGAATGGTGGATCCTGTGTTATCTACTGTATATAGAGGTGTTATCAGTCATTGTACAGGAGGAGGAGGTGAGCTGTGATATCATCTATTGTGAATGGTGGATCCTGTGTTATCTACTGTATATAGAGGTGTTATCAGTCATTGTACAGAGGAGGTGAGCTGTGACATCACCTATTGTGAATGGTGGATCCTGTGTTATCTACTGTATATAGAGGTGTTATCAGTCATTGTACAGGAGGAGTGAGCTGTGATATCACCTATTGTGAATGGTGATCCTGTGTTATCTACTGTATATAGAGGTGTTTCATCATTGTACAGAGGAGGAGTGAGCTGTGATATCACCTATTGTGAATATGGATCCTGTGTTATCTACTGTATATAGAGGTGTTATCAGTCATAATACAGGAGGAGAGGAGGTGAGCTGTGATATCATCTATGTGAATGGTGGATTTTGTTTCATCTTAGTGTATCTCTATAACCTCTTAGGCTGGCTTCAGACTTGCAGATGCATCTGCAGCGTTTTGCAGATGCATCTGCAAGCACCTGCATGCAGACCGCGGCCCCTATGTTTATAATGGAGCGCACGGCGGTCTGCAGATGCTTGCAGACCGCCGTGCGCTCTCATTGCCCGCCATTAGTGATCTGTGCGCACGCGGATGCCTGCGCACAAATCACACACTCCCGCCCGCACCATGGATGCGAGATGTTGCGTCCATGGTGCGGGCGGGAGTGTGTGATTTGTGCGCAGGCATCCGCGTGCGCACAGATCACTAATGGCGGGCAATGAGAGCGCACGGCGGTCTGCAAGCATCTGCAGACCGCCGTGCGCTCCATTATAAACATAGGGGCCGCGGTCTGCATGCAGATGCTTGCAGATGCATCTGCAAAACGCTGCAGATGCATCTGCAAGTCTGAAGGCAGCCTTATACCTCTTAGGTGACATCAATATGGTAGCTCAACTTGTATTGTCATAAACCAGATGAGGGGAGATCAGAAGAAGAAGATACAAGTTACAAACTACTGTCAGAATGAGCTCACTGACAGATTCTCAGTTATTTCATTATGAAGCCAGCCATAAACAGCATAACAAGGAGGCTAAAGAAATCCCATTTTTAATAAAATCCAATTGAAAAAATTGTTTTCATGCATAAAATACATTTATTTAAAGGGATTGTCCACTATTTGGTTAAATGCCAATTCTGTCAAGTATATTCTCCTCTGGCTTCAGTTCTGTTCCAACATTGTCAGCACCAGGGACCGGTGCTCACGTGATATTATGTGCGGGAGGTGAGAATACGTTTTTCTGATTTTACTCTGGGGACTCGGTCAACTAAAGGGAATCCATCAGCAGGTATTTCCTATTCATTTGAAGACAGTATGCAGCAAGGGTTAGAACAAAAACATCAGCCATGTGTCTCGTAAGGCTAGGGTCTGACTTGCGTCTGCCTTCAGCCTGCCGTATCCGTTTAAAACTTAGTCTCTGGCAGACTTAGCGCATAGCATTATCAGCATGTAACGCTATGTGTCGCCTGCCTATGTATCTCTATGGCAACCTGATGCTCCATAGAGAATCCCCGGATATGTGCTATTGCAGAGCCCATAGGAAACTCTGTTTGCATCAGTGGTGCGAGTGTACATACAAAGCCTGGTGTGGGCGGGGCAGCTCTCTGTCTATAGACATTGTACATACAAAGCCTGGCGTAAGCGGTGGCAGCTCTCTGTCTATAGACATTGTACATACAGAGCCTGGTGTGGGCGGGGGCAGCTCTCTGTCTGTAGACATTGTACATACAGAGCCTGGTGTGGGCGGTGGCAGCTCTCTGTCTATAGACATTGTACATAGAGAGCCTGGTGTGGGCGGTGGCAGCTCTCTGTCTGTAGAAATTGTACATACACAGCCATGTGTGGGCAGGAGCAACTCTGTGTCTATAAACATTGTACATACAAAGCCTGGTGTGGGCGGGGTAGCTCTCTATCTACAGACATTGTACATACTGAGCCTGGTGTGGGTGGGAACAGCTCTCTGTCTATAGACATTGTACATACAAAGCCTGGTGTGGGTGGGGGAAGCTCTCTGTCTATAGACACTGTACATACAGAGCCTGGTGTGGGCGTGGCAGCTCTCTGTCTATAGACATTGTACATACAGAGTCTGGTGTGGGCGGGGGCAGCTTTCTGTCTATAGACCTTATACATACAGAGCCTGGTGAGGGCGAGGGCAGCTCTCTGTCTATAGACATTGTACATACAGAGCCTGGTGTGGGCGGGGGAGGCTCTCTGTCTATAGACATTGTACATACAGAGCCTGGTGTGCGCAGGGGCAGCTCTCTGTCTATAGACATTGTACATACAGAGCCTGGTGTGGGCGGGGGCAGCTCTCTGTCTATAAACATTGTATATACAGAGCCTGGTGTGGACGGGGGCAGCTCTCTGTCTGTAGACATTGTACATACAGAGCCTGGTGTGGGCGGTGGCAGCTCTCTGTCTATAGACATTGTACATAGAGAGCCTGGTGTGGGCGGTGGCAGCTCTCTGTCTGTAGAAATTGTACATACACAGCCATGTGTGGGCAGGAGCAACTCTCTGTCTATAAACATTGTACATACAGAGCCTGGTCTGGGCGGGGTAGCTCGCTATCTACAGACATTGTACATACTGAGCCTGGTGTGGGCGGGAACAACTCTCTGTCTATAGACATTGTACATACAAAGCCTGGTGTGGGTGGGGGAAGCTCTCTGTCTATAGACACTGTACATACAGAGCCTGGTGTTGGCGGGGGCAGCTCTCTGTCTATAGACATTGTACATACAGAGCCTGGTGTGGGCGGGGGCAGCTCTCTGTCTATAGACATTGTACATACAGAGCCTGGTGTGGGCGGGGGCAGCTCTCTGTCTATAGACATTGTACATACAGAGCCTGGTGTGGGCGGGGGGAAGCTCTCTGTCTATAGACATTGTACATACAGAGCCTGGGGTGGGCGGGGACAGCTCTCTGTCTATACACATTGTATATACAGAGCCTGGTGTGGGCGGGGGCAGCTCTCTGTCTATAGACATTGTACATACAGAGCCTGGTGTGGGCGGGGGCAGCTCTGTCTATAGACATTGTACATACAGAGCCTGGTGTGGGCGGGGGCAGCGCTCTGTCTATAGACATTGTACATACAGAGCCTGGTGTGGGCGGGGGCAGCTCTCTGTCTATAGACATTGTACATACAGAGCCTGGTGTGGGCGGGGGCAGCTCTCTGTCTATAGACATTGTATACAGAGCCTGGTGTGGGCGGGGGCAGCTCTCTGTCTATAGACATTGCACATACAGAGCCTGGTGTGGGCGGGGGCAGCTGTCTATAGACATTGTACATACAGAGCCTGGTGTGGGCGGGGGCAGCTCTCTGTCTATAGACATTGCACATACAGAGCCTGGTGTGGGCAGAGGCAGCTCTCTGTCTATAGACATTGTACATACAGAGCCTGGTGTGGGCGGGGTCAGCTCTCTGTCTATAGACATTGCACATACAGAGCCTGGTGTGGGCAGAGGCAGCTCTCTGTCTATAGACATTGCACATATAGAGCCTGGTGTGGGCAGTGGTAGTTTTCTTATTTCCGCTACATGGCTAAATCTAAAAACTCTTATTGTGTCAGAACTGCTGCACCCAGTAATCTAAGTGATACATTGTTGGATTCAGGGCTTTATTGCCTACATCATGCAGCTTTCAGATGAGGTAGCAAAAACCTCCTGACAGATTCCCTTTCAGAAGTTGACCAAATTGTGGACTACCCCTTTAAGAAAAAAAAATAAAAATGATGTCAGTTTGTTCATCTTCCAATTGTCATTGAGACATGGAGCAAATTCACCCCAATGCAATGTGCCCTACATATTGTACAGCAGTATTGAGCCTGTGTAATGTGGGTGCAATATGGCGGTATGAGAAATCTATGGAGCAGTTTTTAGTCTGAGTTTCCCTTTGAAGCATTTGGGGTTCCCTCTGAATGCAGCCATCAGAATAGTTTGCATTTAGAGGAGACATTGCATTTACATTTGCATTTCTAACGAATGTGAAGTCACATAAGGTATGCCAGGCGCCCGGTGATATACGGTATAATGAGCAGGTTGGCTCCTGGTACTGCTCAGCAGGAGTCCATTTGTTGCTAAGTGCTCACAATCGGTGCTGCTGTCCCCGGGCAGCGCACGACGCTGGTGCCAAGTGGCACGGTTCCCATCGGTGGAGCTGCGCGTTTACAAACAGACTGACGTTTTTTTCCCTCCTTGTCATGTTTAGAGACGTCCCCGGTATGTAATACATCCTCTTTATGTATCTAATATTCTGTCTCCAAACAATTACAGATAAGCAGAATCTGTTTGTACAGTCTTATCATGCGGGAAGCCGCTGATTACACGCTTTATGACAATAGCTGGAGCGGACAACGTGGAGAGGAGCACGCCGCTATAAAAGGAGAAAGATGGAAATAAGAGCTCGCAAATAGCACAATCCTTCATTTCAATTACCGCTTTTCTCAAAAACGCTTTAACTGATCAAAAGACAGTATCTCATGTAATTCACCCGCAGTGAATTAGGAAGACTTTGGAGCTGCCAGATTGGACATTAAGCCCAAATGTACAATAGTCATGTACATCGGCAGGTGCAGATCGACGTGGGAGGTTTGTGCAGCTGCAAACCCCTTCAAGTGAGTCTGCCTGCAGGTTTTTGCTATCTAAGCTCAGGACAGCATGCTGCAAGGGTTGAAAAACAAAAAGCAATTGTGCTGCTCTTATCATGGTCTGTGCCATTGTTTCCATAAACAAATGGCTTCATCCAATGGTGATTACCATTACAAGACTAGAAAGTCACCCACAGGGCAGTCTGACACACCTCCCCCCCCCTCGCTGTGATTTACATATCACAGTCAATGCACAATCTTGTTTACATAAACTAATGGCTTTATTACCCTGTGATTAACATTACAGGACTAGAAAGTCATAGGAGGGCAGTCCAACACAGCCCTGCTGTGATTGACACCTCACAGTCAATGCACAATCTTATTTACGTAAACTAATGGCTGTATTGCCCTGTGATTAACATTGCAGGACTAGAAAGATATGCACAGGGCAGTCCGACACACCACCTGCTGTGACTAACATCCCACAGTTAATGCACAATCTTGCTTATATAAACTAATGGCTGTATTCCCCTGTTATTAACATTACAGGACTAGTAAATCACCCGCAGGGCAGTCCAATATGCCCTGCTGTGATTGACACTTCATAGTGAATGCAGGATCTCTATTGAGAGCCTAGTGTGGGCGGGGGCAGCTTTTCCAGCTCTGCTCTGTTCCTGAATCTAAGTTCTTTGATTGTTTCAGAACACCCGGACCGAGTAATCTATGTGATATATCATTGGATTTAGGGTTTCTATGCCTACATTATGCTGCTGTCAGATGAGGTAGCAAAAACCTACTGACAGATTTGCTTTAAGCCTCCATAAGGATAAACATACGAGTTCATCAAGCTGAACCTGAATATTAAAAAGATATTCTGGTTCTAAGAAGTTATCATCCATAGAAATGAGGTTCTGCCACTGGCATCACTAGAGCAGAGGTCCCGTGCCCTGCTGCCACCACTTTATTCCACGTTTAGGGCAGGGATCAGCAACCTTCAGCATGCCAGATGTTGCAGAACATGTGACACCCTGTGAGCATCAGGGAATTCTGGGAGTTGTAGTTTTATAACATCTGAGTTGCCAAAGGATGCTGTTCTAGAGCAGTACTGTGCTCGGCTATCTCCGGCAGTCCAATAGTCAAAGGACCCTTCTACTAAGGAGAGATTGTCCAAAGACGAGAACCCCTTTACAATGGTCTGATTCCACCATGTTATCACCTGCTGGGGCCATCACTCATCTAATAGTTATCAACTGCCCTGTAAGAAAGTAATAATTTGTTAAAAGTAGAATACCCCTTTAAAAGTACTCTCCCCTTAGGACAAGCCTGACTTTTTAGAAGGATCCATTGAGTTTAGGTTGATCGCAAAGTATCAATAAGTTTGGAACCCCAATGATCAGCTGTAATCTTTGGAAACAAGACAGTAAGCTTTCAATTTACCTGCAGCACCACCACTGGTGAAACAAGGCATTACACAGGTCCTATCTATATCAATGAACTGTGTGTATAATGCAGGAAAGGACCGGCCACCTGAGAGAGGACAACCACTCTAAACTATGGCGAAGTACAGGAACATTGAGCATGGGTGTAAGAAAAATGAGCAGCTAAACTAGAAAATGCCTTTAACTGAAGGTGGCAGTTATCTACTAGCAGTAGTGATGAGCGAGCAGTACTATGCATGAGTGGTCAGTACTCCAAGTGAGTAGATCGGACGCTTGCATGGGTTGGACATGGGTTCAGAGTATAATGGAAGTCAATGGGAAACTGGAGCATTTGTCTAGAAGAGTTTAAAAAAAAATGTTTACGTTTCCTATTGACTTCCATTATACTTGGTACACAAGTCTCACCCATCCGAGCGTCTGATCTACTCGTTTTGAGTACCGAGCACCTGAATATGGTAGTGCTCGTATGGCGCCCCAGGGTCCGGTAGTCACAATATAAGCATGGAGGTGAGGCAAGGCATCCATCAGGTAAGCACACACACAACACTATCTTGGATTCCAGGCCAGAAGGGGGAGCTCCAAAGCGCAGGTTCAGGGCAGGTCCCCTATAAATTCTGGTCTGGGGGAGGGGCCAGTTACTTCAGTTCCAGGGAGGACTGTAGAAGACACCCCAGGGACGGCAGGCGTGCTAGGCTCGTCGTAGGAGACTGACTGACCGTGTGTTAGACCTGTGGTGAGGGTCTGAGGAAGTGGAGAACTAGGTCTGGGGAGTGGAGCCAGCGCCGATTCACCCCAGGGCCTAGTAAGTATGGTCACCGGAGACCAAGGTCATCAGGGATAACCCAGCAACCAAACCCGGAGAGCGGGCAATTTCAGGTTTCCTGTTCACACTAAAGCCAGGAGACACAGCCACACTACAGAGCCCAGGAGGGGTAGTTAGAGAAAGGTCCAGACCGGAGAAGGGCTCGTGCCACCTGTCATATAGCTTACACTGACAAGAGAGGGTCCCAGCACAGCTCTATGCAGCCAAGGCCCGCCTGAACCAATACCATAGGTAGACCTCAGAACTGGCTCGCCTCCAAGCTCCGGATCTTGAACAACGACTTGGGCAGTACTCGGCTACACCTACAAAAACATCACTAAAAGTAAAACGGACTGTTCTTTCCATGTCTGTCCACTTCTTCGTACGCTGATTCCTGCAACCTCCACTGTACCATCACACATAGACTTTATAAGGGCCCAGGGGATAACCAGCCCTGCCCGTGGAGGGCTTAATACCTACCCATTGCCATCATCCCTGGGGCCGTGACAAGCAGCGGTGGCTCATATTGGCCACAAACCATGGGTGGCGTCACGTCCATGACAAACGCTTTCCCTTCTTCATTTTTTATTTTTCTCCCCTTTTATTGACATCACCCAGGGCCACGAACCGGTCCGCGGCCACCACCGTGACATCCCCAGGCAACAGAGACTGAAGGGACCAGTCTCGAGTACCCCACGGCCCTGGCGGTGACTCACTCGCTCATCACTACTAAGCATGCTTAACCCTATTGTCCACCCATACATTTTGAATAATAGTTGATTCAATAGTTGAATCACCCAAAAGGACAAAAACTAAGGTTTAATGGCTATGTTTATCCCAAAACTTAATGGTCACTAATTGTTGTTTCAGTAACCTTTGCATGAATCAATATTCCAAGCAAATATCCGAAACTTCATAACGCATAGTGTCTTAATGGCAAAATCTGATTCTTTCTCCACTTATGAACCTCTTTATCCCTTTTCTCGTTTCCCTAAACTTATCATTCACAATGAAAAAAACTGTTCAAATCCATCTTAGTGGAGACAGAATGACAGCACAGTGAGCATATAACGAGAGGGGAGGGTGAGAAGACAAGAGCTGAGTGAAACAAGCCCAAAGAACATGGTACATTAGCTGATGCCAGAGCTGGATTCACAGTCACACTGCTCAGCACTGCTGTGCAATTTCCTACATGCCTCTGCTGCTTCTAGAATCCCTGTGAATGAGAGATATCAGTGTAGCTTGTCTCCACCCAGTAGCTTAGAGAAAACTGAAAATAGGGTCTGCAGAAGAGAAACCTGGTGAAAAATACAGTATACAAGTCATGTAATGACCAAAATAAGGTTATTCCTCCTTTACACACACACACCGCTACTTACTTTGCTACTTGAAAGTAGACTTACCCTTTAAATACATCTGTATTAACTTTTCATTCATTGAAGAATTGTAAACAAACTGGCAAAGGTTTGTAAGATGGTAAAGGCGTCCATATCTATGGGGTCCAACTACTGATACCCTCAATGATGAAGAGGAACGCCCATTTTCCAATTCCTGCCAGAAAACGCCTTGTTTTGGCTATGTCTCCTTTTAACCCTCAAGGGTTTCAACAGTTGACCCCCTCAATCCCTTGGTTATAACTGGTTCAAGGGGTCTTTCCCAGTTTTAAAAATTATTGCTTATGGCCCTGGGTGGTGAATTGAGAAGTAAAACATGTACTCACTTCCCGAACCAGCGTCGCTCCTCCTCCTCACCGGAAGCAGACAGTGGCCACTGCCAGTCTAAGGCTGGTTTCACACTGGATCCATGGGAATCTGACTTGAACTGGATGTACCCGCATTAGTTTTCAGTTCCATTGACTTTCAGTAGTGCTTGATGAACTTGCGGGTGTATTCAGGTCTTTCCTTTTTTTCCGGATCCGGCTGTTCCCGGTTTTTTACACTGAGACCAAAAACACATTTTGGTGCATTATTGGTCTCAGTAACAAAACCCCGAAGTACCCGGATCTGGGGCAACACAGGTAAAATCACAATGCGCTCAATGGAACCTAGAACCGGTGGACTCCGGATCCCGTTGGATCCGAACCCCCGAATCCTGGTTTTGGAGCTGCACATGCCCAGTACAAAGTTCCAAATAACACACCGCAGATTTGGTGGAAACAGGTACAGAGGTAGAAGAAAATGTATGCTCCCTCACCGGTATTATTCCTGATCCGAGAGATGGGGGCATCAGTTTTTACATCCCACCCAGATACAAAAAACGCTAGCGTGAAACTAGCCTAAGAGGTGCTCACAGTTATATCTTTTCTTTTAATTCTGCACTCTGGGTCCATACACAATAACTTGTAAAGTCGGAGATAATATTTTATCATCTGCATAATGATATTAAAGGGGTTTTACAAGAATATTTAATTGATCGTTATCCTTCGAACAAGCCCTTTAAGGGATTGTCCACTACTAAGACAGCCCCTTCTGAATTGACTTGTTTCCCCCAGTTAAAATAATAAACTCTGTACTCACCTTCCGGTCTGCCGCTGTAACAGCCCTGATGGTAACCATGGCTTGGGGCTCACGTGACATCACTCAAACCCCGAGTCCTATCATCATCTGCTTCTATCGCTCCCCACCTTCGGACATAGAAGCTATTAGAAGTGAGCACTGCGGCTGCTGCTCACTTCCTATTGATAGCTCCAATGTCTGAAGGCGGGGAGAGAGAAGCAGGTGATGATTGGACTCAGGGCTCGCGTGATGTCACACTGTCACATGAGACCCAAGCCCCGGTTACTGACAGTGCTGGACAACCCCTTTAACTGTATGACAAGTGAGTCCAACTCCTTAAACAAATTGTAGTGATGAAGAGAGGGAGCTCCAGCACCATTACTTACTTGTGTGTGGTTCTCCTGGTACTGCAGCATAGCCTAGTTCTCTGTCATGCCTCAATCTCAGGGCTGAATCTGGTGGCCTCTTACTCCATGGTCGGTTTTGTTCCCTGCTGAGCCACAGCCTGGAACATCTCAATTTAAATGCTGATGGTTCTTTAATCATTGTTTTTTTCTTGGGTTTGCAGTTATTAGATGTTTTCACTTGCTTGTTTGATCTCTGCCCTATCGCATTCCGGGTGGGGGTATTTATACTCTCCTTTCACCAGCCTTATTTGCTGTCTATATTTCTATGTGGATTTCTGCTCAGGAATTCCAGCCCTGAAACTAAGGGATTTTGCACATTAAGCAGAGACCAGTGTATATTTCTCATTTGCGTACCCTACACTTCTCTTCTGTTTTCTGATAGGTTGAATTTCTTATTTCTCCTTTTTCCACTTGTGCAAGGGCTTTAAATGTGTTCACCTTGGGGTTTTCGTCCACCTCTGCACACTTTCCTTATCTTGAATAGTTGTATGTACTATGTTCCCCTTCTCTCCCCTCCCAGCTCGATGGCCTTTCAGAGAGCCGGGTCT
Source organism: Allobates femoralis (assembly GCA_033576535.1). Classification (NCBI taxonomy): domain Eukaryota; kingdom Metazoa; phylum Chordata; class Amphibia; order Anura; family Aromobatidae; genus Allobates; species Allobates femoralis. Next base: position 40,442,686 of record JARQOC010000006.1, on the reverse strand, counting down.
GCCAGGTCCAAGTTGTGATTTTTAGTTGTGCAGCTAGAGATATTTTAGTCTGTACAGGAATCAGTTGGGTTTGGTTGCAGCTACGGTGTGGTAGGCGTTTATTCTCTCTGAACCCATGATAGAGTTGATATGTACACAACATTCTGAAAACAGTACTTAGCAGTGTACCTGTGACTTCAGCTCTGGTGCATATGACTTGACCTCTTTATCTTATTAAACATTTATTTCCTTCTATATCAAATTGCCTCAATGATCTGGCTAAGATTTCAATTTAAAAAATGTTCACAGGAGCAGAAAGTGAAGGTGAGGGGTTGTAAGTGCCTAAATGTGCAGAAATTGCCGCCTCATCCTTCCTACAGCCCTGGAACTTTTTGATGACTTTAATATCCCGGTATTTCACAGAAGGGGGGCACATTACATCACACATAACACTGAGGAGAGCATCCTACTCTGTACTTATTCACCAGCAATTGCCATTTTGATGGAGAAAATTGCTGTGTTGCTGCGTAATTCCCACGTCTTTTACATAAGTGATAAGCCCAGGCTGGCGGCGCTACTGTAGTTGCCGGCAGCAGTATCCGCGGCCTCCTCGCTGCTGCTTGTAGTTGTGGTTTTGGTACCTGTTTTCCTGATTGCTCGCCTGGAGAGATGAACACATTAAACAACTGTTGTGAGCGGCTCACGCAGTACATTAAATGGAAGCGCTCCATTACTGCTCGTCCCACTGAGCTCGCCGGCTTTAAACACTCTCAGATCTGTAAATGTGAATAAGCGACTATATACAATAGTACCCTCCGTACCGTCCCACTGTGAGCGCTCGGGTAATTGAAGTGGAAGAAGATGGAGGATCTGGTTTTTAGGCAGAAAATTTATAAATCAGAAAAACATGACAGCTTTCTTCCGGAAATAGTGCCACACCAATCCACAGCTTGTGTGCGGTATTGCAGCTCAACCTGCAAACAGTTATAGCACTGAGCTGCAGTACCAGACATAACCTGTGGACATGGGTGGCGTTGTTTCCGGATGAAGTCAGACAGGTTTTTATATATCTCTATAACCCCTTTAACGTGGTATCCCAGTTTTATGTCATAATAATACATTCAATATTTAATACCTTGTGTTTCATTTCTGCATCAATATTAAGATCTCTGTTTGCTGTCAGTGAATTAAAACATACTTTTTTCATGTCCTGAAACTGAAAATCCTGTACAGGTATGATACTCATAGTAAAGCTGTTTTTCACAAGTATCTATACATTAGGCAGTAATTTGGTGATCTTTCAGGGTCCGAATGTTGAGAAACTCAACGATCCTGAGAACAGGGCTCTAAATGGAGCGGACGTGCACACACTCAGTCTCTGTTATATTCAATCAGTGATGGTACCTTTACACGCCGCTACTGAAAGGTAGAAACCACCGGGTGTCGGAGACAATTGTACCTTTTACCTTCAAAACACCGCGAGGTTTCGGCGTGTAATTCAGGAACTACCTTCCTGTCTCTTTGGATACCTGTCTTTCAGCCGTGCTGAAAAACAAGCAGGTATAACCCCTATGGTAGCGGCCAGGGCCGGTTTTAGACAAAGTGGGGCCCTGGGCAAAAGTTATAAATGGGGCCCCATCTGCTACTAAATTGCCTCATCACACACAAACATTTAAGTTGTATTTACAGGAGCCGATTTCAGACCTTAATATAGAATGGGTCCAATTTGTGAAAAAACAGCATTTTTCACGTCAATTTTTCATGAGGTGGCATGCTGCAGTCAGATTTCCCTGGGTCATGAAGAGATATACGACTCTTCATGAATCTGTAGCATCTGAAGACTATCACTGCCGAAAAGTCTTGCTGATTGAAGGACATCCACACAGTTAGGCATCGGGGCACTGTCTGTCAATCTGGATGACATCAGCAGTTATGCTCCACTGACAGAGCAGAGTGGAAAAGAAGGAGCTGCTCAGTCAATGTGACTTCACCGGCAACAGGAGAATCGTCATCAAAATACATATACTACACCGCAGAGGAGAGCCAACAGATCCTCTATATAGTACACCGCACAGGAGAGCCGACAGATCCTCTATATACTACACCACACAGGAGAGCCGAAAAATGATACATACATAGATTAGAGTTAGATAGAGCGATAGATGATTATAGATAGATGATGATAGATTCATAGCTAAATAGTACACACACACACAGAGCTCTGCTATGCTCATATTATGCATAGTGTTATTTCCTATCTGTTGGAAAATTAGGTGTACATGGTGTGTGCACAGCAGAGAAGTGTTTGCAATGTGTAATAGCTTTCTTCTAATTATCAGGCAGCTCGGCACACCCTAGCTCAGCACTCGGCAAGCAGCCTGTTCCTTCTTCACATTTTCCCGCCAGTGCCTGTGCTCAGGGTGATGTAGCAGTGCTGGCACCCCTCCCCCACCCACCCTCCAGGGATAGCAGTGTATAGAGCACTAATATAAAGCTACAGTGCAGTGCTCCAGCAGCTCTTATTGTATCTGGCTCTGTGGAGCAGCCGAGGAAATGCTGCTTCCTTATTCAAACCTTTTATTTGTGTACAGGGGGCCCTCACTCTCTCCTTTCTGAGGGCCCACTCCTATACTGTGTCACCCCCACTGACCATGCAGACACTGGGGGCCCTCATTCTGAAGAACGATAATAACAGAGGAGCCAATGTAACTTACTTTGGCCCAGAGAGTGATGCAGGAGGGAGCAGTGAATTCCCTCTGTTCGTCATCATAGCGCCAGTGAATGAAGAGAGGAGGCAGGGGCTCCACCAATCACAGCACAACTCACTGGCGCTCCACCAATCACAGCACAGCTCCCTGCCTGAGCTGTGCTACTAATCCAAGGGACAGAGTGCAGTCAAAACTAACACTGATTGGCTGTAGTTTAACCAATCAGTGTAATGCTGAGCTGCAGCATTGTCCTCCTGCAATACTGAAGACTTGAACAGTGCAGAGCAGTGGTAACAGCTGATCGGAACAACAGTGTTCCGGTTAGTACGCAAAGTGAGGGGCAGGGACCGCAGATGGGGGTGATATTCAGTGCACACTGCTCTCAGGGAAGGAGAGCGGGTAAGAGCCGATAAACCTGCAACAACATTATTAGTGTAGGACCCTACTGGGGGCCCTTCAGAGGGTGGGGGCCCTGGGCAAGTGCCCAGTCTGCGCCCCCCCTAACGCTGGCCCTGGTAGCGGCGTGTAATCGGGACACAGGCACGGTATTTGAGTTACCTGGGGCGTGCTACAGCGTAATGTATACCACGCCCCATCAGCTATCATTGGTGGGGACTACTGTGTACCCATTGGCTCTCCCTGTACAGGGCGGCATATTTAACGAGATGACCAGTCACTACACATTTTCTATAGCGTCAGGTATTAGCCAGCCTTCCTGCGCTGGCAGGCCAATCATGATGTTATTGCATTGTCCAATCACCGTACGAGCGTCGCGTAATACACAACTCTGGCACGCCTATGTGTTGTCCCTGCTGCACCAGGTCCTCCCATATTCCCTTGTGGTAGCGGCGTGTAAATCAGGGAAGGTGCTCCACAGAAGGTAACCTGCGGCACCCGTCGGTACTGTGGAGCACCTTGTAGCAGCGTGTAAATGTGGCATCAGGTACCATTAGGAACCGTTGAAACAGGCGCGTGTACGTGCGATACTCGGTGGTTTCTTCTTTTCGGTAGCGGCGTGTAAAGGTACCATGATGGTTAAAAGCCAAATATAGCGCTGATATTTCCATCAGTCCCATCAACAGTCAACGTAGCCCCGTTTTCGGGATCAGTAGGAGTCCCAACAGTGAGACCCTCTGCAATCAGTAAGTTATCCCCCACTTTTAGGATAGGGGATATCTTGCGATTTTTGGGAAAACCCCTTTAGATGGGTATTCCCACCTAGGATATGGTCCCACCTCTGAGACATTCCATAGACAGTGTGTGATAGACGACAGTCCCACCCCTGAGACATCCCATAGACAGTGTGTGATAGATGAGGTTCCCACTTCTGAGACATCCCATAGACAGTGTGTGATAGATGAGGGTCCCACCTCTGAGACATCCCATAGACAGTGTGTGATGTATTAGGGTCCCACCTCTGAGACATCCCATAGACAATGTGTGATAGATGAGGTTCCCACTTCTGAGACATTCCATAGGCGATGTGTGATAGATGAAGTTCCCACTTCTGAGACATCCCATAGACAGTGTGTGATAGATGAGGGTACCACCTCTGAGACATCCCATAGTCAATGTGTGATAGATGAGGGTCCCACCTCTGAGACATCCCATAGACAGTGTGTGATAGATGAGGCTCCCACCTCTGAGACATCCCATAGACAGTGTGTAATAGATGAGGCTCCCACCTCTGAGACTCGTACCTTTGGAGCATGTTGTGGTTATGTAATGTGGCATGGGCCGGAGCCGTGGGCGAGGTAGTCGTCTATTAGACCCCAGCATGTTACATGAAGATGAGGGTTGGGTGTGTGGAATTGTGCTACTGGGGTTGTACACCCTTGCAGGATGCATAATACCAATAGTTTCGGTTGACCGGGATCACATATTGTACAACTCAGAGGGGGAGACAACAGTCTTTTACTAAAACTAAGCTCAATAGGACAGTATTCTTTGCAAATATGGCCAACACTTAACTTGCAGCTTGTGGACACTTAGGGAATTCCCAATCGGGGGCCTTACCACTAGGCATCCTGATCCAGGGCCTGTCTCCAGCCATTCACTCTGTATCTCGGTCAACTCACTCTTGCTTGCTCCTCAGGATCTTTGCATTTCTCTGCCTTGGTCTTTGCTCACTCTAGGGACACCCATATCATGCTGCTCTGTTCTCTAGTTAGACCTTAGGTCTGTCACTGCTGCATGCTGAGCCCTATCTGCCCTTTTATTCCTGCATTCTAGCCCCTCCCACTTTGGGCTAATCCCAAACAATAACTCCTTCTTACCCTACTGTCTGACACACCGCAAAGTCTAACACTAAAAACAAGTTACATTTCACATTGCCCTTCAGTAATTAATTTATAACATTACACCAACAATAACACAGATGTCTTCAGGGGGAAACATGGGCAATACATTCATTTCTATACAGTCATTTCCTTCTGTAACTCCTATAGAAGTTGATGGAGATTTATTCTGCACATTGAGTGCTGTGGCCTCCTCCGTAAGCAGGTGAAGAGTCCGAGGACCCCATACATCTATTACACATTTAGGACATGTTATGTGTATATGACATGCATGTCTAAAGTGGGACTGGTGCTTTACCAATTTCCACCCCAGGTACGCAATCTGCACTGATACATTGTAATAAACCAGGTAGGATCACTTGGGCGTGCATGTGTACTACGAAGTAGAAAGACAGATAAGGTTATCTTCTGGGGAGCAAGAAGCATTGAGGAATCATTGAAGAATCCATTATGAATCCATTATGCCCTGAGCATTGAGGAATCCATCACACCCTGAGGACGGATGTCCAAGGAGCCATACAGATTAGATTAGCGATGGAGCCCAGCTGTCAGATTATTTTGCCCAAAACAGCGCCACTCTGACTGACTGGCTGTGTGTGGAACTGCGCCTGAATGGTGCAAAACCAGATATGGCTGCAAAGATAAGATCTCTCTTTTTTATGATCTCAAACAATCCCTTTAAGGAGGTCCAATGTGAAGTTGGGGCGCAGGCTCCAGCAGCTCCATCCGAACGTAGGACGGATTCACAGTTTCTCAATATTTGATGAGCCGCATGTTCTTTATTGCAGCTTTTAAATGAATGACTACAAAGTGTTCTGGGGTGAAGGAAACACATTGATGTCTTGTGCGAAGACCTTCAAAGAACCATTTCAGTATGGAGCCGGCTTGTTACAGCCAGGGCCGAGCCTTGGGCGCCCGAGAGGAGAATCCTGCACTCATTTATTGATAGTGTTCACATACAGCCATTCCATCACTAAATAATGTATCTATTTGTATTTGATACTGGCAGAATACACAAGAAAGCAGGGAAAGTGCACAAAATCACCTAAACCAATGTCCTCAACTCCAGTACTGAACACCCGCCAACAGGTCATGTTTTCAGGATTTCCTTAGTATTGGAGAGGTGTTAGACACACACAACTCAATGACAATGGCACTATCTCTAGATAGAGAAGAACAAAGTCCTGTGAAATTGTTCCTGCCACTTAAGGTGACTGTTCTGAATCAGCTTTCAGGTATACTAGAGCAAAAACACTATTTCTATCCATTATATCACTTATATCCAGCATTTTTCACCAGTTCTCATCTCTGGCTCTTTCTCAGTTGTCGCTGAGCTAGTGGGTGAGTCTAGCTGTTACCATATTTACATGCTGCACACAGCCCACACAGATATAATGGATTCCTGCTCTTATGTATGCAAATGGAAATGCAAATGTCTTATGTCTCTATATGGCACATGTTCAGAAGCAGCAGCATGGAGGACATATAAAGCAGCACTCTTCAGTGTAGATGTAAATCCAGCTCTGAGTAGAGATACAACACTTACTAGAAAGCTGTAGCAGCATCTGCATGTGTCTCTGTCTCTCTCAATCAGCTTCTACCTTTCCCTTCAATCTACCCCCAGAGAGGGAGATGGCAGCACATCTTTCGGCAAGATTGGCTATATTGAGCAAGATAGGAGCTGATGGTAGGGGGCGAACGTAGAACGAAAAAAAGATTTTCCGGCTCTTCCGTCCATAAAATTCTTAATTTTATTAGGAATTAATTTGAAAAAGGATGATCCATCCATTACGCGTTTCTGGTGTACACTACTCTCCCCTTAGGAATATGACTAAGGCCCCTTTCACATCAGCGGTAATCATTGATCGCGGCAGTTGCGGTGAAAAAAATGCAACTGCCGTGATTACTGCATAACGGCCGCACTTGCGGTTTACTTGCGGCAAGCCCCATGTAATGTCTATGGGGCTTGCGGTGTGCGGCAGGTGCGGTACAGTTGCGGTTTCGGCACTTGGGCAGATGCGGCTGCAAAAAAAACAGGGTCAGCTGCGTTTTTCTCGCAGCCGCATCTGCCGCAAGTGCCGAAACCGCACCTGCCGCACACCGCAAGCCCCATAGACATTGCATGGGGCTTGCCGCAAGTGAACCGCAAGTGCGGCCGTTATGCAGTAATCGCGAGTAGTTGCATTTTTTTCACCACAACTGCAGCGATCAGCAATTACCGCTGATGTGAAAGCAGCCTTACCGAAATGCGTCAGGTTATAAGATGAATTTTATGGATGGAAGTGCCGGAAAATCCTTTTTCCTTCAATACCATGGCCAATGTTGAGTGCCACATTGGTGCCCCCCTTCCATGGCACCGGTGCACATTTTCCCCTCTCTATACATTGTGGTGGAATTGTTCATGTTGTCACGTAGAGACTCGGCGGGGTCGCGCCTTCCTCTCTCAGGATTTGGCTCTGAAATGTTTATTTGGACACATTTTGAATGACTTTGTATTTTGTCTCCAGGGATCGCACATACCCAGCCCTCCACAGAAACCGCTACCGGCAGATCCCAAGTGTGCCCGGGCGGACGGCGCCTCCAGCTCCGAGCAGGAACATCCCGGAGCCGCGGTCCAGATCATCCCTGTCAGGTAAGCTGCCCTCGCTGCAAAGGATCCGCCATCAGGTGCCGCTACCTCCCCGGCACTACGTGGGTTAAGTCTGGCAGAGCAAAAAAGAATCCTGCAGTTTTGTTCTCCGCACCTCACATTTTTGTAAAGTTGGCGCTTCAGGCAGCAGAGGAACTGGACTGGAAATGAGTTGGATCAGAAACAGTTTTGACTTGTACTTGCCTTCAGCTGTTACAACAAGGTCTGAAATATCATCAGTGACGGCCCCCGATCCCCCGCACACCCCGGAAAGGTGGATGTTTACAGGTGAAGGGGCAGAATCCAAATGTCACCGTTCAGACTGCCTTTTCCAGTTGTGTTTTGTAACTGTGGCAAGAAAATAATAAGAGATTTGTAGTGAATTGATGTCAACGCCACAGGGAGACCGGGGGAAGGAAATACAGCAATCCGAGGAAGAAAGAGCAGAACGGAGCAAGCCGGTCCAGAGAAAGAGAACATCCACAAAGACAGAGCATACCGGGTACTGCAGACATAGCGATAGATGGGTGGATAGACAGAGATAGATGGATGGATGGATGGAAAGATAGATGTAAAATAGAAAGCTGGATAGACTGACAGATACATGGATGGATAGATAGAAAGATAGATGGAAGGATGAATAGATTGATAGATAATAGTTAGGGCCACTTTACACACACCAACTTCTGTGACCAACTTCTGAACAGATCTCTGGTTGCAGTGAAATCAAGGACACATTGTTAGATTTTGTGGCTGTGTACAAATGTAACAATGTGTCCATGATTTCACTGCAACCAGAGATCTGTTCAGAAGTTGGTCACAGAAGTTGGTGTGTGTAAAGCGGCCCTTAGATAGATAGATAGATAGATACTGTAGATAGATACAGTAGATAGATAGATAGATAGATAGATAGATAGATAGATAGATAGACAGGAAGACAAAAAGATATAGGACCTTTTCACAACTGCATTTTTGCCTGCGCTTGTGTGTGTTTTTACCGCTAAAAAGGCATCCAAATGCATGGCTGCAATGCAAAACGCATGTCATTTTTCAAACGCAGCCAAAAACGTGGGCTGCTGCATCTAGGGCTGCGTTTTTGCAAAATGACATGCATTTTTACATGCGTTTGCAATGCGTTTTGCATTGCAGCCTATGGGTGCGCTAACACATGCATTTGGATGCATTTTTAGCGGTACAAACGCGCAGAAACAGAAACACAGCCCAGCCTTAGATGTGAACTGTGACATAGGCGGCCGTCACACACTACGATTTTGTGTGGGAACTCAATAATGATGTGAGTGGTGCGGCTCGTGGACACATCGTTAGTGAGGTGTCACATGTATAGATAACGATGTCAGGGGTGCGGCTCGTGGACACATCGTTAGTGAGGTGTCACATGTATAGATAACGATGTCAGGGGGGCGGCTCGTGGACACATCGTTAGTGAGGTGTCACATGTATAGATAACGATGTCAGTGGTGCGGCTCGTGGACACATCGTTAGTAAGGTGTCACATGTATAGATAACGATGTCAGGGGTGCGGCTCGTGGACACATCGTTAGTGAGGTGTCACATGTATAGATAATGATGTCAGGGGTGCGGCTCGTGGACACATCGTTAGTAAGGTGTCACATGTATAGATAACGATGTCAGGGGTGCGGCTCGTGGACACATCGTTAGTGAGGTGTCACATGTATAGATAACGATGTCAGGGTTGCGGCTCGTGGACACATCGTTAGTGAGGTGTCACATGTATAGATAACGATGTCAGGGGTGTGGCTCGTGGACACATGGTTAGTGAGGTGTCACATGTATAGATAACGATGTCAGGGGTGCGGCTCGTGGACACATCGTTAGTGAGGTGTCACATGTATAGATAACGATGTCAGTGGTGCGGCTCGTGGACACATGGTTAGTGAGGTGTCACATGTATAGATAACGATGTCAGGGGTGCGGCTCGTGGACACATCATTAGTGAGGTGTCACATGTATAGATAACGATGTCAGTGGTGCGGCTCGTGGACACATCGTTAGTGAGGTGTCACATGTATAGATAACGATGTCAGGGGTGCGGCTCGTGGACACATCATTAGTGAGGTGTCACATGTATAGATAACGATGTCAGTGGTGCGGCTCGTGGACACATCGTTAGTGAGGTGTCACATGTATAGATAACGATGTCAGGGGTGCGGCTCGTGGACACATCGTTAGTGAGGTGTCACATGTATAGATAACGATGTCAGGGGTGCGGCTCGTGGACACATGGTTAGTGAGGTGTCACATGTATAGATAACGATGTCAGGGTTGCGGCTCGTGGACACATCGTTAGTGAGGTGTCACATGTATAGATAACGATGTCAGGGGTGCGGCTCGTGGACACATCGTTAGTGAGATGTCCATGTATAGATAACGATGTCAGTGGTGCGGCTCGTGGACACATCGTTAGTGAGGTGTCACATGTATAGATAACGATGTCAGGGGTGCGGCTCGTGGACACATGGTTAGTGAGGTGACACATGTATAGATAACGATGTCAGGGGTGCGGCTCGTGGACACATCGTTAGTGAGGTGTCACATATATAGATAATGATGTCAGGGGTGCGGCTCGTGGACACATCGTTAGTGAGGTGTCACATGTATAGATAACGATGTCAGTGGTGCGGCTCGTGGACACATCGTTAGTGAGGTGTCACATGTATAGATAACGATGTCAGGGGTGCGGCTCGTGGACACATCGTTAGTGAGGTGTCACATGTATAGATAACGATGTCAGGGGGGCGGCTCGTGGACACATCGTTAGTGAGGTGTCACATGTATAGATAACGATGTCAGTGGTGCGGCTCGTGGACACATCGTTAGTAAGGTGTCACATGTATAGATAACGATGTCAGGGGTGCGGCTCGTGGACACATCATTAGTGAGGTGTCACATGTATAGATAATGATGTCAGGGGTGCGGCTCGTGGACACATCGTTAGTGAGGTGTCACATGTATAGATAATGATGTCAGGGGTGCGGCTCGTGGACACATCGTTAGTAAGGTGTCACATGTATAGATAACGATGTCAGGGGTGCGGCTCGTGGACACATCGTTAGTGAGGTGTCACATGTATAGATAACGATGTCAGGGGTGCGGCTCGTGGACACATCGTTAGTGCGGTGTCACATGTATAGATAACGATGTCAGTGGTGCGGCTCGTGGACACATGGTTAGTGAGGTGTCACATGTATAGATAACGATGTCAGGGGTGCGGCTCGTGGACACATCATTAGTGAGGTGTCACATGTATAGATAACGATGTCAGTGGTGCGGCTCGTGGACACATGGTTAGCGAGGTGTCACATGTATAGATAACGATGTCAGTGGTGCGGCTCGTGGACACATCGTTAGTGAGGTGTCACATGTGTAGATGACGTTCAGGACGCAGCAGTGATGTTACGTGCAGGGATCGTTCACACAACCAGGGATTGATGATTGTCAATGATGTGAATAGGAGAAATCGGTCAGGAGATCGGTTATGGCGGGGTCACACAGAACGATGCAGCAGATTGGATGATCCACATCGTGTGATATGGGGTCCGGTTCCCATATCTGTATATAACGATCTGACCACTTATCGGTAGTCACATCATGCTGTCACACACAACGACATCGTAGAAGCGATGCCAAATCAGGCACTTTCCAGCGATATCTTTACATATATCGTAGCGTGTGACGCCCGTCATAGATAGATAGATAGATAGATAGATAGATACATTAGAAAAAACTGGAGCAGTAATTCCTTTTTTCTGTTAAGATGGGTGAATCTGAAGTGGGGTTCAATCACTCCTATATACAGACCATGTTACAAAAAGACTGCAACTCTCCAATAAAGATGTATCAGCCTTTATTAGGCCTTCAGTGGTTTTAATGGCGAACTGAAAAGATGGTAAGTAAAGCAAGCTTTTGGGACACCATGGCCCCTTCATCAGGCTGATAAGGGCCATAGTGTCTCGAAAGCTTGCTTCACTTACCATCTTTTCAGTTAGCGATTAAAAGGTATCAACCACTGAGGACTCTCAGATTCTAACATTTTTCTGTCTACTGGCCAACACGGTACACACATTTTTTACTTTATCTCAATCATTCACGTAGACATGGAATTCAGATCCTCAGGTCTCATAGGTGATAAATTGTGATCCTGGAACAACCCCTTTAATGGGCTGGATATTGAGTGCAGGTAACCATGTACAGGAAGCACTAGGAGGAGTGTATTTGTTGCGTCCCGGGGCCGTGGGGGATTTACTCGAGGCCGGGCTCCCTCCTTGCTGCTGTTGGCGCAGGTAGTACAAAGCCCAGTCTCATGGCCCTGGGGGACAGGTTTTAAAAGAGGGGAGCACAGTCTGTGACTGGGTAGTTTTGGAGGACAATAGTTTATCGTGACCCCACTTGTGGTAGGCGGCCTGTAGGGGTCGCTGCTGCTATGCGGGACCTCTGGGGACAATGGGAATGCAGCTTTGGTGGTGTCGCTCCCCACGGGTGGAGCGGATCCCCAGGGCAACCTTTAAAGTCTATTGCAGTAGTAGGCCATTGGAGGTGCAGGACGTGGTGTGCAAAATAACCAACAGACACCAGGGTTGTAGTCTCCGTTACGTTTACTGAAAGAAGTAGCAGGTTAGTCCAGGGCACTGTCCACAAGAGGTGTCGGGGGTCTGGAGCCTGGAAGCAAGTTAGGAAACTCCACAACCGGCGGGTTCTGAGGCCTACCTGCTGCGCTGCTCTTGGTGGGTCCTGGCTGCCTGTATCTATGCTGCAACCCTCTCCTCTCTCGTGTGCTGTCTCTGGCCCATATGACAGGCAGCTTGAGCCTTTTCTGGGTTACTCTCCTCGACTGCTCTCCCTGGGCTCTCTGGTGATGCTGTGTCTCCTGGGCCTCGTGGTGGACGAGTGACACCTCCGGTGTTGGCTGCTGGGCCTAGAGTCCCTCATAACCTTGGACTCCGGTGTCCGCTCCTGCACTCTGTACTGGGGTGAGCTCGACACTGGCTCCGCTCCCCAGACCTGCTTCTCCACTTCCACAGACCCTCTCCTACGGGTCCCTCACGCTGGCTAGTCTCTGTTCCAGGACGAGCCTTACTCTGCTCCAGTCCACGGGACGTCTTCACAGTCCTCCTAGTAACTGAACTGCTGAACCCCGCTCACAGGCCAGAATTTATAGCAAGGCACCTCTTCTTGGACTCAGGTTTCAGAGCTCCCCCTTCTGGCCTGATGTTGGGAAGGTGTTGTGTGCGTGGTTCACCTGGTGTGGGTATCTTCCCTTGCTCCCAGGCTCAGCATGGTCCGCCAGGGGAGACAGTGCTATTGTGGCAACCGGACCCTGGGGTGCCACATATTCTCACTACTGGAGAACTAATACACATTCACTTTGGGTAGAGATGCTCTTTAGAGGTAAGAGGTGGTGGTCATATAGGGGACCCATGGAGGTGAGCTTTGCTTTGCAATCCCTAAACACCCTGTTGCGGTACCCCTGAATGTGTGTGATCTGGGGATTTCCTGCTTACCCCTTTCTAGATGCACAAGTGGTATGATGGTCCCCACCTTAAAAACGTGATGAATCTGTGAGACAACGATCCATTTTAAAAAGTTAAAAATGTCTTTACTTAAATTAATCAAAAAGTCTCACCACATGAGAAAAATACAATTCACAGATAAGGTTGTTTGCAGCATTGTATCCAGTATCTATAAACTGGTGCCAACCAACCCTCTGTTATAGGATTGTATATATGGATCAATAGACCCTGGAATCACTCCATATCAATCATTTACATTTATGTCACATAAATGTAAAGTCTCACCACATGGTAGCCTGCACTATACTTCTTATACATTATTCTGTGTCAAGCAGAGGTCATCGTTGGGACTCACTAACATGAGCGTATAACACAGTCGAGGGTTCTGTGATGTTTTATCAGACAACATAAAATGTTATATGATGGGGCAATGCTGATTAAGCATGAGAAAAAAGAACCAACGTGTTGCAATTCGCAGCGTACCTCAGACTGTGCACACCCAGTCAAGTCAATGGGTGCAAAACATCGGACTGCACTGATGTCATTTGAGTGCTGTCCAACATACACCGTGACCAACAATGGAGAATTTGGAGAAATTAATCTGTCCATCTCCTCCTCACCTGTGCTCTCATCTCATATTCGCAAGAATCAAGTTACAGTAAGACACTCAGTCACTCGGAGTAGAGATTGTGCCGAGTGTCATTAACATGTAGAATTCGATTCTCAGCAAAGTGGATCAGTGGTTAGCACTGCACGGTGGCTCAGTATTTTGCACTGTACGTGGCTCCAGTGGTTAGCACTGTATGGTGGCTCAGTATTTTGCACTGTACATGGCTCCAGTGGTTAGCACTGCATGGTGGCTCAGTGATTAGCACTGTATGGTGGCTCAGTGGTTAGCACTGTATATGGTGGCTCAGTGGTTAGCACTGTATGGTGGCTCAGTGGTTAGCAATGTATGGTGGCTCAGTGGTCAGCACTGTATGGTGGCTCAGTGGTTAGCACTGTATATGGTGGCTCAGTGGTTAGCACTGTACGGTGGCTCAGTGGTTAGCACTGTATGGTGGCTCAGTGGTTAGCACTGTATGGTGGCTCCAGTGGTTAGCACTGCATGGTGGCTCAGTGATTAGCACTGTATGGTGGCTCAGTGGTTAGCACTGTATGGTGGCTCAGTGGTTAGCACTGTATACGATGGCTCAGTGGTTAGCACTGTATATGGTGGCTCAGTGGTTAGCACTGTATATGGTGGCTCAGTGGTTAGCACTGTACGGTGGCTCAGTGGTTAGCACTGTACAGTGGCTCAGTGGTTAGCACTGTACGGTGGCTCAGTGGTTAGCACTGTACAGTGGCTCAGTGGTTAGCACTGTACGGTGGCTCAGTGGTTAGCACTGTATATGGTGGCTCAGTGGTTAGCACTGTACGGTGGCTCAGTGGTTAGCACTGTATGGTGGCTCAGTGGTTAGCACTGTATGGTGGCTCAGTGGTTAGCACTGTATGGTGTTTCAGTGGTTAGCACTGTAGGTGGCTCAGTGGTCAGCACTGTATGGTGGCTCAGTGGTTAGCACTGTATAGTGGCTCAGTGGTTAGCACTGTATGGTGGTTCAGTGGTTAGCACTGTATGGTGGTTCAGTGGTTAGCACTGTATGGTGGCTCAGTGGTTAGCACTGTATGGTGGTTCAGTGCTTAGCACTGTATGGTGGTTCAGTGGCCAGCACTGTATGGTGGCTCAGTGGTTAGCAATGTACGGTGGCTCAGTGGTTAGCACTGTACGGTGGCTCAGTGGTTAGCACTGTACGGTGGCTCAGGGGTCAGCACTGTACGGTGGCTCAGGGGTCAGCACTGTACGGTGGCTCAGTGGTTAGCACTGTACGGTGGCTCATTGGTTAGCACTATATGGTGGCTCAGTGGTTAGTACTGTATGGTGGCTCAGTGGTGAGCACTGTACGGTGACTCAGTGGTTAGCACTGTACGGTGGCTCAGTGATTAGCTCTGTACGGTGGCTCAGGGGTCAGCACTGTACGGTGGCTCAGTGGTTAGCACTGTATGATGGCTCAGTGGTTAGCACTGTACGGTTGCTCAGTGGTTAGCACTGTACGGTGGCTCAGTGGTTAGCACTGTACGGTGGCTCAGTGGTTAGCACTGTATACAGTGGCTCAGTGGTAAGCACTGTATTGTGGCTCAGTGGTAAGCACTGTATGGTGGCTCAGGGGTTAGCACTGTATGGTGGCTCAGTAGTTAGCATTGTATGGTGGCTCAGTGGTTAGCACTGTATATGGTGGCTCAGTGGTTAGCAGTGTACGGTGGCTCAGTGGTTAGCACTGTATATGGTGGCTCAGTGGTTAGCATTGTACGGTGGCTCAGTGGTTAGCACTGTACAGTGGTTCAGGGGTAGGCACTGTACGGTGTATGAGTGGTTAATGCTGTATGGTGGCTCACTGGTTAGCACTGTATGGTGGCTCAAGGATTAGTACTGTAGTCTTGCAGCACTGGGTCCTGGGTTCAAGTCCCACCATGGATGACATCTGCAAGGTGTTTGTATGCTCTCCCTGTGTTTTTGTGGGTTTCCTCCAGTTTCCCTGGTTTTCTCCCACACTCCAAAGACATACTGATAGGGAATGTAGTTTTCGATCTCCAATGGGGACATTGATGATAATTCCTGTAAAGTCCTTCAGAATTTTATGGTGCTATATAAGCAAAGCATAATAAATAATAACATATATAGAGTAAGTCATAAGAAGTGAAACAGCACTCACCGGTTCTTCTGTGCTCACTTTATTGATACAGAACAGGGGTACATAGGTGCAGGGAGAGGGTGCTACTAGGGAGTATCTATGTGGCCATAAGTGGACCTTCGTGGTTTGCTGAGTGGTGCACGGCTATTTTTTATATTAGCGAATATATAGAGTATCCAGCCATGTTTGGTGCCAGACTTTGCTGACAGTCACTGGTATTGTACACCACTAGGATGCCATGAAAACACCCACTACAGATGGGGCCCATCACTAGAATTAAATCAGGTCATCCATGATGCCAGGGTTTGCCCCCCCCCCCCCCCAGAGGGTATTTCTCTCTTTCCTCTGTTTAATATCTCTTCAGCCACCATTGCCCACAATGTAGTTCCTCTGGGGAGGGGACTCTATCTATAAAGGCCAATCAGGGCTGGATCCATATCTATTCAATGGTCCTAAAGCTGCCGCTTTGTCAGCCTATGTTATGTTCAGCTTTAAAAAAAAACATCATTCACAACATATGGGCAGAAAATGGTGAAACGTGTGCATGACGTGAGTTTCGGATCCAGTAGTCAAATTGATTGTCTAGATTTGTCGTTCACAAAATGATGTGAGACTTATTCAGCCCTGGCAAGAAGTGCGACAGTAATTGGAGGAGAAGGCAGCGCTCGCTTTCCTGCTGGTTGTAGATTATGCGGATAGGAAAGGCCCGAGCTCCGAGTCCATTCATTAGTGTCCCTCTCAATGCACAAGTGCATTACCTTCTTGATCTACGATAGAGAGGAGACAAACTTAAAAGACTGCAAAACAGGCCGCGCCGGCTCAGATTCATCGCTTTGCGAGGATCCCCGGGCTGTTGGATTTATTACAGTGTGTGGTCTGTGCACTGCGGAGGCTGTTTATTCAGTAATACTAACAGCATTCCCACTGCTGCAGCACAACACCTACAATGAATTAAAGACAGATTTTCTGTACAAGTGAAAAATTCATTATCTTTCTAATAAAAAAAAAACATAAAAAGCTTCTCAAAAAGTGCGCTGACGAGCGGCCACCCAGAAATTCATGATTTAGTGAATGGTTATATGGGCATATCTACATGTGCCAGGATTAGCTGTGGGGTGGGTGCGGCACAAACATGCAGAAATTTTGGATGGAGGAAGGGGGGGGGGTGTAAATCCTGCTTGCCCAAATTCCAGAACCCACAATTGACAAGCTCATGCACCAACCACCATCTTACAGATAGTGATATACGGTGCGGGAGGACGATGATCGGTTGATTACCTTTTTTTTTTTGCTGATCCAGTAAGAATGACCTCCTAGTGGGTGGGTCATTTCAAACATGGTTCTGGGCATACTCAGACATAAAACCTGGATCTGGCATTCGGATCCAGCGAGATCCAGTTCTACCAGATCCGGTTTAAATAGAGCCCCATTGTAATTTTAAGACACATTGCCCCAGATCCAGGATTTCACAGTTTTGTCACAGAGGCTTAAATGGCTCCAAAATGCATTTTTGGTCTCAACACAAAAACCGTGGATTTAGTGATTAACTTGCCAACAACAGTTCCCTCGTGAATTTTGAGTTTTGAAGAAAACAATACCAACATACCTGGTGGTCTAGGGTACTCAAGGGGTTTATGGTAACATCGATCAAGTCCAGTGTAGTGAAAGGGTTAATGGTTCATTTTAGTGGGTTACTTGGTATGGATAGGAATCACATTCAACTGCTCATTTCTGCATAGTCTATGCAGGAAAAGATTATAGAAGACTGTGCAGGGAAATAGTGGAGAGGACTGTGCAGCTGTGCAAGTAAAGAGAAGGGAGGACTGTGCAGCTGTGCAAGTAAAGAGAATGGAGGACTGTGCAGCTGTGCAAGTGAGTAAAGAGAAGGGAGGACTGTGCAACTGTGCAAGTAAAAGAATGGAGGACTGTGCAGCTGTGCAAGTAAAGAGAAGGAGGACTGTGCAAGCTGTGCAAGTAAAGAGAAGGGAGGACTGTGCAGGGAAAATAATGGAGAGGACTGTGCAGCTGTGCAAGTAAAGAGAAGGGCAGACTGTGCAACTGTGCAAGTAAAGAGAAGGGAGGACTGTGCAGCTGTGCAAGTAAAAGAGAAGGGGGACTGTGCAAGCTGTGCAAGTAAAGAGAAGGGAGGACTGTGCAGCTGTGCAAGTAAAGAGAATGGAGGACTGTGCAGCTGTGCAAGTAAAAGAAGAGAGGACTGTGCAGCTGTGCAAGTAAAGAGAAGAGAGGACTGTGCAGCTGTGCAAGTAAAGAGAAGGGAGGACTGTGCAACTGTGCAAGTAAAAGAATGGAGGACTGTGCAGCTGTGCAAGTAAAGAGAAGAGAGGACTGTGCAAGCTGTGCAAGTAAAGAGAAGGGAGGACTGTGCAGCTGTGCAAGTAAAGAGAAGGGAGGACTGTGCAGCTGTGCAAGTAAAGAGAAGGGAGGACTGTGCAGCTGTGCAAGTAAAGAGAATGGGAGGACTGTGCAACTGTGCAAGTAAAAGAAGGGAGGACTGTGCAGCTGTGCAAGTAAAGAGAAGGGAGGACTGTGCATGGGAAAAATGGGAGGACTGTGCAGCTGTGCAAGTAAAGAGAAGGAGGACTGTGCAACTGTGCAAGTAAAGAGAAGGGAGGACTGTGCAGCTGTGCAAGTAAAGAGAATGGAGGACTGTGCAGCTGTGCAAGTAAAGAGAAGGGCAGACTGTGCAACTGTAGCAAGTAAAGAGAAGGGAGGACTGTGCAGGGAAATAATGGAAGGAGGACTGTGCAGCTGTGCAAGTAAAGAGAAGGGCGACTGTGCAGCTGTGCAAGTAAAGAGAAGGGCGGACTGTGCAACTGTGCAAGTAAAGAGAAGGGAGGACTGTGCAGCTGTGCAAGTAAAGAGAAGGGAGGACTGTGCAGCTGTATAGGGAAGGTGAACAGGGAAATAATAGAGAGAGCCATGCAAGGAAAGAATGGAGAAGAAAGAAGGAAAGAAAGAATGGAGAAGAAAGAGAAAGAAAGAAAGAAAGAAAGAAAGAAAAAAGAGAAAGAAAGAAAGAAAGAAAGAGAAGAAAGAAAGAAAGAAAGAAAGAAGAGAAGAGAAAGAAAGAAAAAAGAAAGAAAAAAGAATAGAAAAAGAAAGAAAAGAGAAAAGAAGAAGAGAAAGAAAGAAAGAGAAGAAAAAAGAAAGAAAGAAAGAAAGAAAGAAAGAAAAGAAAGAAAGAGAAAGAAAGAAAAAGAAAAGAGAGGAATGTACAGCTGTTTAAGGAAGTAATAGAGATGACTGTACAATAGTGCACGCTTCTACAAATACTCTGTGGTATTAATTTTTTTTTGCCAACTGTTTTGATGAGATTTTCGACCCATAATGTCTCTCACTTCCAGAGCTGTATATGACAATAATGTACCTGAGCTCCACAATTAACTAATAACCAAATACATGGTAAAATGAACATGAAAGAGCAATTGTCATAACATTACAGAGGGAATATAGAGGACTCTGCAACTGTTCAGGGAAGTAATAGAGAGGACTGTGCATCTGTTCGGGAAGTAATAGAGAGGACGGGGCAGCTGTTCAGGGAAGTAATAGAGAGGACTGTGCAGCTGTTCGGGGAAGTAATAGAGAGGACGGGGCAGCTGTTCAGGGAAGTAATAGATAGGACTGTGCAGATGTTCAGGGAAGTAATAGAGAGGACTGTGCAGATGTTCAGGGAAGTAATAGAGAGGACGGGGCAGCTGTTCAGGGAAGTAATAGAGAGGACTGTGCAGCTGAGCAGTTAAGGAATAGAGAGGACGGGGCAGCTGTGAGCCACACAGAAGTTTTCACTTTGATTGAGCAGAATGTTTTAAGAATCCTGTGTCTCATTACTTAAAGAGGACCTGTCACCCCCCTTCCCCCATGGATGTGAATCTAAGCCCAGCACTGAATGCAGCATGTCTGCTGCATTCAGGCAAGGGGTCCCCCATGGCTTTGTGGGGCTGCTACCCCGATATATAGGCTTATAAAAACTTACAATAATTTTCCATGGAGGCGGGCACTTGTCCTTGAGGCAGCTCGTCCACGAGGGCATTTCACGCCCCCTGCGCCTCTGTGCCGCCCATGTCCTCACCGCCTCGCTCGTGCCATTCTGAAATCCTAGCTCTGCACGTCCTTGTGTGGGTGACGCAAGTGCAGTACGAGGTTGAGGTGCATGCCCCGCCTGCCACCATGACGTCCTCTCATTTCACCGTCCTGCTCAGTGTTGTGCTATGGAGAAGGGTGGTGAAATGAGAGGACGTCATAGTGGGAGGCGGGGCATGCACTTCAACCTCGCATTGCGCTTGCGTCACCCACACAAGGATGTGCAGAGCGAGGATTTCAGAATGGCACGAGCGAAGGCAGCGAGGACATGGGCGGCACAGAGGCGCAGGGGGCGTGAAATACCCCTGTGGACGAGCTGCCTCAAGGACAAGTGCCTGCCTCACTGAAAATCACTGTAAGCTTTTATAAGCCTATATATCGGGGTAGCAGCCCACAGAGCTATGGGGGGCCCCTTTCCTGAATGCAGCAGACATGCTGCATTCAGTGCTGGCCTTAGATTCACATCCATGGGGGAGGGGGGAACAGGTCCTTTTTAACGGAAAGCACTTGATGTCTGATGCACATTTTCCCTGAGTGCAGAGAGTACTGCGTGACTGCATAACATGAAATCAGAAGTCATTATGGGGGAGATCTGGAGGAGTATCTATTCTCCTTGTGGAGAGTAGTCTGCCAGTCAGCAGATAAGGAGGTGTCAAGCTGCAATGCTCCTCTGGGAAATTGCATATCCAAATTGTCACTTAAGAAGACAAACTCTAATGCCACCAAAAAAGGTAGCAATCCTAAAAGTCATAATTGCAAAATATAAGAGGGGGGGGAGACAAGAGGCGCAATAGTGCCCTATCACTAGTGACACTAGTGTACAAATGGTGATGCTGTGTGGCCGCTCACCTGGTCCAGTTGTGGTCCCCACAACTGGTTTGATTGCGTTTTAGGAATCAGTGTTCCAAGCTGCTGCAGGACCTCCACCTACCACTGACCGTGTATATTCCAAGGAAGAATGATGGAGTGATGGTGTGTCACGGTCCGCGCTGCTTCTGGATTCAATAAACTCACCAAAGAGCCAGCAATCTTCATCCTTTATTCCTTATTCCTACGCGTTTCAGCGCCACACCGGCCTATCTCCCTGAGGAAGGCGCGGTGTGGCGCTGAAACGCGTAGGAATAAGGAATAAAGAGGATGAAAGATTGCTGGGCTCTTTGGTGAGTTTATTGAATCCAAAGCAGCGCGGACCGTGACACACCATCACTCCATCATTCTTCCTTAAAGTCATAATTGACTCTTTAACAAGCCTTTTAATATGACTTAGGATTTGTGCCAGATCAGAACACCAATTTGTAAACGTGGTGCAGGGCGGTAGCCATGGCAAGGTAGTCTTCTGTTGCATCCCAGCACGTTCGATGAAGAACATCTTTAAACATAGTTACTTTACTTCTTCACACTCACTTGTTCCTGCCTCACTTGTCTCCCTTTCTTCACCAGGACCCAGCTTAGAACCACAGTACAGTCCATAAAATGACACCTTTCACCCACAGTTCTGTATTTTGTCTTCCTCTTAAAGGAGCTGATTTGCCAATATGGTTGAACTTTGTCTCTAGCTCTCTTTATTTAGGGAACTTCTGACCAGGCACTCTCTTTGTCTTGCACTTCTGTTCCATCCTGGCCTGTTATATTAAGAGCTATAACCTTGGGGCCATACTGCTGGGCGAATTGTTGATTGCCCTGTCCTTTAATCAATCCTCTGACAGATCACATTGAATCTCTCTCCAGGATCTTGCTATCTGCTGTTCTGATCTCCTCTCCCTCTAGGGACACCCTGATCATGTGGCTCCACTTTCTAGCCAGACCGTAGGTCCATCACGGTTGCAAGCTGGGCCCTATCTGGTCTTCAACAGGAAACAGTCACTGTCCCTTCATCCTAGCCCCTCCCACTCTGGGCTAACCCCAAACATTAACTCTTTTTACTCTACTGTCTGGCACAACACAATCTATCACTAACAACACATGTTACAATACACATTGCCCATCACTAACACTTATCACAATACACTAAAAATAAAATAATAATAAAGTCTTCAGGGGGGAACATGGGCAACATATCCGTCTCCTTACAGAGATATGTGCCCAGACTTGCCTCGTACCCTTTTATTGTTTCTACGAATACACTGTTGTAATAAAATTAATTTTTTTTGCCAATTGTTCTGATGAGATTCTCAAACTCATAATGTCTCTCATTTCCACAAATGTATGTGACAACATTATACCTGAGCTGCACAATTAAAAAACAATCATCATAACCCATTTGTAAAATGGACACGAGAACGGCAATTGTTATACCATTACATTGTGTTTTGTTCTATTTGCAAACTTGATGGGTCACTAATTTTCATAACTGAAAGGAATGGGGAAGGTCTTTCCTAATAAAGCTTAGTACGGCATGTAAATTCTTATTATGGCCTCATAATCTTATCATCATCAACACAACGGATGATATTTCCAGATGGTAAATCACCCCCTCGATCCTAGCTAACACTGCTCAGACCAGATGAAGCTCCACCACTTTCAGATCTGTTGACGACTATGACAGCGCCTCTACGACGGTACAGTGACTGTGCAACGACTGTGCAGCATTTACCTTATGTCAGCTATATATCAAAGCTGCCTAACATGTGTCCTGCACCGTGGTACATAACATTGCAGACAGTAACTAGATTTTCTGTTTCGCCCTTGATAGCCCCCTTTTTGCAGTGTCTCCTCCTGCAGTAATTTGTAGCATCAGTAAGTGACGCTTATAGTAAGTGACGCTTATCCGCAGCATTATGTCGTTTCTGAGGGTACCGTCACACACAGAGATATATTGCATGCAATTCACTGGTTGCAGTGAAATCATGGACACATTGTTCTATTTTGTTGCTGTGTACAAATGTAACAATGTGTCCATGATTTCACTGCAACCAGCGAGTTGCATGCAATATATCTCTGTGTGTGACGGTACCCTAAGGCTCAAACCATGCACAGACTTTTCTCACTACAAATTTCCCATTATTATATGACAGTTGCATTCCAGGAGTCCATGTACAGTAATTATTCCCCGAATCCATGAGACCTCTTCTACTCTACAGTGCAGAGAGAGGGAGATGACAAGGTAGTGGGACTTTGCTCAGAATCCAGGACAATCCCACTGAAATGTATATATTTGTGTCACGAGTGTGAAGCGTCTGAGACCTTTGTGGTATCTGGGATTAGAAGGTCACAGCAATTAGTAGGTCTCAGATCTTCTTTGGATTCTGCTTGGTGATTGACATGAGTAAAGTGGATTCATTTTCATGTGGTGGTCAAAGGGTTAAGAGTTCCTTTTGGAGCCTGCTGAGATTTCACAAATCTAATCTGAACTATTCCTCTTTGCTGCCACACCATTCATTATTTAAACTCACTCCTTATTCTCCCGTGTGCCAGTTATAGTTCTTCTATGCTGACCTACCCGGAGACGTTTTCTTTGTGGAAGGTGTGGAGTTCAATTTGTTGTGTTATCCCCACTTATTTAGAAAACCAAACAGGAGTGGTGTCTCCGGTCCGCGCTGCTGCCCAAAATGATGCAAAAGAAGACAATGCCTTGTACATGTTGCTCCTTTATTCAACCTCTCTCAATTTTAGATCCCCACTTATTTGTCTCTCTCCCCATAGTGTCTTATTGTAGTAGTAAGACTAGTGTCTTGCTGCCCTACTCACTAGCCAGGGCTAGCCCAGGATCAGCCAGGACCTAGGCACAACTAGACTTGATATTGGAACATTATTAGAGTAAGGTTGGGGGGGCACACATTTGGTGGAGACACCACCCTACTCAGCCCTTTATTACAGTCCTAGATAAGAGGGGTGGCTTTGTGCAGCTAATCTCATTTGATAGATTCTGAGATAGACAATCTGCAAATCATGTTATTTAAAAATTGCCCTACCTCCCTTCTAGGTAACATGCAGGTGACTGTCAGTTGTCAAGCATAATCAGTCTCTAGTAGCACAGATGTTGAGAAGCATTGCAATAACATGGGGTGGGTCTTTGTCTATGTACAGGAATTGGGGGCGAGTTCTTGTATCTTTACAGAAAGAAGGGTGAGTCTTTGTCTATAAAGTGGTGGCGAGTCTTTGTATATACAGGAAGTGGGGGCCAAGTCCTTGTATATACAGCAAGTGGTGGCAAGTCTTGTATATACAGGAAGTGGTGGTGACTTTTTGGCTATACAGGAAGTGGGGTAAGTCTTTGTGTATACAGGAAGTGGTGGTGAGTATCTATACAGGAAGTGGGGGGTGAGTCTTTTGTCTATACAGGAAGTGGGGGGTGAGTCTTTTGTCTATACAGGAAGTGGGGATGGGTCTTTGTCTATTTACAGAAAGTTAGGATGGGTTTTTGTCTTTTTACAGGTAGTGGCGGCAACTTTTTGTTTATAAAGGAAGGGTTTGTCTTTATTATTATACAGTAAGAGAAATTTGGTCTTTTCTACAAGAATTAAGGGTGAGTCTTTGTATCATAACAGGATATGTGGGTGGGTCTTTGCTTCTACAGGAACAGGGGGCAAGCCTTTTTGTCTATACAGGAAGTGGGGGTGGGTCTTTGTCTTTCTACAGGAAGTAAGGTCAGCTCCTGCTATCTTTACAGGAAGTGGGAGTGGGTCTATACTTCTACAGGAAGTAGTAAAAGTCTTTGTCTATACAAGAAGTGGGGGCAGATTTTTGTCTCGACAGGAGGAGGGAATGGGGGTTTGGCTCTCTACGGAAGTGGAGATGGGTCTTTGTGTCTACAGGAAGTGAGGACATGTCTTTATGTCTGTACAGGAAGTGCAGGCATATCTTTGTATCTCTATGGAAGTTGTAGATGGGTCTTTGTCTACAGGAAGTGAGGACATGTCTTTATGTCTGTACAGGAAGTGCAGGCATATCTTTGTATCTCTATGGAAGTTGTAGATGGGTTTTTGTCTACAGGAAGTGAGGACATGTCTTTATGTCTGTACAGGAAGTGCAGGCATATCTTTGTATCTCTATGGAAGTTGTAGATGGGTCTTTGTCTACAGGAAGTGAGGACATGTCTTTATGTCTGTACAGGAAGTGCAGGCATATCTTTGTATCTCTATGGAAGTTGTAGATGGGTCTTTGTCTACAGGAAGTGAGGACATGTCTTTATGTCTGTACAGGAAGTGCAGGCATATCTTTGTATCTCTATAGGAAGTTGTAGGTGGGTCTTTTTCTCTCTAAAGAAAATGGGGCTGAGCTTTGTTTATAGGAAGTGACGGTGGAGCCGTTTCTATGGTTTTGCCCTTATGTATCTCAAACTGCATACAGGCTTAACAAAGAGGTGGGATAGAATGCATAGGATCCCCACTGCAATCACTGCATAATAGGAGAGGGGAAAGGAAGAGCCAACACCCAAGATGCTGGTAGAATGCTGATAAAGTTTGGAACTGCCAAATTACTGAGCATGAGAATGAAGGCAGTTTCTAAACATATTACTCTGGTATGTGCATCAAAAGAGTTTTAACTTGCAAAGACTGGTACTCATTAAGTCAATAGGTATTAGGGTGTCACCGGGCCATAAACCAACAGATAACTGACTATGTCTGGCCACTTCTAGGCTGGATATGATACTCATTCAGCAGAGTATAGAGGAGACTATATGCTGCAAATATTTTGAATTGTATCCATTCCTCCTTTACACTAGATAACATACTGTTCTGTTTGGTTTCAGACCCGCCCCAAAGGTCCCAGCACATCGACCCATCTTCAAGCCGTCGCACCTGAAGTGAGGAGCGGAGGCCTCGTGTGAAGTTTGCACTACGCTCCGACACGAGTTGGAGTTTGTTTACTGAGTCAACTGAACTTTATTAATTTACTAAAACTGAATCATTTCCTAAAAAAAAAGGACTGAGCTGTGGCCTTTGGTGCTATGCTGTATGTACTTGCTCAGGTACTTGTAAATTATTAATTTATGTGGAATATTTAGTACAGTGCGGTGCATTGCACTAGGTATATTTAACCAAAGATGACTTTCCAAAGAAGGGAAATATTTTTATAACGTCTCGTACACTTGAAGTATTTTACGATTTTCTAGTATAGTGAATGGAGGAAGGTTTCCAGACCTTTGCATCAATAAGCACACTCATAACTGGAGGTTTTATTTGTAAAATCTGCACTCTTTTTCTATCAATTTTTAGCGGCTATTTACGGTGAGCATTTAGTCAATAAAGCTTATGGTAGATACATGTATATTGCAGTATGTTACAATATATCGACATCCTGTAAGTCTTTATTAAATATACTATAATTCTGGTGCTATGGCAGTGAATGTATCTGCACACTCTGCAATGACTGTTGGCAGAGACTTTATTTAAAATATAAGTTCAACTTGTTTTTACTTTTATCTGAAATGGTTCAAAATTCTGTGCTGATTTAATTTGTCATTATATCTTATACTGGTCGATGTTGTGTTTTTCTTATTATTATTATTATTTATCGGCCTTCAACTCGATCCCAAGCCATGGCAACTTGATGAGTGAACGGTCTATAGGAAGATCAATCTTGCGCAGCCTAAATAAGTCCATCAGGGTCTTCTCCATGACTAGATATGTCCACCAAGGTCTTCTCTAACCCTAGATAGGTCCACCAGGGTCCTCCCTGCTGTTTTCCTGATAGACCAGCAACCTGATGGCTTGATACTTTCTCTTCAACTTGTTCCTTCTATTCTTCTGAGCATTATGCCCTTCTCCAGTGATTGCTCTCTTGAGCATTAGCCTACATAGGTCCACTAGGGTCTTCTCCAAGCCTAGATAGGTCCGTCAGGATCTTTTCCAAGCCTAGATATGTCCACTGTTATCTTGACAGTATTACGCCATCAGGTTGCTGGTCTTCCTCTTCACCTTGTTCCTTCTATTCCTCCAACCATGATGTCCTTCTCCAGTGATTGCTCTCTTCGTATGATGAACAAAAGAAAGGGGAAGGGGAACAAGAGGCGCAATAGTGCCCTATCACTCAGACACTTAAAATGTAGGTGGTATAAAGGGAACCACTCACCTATTTCAGTTGTGAAACCCACAACTGGTATGCAGACATGTAGTGTTATATCCTGATGGCTGCTGCTGGACTCCCACCGACCACTAGCACGTGGAATCACACAGTATTACGGGAAAAACAGTGTTCTCCAGTCCGCGCTGCCAAGTTCCAAATTTATTCCAAAGGAAACACGAGTAGAGGAAGTACATCCAAAATCCTTTATTGCATCCTACGTGTTTCGGTGCCCTCTGGCACCTTCCTCAGGATGGTGCCAGGAGGGCACCGAAACGCGTAGGATGCAATAAAGGATTTTGGATGTACTTCCTCTACTCGTGTTTCCTTTGGAATAAATTTGGAACTTGGCAGCACGGACTGGAGAACACCGTTTTTCTTGTAATACTCTTCGTATGATGGGCAGACAAGTTGTAGCTTGGTGATCCTTTCTTCAAGCACAGACCTTTGGGTGAAAGAATAGTTCAGTGCACCTCCACACCTACTTCTTTTGCATCCCCTCTTCTTTGATTGACAAAGGGCAGAGATATCTGAACAACTGTTATGCATTAACGTATTCAAACACTGGTATCTAAAGCCTCTCTCTTATCAACTGCACCTGGCCCAACTGGGTTCCTGTACACAGAAATATTGCAAGCTGCAAAGTCCCTGGTGTCTCTTGCACAGGCTGGACTATCCCTAGATACTAAGACTAAGAAACCACAACTTGGACCTGGCTGCCTAAAAGGCAGTCAAGTTATTCCTCATATCTTCTTAGGAACCAGAGGGGGATGCAGAGCACTATAACCCGGATAAGGACATTAAACATTTGCACAAGTGGTCTTTTTGACAGGTAAAAATCTTTAGCAGTGGGGCTGGAACTCCTTAGCAGGATCCACATAGGAATATAGCCAGCAGAGAAGACCAGTATAAAGAGGATATTAATAGCCACCTCTAAAATATGATAAGACAGAGCAAATGAACATATGAAATAACCTGACTACAAACCAAATGTAAAAGATAATCAGCACTTGGAGAGGGATTGACTAAGCCGTGGCTCAGTGGAGAAAGAAACTAACCACACTGCACAGGGTTTCCAGATCAACTCCAGAGAAATGACAAAATAAATAGGTGGAAAGGTGCTTTGAACACGAAGGGTGCATCCAGCACTTGTGCTTGGTTTGAATAGTCATTTTGTTCTGACAGGCTTCCTTTAAACTGTGATTACACCTACACTGGTGCTCCATTCAATGCGGTGCTGTTGGACATAGCTGAGTGTTCTTTCTATCTATTCTATAGGTATTAAATAGAGTGTGAGCACCTTCTATTTAAATTCCCATCAAAATTGGGGCTTTGTGCTCCCATTCTAGTGATTGGCTCGGGTCCAAGCTGACTAGTACCCAGCAATCACACCTTTATCTCTTATCCTGTGAGTGCTTTTTGTTGTCCAATTATTTATACTTCTTTTGAATAACTGCACCCCTAACCCCAGACTCACAATAGGTGCGGCTTCATTTACAAACTTGTATTCATTAATAAAAATCCATCTAAAATATTCTATCATGCATACGTTTGCTCTGACTACCTCTGTGTCTTCACGGTCACAGATTACACATAAACCCTGTGTGCAGTAAAGGAATAGCAGGTCTTCAAGATTGGATTATTAGGCTTCTTTGTAGTGTATACTCACGGAGACACTTAGCCTTGCACAGGAGCAGCATGCACTTTATGGTAGGATATTGCAAAACTGCCATAAAAATGCAAAGTGTACATAGTCATTAGGAAAACTGCTGGATTTAATAGGCCAAATAAATACTGAGGCAAAACAATGACACAATGGTGCTAAATACAATTCTGGTGAGTTCAACTACTGTACATGAACTCCAGGATTACATGGGCCACAAATAATGCCAAAAACAGAAATAATGTTTACACCAGGTAACACAGCGCATCAGTGGATGTATAATATGGTGCTAATATGACCTATATCCGCTCACATTCAAGGAGACTTGTACAGGAATAAGTCTGTGAAGTGAATGGATCTGTAGAGGTGAACTCTCATCCATGGCTGTTGTATCCAACATTGATCTTGACATTTTTATTTAGGGGTACCTATACTCTCAAGTAACTTTTCATAATGATCTCGTGTTTGTGTACATATGGAATAACACTATTTCTGACCAATATACAATTTGTATCCTGCATTTTTCACCAGTTTTATCCTCTGCAGGATAAATTACAATAGACTCTGAGCTAGTGGGTAGAGACTGGCTGCTATGATCTCTCCCATACACAGCACACACATATGTTGGATTTCATACTGTTTATTCTTTAGGTACCACAAAGATAGAAGCAAGAGGCTTGATGGACATTAAACATAAGTAATTAAAAAATATAAATCTTGCAATTTTCATTTTGTCCAATGAGGTTATTTTAGATTTGTATTTCCTGTCCTTTCAGGACTTTCAGATGTCTCATTATCATCACAGGCAGGAATACAATGATGGATAACACCTATGTATACAGTAGATAATACAGGATCCATCATTCACAATAGGCAATATCACAGCTCACCTCCTCCTCCTGTACAATGATTGATAACACAGGATCCACCATTCACAAAAAGTTCATGTCACAGCTCCCCTCCTCCTGTACAATGACTGATAACACCTCTATATACAGTAGATAACACAGGATCCACCATTCACAATAGGTGATGTCACAGCTCACCTCCTCCTCCTGTACAATGACTGATAACATCTCTATATACAGTAGATAACACAGGATCCACCATTCACAATAGGTGATATCACAGCTCACCACCTCCTCCTGTACAATGACTGATAACACCTCTATATACAGTAGATAACACAGGATCCACCATTCACAATAGGTGATATCACAGCTCACCACCTCCTCCTGTACAATGACTGATAACACCTCTATATACAGTAGATAACACAGGATCCACCATTCACAATAGGTGATATCACAGCTCACCTCCTCCTCCTGTACAATGACTGATAACATCTCTATATACAGTAGATAACACAGGATCCACCATTCACAATAGGTGATATCACAGCTCACCTCCTCAACCTGTACAATGACTGATACCACCTCTATATACAGTAGATAACACAGGATCCACCATTTACAACAGGTGATATCACAGCTCACCTCCTCCTCCTGTACAATGACTGATAACACCTCTATATACAGTAGATAACACCGGATCCACCATTCACAACAGGTGATATCACACTGCGGAATATGTTGGCGCTATATAAATATAGCTTTATTATTATTATATCACAGCTCACCACCTCCTCCTGTACAATGACTGATAACACCTCTATATACAGTAGATAACACAGGATCCACCATTCACAATAGTGGATATCACAGCTCACCTCCTCCTCCTGTACAATGACTGATAACACCTCTATATACAGTAGATAACACAGGATCCACCATTCACAATAGGTGATATCACAGCTCACCTCCTCCTGTACAATGACTGATAACACCGCTATATACAGTAGATAAGCTGTACAGGATCCACCATTCACAATAGGTGATATCACAGCTCACCTCCTCCTGTACAATTACTGATATCATCTCTATATACAGTAGATAACACAGAATCCACCATTCACAATAGATGATATCACAGCTCACCTCCTCCTGTACAATGACTGATAACACCTCTATATACAGTAGATAACACAGGATCCACCATTCACAATAGGTGATATCACAGCTCACCTCCTCCTCCTGTACAATGACTGATAACACTCTATATACAGTAGATAACACAGGATCCACCATTCACAATAGGTGATATCACAGCTCACCTCCTCCTGTACAATGACTGATAACACCTCTATATACAGTAGATAACACAGGATCCTCATTCACAATAGTGATATCACAACTCACCACCTCCTCCTGTACAATGTCTGATAACATCTCTATATACAGTAGATAACACAGGATCCACCATTCACAATAGGTAATGTCACAGCTCACCTCCTCCCGTTCCTACACAGTCATTAGATGCATTAATATAATAATGCTTTAATAGGGACAGAGACCCTGATTCCAGCGATGTATCACTTACTTACAATAGTTGTGATATTAGTTTTCTCTGCTGTGGATCTAGCAAAGTTGCAAATACTGAGCTGTGTGTAGACTCACCCACACCACTTGGCAGTTTTCTGTTCACACTGTATATTGACAGAAAGCAGTTAATTAGGGGTGGAGGCAGGGTTGCATAGAGTAGAAGGACTAGGAGGCACGAGACACCTAGTCCTGTAGTGATTATCTCCTGTAGATAAAACACTGATTGCATTGAAAAAAACAGCATAGACCCTAATAAGTGATACATTCCTGGTATCAGGCTCTTAGCCCCTACATCATGCTGCTCCTTCATTATGTAGCAAAGAACTGGTGACAGTTTCCCTTCACCTATATGGGAATTACCCTAAGGACTTATACACATACAGAACCATATGACCACTACTGTATAAATTGTTATGAGCCCATCTTGTACTCTGTTTCATACAGAGCAATAGATATTATTTATTTAAAATGGTTGTCCTATATTGATGACCTATCCTTAGTGTAGATCATCATATCATATTGGGGACACTCTACACCCCCAACTCTTTTCAGCTCTGGGCAGCTGTATGTAGATGGTGAATAGAGGTGGAAGGTGGTAAAAGACAGCAGCTTGGAGGAATTTAAATGGGCGGGTGTATATGATTTCTAAAAGTGTGTTCCTCTAGATTCTCCAGCTTCTTCCCACACTCTAAAAACATACTGATAGGGATTTTAGCTTGCGCTGCAAAGAATAATGATAGATCTAGGATAAAACTGACATCTGTAACATCAGATGAAATTCAGCTGCCACCTACCTGTCTGTTGTGCATGGCACCATTCAACCCCCACCATAGCGGGGGCATAGACTGCTCCTGCCGGGAATAGCATGGCAGGGTGAACAGAGCAGCGGCTTCTTTTCCACTCCGCTCTGTGGAGTTGGCGGGACAGCCGATGTTATGATGATTGACAGTCCACTCCCCGTTGCCTGATTTGGGGAGCCGGCTGTCAATGAGCATGACAATGGCTATGATGCCCTTCTACAGAGTGGAGATGACGCCCCTCTCAAGACGAGACGTCAGCGGAAGCTGAAAAATCGCTGGCAGGAGCGGTCTGTGACTGCTTTGTGTCGGCGGTGAATGGTGCCGAGCACAACAGGCAGGTAGGTGGCAGCTTCCAACCTGTTAGTGCTTAGGCACACTTCTTTTTTTTTGCTAAATCTCGGATAACCTCTGTAATGAAAATAAAATATTAATGGGAGGTATTCAGTAACCATCTGTACTACAGAAGTGCTTAAAGAGCCCATTCTGGCTTATCATATGTTTAGAACAATTTACAACTGCAAAAAGAGAAACAGTAAGAATGCATCATTATAGCAATGCTGTATTTCTTACTAAATATATTTTGGCCATAGCCAGTCACCACTAGGGGGAGCTAACTGCATACTGAATACGTGATGAGCTGTATAAATCTGTATGCAGTATGCTCCCCTTAGTGGTTGCTGCACAGAGCTGGTTAATAGATCAGAGCTAAACCCTGGTCAACCGTAGTGCCGATGGCTGTCACATGTCCTTTCTCTATGGTAGGTACTCCTCCATCATGGGGGCACCTCCAGTGGATGTCATATAGCAACTTGAAGTGGAGATGTCTAGACTCACTCTAGTATAAGAAACTGTAGTGCCCTACTTATCAAGAAGGCATGAGACATTTTAGGGGTTTAGAATGTGATCAACTATGGATACTGGGGCTAAGAAGGAAATGGTTTTAATCTGGCACCAAAAATTGTATAAAAAATTCAATTTTTATTAGGACATTAATAGACAAATCAAAGTGAACAATGAAAACCTATGGTGACTCCATGAGGAAGTCCGAGACAGGTGGACCTTATATGTTTCAGATGATCATCTTTATTCTTGGGTTATGAAACCTATGGCGACTCCATGAAATAGTCTGAGACAGGTGGACCTTTGCGTTTCGGACGTAATCAATCCTTATTCATGGCCTATGTATAAGGACCATTACATGTGAAATACATAAGGTCCACCTATCTTGGACTTCCTTATGGAATCCCCATAGGTTTCATGACCTAACAATAAAGATGATCATCTGAAACGTGTAAGGTCCACCTGTCTCGGACTTCCTCATGGAGTCACCATAGGTTTTTATCGTTCACTTGGATTTGTCTTTTAATGTCCTAATAAAGATGGAAATTTTTATACAATTTTTAGTGCTGAATTGAAACCATTTCCTTTGTATCTATACTCAATGTGGACACCGCTACTAGAATCCGTTCATCAACCTTGGAACATGTGGAATAATTGAACCTTCCTTCAATATATTGGTGAACTTTTCTCTTTTGCTAAGAGGTCTCCACACTGCTGTCTTCCCAAGTGCTGAGCAGCTGTTGTGACCTGATTGACAGTACATGGTATATTTAACTTCAGGTCACAGCAGCCGAGCTTCCTATTGCACATGCTCACACACATCTATCCTATTAACATTCTTTTTTATTCTTTTCCTGGTAAACCCCTTAGTTCCAACCTTAGAAATTTACAGCATATTCCTGGGTTATACCATACCTATTTGATAAATGCTGGTCCCATTTCTTGGATCCTCACCAGGTGGCCTCAGTGAAGTATGATGGGGGAGGTGGCAGTATATGTTAGCAGCTCTCCTTGTTCACTTCTATGAGAGGGGTCATACTTACTGGGCAATGAATGAAAGAGTAAAGTTAAGAAGAAAGTACATGTAAGTAGTAACAAAACTTTGTTTTGCTGATTTGTACAGTATACAGGTCTGTTGTTTTATTATATGAGGGATTATGAAAGATGTGACTGAATTATGAACTGGGCTGAGCTGCAGTACCAAACACAGCCTGTGGACAAGAGTGGCACGATTTCTGTTTTTTACAACAGTATTAGGTTAAGCATTGTTCAATTCTGTCATTATGAATGTATTGTTTCTACCATATGATCCTTCCGACCAGTAATACCTTTTCAATGCAATTTTGTACTCCACGAATGCAATCAATAAACCATGGATCAAAATGCTGAGTGAGTTTGATTTTCATTTATTGCAATAAATGATATAGACAGTGTGAAGACACAATGGTCAGTGGGTGGCTCTCGGCCGCTGGCTTGCCTTTAGAAAGACCACATGGACCATGGCTCATCTCATTCAACACCGCATTCTTTAATGTGGGCAGAACAATACTTAGACAACACAGTGTGAGGGTACCCTGGGCCGGTAAGACTTCATTGGGTCACCAACAGTCATAGGTATATAATACATTTCCAACAAGGACACAAGATGGTGCATGTGGTAGTCTCTCCCTTCCGCTAGCCTGCCAGCGATCAAAATCTCTGCAACTCCAGGGCATCCAGGTCCAACTACCCCAGCCACCTGCACCCGCACCCCGCTTAGGAAGCTGATCGAGCACAGAGAGGTATGTGACCAGTTGACCAGATTGTCCCAACCTGGGTTTTCCAACCAAATTTGTGGGTCTGGGTTGAGCAGTAGAGCAGTTCTGTAATCCACCCGCTGGAACCATGGTCCCTAGGCTGAGGTCCAGAAGAATCACCAGTGATAGGATTAGACCCCTTTATATATCCCTCAGCTCCCTTGTAGGAATATTGTGTTCCACAGGATTGGGGGAAGATAATCATGTCTGTTCCCTCATTGTTTGCTAGTTGAATTGTACTCCAGACTAGTACATCGCAGGGGACTGATGCAATCCACAATCAGTAGGCACTCCACAAGTTAGTAGATAAAAAGGGCATTGGACAGTCTCACATAAAACAAGGCCCTTGTCCCTTGCCTCACCAAACAAAGGAACAATATATCTGGCATAATTAACAACCGTTCACACCCCACGCAAGTGGCCAGTTATACTCCATTGACGCTGACTTGTCATAGACAGTTATTGTAAATCAACATATGTCTTAGAACAGCTGTCCCTGGTTTGCATGAATCAAGAATTGGAAGTAGAGGGTGGCTTGTCATGCGCTGCCGATCCCAATATCCAAAAGAAGCCAGGATCCAGGAAGGCTGGATAAAATTGTACCTTTATTCTGACGCGTTTCGTGAGCCAGTTGCTCATTTCTTCAGAGAAATACAAACTTTGTATTTGAACTTTGTATTTCTCTTAAGAAGTGAACAAATGGCTCACGAAACGCGTCAAATAAGGTACAATTTTATCCAGCCTTCCTGGATCCTGGCTTCTTTTGGATATTGGGACGGCAGCGCATGGCAAGCCACCCTCTACTTCCAATTCTTGATTACTGATCTCGAGCGGAGTGCTGCAGCCGTATTCGTCTATAAGGTATTGTGACGGGCACAACCCTATAAGGTTAGTGGTTCCGCCACCCCCACGAATCATCCCTATACACTGCTAAGACTCTATGTGCTCTCTCTCTCCTTCTCTTTAGTTCCTGGTTTGCACGAGACATCTTGAATTAACCATCAGTTAGTTGTGCCCAAAATACTTACACTATTAGTCACTGCACCTTGCGGTTGCATGTGTAGGCACGTCTCCGAGGAAGAAGGGGCGCCCAAGCTAGGAAGCTCCTGAAATGGATGGATGACCTACCTTCCATACTTGTGGAAATATGATGAAAACAAACTCACTTGGGGTTCAATGGTCTCCACGTGACTAATTAAATGTTAAAGGGATTGTCTGGCCACCTAAAATGTTTTTATAAACCACTATGGTTATGGTTTGAAATAAAAGAAGTAATACTCATCTTACAATTCCTCCAACACTACCATTTCCACTGCTGGTCTCTGTATTTTTTGCTTCATCTGGGTGGACATGTGATCACTGCAGCCAATCGCTGGCCATAGTGGTCACATGTTCTGTGTTGGTCTCTGTATTTCCTATTTCATCTGAACAGATAAGATACCGCTGCAGTCCAAACACTTGCTGCATTAGTTACATATTGGTCTTCACTGTGACCATTATTGAGCTGCTGCAGTAAAATGTGGCCAGATGAAAATGGAAGTGCGAGAGACCGGTGTGAAACCCAGGGAGTGTTGGAACTGAAGTACGGGAACTCTAAGAGAATAGTACTTACTTTATCATTTTGCACTTCTAGTGTATTTTTAATTTACCATAAGTGGCCACATATTTTATCATATGTTCACTTATCGATGCAGGTCTGGCAGCCACAAATTTTTCCTGCAGCGGCCAAAACAGAAGAGATGTGATGTTACATAGCATCCATCCAATATAAGAGATTAAAGAGAATCTGTCAGCAGGTTTTTGCTACTTTATCTGACATTAACATGATGTAGGTAAAGAGACCTGAATCCGAAAGATGTATCACACACATTACTGGCTGTAGCCATTCTCACACAATCAAAGCATTTAGTTTTAGCCATACAGCAGAGCTGAGATAGCTGCCTCCACCCACACCAGGCTCTCTATAGATATTGTACATTGATAGTCAGGTGTCAATCATAACAGAGAGCCAGGGGGTGTGTTAGACTGCTGTGTGCGTGACAATTTAATCCAACAATGGTGATAGTGCCTTTAGATTAAGTAAACAGCACAGACCCTGATGAGAGAAGCACAGTTGATTTTTGTTTTTTAACCACTACAGCATGCTGTCCTCATCTTACATAGCAAAAAAAAACTCCTGACAGATTCCCTTAACTTATACTTTATATTTTGATTGTTTCTATATTTTGATAATGTTGGAAATAATAATAAAATAAGAGATGAAAAAATATGTTTCTGATCAGACAGTAAACCTAGTGTTAATCTGAAATTTATGTGTCGTATTTATTATAAGCAGAAATGACCGGGCAACAACTCTGAACCTGCAGCAATTTATTTTAGGGTATGTCCCATGTGATGTAAGATCATTTGTTTTGTTTTGTGTATTTTCGACAGATTTCACCCAGAGGCAAAAAGAGAAACTCGCTGTGAAAATTCGTGAAAGAAATGGACGTGATGCTATTTTAACATCTGCACCAGTCCATCTCTGCACTTGAACATTTTTCTGTGGCATGTGAATAAAAGTTGTTAAAGGGGATTTTTACTTTTAGCATTCAGAATGTCATCACTGTGCCTGGATTAAAAAAGTAAGAGGCAAAAGGTACTCACCCTCCCCAGGTCCAGTGCTGGAAATCAAAGGCTTCTCCAGTGATTGTTTGCTGGTTGTAGCAATGAAATCACATCACTGTAGCTAATCACTGGGCTCAGTGACACGTGCCATCTACATGGCAAAGCCGCTGAGCCCAGTGACTGGGTGTCACCTAAATGACAAAGCCACTGAGCCCAGTGATTGGGTATGATCTGCATGGCAAAGCCACTGAGCCCAGTAATTGGTTCCACCTACATGGCAAAGCCACTGAGCCCAGTGACTGGGTGTCACCTAAATGACAAAGCCACTGAGCCCAGTAATTGGTTCCACCTACATGGCAAAGCCACTGAGCCCAGTGACTGGATGTCACCTAAATGACAAAGCCACTGAGCCCAGTGATTGGGTGCCACCTACATGGCAAAGCCGCTGAGCCCAGTGACTGGCTGACACCTACATGGCAAAGCCGCTGAGCCCAGTGACTGGCTGCCACCTACATGGCAAAGCCACTGAGCCCAGTGACTGGGTGCCACCTAAATGACAAAGCCACTGAGCCAGTGACTGGCTGCCACCTAAATGACAAAGCCACTGAGCCCAGTGATTGGGTACGATCTACATGGTAAAGCCGCTGAGCCCAGTGACTGGGTGCCACCTAAATGACAAAGCCACTGAGCCCAGTGACTGGCTGCCACCTAAATGACAAAGCCACTGAGCCCAGTGATTGGGTACGATCTACATGGTAAAGCCGCTGAGCCCAGTGACTGGGTGTCACCTAAATGACAAGCCACTGAGCCCAGTGATTGGGTACGATCTACATGGCAAAGCCACTGAGTCCAGTGATTGGGTGCCTCCTACATGGCAAAGCCGCTGAGCCCAGTGACTGGCTGCCACCTACATGGCAAAGTCGCTGACTCCAGTGATTGGGTGCCACCTACATTGCAAAGCAGCTGAGCCCAGTGATTGGGTACGATCTACATGGCAAAGCCGCTGAGCCCAGTGATTGGGTACGATCTACATGGCAAAGCCGCTGAGCCCAGTGATTGGGTACAATCTACATGGCAAAGCCGCTGAGCCCAGTGATTGGGTACAATCTACATGGGAAAGTCGCTGAGCCCAATGATTGGGTACAATCTACATGGTAAAGCCCTGAGCCCAGTGAATGGATAAATCCCTCTGGACGTGATGTCACCGTTGCACCCAACGAACAAAAGCAATAGAGGAGATGCATAGATGGACTCGGGGATGGTGAGATCCAGCTGAGTCATTTAATTTTTCATACAGGGACACTGATGGCGTGCCGAATGCTGAAAGGTGAAAACCCCTTGCATTCACTTTGCTGCTACCGTAATAGGCTGAATCTTTTTTGTCAGCATATGGGCTTGGAACATCCTCAGTGTATCTGCTTCTTAAAGGGATCCTGTCACCTCCAAAACGCCTCATAAGCTAGCAAAGCATGTCCCTGCAGCATCCCATCACTAATATCACACTCCTTTTGTCTCCTAAAAGCAGCCTGTGAAAGTGGAGAAAAATGTTTTAATACTTACTCATTAGGGATTATAATTAGCAGGGGCTATATTTTTTAGTCCCCAGGGTGTGTTGTTGCAGGCTCCAGGATCCACCCTCTCTCTGTCTGTGCTGCTTTGCTTGTGCAGGATTTGCCCTCCTCCTCTCTGTCACTCACAGAATGCAAATCATAAGTCCTGCCTTCAGCTCCACATCACAGCAGAAGCTGCACAGAGAGAGGGTGGATCATTCAGGCTGCAAAACAACACGCCCAGAGGGCTAAAAATATAGCACCTGCTAATTATAATCCCTAATGAGTAAGTATTAAAACGTTTTTCTCCACTTTCACATGATGCTTTTAGGAGACAAAAGGAGTGTGAGATTAGTGATAGGATGCTTCAGGGACATGTTTTGGTAGCTTAGGAGGAATTTTGGAGGTGACAGGATCCCTTTAAAACATACTTACTAAAGAAACTACCGGTATTTAGGAAAAATTGACATATTGCCTCACATTTTCTAATCAGTTTCACTAGCTACTCCTGTAAACTAAGCTCCAAAAAGTTGCAAATGGCATCCATTTTTGCTTTTTGCACTATGCTCTCCAAAAATGGACAAGGTTCCCAATAGAGTGTGTGTTCTCCATATGGGTAAACCGAGTCAGTTAATAAGTTTGGTGCAATTTACTCCAAAAATGATGTACAGTTGCGGCCAAAAGTATTGACACCCCTGCAATTCTGTCAGATAATACTCAGTTTCTTCCTGAAAATGACTGCAATCACTAATTCTTTGGTATTATTATCTTCATTTAATTTGTCTTCAATGAAAAAACACAAAAGAGAATGAAGCAAAAAGCAAAACATTGATCATTTCACACAAAACTCCAAAATGGGCCAGACAAAAGTATTGGCACCCTCAGCCTAATACTCGGTTGCACAACCTTTAGCCAAAATAACTGCGATCAACCGCTTCCGGTAACCATCAATGAGTTTCTTACAATGCTCTGCTGGAATTTTAGACCATTCTTCTTTGGCAAACTGCTCCAGGTCTCTGATATTTGAAGGGTGCCTTCTCCAAACTGCCATTTTTAATCTCTCCACAGGTATTCTATGGGATTCAGGTCTGGACTCATTGCTGCCACCTTAGAAGTCTCCAGTGCTTTCTCTCAAACCATTTTCTAGTGCTTTTTGAAGTGTGTTTTGGGTCACTGTCCTGCTGGAAGACCCATGACCTCTGAGGGAGATCCCAGCTTTCTCACACTGGGCCCTACATTATGCTGCAAAATTTGTTGGTAGTCTTCAGACTTCATAATGCCATGCACACGGTCAAGCAGTCCTGTGCCAGAGGCAGCAAAGCAACCCCAAAACATCAGGGAACCTCCGCCATGTTTGACTGTAGGGACCGTGTTCTTTTCTTTAATGCCTCTTTTTCTGCTGTAAACTCTATGTTGATGCTTTTGCCCAAAAAGCTCTACTTTTGTCTCATCTGACCAGAGAACATTCTTCCAAAACGTTTTAGGCTTTCTCAGGTAAGTTTTGGCAAACTCCACCCATTTTTTGGAGTTTTGTGTGAAATGATCAATGTTTTGCTTTTTGCTTCATTCTCTTTTTGTGTTTTTTTCGTTGAAGACAAATTAAATGAAGGTAATAATACCAAAGAATTTAGTGATTGCAATTATTTTCAGGAAGAAACTGAGTATTATCTGACAGAATTGCAGAGGTGTCAATACTTTTGGCCACAACTGTACTTTAGACTGTATCAATATATTGGCCTCACTGTACCTAGTGCAGGTTTAAGAGAATTTTTTCCCAAAATGGAAAGTAGGGATGAGCGAGTACCGTTATATAGGTGTACTGTCAGGACCTTGCAATCTGGCCAATCAAGTGCCGCTAGCGATCACGTGGTTGTGACGTGTCGCCATCTAATTGGCCAGATCGCTACCGGCCATCTGATTGGCTAGTAGTCACAGGTCTTTATCCGGTGATCGGATATCTTCTTTACGGTCCCGGTGCAGGCGTCGGACAGATGAATATGTAATTTTATTATTTTTAACAACTTTTAATCACTTTTAGGGTACTTTCTCAGTGTATCTATAGATACACTGCGAACGTATTAGGACTACCGCTACGCCCGAGTACACATAAGATACTTGGAGAGTAGCCGAATACCGCTACTATTCGGCGAGTTCCGAATAGTAGCGAGTATACTCGCTAATCCTTAACGGAAAGTTATTTTCTAGTGATGAGCAAGCAATACAATGTTCGAGTGCTCGATACTCGAAACAAGCGAGTCGGACACTCAGATGTGGTCAACTCGAGTTCCCAGCATAATGCAAGTCAATGACTCGGAACAATTTTCCAGAAGCTCTTATGGAAAAAAAAGCTAGAGTTTTCCATTGATTTATCCAATATACATCGCTGAGTTGAGCCCCATCCAAGATCGTTCCTGGCTCCTCGTTTCATGTACAGAGAACTCAATCATCTTAGTGCTTACTCATCATTAGTTATTACCAACCCAAATGGATCAGTGGACGTCCGAGTGTTGGGAACAAGAACAGGTGTTTGAAATGCACTACTGCTCCAGTCATCCTCTATGGGCCTGCCGAGCCAGCAGATTGCTGTAGTGGACTATCTCGAGCAATCCCATAAAGAATGAATGGGCTGATGGTGTGAATGCATAGCCACCACTCCATTCCAGTGGCCCATTTAAGGGTCTATTGTTAAGGGTGGTGGGAGGATCCCAATGGTTCAGCCTCCACCGATCCACAAGTTATCGCCTATAGTTTGGATAGGTGTTAACTAGAAATGTTGGGATTAACCCTTTAGTGAAATGCACGCCCCCCTCAGGCCCTGTCCCAGACATGCCACACTATATAAGTTTTTTCTGGACTGTAACATGAGAATTTATTCTGGTTCCAAACGCAACAGGGGAAATTCTGGATCGTTTTTCCATATGATTGCAATTTTTCAACTCTAGAAATGTACTCGACAATTCTTTTTTTCTTCTTAATAGAAAAAAAGGGATGTGAGGAGAAGCGGCGGGGTGCGGGTATCCCTGTACACCACCGCTCTTTAATGTAATGTCATAGCAGAGGGCTCCACGTTTCAGCTGTCAGGATAATCAAAGGCGGGTTTAGACGTAGAAGCGGTGCGTCTCTTAAAGAATCTCCTTCTTCATGTCCTCTAATATCACCAGCATATTCTGTCAGGAAGATGAAAGGACGGGAGGGGGTGAAGAAATCGTCTATTCAACATTTGATACATTCTGCAGCACAAACCATCATCTCCTTACCTGTCTGTTGAAAGCTTTAGCCATTTCTGAGATACCTATTCCGTACTGCGGGAAAAAAGAGAGAGAACCTTATCTTAACCTCTCAGTCTGATAGCGGCCGTGCAGAATGCAATTTCTTCCAGCGCTTTTTAATACCTCATTTGTGATGCTGCAGTCTGCGCCTTTTTCTATTAGTAAATGGACCAAGCTTTCATGGTTATTTAATGTTGCAACCTGAAGAAAATTGCACAATGTAAAAAAAAAATGGATTCTGGAGAGACTCTTGTGTGCGACGCAAACATTTGTACAACAGTGCGGTACACATACTGCAAGTGCTGCCGACATGCCGCAGTCCAAGAGTATAACACATAATCCTAAGGAAAATAATAATAATAATGGAAAGTCATTTAATGGTACCCTATAATAAAGGGTAGAGGGAGAAAAAGAAAGTGACAAAAATAGTAGGAGAGAAAAGGAAGGAATGAGAGCAAAAATAAGGAAAGGAAAAAAGGAAGGGCTGAAAAAGGAAAATGGGTGTTGTGTCCCACGAATGGGAACAACTCATTGTGTGTGTTTATATGTTATGTACTGCATTTCTCTGTTGCTAGGTAGAAGCCCTGTTCTTGAAGTTTGTCCCTACATCCCTCCTGTAGTTGATCCTGTTAGCCTTAGCTCCTCCCTTCTTCAACATTATGAGTTTGCTGTAGCCATTTTTTGGATGCACATTTATGACACGCCACCAGGACCGTGGGGTACTCAGAACCGAGTCGGGAGGTCTTTGGGGAGGTCACAAGGTCGTGACCCAGTTCCGTGGCCCTGGTTGTATCAATAAAAAGGGGGAATATTTTGTGGGAAATTAATTTGTGATGCCATCCGAGGGTTTCGGCAATTGGAATGGATGAACCGACGCAGCGATCAGATCCTCTGGGGCCGTTGTAATGCAGCTGGGGTGGTTCTGCTCTCCACGGTAGAGCAGAGGGCCCCAGGACAGTTTACACAGTCCATACAGGGAATAGGAAACGGGGTGGGGGGTGCAAGAAAGAAATGGAGGACACAGCAAGGTGCAGTCTTTAGTTTTTTTTTACTCACAGTTCACGTACACCTCCAGGTATTTCCAGCTTCTAGCAGGGAGCTGTGTTTCCAGAGTCAGGGCTC
This sequence comes from Allobates femoralis, assembly GCA_033576535.1. Lineage (NCBI taxonomy): Eukaryota > Metazoa > Chordata > Amphibia > Anura > Aromobatidae > Allobates > Allobates femoralis. Next base: position 40,399,601 of record JARQOC010000006.1, on the reverse strand, counting down.
CAGCCAACTCTCGGATAACTTGGTGACATTTTACCAAGACCCCCTTACTTAGTCTGTTTACCAGGTCGACTTCCTACGCTGGCTCTCTCCTTGCTGCCCCGTGCCTCACACTCAGTGTCTCATGCCGGCAGCCGCAGGTCCTGGCGGGTGACACCGTCCTGTCCCCTCGACACTATGTGGCCGCCCTTTTGATCAATAAGTGTGGAGTTGGACTGTGGTTCATGAAGACACCTCGGTCCCTGGTTTTGCTAGCTGAGTCCTTCAATTACTCTACCAGTCTGGAGGCCGGCCCCCTCTGCGGCTCAGTCTCTCTAGCGGACTCTGGTCTCCGTCAGCTCAGATGCGGGTGCCACTGGTGGATTGCTCACTTCCCGTGCCCCTGTTACTCCTTCTGTCTCTCTAGAGCCCTTCACTGGCTCCTCTATCAGTTGTTCCTTCCTTTGTCCTGGGACGAGCTCCAACCAGCTCTAGTTCCAAGGACCTCAGTCACCCACGTCTGCTCGAGACGTGTTGTCTATCCAACTCTCCTTTCATGTTCTCCTCTCTACGACCATCACATCCTACTTCCTGTTGTTCCCCTCTATTCTACTTCCTAGTGTTATCTTTTTCCACTTCTTCCGCCCACACCCCTTGTTTCCCCTTCCAGCCTGGGTTGGGAACCTCCCTCAACAGGGTCCACCCGAACCCCAGGACCTGGGTGGTGTGGTGTTTGTTGTGGGTGTCTGGGTGCTGGGTAGTATCCCCTCCTTACCCGAGAGTGGGGTACCACACCTCTGACTGAGGTGCAGTACCTCAGTGGCAACTGGACCTAAGGGGCACCATATTTACTGTTCTTATTTGGATTACTCTTTCCACCTACTGCATTGTGCCTAAATACAAGATTTCAGAGAAAAATCATCTTGGTTTCTCCTGGACTCTTATTGCAAGTCAGTGTGGCCAAGTTGAAACTATCTGAGGATGCATCGCATGTGAGTACAACAATCATACAGTTATCTAATAGATTGATGACTAAGGACGATTCATACTGCCTTGAAGAGTAAGAATAATGGCAACAAGAGAAAGAATAGAGGAAAAGAGAGAGGAAAAAAAAAACGGGAGAAAGAAAGAGACGCGTGTAGGAAACAGAAAAGGAAGGGTTGAAAAAGAGAAATAGGAACAAGAGAAAGAAAGGAGGAACAAATGAAATGAAGATGGAAAAGGAAAAGAGTGCAATTAAGGAAAGATAAAAGACTGAGGAAAAAGATGGAGGTAAAAATAGAGAATAGACAAAAGAGAGAGGCGTAAAAAAGCGGAAAAGGAATAAGGAGTGGAAAAATATAGTAAGAGAAAAAGGAAGGGAGAGAGACAAGAAAAGAAAAAAGAATGGAAAAAAGAGACAAAGTGAAGGAAAAAAGCAAGGGTTCAAAAAGGAAAAAGGAGAAATGGGAATAAAAGGAAAAAAAGTGGAAAAATAGAAAAGGGAAAAAGAGCGAATAAGAAAGTAGAGGGAAAAAAAAACTGGGAAAAGAGAGGGGAAGAGGGAGGTAAAAAGAGAATGTACAGAGAAAATAAGAGAGGAGGAAAAAAGAGTGGAAAAAAAGCAATAGAAAGTGGAAAAAGGGAAAAAAACACTGAGAAAGAAAAAAAAGGAAAATAGAGAAAGAAAGTGCGGAGCTAATAGACATAACAAAAAGAGGTAAAGAAAAAAAAAGAAAGCAGAGAAGAAAAGAAGGGGGAGAGAAAGAAGAAAAAGAGCAAAATAAAGAAAGAAGGAGAGAGACAAAAAAGAACAAGATAAAAATAGTCTATCGGACGGAAAAAACACATGGGCGGAACAACTAAAAATTACACATTCACATATCGCGGCCAAGCAAAACATTTCCAAAAATGCACACGGCAGTTCTTAGTGTAAGATTCTGGTCAAACTGTATGAAGCCCCCGACCACATCACGGTGAACCTCGCAGTGGGTCCCTGACCTAAAAGGTCAGCGCACCAATAGCGGGGGCAACCTGGAGACCCACAGCATTTATGCTACAAGGCAAAGCCCCTATGTCTCCAGGCCATTGCATGAAAGGCTGCCACAAAGCACCAGCACCAAGTGAAGGGGTAAATTAAGATCTGTACATTGAGTTTTGTCAATTTTTGCTAAGGTCCAATAGAGGAATGTGTGATTTTTGGATGTTCGGTCCTTGTCTTTTATTCTACAATTAAAGCATCATTAATCTGATCGCAAAGGAATCTGCAAGAATTTACAGGGTGGGCCATTTACAGGGTGGGCCATATACAGGGTGGGCCATTTATATGGATACACCTAAATAAAATGGGAACGGTTGGTGATATCAACTTCCTGTATGTGGCACATTAGCCCTCCCATGTACTAATGTCCCAGAAACAGAAAGTTGATATCACCAACAGTTCCCATTTTATGTAGGTGTACCCATATAAATGGCCCACAATATAAATGGCCCACCCCTTACATACAGAACAACAGAAAGACGAGAGAGGGAGGAAGAGAGAACAACTGAGGAACGAAAAAAGAAAAATCGAGAGAGATGAAGAGAGAAAAAAATAAATAAATTAAAATATAAAGAACAAGAAAGGAGAGAAAAGGAAAAATGTACTTAACCTGACTGTGTGTATAACTATCAGTCTCTAACATATATACAGCAGTTGAAATAAGTATTGAACATATTGGCAATATTCTAAGTAAATATATTTGTAAAGAAACTATTGACATGAAATTCTCACCAAATATCAGTAACAACCTATCTGATCTACAAAGAAATCTACCATAGAAGTCCATAAATTATGTGTAAGAATGAGAAATGACAAAGGGAGAAAGTATTGAACACGTTACTGAAATGTATTTAATACTTTGTACAAAACCTTTGTATTGTGATCAAGCTCCAGACTCCTCCTGTATGCAGATACTAGTCCTTGCACTGCCCAGGTGGATTTTGGTCTATTCTCCCACACCAACGCTCTTCACATCTTTCTATGGGATTCAGATCCAGTGATCGGCTCGGCCATTCTAGCAGATTTATTTTCTTTCTCTGGATCCAATTAACAGTTTCCCTGGCTGTGTGTTTGGGATCATTGCCTTGTGAAATGTCCGTACTTGTTTCATCTTCATCATCCTGGTAGACGGCAGCAGATTTTTATCAGGAATGTCTCGGTACATTTGTCCATTCATCCTTCCTTTAATTATATGAAGTTTGCCAGTGCCATATGCTGAAAAACAGCCAGACACCATGATGTTTCCGCCACTAAATGTATCTACTGTTGGTATTTTTGGGGTGATTTGCCTTTTGGCCTCCAAATATGATGTGTATTATGGTATCCAACGACTTCAATTTTGGTCTTATCTGACCAGACAATATTCTCCCTGTATTTCACAGGCTTGTCTAAATGTTGTGGAACAAACAATATACTGTATATACTCGTGTATAAGCCGAGTTTTTCAGCCCAAAAATTGGGCTGAAAAGTCACCCCCTCGGCTTATACACGGGTCAATACGGTAATCCTATGGGTCCGGGTGCTGGGGGAGGCTGGAGGAGGCGGGGGGGGAAGGCTGCTGACAGCGGCCCGTCACGTGGGGCCGCTCATTAGATATGCACGGCTCCCCCCGCCCATCACAGCGGCAGGGGGAGCCGTGCATACAGCTCCCAGTGTATACAGCAGCCCCCCAGTGTATACAGAAGCCCCAGTGGCACTCGCCCCCCCCCATATTGAGAGGAGCCCCCACACTTTTCAGAGCCCCGCAGTGTATACAGAAGCCCCAGTGGCACTCGCCCCCCCATATTGAGAGGAGCCCCCACACTTTTCAGAGCCCCGCAGTGTATACAGAAGCCCCAATGGCACTCGCCCCCCCATATTGAGAGGAGCCCCCACACTTTTCAGAGCCCCGCAGTGTATACAGAAGCCCCAGTGGCACTCGCCCCCCCATATTGAGAGGAGCCCCCACACTTTTCAGAGCCCCCCAGTGTATACAGAAGCCCCCCCAGTGGCACTCGCCCCCCCCCATATTGAGAAGACCCCCACACTTTGCAGAGCCCCCCGCTGCATAATCTTACCATCCAGGGTCTTCACCGCGGGTCCTGTCATCATCGCGCTGTGTTCCGGTCTCACGTGACCCGGCGCGATGACGTCATTCGACTGCGACCGCCGGGTCACAAGAGACCGGGAACACAGCGCGCGCGAAGATGGACTGCAGGACCTCCGGTGAAGAAGACCCTGGATGGTAAGATTATGCAGCGGGGGGGCTCTGCAAAGTGTGGGGGTCTTCTCAATATGGGGGGGGGGCGAGTGCCACTGGGGGGGGCTTCTGTATACACTGGGGGGCTCTGAAAAGTGTGGGGGCTCCTCTCAATATGGGGGGCGAGTGCCACTGGGGCTTCTGTATACACTGGGGGGCTGCTGTATACACTCAGGGGTTCTGCAAAGTGTGGGGGCTCTTCTCAATATGGGGGGGGGTGCCACTGGGGCTTCTGTATACACTGGGGGGCTCTGCAAAGTCTGGGGGCTCTTCTCAATATGGGGGGGGGGGGGGCGAGTGCCACTGGGGCTTCTGTATACACTGGGGGCCTGCTGTATATACCCCCGGGGGCCTGCTGTATCCTGGGGGCCTGCTGTATATACCCCTGGGGGCCTGCTTACACCCCTGGGGGCCTGCTGTATTCCCCTGGGGGCCTGCTGTATACCCCACTGCTGGGGCCTGCTGTATACCCCACTGCTGGGGCCTGCTGTATACCCCACTGCTGGGGCCTGCTGTATACCCCACTGCTGGGGCCTGCTGTATACCCCACTGCTGGGGCCTGCTGTATACCCCACTGCTGGGGCCTGCTGTATACCCCACTGCTGGGGCCTGCTGTATACCCCACTGCTGGGGCCTGCTGTATACCCCACTGCTGGGGCCTGCTGTATACCCCACTGCTGGGGCCTGCTGTATACCCCACTGCTGGGGCCTGCTGTATACCCCACTGCTGGGGCCTGCTGTATACCCCACTGCTGGGGCCTGCTGTATACCCCACTGCTGGGCCCTGCTGTATACCCCACTGCTGGGGCCTGCTGTATACCCCACTGCTGGGGCCTGCTGTATACCCCACTGCTGGGGCCTGCTGTATACCCCACTGCTGGGGCCTGTATACCTGTGCTGGAGTCCACCCTCGGCTTATACGCGAGTCAATAAGTTTTCCCAGTTTTTGGGGGCAAAAGTAGGGGGGTCGGCTTATACACGGGTCGGCTTATACACGAGTATATACGGTACATGTTTGAACCTGTTTTATGTTCAGCAATGGAGTCTTGCGTGGTGGGCTTGAATAAAGTAGCATGGAGGGGGAGTGAATAACTTAGGCTGGCTTCACACCATGTTTTTTGGGATCCTGTTCTGTCCGTTTTGAAAAGGACAGGACAGGATCCATTTTTGCTTCCCATGTATCCCTATGGTGCCGAATTGGTCATACGTGGCCATCCGGTTTTGTCAATTCAGTCCTAGATTTGTTTCTGTCCTGTTTTTTCCCAGCCCCAAAATCGGAGACTGCTTTGATGAAAAACTGGACCAAATCGGACAGAAACTAATCTGGGGCGATCCGGCGCACATAGCATGGGAGTCTATGGGTGCTGTATCCGGGAAAAAACAGCATCGTTTCCCAGATCCGGCTTTAGTGTACTGAGCATGCTCAGTACACTAAAACTGCTCTTTTCCCGTAATTTCACTTTAGCAGTGTATCTACATACTCTGCTAAAGTGAAATTAAATAAAGAAATGGTTAAACATAAAAAAATATCGTAAATGCCCACCTGTCCGCCAAGTGTGCCACGATGCATCCACTTTAATTGGCTGCAAGGACCTTAATCAGCTGACCAGGAAGGGGTGGGGCAACCCAATCAGCTGATGTGTCACATGACTGCATCAGTGCAGTTTAAATTGCGTGCCCGCCGATCGGTTTTGGCAGGTGATTTAAACAGCGCTAATGCGGTTATGTGACACATCAGCTGATCGGGTTGCCCCGCCCCTTCCCGGTCAGCTGATTAAGGTCCTTACAGCCATCGGAGGTGGATGCCGTGCATCGCGGGACACTCGGCGGAGAGGTGAGCATTTATTTTATTTGTAACCATTCTTTTAGTTAATTTCACTTTAGCAGTGCATGTAGATACACTGCTAAAGTGAAAGTAACAGCACCGATACCACTTGCCTGGCTCGGCTCATCCCAGCTCTTTCTGTGTCCAGATCCCTCAAAATCCCTGATCCGGACACAGAAATGGCATCCGGAGTTTACAATCTGGACCTGTCCGTTCCTGTCCATGGGGTCCTGCAAAAAACAAGATCCCTACGGACAGGAACAAAACCGTGGTGTGAAGCCAGTCATTGTTTTCTTTGAAAGAATTGTACCTGCTGATTCCAGGTCTTTCAGTAGTGTCCACAGCGGGTCCTTGACTCTCGGACACCTCTCCTAATAATTATTTTTACTCACCTGTCTGAAATCTTGTGGGGAGCACCTGATAGTGGCCGGTTTATGGTGAAATTATGTTATTCACACTTCTGGATTATGGCTTCAACAGATCTCACTGGAACCTCCCGTTATTTAGAATTCTTCTGTAACCAATGCCATCAGTGTGTTTTGCAACACTAAGGTTGAGAATGTCTTGAGACAGCTCACTGGTTTTACCATGAGATGTTTCTTGTGTGGCATCTTGGTAATGAAACAACTTTTTATAAGCCATAAATTGAACCAGCTGATATTATTTTTCATTAAGTGGCAGGATTGCTTTCTAATCATTTTCGGATTTCAACTGGTGTCATGACTCTACAGGGCTTTTTGCACCTCCCTTTCTTCATATGCTCGATCATTTTCCTTGTGTCATTTCTCATTATTACACATCACTAAACTTATGGGCATCTATGGTTTGACGTCTTTGCCTGTGTGAATTGGATGGGTTGTAACCGACATCTGGTAAGAAATTAATGTCAACAGCACCTTCAGGAACATATTTATTTAAATAATTGGTGACGTGTCCAATACTTATTTCACCTGCTGTATATACAGTCATGGCCAAAGGTGTTGTAACCCTTCAAATTGTCACAGAAAATATGTACGGTATATACGAGTATTATATCCATACACACACATATCACATTTATAATTGTAAGTATACATCCACATACTGTATATACACACATAGACATATCTAATAATCCATATATATGTTAGATATACCTGTCTATATATTATACAGTATGTGTGTGTGTATATATATGTGTGTGGGTACATACTTACAATTATATATGTGATATGTGTGTGAGTATATATATATCTACAGTGTGTATATATATATATATATATATATATATATATATATATATATATATAAAAATACATATACAAGTACATATACAAATACATATATATATATATATATTTATATATGCATACATATACACAGATAAAAGGGTTGAGCAGCGATTCTTGATTTGGCATATGCCCAGTGCTTAGCAAGCCTTTAGGTGGCGATCAACCACCATCTCCAGATATGTAATTGTAAATAAGGCTGCAGCACACAATCTTTAAGGTAATTCCAGCCTTTATTGGCTTTCTAAGGCATTGGTTTAGCAACGTTTCGGTCAGCTCAGTGAAGGCTGGAAGAAGGTCACTGAGCTGACCGAAACGTTGCTAAACCAATGCCTTAGAAAGCCAATAAAGGCTGGAATTACCTTAAAGATTGTGTGCTGCAGCCTTATTTACAATTACATATGCATACATATAGATACACGCAAGATATACACATCCACGTCCCCCTCGCCCTTCCTTGACCCTCTTCAATCATCTTCGGCTGCACAGATAGGGGGATGTCTGTGCCATTTACGTCCTGAGTTCTGCTCAGATAAGACTGACGTCAGACATGTATATAATGTAATGATAATAACATGTAATTAAATGTCACCATCCAATCCATTCCTGCATCTCCGGCTGCCTTTACCGCTATCAGTGCAATGCAGTATACTATTACTGTATATACTATTCTGTGTGTTTTCCCCTTAATTGACCTTATTCAATCAGAAGTAGCCATCTGGCGGGGGGGACGGAAGGGAAAAATAATATGTGCCTGTCTTTTTTTATCATCCACCCCCCACCCCCTGTTCATTGTGAAATGACAGCTCCATCCGTACCATCAGGGGGGTCTTCCCATCCTTATCCTTTACATTGACATTTGCTCCGGCGGCAATTAAAAGATGAGCGACGTCTGCGCTTCCAGAAACGGCTGAAACTCGCATTAGTGGAGTCCATTGTGAGCAGGAATCTTTCACATCAACCTGAAGGAAATCAATGACGTGATGCAGTGAGATCTACACATTGCCAGTCAGGGAATGTAAGTAATATATAGGCCATAATGTGATCCCACAGGGGGTCCTCCAGATTTGTAGGGAGGCATGCAAAGGGGTTTTGTGAGATGCCTCATGTCAGGCTCCTTTTTAGATAATGGAGATATTATTTTCTACCCTACTGTTACCTGCGAGTAATATAATAATAATAATATTTATTCATTTATATAGCGCTTTACACACATTTGCAACACTGTCCCCATTAGATATCACAATATAAACATCCTACCTTTGAAATGTGGGAGGAAACCAGAGAACCCACGCCAAAACAGGGAGAACATGCAAACTTCTTGCAGATGTTGTCCTTGGCGGGAATTGAACCTAGGACCCCAGCGCTGCAAGGCTGCAGTGCCAACTACTGAGCCACCGTGCCACCCATATATGAGCATTTCTGGATACATTTTAGTATTCAGGGACTCCCCAAATTCAGACTTGTCTTTAGGAATGTCACTAACCATGTACCACCACTTAGCAGCACGTCTCGGGCTGAATGTTTACTTTTACCATCTGCAAATTATCGCTTATATAAAAAGAAAGAAGGCTATCACCTAATAAAAAAAAATGATGAGCTTGATTCCAGTGATTTTCTGGACTTCTTGGTGCAGTTTTGATAAAAATCCCTGTTTTCTCTATTGTAGATGTAGCAGTGGTCAGAATACTGAGCTGTGTATAACCCTACCCTCACCACTGATTGTCAATTCCCTGTGTATATTATCATCAAGCTGCCGATCAGTGGTGGAGGAGAGTTAAACATTAGCTGGACTGCCTGGCACGCTACAACTAGTCCTGCATTTATAATCTCCTGCTAATAAAACAGTGGTTGTATTGAAATTACAGCAAGCTGCTGAGAAAGTAACAATTCCCTGGAATCAGGTTCTCTGCCCCTACATTATGCTGCTCTCAGATCAAATAGAAAAAAACCTGCTGATAGAATCGTTTTAAAGATAACCACCCTGCAAATCAATGTCCTAATTACAGCTTTCGTTTTGATCTGAACTGATGTTGTAGGAAAACCCTGAAACAGCTGTGTACAGATGAGTGTGTTTTCTTATTGGAGGATTCTGGCTCAGCTAATATCCTTAGTCCTAAAAAAAAGAACTTTCCAACATGACTAAGGATATTAAGCCAGATCTCAATAAGAAAACACACTCATCTGTCACAGCTGTTCAGGGTTTTCCTACAATCAGTTCAGATCAAAAACAGAGAGGTCACCAAGTGGAGGTGGCTACCATATAAGTAAATGTGTGGTCATGACTAAGGATATTAGCCAAATCAGTCTCCTCTAAAAGGAAGGTACACTCATCCGTAGACAGCTGTTCATGGGGTTCGCCTCCCTTATCAGTGCCGAGCTGTGTAATTGTTGGCTGACTGAGAGGTCTCGGAGGTCGATCTTAGGGTGGCTTCACCCTGCGGTCAGATCCGGTCCGGGGCTGTCAGGGTGACAGCCCCGGACCGGTTTTATAATCTATGGGGCCGGATGGAGCCGGATGGCAGCTATCTGCCCATCCGGCTTCCATCTTGCTGGAAGAATCCGGGAGAAGTGGGATTTTTCTCCCGGATACAAAAACTTGCTTGCAACGTTTTTGTGTGTCCCGGGAGACTAATCTCCCCATAATTGGTGTCTCCCGGATTCCACTGGATTCCCCCGGATCCTCCCGGATTCCCCCGGTTGCTTCTGGGGCAATCCGATGCTCCATTAAGATGGGAGCCTAAGGGGCCGGATTGCCTCATCCGGGAACCGACACCTGCGGCTGCACGCCACTGTTATAATTCAGGACCAGGCTAGCTCCCTGCGAGCCGCGGTCCTAAATCATCAGCTGCGGCAGGCTGCACACGGGAACGGAGAGCATTTTAGCCCTCCGGTTCTGTGTGCTGATCTGGTCCGGGGCTGTCAGGTTCACCCCGACAGCCCCGGACCGGACCTGACCGCAGTGTGAAGGCACCCTTAGGATACTGTTTTTCCTTGCAGAGTCCTCCATGTTGCATGACTTACTAAAATGCAGCTACTTTCAATAAGAGGACAGTTTTACTTCCTTCTGGAGAAGAGCTCATTTGCATTCCTTTTTTCCCAGGCAGCATTGTTTGGCTGCAAGGGTAGGGGTTTTTTTCTTTGAGGAGTTTTTGGAGCTGAAAAATGCTCTAAACTCCTTCTCGGAAAATACTGCAAAAACTCTTGAGAAAACTCCTCCACTGTTTTTTCTCTATGGGAAATCTACTATGTGCTGTTCATTTGAGAAGATTTTGGAGATTTTTTTTTTTCCTGAAGAGGTTTTTTTGAAAAACACCCTGGTGGGATAAAAGGAAGAGCTTGTCCTTTCTTTGAAGAAGATCCTGAAGGAAAACTGGGCACTGTTCAACCAAGAGAATGCAAAAAGAATCTCAGAGAAAACAATTTTCAAAACACCTTCAGGAATAGAAAAACTCCTCCAAAACCCACCTCTACCCCCTTAAAAAAAAGGGGTCTCATGAAGTGGTTTCTTCTTGAAACCATGTGGTTTTATAACTCTTCAAATATATTCAGTGTGAACACAGCCTAAGTCCGGCTTCACACCATGTTCACACCGGTGTGAACCGGACAGCCCCGGATCCGATTTTGGCCCCATAGTATTCCTATGGGTCCGTAGTGGGCCGGATGGCAGTGATTAATATTTAATCTGGTTCCCTGCTGTCAGGGAGGATCCGGCAGAATTCGTTTTTTTTTCACCGGACACAAAATCACAGCTTGCAGCGTTTTGTGTCCTGGGCAAAATCTGACAAAATCGGTCCTCCCAGATCGATGCGATCCGGCCCCTAACATGGGAGTCTATGGGTGCCGGATCGCACCGGATCCGACAGAAAATCGGATCAGTTTCCCGAGATGCTGAAGTTCAGCGACGGCTGGCGCTGAACTTCAGCACCTGGAGAGCTCCTGTCAGAAATTTCAGAACTGGACAGCGGCAGCAGCCGCACACTGCCTGTTCCGGCAGTAAACAGGACTGCTCCGGTTTTGTTCTATCCGGAGCTGTCAGGCTATGTCCGGTGCATCCAGCAACACACGGACACAGCCTGACAGCAAAAATCCATGGTGTGAAGACGGCCTTAGACTCAAAACACAATTCTATATATAATATGGGGAGAGAACCGTACGACATCATTTGCAGGAGGTTGCCCCTTTTTAAGGGAATCGACATGATATTTCAGAGGCTAAGGAAATACTAAACTAGTAAAGTTCTTGCTGAAGTAGTCATTAATAATACAAGAATAAAAGAAAAAGACAAAAAGTATTCTCCGTACCTCACAGCCATCCGCAATCATCCATTCAATGAGTTTCAGATTGCCTCCGTCTACTGCCCAGTGCATGGCGGTGCATCCACCTTTATCCCGGCTTTCCCAAGAGGCTCCTTCTTTTCTAAGATTCTCTACAATATCCAGGTGTCCAGCAAAACAAGCCAACATTAAACTGCAAAACAGAGCGGGAGCCCATTGGTTTCACAGAAGAAAGGTCCGTGCACAAAGACTATAGGCTGACTATGTAATATGTAATTCCAGCTTCTAAAAGGTTTATATAGCCAGAAAGAGGACAATGCAGCCACGTAAAGTGAATGTCCATAAATGAGCAGCTTTTTGTTTGAGATGGACCAACATTTTGTGTTGATTAATGTCTTCATTCATCTTTTATGGTGATTAGTGCTTTGAATCCCCTGAATAGAGCAAAGATATCGTAAATTATAAGATCTTCACTTCTTGCGGACACCACTATGGGGAGCTTTAAAGCTCATCACATATTGTTTGAGCATTAAACTTAAAGAGGACCTGTCTGCAGGACAAAAATGGCCAATTTTTGCTCTTGTTTTATTTCCATTCCTCCCCGAGTAATCCTTTTTTTTTTGTAAAGCCGCCATACAGTTCCAGAGATCTGGGCTTTTTTGTTTAGTACTACTTTTATGGTCTTTGTCAAGGGGGAGGTGCTCACAGGGTAATAAGGCAGAGCACCTAACAACACCGCCTTAGAGGATCTGGTGAGTCCACACCCCAGAAGATATGGTGAGACACGCCCTAGAGGATCTGGTGAGACATGTCCCTTTGGTAAATTCTGAAGAAAAAAAAAAACCTAAATATAAAGAGCAATATCTCTGGAATCATATGTCACATAAAAAAAAACTCAGGGGGGAGGGTGGCAAGAATGAAACTAGAGCAAAGATTGGCAACTTTTGTCTTGGTGACGGATCCTCTTTAATGCATGTCAACAACCAACACTGACTTAGAAAGATGTTGCATCGGTTGATGTGAAAACTTACTATCCCCCAGAAAAGTGCCTTAGGCTGGGGTCACACTTGGAGGGTGACCCACGTTTCACAGATCCGGTAAACGCATAGCAAGGCCTGCTGTAGCGCATAGCATTAACGTCGATCGCTGCCCAGCAATGTTGCTCCATAGTAACCCGTAGTTTATCTTGGATGCAGCCACACACAGAGCCCCAGGAAGTGCACTTTACAACAGCGCACAAGAAACACTGCAGAAAACGTTTTCCTGTGCTCTTAGCTAAACCGCACTTCCTGGGGCTCTGTGTGTGGCCTCATCCAAGGTAAACTACGGGTTACTATGGAGCAGCGTTGCTGGGCAGCGATCAACGTTAACGCTATACGCTACAGCAGGCCTTGTTATGAGTTTACCGGATCCGTGAAACGTGGGTCACCCTCCAAGTGTCACCCTAACCTTACTCTGGTCCAATCTGTTGGCCAAACTCACCCATTTAAGTGAAGGTACCAATGAAAAAGATGGACAGCATGTGCATGACATTGCCTATGTCACACATATATAGATTAGTACTGAGAAGTGTAGCTGTGAATCCAACTCTGGTGTTAGATATACCATTAGTAGAAAGCAGCAGCACCGTCTGAGTGTGCCTCTCTCTCTTCTTCCTCCCCGCTCCGCACATCAATAAGCAGCTGTACTCTGACATCTGACATCTCAGTGCAGTGATAGTCTGCCTTGTTTTGACCTTGATAATTTTTAGACATTTTTCAGAGTGAATGATAAGTTCGGAAGGTGCCATTGGGGGGAAAGAGAAGTGGGGGAAAGAAGTGGAGATTGAATAAGTTTGAATTATTGATTTATGCAAACAATGCTGCAACAACATTGACTGTTTAAACTATATTAGTAATTTGTAATAAAATATATATAATCAAATCAATAAATTTTATTTTTCTCGACAACCCCTTCGCCATTAAAGCAGCATTCAGAAAGCTGGTAAGTCATAAGCTTTCCTCCAAATTTAAACACGTTTTCTGGTTTCAGGGAGATGTCAGGCCCACAAGGGTCTGGGGTACTCAGATCTCGGGCGGTCGGGTGCAGGGATGTCACAGGTGGTCGGTGCCCAAGCCTGTGCCCTTGGGGGACAAAAAAAGAGGAATTTTGTTGGGGAATAAAGTTAATAAAAGTTTTTCGTGATGCCACCTGTAGATCCAGTGATGGCACAGGCACTGCTGGGGCCTCCGGGGTGATGGGCGGCAGCAAGGTGTTGTAGCTCCCTACAGGTGGAGCAGGGTCTCCGGGGCTGTGTAGTGTGAAGATAAGAATAGGGCAGCACAGTCTCTGCTGTGAGACTGAAATGTCACAGTTCACCAGGAAGGAAACACAGACACTTGCTTGCTCTGCATGTGTCTTTACTACGGTAATCTGCAGTTTACAGGGTATGCGGTTGTTACAGCCAGGGTAGTGGACCGGGTGGTCCTGGCAGTAGGCAATGTCTATCCGGAGCTCCAGCTATGTCCCTTCTCTTCTCTTCCACTGTTCTACCTCTGCGCACTCTGTCTTCCCCACGGTGCCCTGCATGAATCCCGCTTACTACCAGACCTGTTGGGTGATATGAGGAACCCTTCTCTCTCTAAGGGGCTCAACCCGGTTTGGTGTTTCTGGTGGGGACCGTACGTATGTCGGGTGGATCGTGCTCCTATGAAGTTGTCGATCATACCAGTGTTTGCGGCTCAGGGATGGACCTCTGCACCGCTTCGGAGCCGGTACCCGCTTTGGACTGGGCCAGGGTGTTTAGTTACCCTAAGTCTGCCCTCTCTGTCTGGGTCACCAGGTTGAGGTGCCCTCCCCGTTACTTCTTCTTCTCCTCCTTTCTCTGTTCTGCTCTCTGCTGTTCTCAGGTTCTGCTTTCTGTTTCTCCTCTGCTTCCCGCTCTTTTCCCACTTACTATATACCCTAGCTCTCCTCCCACTGGGACCGGTTACCCTTGTAACGGGCTGTCCAATTGGCCCCCTGTCTCTAGGTGTGTGTGTAGTGGGGAGCTTCAGACTTCCATGACAATCGAGGGAGGATTTTCCGGTCGTTAATAGACCACACTCCTTCTGTAATACCCCGCCATTATTTAAATAACGACACAACACTGCTAGTGACTTGGTTAAATAATTTTGGCCACAGCAGCCTTTATTGCCTATTGTTTACAGACTAAGAAGAACCAACGGGTACACCGTCCAACGGGCGTCCCAGCTTAAACAATAGGCACACCACATATCACACATGGATAAGTCCAGTCCAGAAGCCTCCTAAACGTATTTGCCCCTGGCCGCAACACACCGACCCCAGGGGGGAGGTATTGATTACCGAGAACCAATACCCCAACCTTGCAGAACCCTGTGCCTGCAAGGTACTTGTAACCGGAGCCACCTTCCAAGTGGCTCACCTCCCAATTACTAGTGAAGATTCACTGCCTCTGGACCAGACCTACCCCTGCCACAGAACAGGCCAAGTGACCCCTTACTTGGCCTGGACCCGCCACACAACAAGCGCTTGCTCCACGCCTTCTCGCAACCCAACAGCCATATGTCCATACTTATATCCTTCAAAATGCGCCTGATCTGTTTACAGATATTCCCGAGATTACGTCTCCAACTTCCCTCTGGCGCACCGCAATCTCACCATTATGAGCCACAAACGCTGCCACCACCTTATACCTTCACTCTTACCTTGTACAATTTTTCCACTGACCTCACAAACTTCCCTCTCCCACGTGCAACAACATCCGACCATACCACCATCAAGCCTGGGTGAGAACACCAGAACGTAATAAATCGCATCCAATGTTACTGATCAATCGCAGGACACTCTCACTCCCAACTCCTTCCCCCCAACATGCAAGACCAACACATCCAGAGAACTATTCACAGTGCAACATTACTCAAAATTCGGGCACTACCCTTCCACAGCTCAATACCCGAAGTCCCAACAAATCCACCCTTGCCATTGATCGGTCTGATCCCGTCTGGCGACCATCTGGACGAACATTTACTCGATGAGCCCCCAACATGCACACGAGTGTTCCAGGATGCATATTGAGCAGAGGCCTGGATAAATAAAATTATAAACGACAACCAAAACAGTTCCATAACTATCCGGCAATTTCAGAACAACACCTGAACCGTCAATAAAAACGTCCCCTCCAGACAGTGCCGGGCACAAACCCCACCAACCACACTATCTGGGAAGCAATTGAAGCCGAACGTACAAATGAAATCGGAACGATTCCCACCTACTGATCCTTCTCATTACACACCTCCTAACCCCCAACGAGGAGCCTCCGTGGCTGCCTTAATAAAAAAAAGGGGTGCGTGACATAATCATCCGCCCGCAATCAAATCCTCTCCCCACACTTATTCAAAAGATCTCCTAAATTGAAGTCTAGCCAAAATGAACTGTCGTTATGTCTCAAACATGGACCCGGGTAACCACCGCTAAATGACAACAATGTTGTAACACTGTCACTGGCGACAATCAACACCACCGTCAACATTCCACCCTCTCGTCCAAATTAACCACATCACTTAAGGCCAAACCACCCGCCCTCGTCCTGGACGGGCTCACCAATTCCCCAATTGTAAAGGCCCCCAAAAACAAGCCTAACACAACTGCTGCCGAAATGAGATCCCCCTCATATGCCGACCTACAAACCACCTTCAAAAACAATCCTCAATCCTTCCCAACAAATCCACCTAAACTGGTCATTGACCAACTCTCACACAAACCCCCACTTCGAAATTCCTTCAACTCCCGGCGCACCCTAAAATGCTTTGACTCATCATGTACCCACAGCACCAGAACCAGAATGTGAGTGTCGTAACCTTCTGCGACACCGCCAATACAGGCCTTCCGTCTACAAAATCGTTACCTATCAACATCAACCAATCCTGTACATTGCCATACCACCACCCTCACACAGCATACCGGCAAAATCTTCCCACTCCCGCCACACTTTTCCATATTTGCACCAAGTTACCTCAATCACCAATCTGCCGAACAACTGCCCCATGATTACGTTACCAAACTTCGTAATACTTCTGGACACTGCAAACCTGCCTCGTCCGCCCAAAGCACTAGCTCTCGAAACCTGCAAACAACTGAAACCGGGAAAAAAAAAACGCATGTCACAGAATTGTAACCCGGAACCTGTTCAGCTACCACCGAAGTATTCCAATGTAAACACCACACGACCCAATGTCGAAGACAGGTCACCACCGGCGGCGTTGTAGATGACAAAGAATCAATCGCAGAAATGGCCGTAACAGTTATACAATGAAAACAAACCTTACTAACAGCAAATTCCTGCCCTCACCATTCCACAGTTACCACAATAAGAAGATACCCTGCAGTACCTGCTTCAGCACCAGGCCTGTGCTCCCACCACAACTCCAGCCACTCATCCGCACCAATGCCCCTTATAAAAGGCACCAACTCCAACCGAACCTGCCGCGTCTGTGTACAACTGTAACACACTATTAGATACCACCTTAGGAAGCCATGACATGAGCACCTTGAACTCCTGCAGAAGCATATCCCAAACACTCAAGTTTTCCTTAACTTCTCTCGTAATGCGCACAAATGCATTGGGCATGTCATTTCCGCCATAGCCAACGCCAGCCCTCTAGGAAAAAATCCCCAACCCGTTGGCATAATCCCGCCAGCAAAATCAAGCTAGCCCAACAACAATTGAACCTCCTAGAGCCGAACCTTCATGGCCCCGTAAGCCTCCGCCACCGATTGCCTCAAATCCATAGCATCCATACCTGACACATCACTCCAACCCATTCCACAAACAAACTAAAAGTTCCAAAATAAGGCAAGAAATTCAACACCCCATCGGTAGACACCGATTGATATAAAAGTTGCTTCTCTCATCTGCAACCCAATAAATACTTGCTCTCCGGGTGCATTGGCAACAAGCGAAATGCCGATTCCACCTCCGCTGTGCCATTAACGCCACCCGGGGCCGCTTACCCCACCATCTCCACCGCCCTGTCAAATGACACATAACAGACCGCCGTCAACTCCGGCGCAATACCAACGTTGACTGATGCCCCTCACCGGATACAACAACTAATAAATCAACCGAGACTTGTACGGCTCCTTCTTCGGAACCGCCCACAATAGAACACTCTCAAATTCGCACAGGGGGACACCCAAGGTACGTGCCATCCCCCCAACTCGACCTCCTTCCTCAACTCAGACACCACAACCATCGGATGAGCCGTAGGCAAATTTACCTGGCCGAACAAACTACCCACCATGTCAGCCGGAATATGAAAATCACACAAAACCAGAACCGAATAACTTGGCGGCCTCAACATCAGGGTACCTACTTATGAATGGCACCATCAACTCGACCGTAAACCTGAGTCCTCCCTATTTCGCAGCAACTCTGCCTTTCCTTTTGCCTTTTTGTAACACATCGGGCAAAACTATGGCTGCCTCCACAGCCTGAACATTCATATTTGAATCTATATAATGCCACAAACTTACACAGCCCGTTGTTTAACTGCCAATATCAACCCTTGCAAAAATGGGCGAGACACCTGCCACCGATACTGCCGCCCCAGCCCCCCCACGAAAGGGATGAGCAAGAGCAGTCATTAAACACAACCCCAAGGAAATAACCTAATGGTCCCACTGCATGCTTGGATGCAAAGCTTCACGCTGTTAAAATTGCTCATCCTAGTGCAACCAAGACAAGCCCCCCCATACACCCTGTAAGCCTTCCCAACAGCATCCATATACCCAAACTTACGGAACCATGCTCTGACTCCTTTCCCCCACAACGCTCACCAAAATAGCTAAGGGCCACCCTACACACACCAAACCGAACAACCCACCTACCCCAGCGAAACCGTGGACACACTGCCCCCCCCGTGGCTGTGTACAAACGGAACCCTGTGTCCACGACTCCCCGCAACCAGCAAGCTGCCCCGAAGCCGGACAGACAAGCCGGCGCGTGCAAAGCGGCCACAACGCTTGCAACCAATTAGCCAACGTTCCCAGTATAAGATGATAACGCCGCTTCTCCTCCACCTTCTTAGCGTCACTAGGCTTAACCTTAAACTTCTCGAGGGGAGCAACGGAAACATTTTGTAAACATACTCCCCTTTCCATATCTTATCCTTCACATCCTCTTTTAGGTGCTCCCCAACTGGCTCTCAAAACATACATATACCTCACTCGCGGCCCAATCCAATCTCACCCCCTTTTCCTCCTTTTCTTTATCCACCCCAGTCGCATCGACTGCCGTGTCCGGCATCATCACTGCTCGACCCGCACTACCAACCTCTTGTTACACCGCAGCCTCAAACGCACTAGCCATACCCACGACCATTGCCATACCCACCCCTGCTACAGCTGTAGACTCCGGAAGGCTACCCACTCCCCTGCCTGTCTCTAAGCTGTGCAGCAAACCTACTAACTGACCCCCAGACCGTCGGCATCGACACCCCCCTTTACAGCCCCACCTAACCTGACATATATGCATTGTTAATGTAAGTGGTCTCACCAGGCTGCCTCGAGGCAGCCGCAACGGAGTCATCTGCCGTCCATCCCAGTGATGATGATCCGATCCCCGAACGCCCTCATGGCCTCTTCTGACCGGAGCCCACCGACGGGACCCCAGCTCCAAGCCCACCCTGCCGACTGCAGAAGGGCCGTTCCAAAGCCGGGCAATGCTGGGAGCCCCCACCGCACTGGTAGGGTCCGTAATGGCCACCATGGGCCCTGCATCTGAGGATGCTACACGCCGGGTGCGACCCCCCACTAGACCTGGGGGCCACCGCTGCTGTTGCTGACCAGATCCCCCGGCCCCTATGCTCCGGGGACTCAGCATGGCGCTGTACCTTCCTGGTCACCGGATGTGACCACCGATTGCACCCGGCTGTGGAATGTGCTGCAGTGTGTCCCTCTAGGCGTGGTAGGCCCCCTCCCTTCGGGAAGGCCGCTCCGGCCCCGCTGACTGCGGCGGTATATGGCCCGTGTTCGTCGGCTGCTCAGCACTCTCCCATCATCGTGCCTGCCCGGGAGACGCCGCTACACTCTGGATCCCGGACCGGAAGTAGGCCGCAGCCTGGCCCGCCCACCTCCAGCGTATCACGGTCTGTCGCGGATTCCTCCCCACCGGCCCGCGTGGGCCCCCCGGCTGGATGGGCACCCACACTGCCGAGGAGGGTCCCCACCGGGGCTCCGAAAATGAGCCCACCTCCCCCCTCGCCTCCGGGAATGATCGCTCAAGTGGCCTGGATCGGCGGCCACGTGCTGCGGGGGGTGGAGGGGGCAGGTGCCGATGGGTACGCACAGGCAGCCAAATGGAGGGCTGCACTGCCTGTGCCCCATGCACCGCTGCAGTAGCCTGGATCAGAGCCCACCTGGAACCCAGATCCGTTAATGCTGGTAAGTTCTCTGCTTACACAGCGTCACTAAACTGTCCTAGCTTGCCCGGAAATGGAGTGAGGGGTTACTTCCCCCTCTCCACTATAAGCCACCTTTAGCTCCCCCTCTTCCTCCCTAACCAAACCCCTCAACCAATAGGCACCCTCTGCCTCACACACATTTTCTTAACCTCTACCTTCCCCCTATTAACTCCCTCCCTCCCCGAATGTCATGCTGCCAGTCCACCTTAGGGGTTCCCTGGCCTTTCTTTACCTCCCTACCATGACAAGAATACTGCACCTTCTGTTTGGGGTGCAGTACCCTTTTGTAGCGCGCTGACTAGCGGGGCGCTAAACTAAAGCCTCTCTCTGGGCCGCAGTGTGCATTTAAAAAAATGAACGTGTGAACGTAGCCTTAATGTTAGTCTCAGGCTTTTTTTACTTAGTATTTTGGTGCTTTTTTTGCTCTGTTCTTCTTTGGATCACATTAATGTAGTGGTCACAGAGTTAAAAAAAAGAAGAAAAAAAAAGATCTTTCTGCCAGAAATATGAAGGGTTTTATTAAGGCAAAAAACAAGCATGAGCATTAGTTTCCTGGTGGCTGGTGAATAAAATAACAGGTTTGCATTGACTTTGACAAGCATGAAGAGGAGAGAGAGCCGAGCGTTCCTTTTTTTTGGCCACCTTTTCTGTCACTTGTTTATAAAACACCTGATGGGGAATAATCAGTGGAGACGCGGCCGGTCGTTAATGGGAGCTAAACACAGCGCTGGCGGGGCTCGGCTCGGTGCACCGTGTTCTGGCCCAGCGCTCCCTCTGCAGATTTATTCAGACAGGTGAACAGCAGCACATGGACATTATATAACGGGCTCCTCCGAGCTTCGGATATGACATTACACTGAATATGCCAATAAGAACAAAAACAACATTGTCATAGATAATATGCATTAGATAAAGAGCAGGAAAACTGCACATTTTTGACCCCTTGTCCTACCCTCAGCCGATCTCTATCATGCCCATATTCCCTGTATGTATACTGTGTGATCCTCCAAGGCAGAGATCTCGCCCATTGCTCATACATCTTGCTGCTTTATAGAAACAATGTGAGAAGCTGCAGCTGCATCCCCTTCTTCTCCCCAAAAAAAAGAGTATTTTAGGGTGACTGAGGCACTTCTTAAATATTTGTAGAAAGGGAAAGAGGAAATACAGGTGCTAAGAGGTAAAACTATATATATAATATTATAAAGATTCATATCATATGTATGCATGGAGTTGGAATACCAGTATGTGAGGTGCAAGTCTCATGATGGTGTGGCGCCCCTGCGGTCTGGTCGCCACAGAGGTACTGCACCTAATCTATAGGTATGGTATCTCACTCGAAGTTAAGATTGAGACACAATGACGAGACCCACACACCTTGCCTCCAACACCCATTCAAATGAGATTGCATAGCATAGTGGGACCAGTGGGTAGGTAGCCACAGAGCCACATTGGCTTGGGGGGAGGAGCAAGTGAAGGGAGTGGGATCAGAACACAGAGAGAGCAGAGCAATCAGCAGGAGACAGGAAACAAGGAGGAACACCAAGAGAGATGGAGTTCTAGTGGAGGCTAGCGCCAGGGGAAGGAGTGGGACCAGTGGTTAGATTGCCACGGAACCCTGGCCAGAGGGACCCAGAACCTCCAACCGCCTTTGAGGTTGTTGTTAGTGTGGCGCCCCGCAACGAGTGCGTCACAGGAGGGTATTGCAGCCAAGACAGCAGCAACAATATTCTCTGACTAAGCAATGACACAGTTAACTCAGAGATCCATACCCTACATGCATCATTAGTATAGAGGGCCAATCAGGTCCTGGTGGGCAGAGTGTAGTGGTAGAGTGTGAGGAGAAGGTGTAACAACAACGTAGGAGAAGGAGCTAAACCAACGAGCTCTGCAACCTAGGAGAGGGGGCCTGCACAGGTCCGTGCAGCCCCCTGGCCATCACCCCGGTTGAGCGCCATTATTCCCGGTGCCTTGACAACCAATCATCCGAGCATCTACATGCGGGTCCAAAAACATCCCGTGCCCATCTACAGCCGGTTTGCTGGTACCGAAGCTGGGAGTCGTTTATCACTTCTATGCGAACCAGAGGAGTGGAGGGACCGCTTTACAGGAGCACCCCACCACCGCCACACACAGTCGTCTAGCCAGCGGTGTACCCACCAAAAGGGCCCATGGCTCCCCAAAACACCCAGAACGTATACCCTGGGTAGGGCATTGAAGCAGCCTCCTTGTACCCGATCTGGCATTCCTGGGCGACAAAGGCAACACAAGTTTAGTTAGAATGGAGGAACACCGCGGATCTCTGAGAAACACTGGTCATTGCTGAGTCCACCCGGTCCACTACCCGTCACTGTATGCCATGTACTGCCTGCTGGTTACAGTAAAGAACCCGTTACAGAGACTTCCAGTGTCCATGCTTTCTTATGAACTGTATCTTTCCGCATATTAAGGTAACTGCAGCTGCCTCAGAACATCTTGTGCAGCTCCTGCCTCCGGGGATCATCGCTTAGCCTGTGGGGAGCGTTCCATCTTGCTGCATTCCATCCCCCGGAGGCCCCGCAGCGCTGGTACAGTTACCGGAACACTCATAGGTGGCGTCACGAAACAAATTAACCCCTAATCTGTTCTCCCAAAGACGTCTTTATTGAATATGGACCACCGGGCCCCACTACCGGCAGGCCCGGTCCATCCGTGACAAGAAGGAGGAAGAAAAACGTCTGTCCCTCGGAGTCCCGGCCATGGTTAGTCAATCGGAGAACTGGTTGCAAGAGGGGTCCGGACCCAAGCTGGCAACAACACTGTAAGGTTAAACCAGGAAACCGAAGGCCACTGAACTTTAGCTGCAGTGGCCATCATAGTGGACAATCCGCAGGACGGTGGCTAGACCTAGGGCCAGAGGATGTGTCAACCATCACTCAACAGGGCTCACAGCCACCAGCTTGAGAAGCTGTAGCACGAAGGCGCAGGGCAGGAGTGGCGAGGAAACCAGTGCGGAAAAAAGGCAACCTGGAAAGGCATACAGTAGAGGTTTCGACAGAGTGTTTCCCGGATGGCCTGAGAGTTGGCTGGACTGTTAACCCAGAGGATACAGTACCCGGCTGGGTTGCTTTTCCACAAGCTTCAGTAAAAAGGTAACGGAAGTGCATCAACTGTGCCTGCCTGCTCTTTCTGCACCTTCTGGCTGCACCCCTCTTCACACCAACACCCATCCCTATAGACTTTCAAACCAACCCTGGGGTTCCGCTCCACTTGTGGGGAGCGTTTCCATCTCTGCTGCTGTACCTTCTGCCTCAGAGGTCCAAAATAGCAGCGCTGGTCATCCCTGACCAGGTACCACAGATGGCATCATGACACTCTCCCTTGTAAATACCCTCTTTCTATGCTCGGCTAGGACCATAGAGCTGGGCCACCACCACCGTGACCTCCCCCAAAGACTGCCGTCCCGGTTACCGGGTATCCAAGGCCTTTACGGCCGATGCACAGGTGCTAGAAGGGTGTTGTGGGTGGGCTCAGAGGGGAACAACAGTGAACCACATGAGGCCATTGCTAGAATTCATAGGAAATGTCTTTTTGAGTGTGGGACCAAGACAAAGGCACCAAAAATGTTATTATGTTTTCTAAATGTTAGGCAGGGTGCATAATCTGTATGTGAACTGCAATGCCTGGACTGACCAGGGATCTCCCGACCCAAACTTAGGCTGGTTTTTTACCCTCCTGTGCTTCTCTGCTTTTTTTGGACTTTGTCATTTTTTTCCCAAAAAATGTTAGAAAAAATTGATCAGTTTTTTCAGATCAGATTTTATGCCATTAAAAACCAGATCAGTTTTCCCATACGGCCCCATGTTAAAACACCTGATCAGTTTTTTTACTCCAGTTAAAAAACTGACACCATTGCAGTCACACTTGAGTGCAGGATCAGTTTTTGGCATCAGGTTTTGGACATAGAAAAAAAAGTGCATAAAATGATGCAAAAACCTGATCCAAGGCTCAAGTGTGACCCTGGCCTTAGGCTAGGGTCAGACTTGTGTTATGCATTTGCTAAATACATGCGTTATTTTCATGTGCAAATGTGTAAAAAAGCATGTGCTAATGCATCCATAGGCTCCAATGCAAAAAATGCATTGCAAAAGTGCAATGTGTTTGACGCTATGCATTTTTGGTAGTGCACCCAAAAACACGGTCTGCAGCGTTTTTGGGCCTGTTATTGAAAACGCATGCGTTTTTTTAACATGGGAGTCTATGGGAAACAAATGCGTAAATGCATGGTACATATATGTACCATACGTTAACGCATGCGTTAAAATTAACACACATCTCATGGGAATGGCAAGGGGAAAAAAGCATCCTTTAATTCCTCAAACGGATGCAACCTCCCAAATGTGACCCTACCCTTACAGCTTTATATATGTCTATGAGGCTGTAAGTTCAGGTTGAGAGTCAGTCGGCGCATTGTATATTTAGTATGAACCCAGCCTTACAGCTTTTATTACCAAGTATTGGAAATGGCAACCAAAATATGTCCATTTCCAAAGCATCTACTAAAACATATCGTGGTGCAATCTATGCCTGAGGGAAGTGACGTACACAGCTGTTCACATGAGCTAAAAGAGAACTTAATTGCACCATGGCCGCCATCTTCTATTTCTTCATGGCCCAGTCCTGATGCTCACATGCCCACTGTAGGAGCTTCAGCAGAAGACGCTTAGTCTGTTCCTTTACAGCTGTCTTCTATACTGCCATAAAGTGCCCACTGTATGTACATACCTGGTCCGAAAAGTAATGAAGCTTTTTTTAACGATGTTTGAAAAATAAAAAGATTTTAAAACAAAATGCCAAAATAAGGGTTCCTCCGCTGGACTTTGTTTGTTTGATTCCAGGTGATTGCAGAAGGGTGTGCCTCCCTCATCTCCGTGCGGATCCCTGGCAAGTGATTGGACCAAGGGGAAACTACAATCTGGGTAAGCTGGCTGCCATTGACTTTTTGCATGTATGTTCAGCAGAAGACAGATGCTTTTGTGGCGCCCCGCAACGAGTGCGTCACAAGGGAGTATTGCAGCCGCAATATTCTCTGACAAAGCACTGAAATAGTTAACTCTGAGATCCAACCCAACATGCAACACCTAGAACAGGGGACCAATCATAGGTCCTAGGGGTGGAGTGTTAGGGTAGTGTAGTAGAACACACAATAATCTAGACAGTGAGAACAGTCCAAGACAGTGGAGAACAGAATCTAGAACACAGAGCTTGGAGAGGAGCGGGGGCTCCGCACTCCGTGCGGGCCCCTGGGCCGTCACCGGTCGGGTGTCAGCACCTGAGGCCTTAACCACCGGGATTGGGCTTATCTACACGGGTTCCCAAAAGACTCCCGTGCCCACAACTTACAGCCGGTTCACTGGTACCGAAGCTGGCAGCAGTTCACCTCTGTCACGCGAACCAGCCCCGTGGAGGAGCAGCTTTATAGGAGCACCCCACCACCAGCCAGTTTCCAGTCGTCTAACCAGCGGTGTACCCACTGAGGGACCCAAGGCTTCCCAAAGCATCCAGAACGTACATCATGGATAGGGCATTGAAGCAGCCTCCCCGTACCCGACCTGGTATTCCTGGGCGACGCTGGCAAGAGAAACTAAGTAGGTAGAATGGAGGAACACTGCGGATCTCTGAGGAACACTATCACTGCTGAGTCCACCCGGTCTACTACTCAACCACTGTAAGCCATGTACTGCCTGCTGGTTACAGTAAAGACCCGTTGCAGAGACTATCTGTGTCCGTGCTTCCTTATTACCTATCCGTCCGCACACTAAGGTAACCGCAGCTGCCGCACAACATCTTGAGCAGCTCCAGCCCCCGGGGATCACCGCTCAGCCTGTGGGGAGCGTAACATCTTGCTGCTGTCCATCCCCCGGGGGTCCCGCAGCGTCGGTAGCCCTTACCGAACTACTCATAGGTGGCGTCACGAATAAAACAAATTAAACCCTTTTAATCTGTTCCCGCAAGACGTCTTCAATTTTGATCTGCACTACACCGGGCCCCACTACCGGCAGGCGCGGTCCACCCGTGACAAGGAAGGAGAAGAATCGCCTGTATCAACCGGAGTCAGCTGGCCACGGTGAGTCACTTTCACAACCAGGGCAGTGGAGTCAGCGTTAGGGTACGGAAACACTGGCGTGAAACTCGGACGATTGTAATGCGAGTAAAAATCGTATTGCAGTCAGACCAATGTTATTTAATGTCCGATAGCACATTTGCGAATGTCGGTCGTTTTTTTTCTCATCCACTTCGCGGACAAGTCAGTCGCAAAATGCTGCGACAGTATGCCAATGCAAGTCTATGGGTCCGACAAAAATCACAGACCGCAGTCGGACCGCACTCGGACCATCAGACTCGGATCCGATTTTTTCATTGATACATTATCATTCTGTAGCTCAGACAACTGAAAAAATGTTCCTGTAATTGATTATACAGTAATAGCTGCTGAGAAAAACAACGGATTGCACTTGGACAGCACTCGGATAGGATATGAGAAAAATGTCGGACAATCGCATCGCAGTTGGATGCAAAACGGACGAAAACTCTCAGATAACACTCGTGCGACTCTCGGATACGTCAATCGGACCATTTTTCCACACGCCAGTGTGTTTCCAGCCGGAGTCAGATTCTGCGAAATTGTGGAGTCAGAGTCAGAGGTTCGGCTTACCGGTTGGACACCAGGTCTGAGGAGTCGGAGTTGTGGAGTCGGAGTTGGAGTCGGATTCAGTGAAATTGAGGAGTCTGAGTCATAGCTGGAATCGGAGGTTTGGCTTACCAACTCCACAGCCCTGCTGACAACAGGTAGCCCCTTATGTGGCAAGCCTTTGTGAATGGCCACCTTTTTATCATTACTTCTATCGACAATTTGTCCTACAGAAGCTCTTCTGTGGGATAAGACTAAACACGTTCATTCCTTGGGCACATCAATGAGCCTTGAGCAGCCATTGCTCAGTCACAAGGTCAGTGGATGTCCTTCTTTGCACCAGTTTAATAGGTATTAAATAGTGATGAGCACACTTTAATGATTGAGTGCTCTATACTCGAAATGAGTAGTCGGATGCTTTGATGGGAGTGACTCGTGTACCGAGTGTAATGGAAGATCTTCTGGAAAACGGCTCGAGTTTCCTATGGACTTCCATTATACTTGGTACACTAGTTGAGCCTGTTTGCGAGTCCAACCTGCTCGTCTTGAGTACTGAGCACTCGAGCATGGTACTGCTCACTAATAACTAGTTCAAAATCTGCCATTCAATGATGTTGACCCAGTCATCTAGACATTACAATTTGGACTTCCTCTTGACCATTTTTCCTGCTTCCAACAAATCAAGTTCAACAATTGACTATTCTTAATATTTCCCTCTATTAACAGGCTCCATTGTGACAAAATACTTATTAAGCGTAGAGAAGCGTCCAGCTCTTCTAAAATATTATTTTTTCATGATTGCTTAAAAAGACAAAATTACATCCAGAAAAAACACATAGAAGTTAAAAGCAATGCGTTTTGGCTGCCTGTAAGCTGTCTTTATCAGAGTCTGAGAAACGCTGATTACAGCAGGGCTGTGGAGTCGGTAAGCTACACCTCTGACTCCAACTCCAACTCCAATTCCACCAAAATGGACATCAACTCAGATTCCAAATCCACAGCAATTGAGTGCAGTCAGTAAGCCAAACCTCTGACTTCGACTTCTCAATTTCACTAATTCAGACTCCAACCCCGACTCTGACTCCATAACAATGAATTGGAATCAGTAAGCCAATCCTCCGACTCCTACTTCTCGATTTCTCTGAATCCAACTTCGACTCCAACTCCACCAAAATGGACACCAACTCCGACTCCCCAGCCCTGGCTTGCATGCAGCTAAAACACATTGCTTTTAATGTCTATGTGTTGGAAATATCTCTTTTTCATGGATCATGGAATAAAATAAAAAAACTCTTTAGAAGGGCTGGAAGTTCCTCTACTTTTCTGATAGCCTAGGTCGAGTCACACAGTTTGCCTTCCTTGCCCTCTGCACACCGATGGCCGGAGGCTATGGGTGAGCCGCTATCCAATTTTGATATTCAAGATAACTAATGTCCTCCCTCCACCCGTTGGTGGTTGTGATCGGTGTACATAACCAATGCTCACATTTTGGTAGGACCTCTTTATACTCTCGTCTCCTCTACGGACGTCAGTGGTCACATTATGGTAAAACTCTCTTTTTTCATTTTTTTTGCCCTCCATTAAGTACAGAAATACTTTGTGGGTATAATAATATTCCCCGGCAAACACCACAAGTAATTAAATCTGCTGTTTACTGTAAGAGTGTGTGTAATGATCTATTTAGGGAAATGCGCTGAATTATTGTACGATACATAGGTTATTTAAAGAAGACATATTCGGCTTCCTGCAAGCAAATTACGCTGATTGTTACGACTCTCACATTCCATCTGCTGCAAAAATCTACAATTATGTCGCTGTATAATTATTTTCTCAGAAGAGTCTGGAGCTTCACCGGAAGAATCCTCAGAGTTTTATCTTTTCTTCTCATTTACCTTTATTGTATTTCTTTTTTCTATTTTGCCTCAATAAAACCATTAGTTCATTTTTATGGAGTTTGGGAGAGAAAATTAAATCACTGACGATGAACCGGTAGAGAACCTGTCACTTGCCAGAAAAATGGCATTTTTTTTTTTTACTAGGTGCAAATGCGGCCGCTCTCCTCAATCAGGAATGGTTTTGTGGGGTTCTTTTATTCCGTTCCTTCATATATGAATGGGAGATAAATGGCAGCGGCCCCTGAGCAATATACGGGGCTGCTGTGCACGTTGCCGACATCTGCCCGCTGTCCCGGATAACCCCTTTGATGTTAACACCATATGCGGTAACATCACATTTACAGGCGGGTTAGATGTCTATAAAGAAATGGATCAATGACCATTAATGCAACTTTTTCCTTTTTCTATCTATACGGTGATATTTTCGGACGTACCTGTTCTTTCCACTCCCGTTTTCCTGGGTGATATCAGCGCCGTGATCAATGAGTGACTGCACAATCCTACACACAATGCAGAAGAGAACAAAGCAAATAAACAGGACAACATATCATAGCAGTATTCTATCTATTCTGCCTCATCCATTATGCATGGTGGAGCGGGCACTCGGCTCTCTATGGTCCAGCTCCAATAGCCAGGATCCAATCCTGTACATCGACCCACAATTAATAGCAAATTCACTAAATGGGTGGGTGGTACGAGGATACGGATGGGTGTCAATGCAAAGATGCAGGTGGGTTGTCAGTGCGCTGATGCGAATGGGTGTCAATGCAAAGATGCAGGTGTGGTGTCAGTGTGAGGATACATAGGATTCCTCAATGTAAGAACCAGATGGATTGTCAGTGTGAGGATGTAGATGGGTTGTCAGCGCAAGGATGTAGGTTGGTAGTCAGTGTGAGAATTCAGATGGGTTGTCAGTGCAAGGAAAAAGATGGGTTGCCAGTATGAGGATGCAGATTGGTTGTCAGTGTAAGGATACATATGGGTTGTCAGTGCCAGGATACAGATGGGTGTCAATGCAAAGATCCAGGTGGGTTGTCAGTGCCAGGATCAGATAGGTGACAATGCAAAGATTCAGGTGGGGTGTCAGAGTGAGGATGCAGATAGGTTGTCAGTGTGAGGATACAGATGGGTTGTCAGTGTGGGGACACAGATTGGTTGTCCGTGCGAGGATGCAGGTGGGTTGTCAGTGTGAGGATACAGATGGGTTGTCAGTGTGAGGATACGAAGGGTTGTCAGTGCAGGATACATATGGTTGTCAGTGCGAGGATGCAGATGGGTTGTCAGTGTGAGGATACGAAGGGTTGTCAGTGCGAGGATACATATGGTTGTCAGTGCGAGGATACAGATGGGTTGTCAGTGTGAGGATACAGATGGGTTGTCAGTGCGAGGATACAGATGGGTTGTCAGTGTGAAGATACAGATGGATTGTCAGTGTGAGGATACAGATGGGTTATCAGTGCGAGGATTCAGATGGGTTGTCAGTGTGAGGATACAGATGGGTTGTCAGTGTGAGGATACAGATGGGTTATCAGTGTGAGGATGCAGGTGGGTTGTCAGTGTGAGGATACAGATGGGTTGTCAGTGTGAGGATACAGATGGGTTGTCAGTGTGAGATACAGATGGATTGTGAGTGTGAAGATACAGATGGGTTGTCAGTGTGAAGATACAGATGGGTTGTCAGTGTGAAGATACAGATGGGTTGTCAGTGTGAGGATACAGATGGGTTGTCAGTGTGAGGATACAGATGGTTGTCAGTGTGAAGATACAGATGGTTATCAGTGCGAGGATTCAGATGGGTTGTCAGTGTGAGGATACAGATGGGTTGTCAGTGCGAGGATTCAGATGGGTTGTCAGTGTGAGGATACAGATGGGTTGTCAGTGTGAGGATACAGATGGGTTATCAGTGTGAGGATACAGATGGGTTATCAGTGCGAGGATTCAGATGGGTTGTCAGTGTGAGGATACAGATGGGTTGTCAGTGTGAGGATACAGATGGGTTGTCAGTGTGAGGATACAGATGGGTTGTCAGTGTGAGGATACAGATGGGTTATCAGTGTGAGGATACAGATGGGTTGTCAGTGTGAGGATACAGATGGATTGTCAGTGTGAGGATACAGATGGATTGTCAGTGTGAGGATACAGATGGGTTGTCAGTGTGAAGATACAGATGGGTTGTCAGTGTGAAGATACAGATGGATTGTCAGTGTGAAGATACAGATGGATTGTCAGTGTGAGGATACAGATGGGTTATCAGTGCGAGGATTCAGATGGGTTGTCAGTGTCATGATGCAGATGGGTTGTCAGTGTCATGATGCAGATGGGTTGTCAGTGCTAGGATACAGATGGGTTGTCAGTGCTAGGATACAGATGGATTGTCAGTGTGAGGATACAGATGGGTTGAGAGTGTGAAGATACAGATGGATTGTCAGTGTGAGGATACAGATGGATTGTCAGTGTGAGGATACAGATGGATTGTCAGTGTGAAGATACAGATGGGTTGTCAGTGTGAAGATACAGATGGGTTGTCAGTATCATGATGCAGATGGGTTGTCAGTGCGAGGATTCAGATGGATTGTCAGTGTGAGGATACAGATGGGTTGTCAGTGTGAAGATACAGATGGGTTGTCAGTGCGAGGATGCAGATGGTTTCAATGCTACACTAATGTAATCATTGAATATGGTAAATTGGAATTGCATCACTGCTATAGGAACAATGTTAAAAAATGAGATACTTAGCATATAAATTGGCCAATCAGTCAGAGCCCAACAGCCATCGACAAGGACATACTAGTATGTCGGAACCCCAACCTCCATGCCTCTCCCTACAAGTCCACAACCCCAAAGGCAAGACGGATCAAGCTTTGATCAAAATGCACCAGTTGATGGGCGGAGTGCTCAATCAAAAGAAAGGTTGTGGGCTTGTAGCCTGGAATGAGGTTGCGATGGAGGTTAAGATTCTGACATATGGTACGCCTTGTCGCTGGTCATTGGGCTCTCATGAATTGGCCATTTAATATGTTAAATACCTCATCTTTTAAAATTGTTCCTATAGCATTAATGCAATTGCAATTCCTATACCTAATAGTTACATAGTATAACATTTCAGAGAGCAGCTATAATTGTTTTGTTATAATGAAACCCAACATGCCTTTTTTAGGAAGTCCCTCCCTATATATATTAAATAGTCATGCATCCTCAGGACTAATGCAGATCTAATATACATTGTGATCTTATGTATTTTTATTATTTTTTATTGGGAGCCCCTAATAAAACATTGCAAGCCAGTGTTTTGGAAAAGACTCAAACACACTAGATAGTCTATCGGTCTCATCAAAATCAGTGGGTTCAGTTGATGTTTACCAAATGTGCATGGCCAGCTTAGCGAGAATTGGTCACCAGGTTTTTGCTACACCACCTGAGAGATGTAAGATATAGGGAAAGGAAGAGACCTGATCTAACGATATGTCCCTTACTGGGCTGCTTGCCATGGTTTTGATAGAATGCCAGTTCTATCTGCTGCAGACCTAGCAGTTCTCTGAATGCTGAGCACTGTATAACCCCGCCCACACCACTGATTGGCTGCTTTCTGTGTACACTGGTGTTTCTGCCAATCAGTGGTGGGGGCGGGATTATACAATGCTCTTGAACATAGAGGAATACATGCAGTTTACTAGCCCTCTAGTGATAAAACTTTATATCAAAACTAAAGCAAGCAGCCCAGTAAGTGACACATCATGGTCTCTGTCTGTAATAGTGCTGTTCTCAGATTAGATAGCATAAACCTGGTGACAGATTCATTTAATTACCCCTTTCACAGTGCACCTGCTGAGAAATGTACAGTATATGCAGAAGAGCCAAAAACTTTTTTATCAATGGCAATCAACAGCGCCGAGCTGTATATGTTCACCAGCTCAATGTAAATGTGAACCCGGCCTTCAATATCTATGTAGCTTCCCTGTCACTGGCTCTCCCCTGGGTCCTTCCAGCAATTACCCCCTGTCCATACCTTCATCTTAACGATCCCTTATCTCCCTCCTATATGTACAGGGATTTCACCTGGTTCTAATCAGTGCTGAAGTTTGGGACAAGAATATCCTCCTGCCACAATCTCTGACCTAGATATGAGAAGAAGAATTCACAATGAGGTGGAAAAAAAGGTGACAAATAACAACTCTCACCTGAAATATCCTTTTTGTGCAGCAATCATGAGAGGACTGAATCCTAGTTTATCCGGAATATCGGCCTTCACGTTCCTGGAACAGAAGCAAAAGAAAAGGTCAAGAAAGAGAAAAGAGGGTTTCAAAGGGTCTCTGTCGTAAGAAAGGTTTTTACATTCAGATTAGGTCTGGAGGACTCTATCATTTTAGAACTACGACCCTTAATATTTATAGCTGCTGTGAATGATTGTCAGAGATAGCCAGCCACTGTACTGCACTCTCCACCAGGACGGTCAGGGTCCCAGAGATCGGACCCCAGTAATCAGTTATCTCCTAATGTGACTAACAACATTTTTCTGGACAAAAAAAATCTATCATAGCCTATACTACCCCATCAATATAACTTATCCAATCTATTCTTAACTCTGCTGCCTGACTTATTCACCTCACTCCTCATTACTCCTCCACTTCACCCTTTTGCAAATTCCTCTGGGCGCCCCTCTGGCTAGGCACCACAGGGAGGTACTGCACTTTGACAACATATGTGGTATCTCTGTAAGTTGTCAGTTCAGGGTTTAACCTATGGAGTCTGTTGTTACACACACACACACACACCCAAGACTAGGCCACCTAGAATAGAGGGACTGATTATTTAGTAGGTCTAGAAGGGGGTGGGACCCTAGGTTAGTGTAGTAAGAGTTGAGTGATAGTTACCTCAGACAGTGCTGGGAAGGCAGTCAGGGAGGACGCGCCTGACAGCACTGCTGACAGGAGGGATTTCCATCTACAAGAGGGGGCTCAAAACAGAAGGGGACGGACCAGAACCGGTTGGAGCCGGCTGGTTCAGACCGGGGAATACCGGCAACACGGGAAGCCGAGGCGGTCGGTAGTTTATCTCCGGCCGGAAAACCGACAAGCTGCGGGCCCATAATTACCGGTAGCCGACAGTGCCACAAGGTACCTTGCCCCTCACCATCAAAAATAGATCCAAAATCACAGGAGCACCAGTCCGGATTCCGGTGGCGGGAGGATTTGCTTACTTGGACTCCCGTCCGTACCGGTAAAGGAAGCCCGTGCTCCACTGTGGGAGATCAGGGGACTGGCGGGAGAGCTCTGCGAGGGTGGTGAAAGACAGGGAAGAGCAGATTAGACCCCGAAAGACTTGAGAGGGAACATATGGAGACTCCATAGGGGGACCCTGAACCGGCAACAGGCTCCCGTTAAACCAGACTGTACCATGTTTCACTTTATCATCTGCCGGTATCCAGTAAAGTGGAGTTAGAGTTGAACTAGTCTGTCATTCTTCTCGCCGGTGCCCGAAGGGTTTCAGCAGCATCTCACCGGAGGGGTAAAAACAACCACTACTCCCCTCATGCTCCATCACCGCTGCCCTGAGGTAAAAGCTCCACCTGTGGGGAGCTGGACCACACACAGCTGCACCCTTCATCACCTCAGCGGCGGGCCTGCAGCGCCGGTACCCAAATTACCGGGAACCACAGGTGGCGTCACGTACCCCTGTAAATATTAGCTCCTTCCCCACCATCTAACAAATGACAGCCAGGGCACGGAACCAGGAACCCGACCACCCGTGATCCCCCATCCAAGAAGCCATCAGTCCCGGTGTCCGAGTACCCCTAGCCCTGGGCTCATCACCTCCACTGACCCCAAATTCCCCAACACATCCAGCTCAAACTATTAAAACTGACCTACAAAGCCATTCATGACCTGTCCCCTCCCTATAGCCCAAACTTAATCTCTCAAAATATTCCCTCACGTAACCTTCCATCCTCCCAAGACCTCTCCTCTTCTCTACACTTGTTCGTTCCTCACCCTCCAAGACTTCAGGTCCATCATGTTCAGATCCTTCAGGCAGAGCCTGAAAACTGATGCCTTCAAGAAAGCCACCAGCTTACAATGACTTTGCTTCCACCTCACCACCACTGGAGCTGCCGTCTCATCACCACCGAAGCTGTCGCCTCACCAATCCTGGAGCTGCCACCTCATAACCACCGAAGCTGCCGCCTCACCATCACTGGAGCTGCCACCTCACCACCTCCGAAGTCATCACCTCACCACCACCGGAGCTGCCACTTCATCATCACCAGCATCATTACCTAACCACGATTGGAGCTGCTACCTCACAAGCACTGGAGCCGCCACCTCACCATCATCGGAGCTGCCACCTCACCACCACCAGAGTCATCACCTCACCACCACCGGAGTTGCCACCTCATCACCACTGGAATCATCACCTAACCACCACCAGAGCTGCTGCCTTACAACCACCGGAGCTGCCGCCTCATCACCGCCACCAGAGTGGTTGCAACTCCAACCTCCTGTCTACTCCCCATTATCCTGTAGAATGTAAGCCCGCAAGGGAAGGGTCCCCTCCCCTAAATGTCAGTGTTTCATTGTTAATTTGATCAATGTAACCTATATCTGTATTAAAAGCAAACACAATTCTGGGATGTATTAACTTTTTGACAGTGAGGGTGATTAACAAGTGGAACAAGTGGTCACGAGAGGTGGTGAGTTCTCTTTCAATGAAGTCTTCACACAAAGGCTGGACAGACATCTGTCTGGGATGATTTAGTGAATCTTGCTTCGAGCAGGGGGTTGGCCCAGATGACCCAGGAGGTCCCTTCCAACTCTACCATTCTATGATTTTATGTAACGCCTTCTCATGTACAGCATCACAGAATTAATGGTGCTATATAAATAATAATCATACCAGTTTGGTTGGAGTATGATTCGAATCGGACTCCAATCAAACTGATAGATGGTGAGAGAGTGCTGACTGACAGAGGTGCTGAGAATTCTTTGCATCTCGGACAGCAGCACCCTCCCACCATTTATCATACACAGCAGCATAGCTCCATTTACTTGAATAGGATGGAGCTGCTGTGACCTGCAATACCATGTACAGCCACTAATAACGAAACAGATGCTTTTGTCAAATAATGGGAATCTGTCAGGTCAAAAATCCATATGTAACTGATATAATTTTCTAATTCCTTTCTCTAAGCTTTCTCTATTCATATATTTCTATTATTTATGCTTCCCTTCTATCCTCTAAACTGCAAAATAAAAGATTAATTCCATCTGTTAATCACAGTGAGCTCTCTGCTGCCCACTCCCCAAAGAATGAATATTCATGTATGACTACACCGCCCTGACCTCCTCTTTGACCTGTCTGTTGTGTCACTCATTGCACTATTGTAGAGTCTGCAGACAGAGCAGAAATGAGGGGGAAGGAAATATGTGCTCTTGTACTTCGTTACAGCTCTTCATGTCATTCTGTGTATCTGAGGAATGTGTTAGTGTGTTTAGTCTGACATATTTCTATGTCATTATAAGAACAGTTGATCATTTGCTCAGCAGATACACACATTACATGTCTGCAGAAAAACCAATGTTCTTATAATAGAAATCCTCTACACAGTGCACACAGTGCAGAACAAACATCTCCCTCTTCCAGCACGGAGGAGAGGGACAGAACACCAGCTTGGGTGGGTGTGGATATTTAAATAACACTTATACAGCAGCCGGACTAATCCTCTGTAAAAGTAATGGGCAGGACTAATGTACCAGCTCCCTACAGGGTCTGAAAATGCTTATAGCAAGGAAACTACAAATGTCAGTGTTTCATTGTTAATTTGATCAATGTAACCTATATCTGTATAAAAAGCAAACACAATTCTGGGATATATTAACTTTTTGACAGTGAGGGTGATTAACAAGTGGAACAAGTGGTCACGAGAGGAGGTGAATTCTCTTTCAATGGAAGTCTTCACACAAAGGCTGGACAGACATCTGATTTTACATTTTTTTAAAGGGTCTGCCACGGCACTATTATTCAAGGGTAATATTAGTATCATACTGAAAAATGACCTGACAGAGTCAATTTAACAGAATCGCTGCACCCTTCGATCAGCTGATTGATGTAAGTGACAACTGATAATGATCTATCCTCAAGAAATGCAACCCCTTTACATCTAAGACCACAGCTCCATCATGAATCTCTGCAATGATGCATGGCACAGTGACGGTCAGCAACGCCGACACAAGATCTATTGATACAAGTCTTCATCATCTTTACAGAACGATGGAATGTTTAAGTAAAAAAAATAAAATGTTGTCCAAGCTTCCATGAATTGCTTGGCGTGCGCCCATTACCATGCTAACACAGAAGATAACATTTCCTTCTTGCAGGCTTCTCGGGAAATGTTCGGCTTTTGATGAACATTTTCTGATGACCTTCCAACAAAGCGAAAAAATACAATGCAATAAATGAGAAATAGCTTTCCATAAAATAGAATGGCAGGCGAGATTTCTCGGAGGAATTTAAGTGGATGGAGAAGAGGGTGGAAAATGCCACAAATGTACCCATATATCACCGGGCCAGTTATAAGACTATTTCACCTACTGTAGTTATAGGAAACGCTCAGGGACATTGCTACACATGTAAGAAATGACGAGAAGAACTAACAGACACCCAACAAAAGAGCCGGACGCAGAGAAAGAAGAAATCCCGGAATCATTATTAAACAGCTGAGGAATAAAAGTCTTCACACAATGTACAGAATATTGAAAGTCCGCAGGCAGAAAACGTATTGTCAGCTCTGGAACCAGTCTCTTAAAACGGTAATTTCTAGTTTCCTTATATAGTCACATAGATATACTGTATGAAAGGGGAAAGAGGGAGGAAGGAGGGAAGGAAGGAGGGAAGGAAGGAAGGAGGGAAGGAAGGAGGAAGGAGGGAAGGAGGGAAGGAAGGAGGAAGGAAGGAAGGAGTCTCCTAAATGGTAATTTCTGATTCCTTATAGCTGGTCTAAGGTGGAAGGAAAGGAGAAGAAGAAGAAGAAAGAAAGAAGGAAGAAAGAAAGGGAAGAAAGAAAGAAGAAGAATCTCCTAAAATGGTAATTTCTTTTATTCCTTATATAGCTGGGTCTAAAGGCCTTAGG
This sequence comes from Allobates femoralis, assembly GCA_033576535.1. NCBI lineage: Eukaryota > Metazoa > Chordata > Amphibia > Anura > Aromobatidae > Allobates > Allobates femoralis. Next base: position 40,361,851 of record JARQOC010000006.1, on the reverse strand, counting down.
AGAAAGGGAGAAAGGAGGAAGGAAAGAAGGAAAGAAAGAAAAGAAAGAAAGAAGAAAGAGAAGAAGAAAGAAGAAGAAAAGAAAGAAAGAAGAAGGAAGAAGAAAGGAAGAAGAAGGAAGAAGAAGGAAGAGGAAAGAAGAAGAAGAAGAAGAAAAAAGGAAGAAGAAGGAAAGGAAAAGAGAAAGGAAGGAAAGAGAAGAAAGGAAAGGAAAGGAAAGAAAAGAAAGAAAAGAAGAAGTCTCCTAAAATGGTAATTTCTTTTATTCCTTATATAGCTGGGTCTAAAGGCCTTAAAAAGGAGAAAGGAAGGAAGGAGGAAGGATGGAAGGAAGGAGGAAGGGGAGAAAGAAGGAGAGGAGAAGGGAAGAGAAAGAAAAGAAGAAGAAAGAAAGAAGAGAGAAAAATGAAGAATGAGCTAATGAGAAAGAAAGAAGAAAGTAAGAAAGTAATACGAAAGAAAGAAAGGAGAAAAAAGAAAGAAAAAAAGGAAGAATGAATAAGAAAGAAGGAAAGGAGAAAAAGGAGGAAAGAGAAAAGAAAGAATGATAGACAGAAAGAAAAACAAAGAAAAAAAGAGAGAAAGTAAAAGAGAGAATGAAAGAGAAAAACACTGCAGACCAGTGATTGCAAGCTATATATCTCGTGTATAAGACCAGAACCTTCAGTAGAAAAGGCGCAACAGACGATTCCCTTCACCTTACTAGCCTCAAAAACCTTTGAGAAAATATTTGTCAGATGTATAAAATGGGTATTACCTACATTTTGCACAGGTATACATCCCCCAGCAGTGTGGTATACAGGCCCCCCAGTGGTATACAGGCCTCCCCAGTGGTAGTAAACAGCAGCCTCCCAGTGGTAGTATACAGCAGCCTCCCAGTGGTATATACAGGCCCCAGCAGTATATACAGCAGCCCCAGTAGTATACAGCAGCCTCCCCAGTGGTATATACAGGCCCCAGCAGTATATACAGCAGCCCCAGTAGTATACAGCAGCCTCCCCACTGGTGTATACAGGCCCCAGCAGTATATACAGCAGCCCCAGTAGTATACAGCAGCCTCCCCAGTGTGTATAGAGGCCCCAGTGGTATACAGGCCCCAGTGGTGTATACAGGCCCCAGTGGTGTATACAGGCCCCAGTGGTGTATACAGGCCCCAGTGGTGTATACAGGGCCCCCTTGCTGCCAGCCACCTGTAAAGGAATAGATCATTATACTTATCCCTGTCCTGTCGCCGCCTCCGCTCTCTGACACCGCGCGCTCCTCCGGCTTCATCCGCTTCTTCCTGCTTCCTCCTCCGGCGCACAGACAATGACGTCATTGCCTGCGCCCGCCGGTCACAGCAGGAAGAAGCCGGATGAAGCCGGAGGAGCGCGCGGTGTCAGAGAGCGGCGGCGGCGACAGGACAGGGATAAGTATAATGATCTATTCCTTTACAGGTGGCTGACAGCAAGGGTGGAGGGGCCCTGTATACACCACTGATGGGGGGGCTGTATACCGAGTATATGACTTGTGTATAAGCGAGGGGGGGACTTTTGAGCACACTTTTTGTGCTGAAAAACTCGGCTTATACACGAGTATATATGGTAACAAGAAATAGAGAAATAAACACACATAGATATCTCTGGAGACATTGCTTGCAACTCACTGGTTGCAGTGAAATCATGGACACATTGTTCTATTTTGTTGCTGTGTACAAATAGAACTATGTGTCCATGATTTCACTGCAACCAGTGAGTTGCAAGCAATTTATCTCTGTGTTTAACGGTACCTTTAGAAATCTTCTAGTAGGAAAAGGCAGATTTCAATCAGACGGATTGTCCTCTTACACACCCTTTACCGGCCTCATTTAGAAATCCTTGAGTCCAAAATGATTTTGTGTCCAGATGTATAAAAATTGTATTATTCCTACAATTTTTTGCGTAGCTGATAATTCATTGGTGTTGATATTAATAATTTACGTCGTCTTATCACCCGGCTCCTTGGAACATTTCCTCCGGCAATTCTAATTCAAATTATCAAGTCTGATTTTTTTTACTTTTTTTTATTTAAGTATGGGAACGGAAAGTCTCCAAACTTTTCAAGAATTTTACATGTAACCTTTTGTAATTTTCAGAATAACCCCCTCTGCCTTATCTCTGTTCGAGGCGCTTATGAGTGCCCAGAAGTGACATTTGTATGGATTAAATGTAGATGAGCTTCTTTATAAAAGTCAGGTAGTTTCCACTTTCTCGTTTAACTTTTAGAACGGTTTAAGCGAAATAGTAAAATCTTCCGCGGTTAAAAAAAAAAATGTATTGTATTTTTGTGAAGTCAATCAGAGCCGGCTGATAATCGGGATTCAGCAGACGTTATCGAGGCTTTATAGACTGAAGTGGATCCTCTGCGAAAACTCACATGTCGATGCCATATTTATCAAAACATAATCACTCCGACCACATAGATTGTCACTTGTAACAACCATAGGCATATATCTTGTAATCAATATAATTGTATAATTAGACTTAATAAGAGCAATAGTAGCGCATCCCTTATTGATCCCACAGCCCATATAGCATGCCCACACAACCATATCAGATAACTCTACATAGCCCTATATACATATGACCAATACCTTATATCAATGAGCTCCACACAGTCCCCTACATACAGCATCAGCCCCACTATATACAGTATGAGCACCATAAAGCCCTCTATATACAGTATGAGCACCCTCATATACAGTATGAGTCCCCACACAGTCTCCCTATACAATATAAGCCCCACATAGCTCTCTATATACAGTATGAGCCCCCACACAGTCTCCCTATACAGTATGAGCCTCACATAGCTCTCTATATACAGTATGAGCCCCAGATAGCCCTCTATATACAGTATGAGCTCCACAGTCCCCTACATACAGAATCAGCCCCAGTATATACAGTATGAGCCCCATATATCCCTCTATATACAGTATGAGCACTCTCATATACAGCATGAGCCCCCACACAGTCTCCCTATACAGTATGAGCCCCACATAGCTATATACAATATGAGCCCCTACACAGTCGCCCTACATACAGTATGTGCCCCACATAGCTTCCTTATACACCGTATAAGCCCTCATACAGTCCCTCCATATACAGTGTGAGTTCCCAAATAGTCTTCTTATACAAAGTATGACCCCCACAAAGCCCCCTAATTGCAGTAAGAATCCCTAGAAAGCTCCCAATATATACTATAAGCTCCCAGATAGCCCCCTATATACAGCATTAGCCCCCTATACACAGTATGAGCTCCCCCCCTATATACAGTATGAGCCCCCACACAGTTTCCATATATACAGTATGAGCCCCACATAACCCCCTATATACTGTATTAGCCCCCCAACACAGTCCCCATATATACAGTATAAGTCTCTTTATAGCCTCTTTATACATAGTATGGGCCCCACATAGCTTCCTCATACCAGTATAATCCCCCACACAGTCCCTCCATATACATGTGAGACCCCAAAATAGTCTCGTTATTTACAGTATGACCCCAACATAGCCCCCTAATTGCAGTATAAACCCCCAGATAGCCCTCAAATAAACTAAAGCCTCCACTCTATTACAGTATGAACTCCCATATACACCATATATACAATATGAGCCCCACATAGTCCCCATATATGAAGTATGAGTCCCTACACAGTCCTCATGTATACATGACATTGTGGCGTCTGCTGTCTGTTGCACATGCTGATTGGTGGAAGACTAAGCTGATGGCTCCATCCTTCACCAATATATTCGCCGCTATCTGCATCATGGAATATAATAAATTAACATAAAGGTGTTAGCATTTCCACAATGGAGCGCGTTACTGTCAGTATCAGATGGGTAATCACCCCAAAAATGGAAATAAATGTGTGAATGTGTAGACGCAGGATCAGGCTTTCTATACTGTTGTCCATTTGGTGGTGGTGTCCAGCTGGTATCTTATATCAGTTGTCAAATCCTCTCCAGACGGGTGAGCTGGCAAAGTCTTAATACCAGGTAATTTTTCTAATATAAATCAATAATGAGAGGAGGATGAAAGAATGGTGCCCGGGGCTGTTCTACTGATAACGAGACGACCTTATTCTTTTCTGATAGTTTTACGGTGTGTAATGTAATGCCAGTCACCCGCCGCTCACCCACCGGGCACAAAGATCACACTTTACTGTCCGGTTTGGACGAGACCCCGCAGTGAGATTAATACAAAGACTGAATGTATCATCCTTTATAATCTGATTCATTCATAGTATCGCTGGACATCAAAGTTTGCACGACTTGGTTCCTCTGTAGACACGAGGGCAGCTTTAGATGTGATCAAACTAATGACTAATGTAGAGGAATAGGTTTTTCCTACGTTAACGGGATTGTTCACTTAATATAAAATCTGTTTAGTTGTGTTCGTTCCTGATATAAATATTAGTCATATCAGCAACACTTTTCCCCGTTGGTCCTGGCAACTCAACTTCCATCCCTTTGCATGACAGGAGAGAGCAATCAGTACGGTGTATGGTGGGGCTGGCTAACTTCTCATTTTAATGATTAGGACAGCCCAGGGGCTTAACTACAATAGGTACAGAGGTTGCAATCGCAACCATGCCCTGAAGCCTAGGGGGCCCCAAAAGTCCCTTTGGCCTATAGAAAAAGGCTATTGCTAGTAAAGATTTGCCCCGTAAAAATTGGGGGCTCCATTGGAGCTTTTGCATTGAGGCCCATGAGCTTTAAGTTACGCCACTGGGACAGGCCCTACTCCGTCAAAGTCAATGCATGAGCAGAGAAGGGGGCTGGCTTGGCAGCCAACCTCTTCACACACATTAGGCACATGCCTACAGTTTTCTCCAGTCTTCATTAGTAGTATGTTTTTAGTCCTGATAGGAGACTGGAACCTGTGATCCGTTGATTGCTTGTTTAGCATAAATCATGAAGCTCTGCCTATGTTTGAGCTTTACTGGAGTATCAATATATCATCTATAGGTGCTTTCAAAAGACCTACAGCTGCCATGGGCAACTCATTGGTATCCTGCGATCACACTGTCCGGGGTTGATGGTAGGCGGTGCACATGCACCAGCAAGCATTCCATTTAAATACCAGTGTCAGACATTAATAGCAGCATCTAAATGGTTAACAGCAGCAATCGATGTTCAGCTCCTACACAGATGGCGACTGTGTAACACAGCCGCATTTAAAGCTTTCTATCTGAGCCCCCTCCACACTTGTGGACCCCCCAGTGTGGACATAATGCACTAAGGGTTTAAAGGAAATATCCAAATGTGAACTTTTGGGTTTCTTTTTTTTTACCTAAAATACTCCCAAAATGATGCACCGCACTCTGTTTTCAGATATAGGGTGTCAAAAGTACTGCATAATCATTAACTAACATAATTAAATCCTGTCCTAAAAGAGGCAGTCCGTGGGAAAACCCATAGTGTTTATATGTAGAATGTGGTATTAATGCGGTATGCAGAAAGCTCCTTAGCTCCCCCTAGACTACAAGGAGTGAGACTTTTATTATTTATCTTTATTATTATGCGAATGATTTGGAGCTTAGTGTTAAAAAAAAGTAATTTCCAAGAGCTTAAAAGATACCGTACATTATAGTGCCTTCAAAAAGTATTCATACCCTGTGAACATTTCCACATTTTTTCAAGTTACACCCTCCAAGTTAAATATATTTTATTGTGATTTTATGTGATATTCCTACACAAAGTATCAAGTATTTATGAAGTGTGACAATCATGATACCTGCTTTTCTATATTATTTAAAACCATTAATCTAAACATTGTGATGTGCATTTGTATTCAGCCCCCCTGAATCAATACTTTGTAGGATCACCTTTAACTGCAATTACTGCTGTAACTCTTTTGTTGTCTCTCTGGCTTTGCACATCTAGAGGCTGAAGTTTTTCTTCTTTGCACACTGTCTCGCTCAGTGAGATTGGATGGAGACGTCTGTGATCAGCAATTTTCAAGTCTTGTCACAGATTCTCAATAAGATTTAGGTCTGGGCTGTGACTGGGCCATTCACACACATGAATATGCTCTGATCTAAACCCTCCATTGCAGATCTGGCAGGATGTTTAGGGTCATTGTCCTGCTGGAAGATGAATCACCCAAGTGTCAAGTCTTTTGTAACCGCCAACAGGTTTCTTCCAGGAATTCCCTGTATTTAACGTCATTCATTTTTCCATCAACTCTGACCAGATTCCCTGCCCCTGCTGAAGAAAAGCCTCTCCACAGCAGGATGCTGCCACCACCATCTGTGACAGTGGGGATGGTGTTTTCAGGGTGATGTACAGTGTTAGTCTATTGCCACACATAGAGTTTTGCATTTAAGGCCCCATCACATGGGGCGACATCACCGCCAATTACATAGGCGATGTAGGGGGTCAGACACATCCATTACACAGTACATAGCAGGGACACATATATAAGATCTCAGTACAGGAGATGTGGTATGATCACATCATGTCCCTGTAAGGTCAGACACATCCATTACACAGTACATAGCAGGACACATACATAAGATTATCTCAGCACAGCAGATGTGGTATGATCAGACCATGCCAAAGACACTGAATGACAGCGTGGTCTAAAGGGTTAACAGCACCGATTGGATCGCGGATGATGACATCAGCTGAGATGTCGGAGAAATTATGTGAGCTCTGCGCCTGGGTCATCTGGTCCAACCCCCTACTCAGAGCAGGATTCACTAATCATCCCAGACAGATGTCTGTCCAGCCTCTGTGTGAAAACTTCCATTGAAGGAGAACTCACCACCTCTCGTGACTCCCTGTTCCACTCGTTTATCTCCCTCACTGCCAAAATGTTTTTTCTAATTTCTAATCTATGTCTACTCCCATTCAGTTTCATCCAATTGTTTGTAGTGTTTCCTTGTGCAAATGAGAATAAAGCTGATCCCTCTACAGTGTGACAGCCCTAGAATAAAGCTGATCCCTCTACAGTGTGACAGCCCTAGAATAAAGCTGATCACTCTACAGTGTGACAGCCCTAGAATAAAGCTGATCCCTCTACAGTGTGACAGTCCTAGAATAAAGCTGATCCCTCTACAGTGTGACAGCCCTAGAGTAAAGTTGATCACTCTACAATGTGACAGCCCTAGAATAAGCTGATCACTCTACAGTGTGACAGCCCTTGAGATATTTGTACACAGAGGTTTTTCCACGAATAAAGTTTATTTTAATCAATAGATCTTGGAATAATAATAATTTCCACAATTCGATGTGTTTAAAAAAAATGTTCCAGTGCTGAGATAATCTTATGTATATGTCCCTGCTATGTGCAGTTTAATTTTGATTTCTGACTGTGCATGGAACACGATCTGATCATACCACGTCTCCTGGGCAGGGGAGGAAGGAAAGAAAATATATAGATATTACAGCATGGGATCACAGCTGATTCTTTTTATGAGGTTAAACATTTCTCTGCCCGTTTGTAAAACATATTTCACTTCAAAGAAAGAATTATTTGTGATCTCATGCTGTAATGTCTGTGTACTCTATTTCGTCCTCCCCTGTTCAGGATCAAACCAATGCTCCGTGCACGGTCAGAAACAAAAATGAAACTGTACATAGCAGGGACACATTTATAAGATTATCTCAGCACAGGAACATTTTTTTTTAATCACATCCAATTGTGGAAATTATTATTATTCCAAGATCTATTGATTAAAATGAACTTTGTTCATGGGAAAACCCCTTTAAGCCTCCTCTCAATCTTCTTTTTTACAAGCTAAGCATTCCCAATCCTGTAACTGTTCCTCATAGGACATGGTTTGCAGACCGGTCACCATTCTGGTCGCTCTTCTCTGAACTTGCTCCAGTTTGTTGATGTCTTTTTTATAATGTGGAGCCCAGAACTGGACACACTATCCAGATGAGAAGTAGAGGGGGATAATGACTTTACATGATGTAGACTGTATGCTTCTGGTAATACATCCCAGAATTGTGTTTTGGTGGGTTTACACGCCGCGATATCGGCGTCCAACTCCGACCCAACTCCGACAAAAAGTCACGTGGGTCGCGAGTTGGACCCGATATCGTGTGCGCGTTGTACGGTTTGAGCGTACAACGCGATGCTGGAACGATGCCAAAACGATATCGGAGTTGAATACCAGAGCTATTCAACTCCCCGATATCGCAAGGCCGTTGTACCAGCATCGCTGCGTGTGACAGCCCAACTCCGATGTGTACTCGCACCTCACCCATTAACTCCCATGTTAAATGGTCGTTACTGGGTTGGTGGGCGTACACATCGGAGGGACGTTGTTTCCCGATATCGCAGCGTGTAAACCGGCGATGCGATATCGGGAAAAGTGCTCCCAAAATGCGCACTCCCGCGCCGTTGTATGCGATATCGGGACGATATCGCTACGTGTAACCCCACCATTTGCCTTTTTTGCTGCTGCATCACACTGGTGACTCATGTTCAGTCTGTGATCTATTAGTATACACACGTCTTTCTCACATGTGCTGTTGCTTAGTTCTACTCCTCCCATTTTGTATATACTTTTTTTCCCTTTTGTGCTTGTCTGACCAAACAGAGATAAAAAGAAAACACAAATAACGAAGTTGAATAGATCTAGAAATTTTCTATGGCCCCGTTGGTGATTTGTCTGAATCCCATTTTTAGGGGGATTTAAACAGGACTATAGAAATGCTGTGTGAATGGAGCCTGAAGATGAAACTAAGCACATGTATGTTCCTGGTGAGACACCGATCAGGATAGCTCACATTTATACAGTGCACACTTCTTACAGCAGCCAATAACCCGTGCTATTGAAATATCACAGAACCACTGACCCAGTTTGAAGGATTTTCAGGACCGTGGCTTCATCATTCATATTGACAGCTCGATGCAGATGTTCTCCAGTCATAGGCTCTCCTAAAAGAAGAAAAGATGATGGGATTACCAGCAACTATGGAACACATCCTCACCACTGATCGGTGAGCACTACCCATGCTTGGGGGCTCAGTACGCGTAACAAGCAGTTGATGCTCAGATGGATGTGACTTGTGTACCCAAGTCTAATGGAAGTCAATGGGGAACTCAAGCTTTTTTTTCCTGAAGAGTTCCTGGACAAATACTTGCGTTTCCCATTTACTTCCATTATACTCGGTACTTGAGTCGCACCTATCCAAGCATCCAACTGCTCATTACAAGTAACAAACACCCACGCTTGCTCATCAATAGTCAGGGGCTGACTGGCGACGCAAACCCTAGGTGGCAATATTTTTCCGCCAGCCCTTAGGTGGGGGGGGAGGGGTGCTGTCGGAAATTTTCGGCGGCCCATCTCTGTCCTGCCAGCCCTAGGTTGGGGACCGGGGGGGGGGGGGGTTGGGCGCTGTCGGAAGTCTCAGAGCCCATCTCAGAGCCGCCAGCCCTTAGGTGAGGTCGGGGGGGGGAGCGGGCCCTTTCTGTGGGTGGCCCTAGGTGGGGGCTATACCACCAGCCCCTGACACCTGGGCCAGTCCGCCCCTGTCAATAGTACTCTTTTCTGGGCTGCTAACAGAGGCCACATAGTCTGGAGCATGGCAGACATGCAGAGGATATCGGCACTTTATAGTGAGCTCTTGAAAAAGCCAGAAATCTTACCGGTGACACACATGGGGCAGGCTCCCCCCTCAACACTATGGTATTCAGTAGATAGGGGTCTGCTAAGGGAGATATCAGGGGAACATGGTGTATTTTTAAAATGTTGCAGATATGACCAATATGCATATGATAATGTGACTGTTGGTAACTTATGTGCCAGTTATCTCTTCTATTCACTCGTGACTCCCCACATGTTATTATTTCTCTGATTAAATATTCTAGCAACGAGATTATATCAATCTTTTAAACTCTTTATTTCAACACTGCAAACTATGTGCCCAACCAGAGTTATTCATTTTGCAGATAGGATATTTCTGTTCAGCAAAAACATTAGGTGTTCTAGTGGGCATAATAGATTGGCACCTACAGACAAAGTGCATTATTGCAATAGAGGGATTTCATACTACTACTATTTCAATATTTTCTATACCTTAATTGTCCCTTGCAAGTTACCCTGTCATTCAGGTTTATATGCTTATATGTGGCACCCCTGCCAGGGATTGCCACAGGACCCACCGATGTAGGGAGGGATGTACACCTTGGCACACTCAGCATCCAACACCTTCCACCCCAGACCTGAAGGGGCAGCTCCACTGGCTGTCCTTAAGCCAGATCCCCTATAAAGATCCAGGCCTGTGGGGAGGACTGAGTAGTCTGCAGTGAGCAGAGGAGAGAGCAGCAGTGAAGAAGCTAGTTGCTGGGGCCAAGCCAGGACCAGAACCAAGGACCCTCACCCAGCTGTGCTGAGCCCTAGGGAGAGGGATGGAGGCCAGTGGGAGAAGTAAGAAGAAGGAAGAAGGGAACAGATTTGAGAACCCTTTAGCTGTCCACAACTGCTAATAATTTAGTGTAGCAGGAAAAGCCCAGACAAACCAGGAGGATCTAGTCCCCCTGAAGTAACAAAGTAGAAGACTCCAAACCTGACCAAGCATAGGACCTAAGCAGAGAATAGGCATCCCACAGAAAGGTCCTCATTGTCGGTTGTGGAACAGCACCCTGAGAGGGAGAAAGAGCGGCAGGTTCAGCTCCAGGCAGAGCTTACCCCAATCACCGCACACGCTAATAGAGGAGGCCTCACAAGTATACAAGGTGAACGTCCCAAGCTGCACCGAAACCTGCTTACCCTCCTGGATCGTACCTGTTACCAGACATCAGTAAAAAGGTACCGAAATAGAAACTATTGTGTGTGTGCCTGCTTCCCCGCCGACGCCTGCAGTGTTCACAGCAGAACCGCTACTACTACTCCCCTTTTCCACCTCGCTACCCTAAGGTAAAGCTCCACCTGTGCGGAGCTGTACTACCAAAGCTGCATTTCCATCACCTCAGTGGCCAGCCGCAGCGCTGGTAACCCCATTACCAGGTACCACAGGTGGCGTCACGTTATTCCCCCATCATCATCACCCACATCCCTGCCACTGAGGGTCCAGGGCACGAAACCGGACGACACCTGATCCCACCGAAGTAACCACCTGTCCCGGTATCCGAGTACCCCCTACCCTGTCGACCAGATCATATACACCATGCCAGGTGACTATTATTGTATACTAAACATAGTATCAGAAAACTGACCATAACAGCCAAAGGTCATATACCCAATGCACTTAGCAGGATGCAGCAGGCCCCAATGATAGAGGCAACACTAAGTGTTGTGTGGTGCCCCACCGATCTGGATGCAACGAGGGGTACTGCACCCAAGCCAGGGTGCGGTTCTCCTGTAGTCGGGAGATGGGGGATGGAAGGTATGGGATTCTCAGCAAACACTCAACATGTAGAACCTAGTTAGGGACGTGGGTGGACCCGCTGTAGGGAAGACGCAGTCCAAGGGTGGAGAATAGGGTATAGAAGTGTGGGTGGGAGGTAGAAGGAGCGGAACAGTTTGTGTTGGGAGAGAAACACAGAACAGCTAGAATGTAGCGCACAGAAAGCGAGAAGTCGAGTCGAGTGAGGAGGAGAAGGAGAGACAGAGAAGTGGTGTGAAACTGAGAAGCAGGGGACTTGAGCAGCTGAGGCTCGTCCCGGGAACGGAAAGGAAGGAACCCTAGGGGCACCGGCGGAGCTGAAGCAGCCCGTGCGCCCGAATCCGGGACTGGTGATACCAGATGTAGGGGTTTTGTCAAGAGACAGGGACCGGACCTGACACGGCACGGGAGTCCAACACCCAGACCGTTAAACCGGAGACCACGAGCTTCATAGGAGCTGTGCCTCACACCTGGCGCATCCCCTCGAGAAAGCAGCTGGACAAGGGTCCGGGGACAAACTACTGGTCGACCACTAAAACCCATGGCTGCCAGACCAAGGCTCTGCGCGGCACAGGCGCTGTCATACACAGGTGCTGAGAAAAAGGACCAGTGAGAGGAAAGGACAGGCACACCACCGAGGATCTCATACTTGCTACCCCGATCTCTTAAGGTACCGTCACACGGGGAGATATCGCCGGCGATGTTGCCGGCAACCGAGGGTCGTGGCCAGGTTGCGGCGACATCGCCGGCGAATTGCCGCGTGTGACAGGGCGATTATCAGGCGATGAATCGCCTGAGTCACATCGCCAGGTTTCCCAACAATGTTGGGAAACCTGGCGATGTTGCTCAGGCGATTCTGCCTGATCGCCCTGTGTAACGCGGCAATCCGCAATGTTACGGGCGATTCCGCCTATCTACTACATTGCGGGTTATCGCTCGCTGGGTTGCTGGGCAACTCAGCAAGCGATAGCCGCGGCAACTAGCCGGCGACATCGCCGGTAAGTTGCTCAGTCTGACATCTCACCGGCGATGTTGTCAGGGATGCGCGCTCCCGCGATCCCCGGCAATATCGCCGGCGATATGTCCCTGTGTGACGGTACCTTTAAAGACTACACAGGCCGGAGCTTATTTGAGAGAGTGTAACATCTATCACCTGTTGAACTTTGAAGCTTGTTGTGAGTAAACCCGGGTACAGAGTTGCGGAACAGTGTGAGACTGCGTTATTTACACAGCAACTGGCTGTTAAGGCCACTGAACATGGTAATGAGGCCTAATGTGAACACCTGCCAGCCAGAGACTACCAATTACTCCATCCGCTGCCCTGGGACCCACTCCACCCGTGGGGAGCCACTCCATCCCAGCTGCACGTCCATCATTCCCAGAGGTTCTGCAACAGCGGCGGCTACCCATAGCTGCAAACCACGGGTGGCGTCACAAACACTTTATCCCTTAAACCACCCTATCCCTATATCTCTCCAAGAACTCATTGATGCTGAACCCAGGGTCGGAAACGGGTCTCGACCCCTGTGACTCTCCAGATGCAGTAAAGCCCGGTTCCGAGTACCCCATGGCCCTGGGGTGCGTCAGTTGCATACTGCTAAGTGCTTTGGGTATCTGACCTTTAGCTGTTGTGGTGAGTTTTCTGAATTTGTCCTTATAGGTTTTTATTTTTCTGAATATAGATATACCAATCATTATGTAATGATAGTGACGGTCATATTATTGTAACTTGCACTTTAAAGAGGACCTGTCACCCCACCCAAGGATTAGAATCTAAGGGCAGCACTGAATGCAGCACATCTGCACATCAGTAAAAATCCATGGAAGTGGCCCTTGTGCTTCAGCCGCCTCGTAGCACAGGGCCATTACACACCCCCTGTGTCTCTGTGCCGCCATGTCCTCGTGCCAGTCATGAAATCCTCACTCTGCGCATCCTTGTGCTGGTGACGCAGGTATTGCTTATCGCCGCCTGTCCCGCCGCCTGCTGTGACATCAGAGCTTTTCCCCACCCTGCTCCGTGTTATGCTATGGAGCAGGGCGGGGAAAGTAGAGGACGCCTGTCCCGCCTCCTGCTGTGACGTCAGAGTCTTTCCTCACCCTGCTCTGTGTTATGCTATTGAGCAGGGCGGGGAAAGTAGAGGACGCCTGTCCCGCCTCCTGCTGTGACATCAGAGCCTTTTTTCCGCCCTGCTCCGTGTTATGTTATGGAGCAGGGCGGGAAAGTAGAGGACGCCTGTCCCGCCTCCTGCTGTGACGTCAGAGTCTTTCCTCACCCTGCTCTGTGTTATGCTATTGAGCAGGGCGGGGAAAGTAGAGGACACCTGTCCCGCCTCCTGCTGTGACGTCAGAGCCTTTCCCTGCCCTGCTCCATAGCATAGCACAGAGCAGGGCGGGGAAAGACTCTGACGTCACAGACGTCTCTGACTTTACAGGTTTACGGAGCATGGGGGGGGCCTGTATACCTCGGGCTGCTGCTGTATATACCCTGGGGCACCTGCTGTATATACCCTGGGGCTGCTGCTGTATATACCCTGGGGCTGCTGCTGTATATACCATGGGGCTGCTGCTGTATATACCATGGGGCTGCTGCTGTATATACCATGGGGCTACTGCTGTATATACCCTGGGGCTGCTGCTGTATATACCCTGGGGCTGCTGCTGTATATACCCTGGGGCTGCTGCTGTATATACCCTGGGAAGGCTGCTGTAACACTGCTGGGGCCTGTATATACCACTGGGGAGGCTGCTGTATACCACACTGCTGGGGGCTGTATACTACCACTGGGGAGGCCTGTATACCATCGGGGGGGCCTGTATACCACACTGCTGGGGGCTGTATACCTGTGCTGGGGTCTACCCTCGGCTTATACACGAGTCAATAGTTTTTCCCAGATTTTGGGGGCAAAAGTAGGGGGGTCGGCTTATACACGGGTCGGCTTATACACGAGTATATACGGTATATATGACGCATCTGGAGATATGATGCATCTATACACTTGGGTATATATATATATATATATATATATATATATATATATTCACCATATCTATAGATGCACCATGTATATATACTCTGTATGCATACAATAGATATTATATACATATATATATATATATATATGTATATATATATATAATCTATCTAACTATATATATACACATATATATGTGTATATATATAGTTAGATTATATATATATATATATATATATATATATATATATATAATCTAACGAAAAAAAACTGCACAGCACTCACAAACCAGTGTGAACTGGTGCAAGCAGGGACACAGAGATATATACATATAGTAGAAAAAATTCCTTGCAGCACACAGCTATCACCAATGTTGCATAATGCTATAAGCCATGTGGTTGAGAAAAAAGTTTAAAAACTTACGTTTTTCTGAAAAAACTCAAAATCTTATCTTTTAATTCTGAAGTTCTTAGTACAAACATTGGCCAAGGTCTGTTTGCTCGTCGACTGCGACAAACTGACTTCAGGCACGACGAGTCCTATCGCTGACACCCAAGTCCTCCTTGTCCACCCTACCCCATACTAAGTGGGCGGACACCATCTATACCCTCCATCACCTGTCTACGATGAGGGTGCAATTTGCAGCAGAGTATCTGCAACTCTATGTAATATATAACGAAAAAAACTGCACAGCACTCACAGACCAGTGTGAACTGGTGCAAGCAGGGACACAGAGATATATACATATAGTAGAAAAAATTTTGGGGCAGATTTTGGGGGCAAAAGTAGGGGGGTCGGCTTATACACGGGTCGGCTTATACACGAGTATATACGGTATATATGACGCATCTAGAGATATGATGCATCTATACACTTGGGTATATATATATATATATATATATATATATTCACCATATCTATAGATGCACCATGTATATATACTCTGTATGCATACAATAGATATTATATACATATATATATATATATGTATATATATATAATCTATCTAACTATATATATACACATATATATGTGTATATAAATAGTTAGATTATATATATATATATATCTACTCTATAATTGCCGTAGGCAAAATCGTGTCGGACCCCGAAATCGCCGTGGCTTTGTCACTATGCTTTGTGCGAGCAATGGCCGCGAAGCGGCCATTGCGAGTCGCTGGCCGAAAATAGAACCAGAGGCTCGGCCACAAAGCTAGCGATTTACCGCTCAGGTAGCGCGAGTCGCTGCCTGAGCGGTAAATCGCTAACTTTGTGGCCGAGCCTCTGGTTCCATTTTCGGCCATGCGACTCGCAATGCCCGCTTCGCGGCCATTGCGAGCACTCAGCCCCAATAAGTATTCAACCCCCCCAAAAAGTATTGGACCCCCCCAAAAAAGTATTGGACCCCCAAAAAAAAGTATTGGACCCCCCACCCCCAAAAAAGTATTGGACCCCCCAAAAAAAGTATTGGACCCCCCAAAAAGTATTGACCCCCCAAAAAAGATTGACCCCAAAAAGTATTGGACCCCCCCAAAAAAGTATTGGACCCCCAAAAAAAGTATTGGACCCCCCCCAAAAAAGTATTGGACCCCCAAAAAAAGTATTGGACCCCCCCCAAAAAAGTATTGGACCCCCCCCAAAAAAGTATTGGACCCCCCAAAAAAAGTATTGGACCCCCCAAAAAGTATGGGACCCCCCCCCAAAAAGTATTGGCCCCCCCCCAAAAAGTATTGGACCCCCAAAAAAGTATTGGACCCCCCCAAAAAAAGTATTGGACCCCCCAAAAAAGTATTGGACCCCCCAAAAAAAGTATTGGACCCCCCAAAAAAGTATTGGACCCCCAAAAAAAGTATTGGACCCCCCAACACAAAAAAGTATTGGACCCCCCCCAAAAAGTATTGGACCCCCCCAAAAAAAAAAAGTATTGGACCCCCAAAAAAAGTATTGGACCCCCTAAAAAGTATTCGACCCCCCCAAAAAAGTATTGGACCCTCCCCAAAAAGTATTGGACCCCCCAAAAAAAGTATTGGACCCCCCAAAAAAGTATTGGACCCCCCCCAAAAAAGTATTGGAACCCCCCAAAAAGTATTGGACCCCCAAAAAAAGTATTGCACCCCCCCAAAAAGTATTGCACCCCTTCCCAAAAAGTATTGGACCCCCCCAAAAAGTATTGGACCCCCCAAAAAGTATTGGACTCCCCAAAAAAAGTATTGGACCCCCCCAAAAAGTATTGGACCCCCCCAAAAAGTATTGGACCCCCCAAAAAAAGTATTGGACCCCCCCCAAAAAGTATTGGACCGCCCCCAAAAACTATTCACACCCCCCCGAAAAACTATTCACACCCCCCCCGAAAAGTCCTCACACCAGCTATAACTACTATAATCAAATTAATGCACGTTCTAGAATCCCGATGCATTTGCATCGGGCTCACAGCTAGTATATATATATTTGCGTGCACATATACATGTAAATATAAATATACTCTAACTATGTATATATATATTTGTGTGTGTGTGTGTGCATGTATATATTATATATATGTGCACACACACATATATATATATATATATATATATATATATATACATGCACACACACACATATATAATCTAACTATATATATGTGCATCTATATATATATAGATGCACATATGAAATATGCCTAATCAAAGTTAATATATATATATGTGTGTGTAATCCATATATACATGTGGATTACACACACATATATATGTGCTGGTTTGGGAGGGGGGCGCCGATACTCACCTTCCGAAGACGCCGATCGTTGCCTAGCGACGCCGGAACTCGGCTTCGGCTTCTCCTGCCGCACTGCGCATGCGCAGTGCGGGTCTTGAAGCTAACAGGAACGGAAATGACGCGATTCGCGTCACCCAGCCGCACAATACAGCGGTCCGGCTGCCATAGGAGAGAGGGGAGGCGCGCATTTTAATCTGATTAGAAGATCACGCCTATTGAGGCGTGATATCATGAAGTGGGAGAGCCTGGCTGGGTGACTATGAATACCATAGTCACTAATTATCATCCCTAATGAGGTACTGTAATAACATTTATCTTCAGTTTCACTTGGTTCTTTTAGGAGCTAAAAGGAGTGTAGGGTAAGTGTTACTATGCTCTAGGGACAGCTTTTAATAGCTTTAGAGGTGTTTTGGGGGTGACAGGATCCCTTTAACCCAAGGCGGAGCCAAGTTTTAGTGCACTTGTTTTTAAATTTCACATGTATGTTTTGTACTTTTGTTAAAAATAAAATGAAATGTATGTATTGTCGATAACATATAGTGGTGATCCCATTTATTTATGGCATAGCTTTCCTCTTTTTCATAAAAGATGTGCAGAGGATCTGAAGGAGGCTGGATCTAGTGATCTGGTCGGCTTCACAGCATTCAAAGCAGGCTACAAATATAAAGCATAGAGCCTGCTCACGCTTCACGGTCCTTAAGGGTTCGCTCACATCTGCGTGTGAAATATTGCTGACTTGTTGCTCCTGAAAAAGTGATGTGAGTAACATACGAGTCATTCCATATGTCATGTCAGTGCGATTTTTTCCTCCCGTAGTGTTCAATTGCCATCCGTGTGCCATCAGTGTGTAGGGTTTTTAACAACATCTTTCACATGATACATTACGCTATGTTTTTTTCAACTTTAAGAATGCCAGCATACAAAGATATAGATAGATAAATACATAGATAAATAGATCGATAGAAAGATAGATAGATAGATAGTAATAGATAGATAGATAGATAGATAGATAGTTTAGATGGATGTCAAACAGTTATATAATGTCCTACTCCCCTACATGTTTTAAGCTTGCACCATTTAGTGCCTTTCATGAGTACTAAAGGGTATTTAGGCTTGTATTTAACTACGAAATAAATGTTTAATGAAAAAAAACAAAATGGGGTCTCCCCCTATTTATGTTAGCCAGCTAAGGTAAATCTGGCTTGTTTCTAGTTGACATTACACAGCTGGCATCAACCCCAAATACCATTACTCCATTTTCCACTGCACCAGGACAGTGGGTAGAGCCTGGCCAAAGCACCAGGATTACCGCATCTAATGGAGACGCCACATCTGAGGCTGAGGCCTGCTATTATTATGCTGGAAAGGGACCAATAACCATGGCCCTTCCCTCTTGGAAATACCAGACCCCAAGTGTCAGCTTTGTCTTGGCTAGTGATACAATTTGGGGGTACCTCACATTGCTTTTTTAATTATTATTTATTTATGTATAAATAATTTAAAAAAACTGTGTGGGTTGACCTCTGTTTTGGATTACCAGCCAAGGTAAAGCTGCCAGCTGTGGGCTGCAGGCTGCAGCTGTCTGCTTTACCTTAGATGGATCACAAAAGTAGGCGAGACCCCACATTGTTTTTTGTAATGAACTATTTAATTGCTAAATATAAGGCTAAAATCCATTTAGAGCCACAAGAAAAGCACTAAAGGGTGCAAGCTTACAATATGTAGGGGGTAAGCCATCATAGAGCTGTTTGACATCCATCTCTCTATCCATTCTAGCTTTTTAGAGTAAGTGAAAGATGATGTTAAAAAGCAAATTGCGCACACATGTCCCTGTGCTGTGTGTTTTTCTCGCACCCTTTGACTTCTATTGGTGAGGTACACAGCCACTTGCAGCATGCAGTGATTTGCCCTGCACACTAAATTTTGCACAGGAAAAACAGATGTGCTTTGACCTATTGATTAATGGTGCAAGTGCAATGCAATTTTTTTTTCGCATTGCACTCGCAGATATTATACGTAGATGTGAGTGAACCCTAAAGCTCACAGGCCTTCCACTCCGTGAAGCTGTCAATCAAGCAGAGAAAGGAGGGACTAGGCAAGCAATGGCATGGGAAGTGCTTTGACACACCCAAAGCACTTAAGCCTTATTTGCATATGAATCACAACAGTAATTTCTCAGTCATGGAGCAACAGGTTGCACTAGTAAAGATTTGGATAACTACTTATCAGAAAGCAATATGAAGAAATAAACAGTTTTGTGGGGGAAGGTGGATCATCTAGCAGGGAAGTGATATTCAGGAAATTAATAATTGTTTAAATATTATTTTTTTAATTTAATGTATTTTTATCAAATTTGTAGCTTTCGTTTTCCATATCACAATATTAAAAATAAAAATAGAAATCTTGGAATTTTCACAATGACCATTTCAGCTTTCTTTTACACTCGCGGTTTCAGGAAACATCACATGTACATTAGCAGCAATTAACAGACTGACAATATCTTTTGTATCGACGCATCTAATGAGCGTGTGCAAAGTGTTATCAGCCAGTGTAATCCTGACTCTGATGAGAACGAACCTGCTGAAAAAAAAAGTGTGAGTCTAAAGGCCCCGTTACACACTACGATATCGTTAACGATATCATTGCACTGTCACCGGTTTGGTGACGTTGCAGCCATGTCGAAACGACATTTACCAACGACCAACGATGACCTGGTCCATAAATTTATCATTGGTCTCCCGCTGGGTGACCAACGATGAACGATCTCCCAGCGCTGCACAGCAATATTTGGGAGCTGGTAACAGGGGAAACATCGGGTAACTAAGTGCAGCGCTGCGCTTAGTTACCCGATGTTTACCCTGGTTACCAGCGTTGTCGCTGGTCCTGATCACTGGTGAGTCTGCCTGTTTGACAGCTCATCAGCGATCAGCTAACGATGTCCCAGCGATCCATGTAAAAATTTAAAAATGACTAACTTTGTTTTGAATAAAAAATTGATATAAAAAATATTATATAAAATTTTTTTAAATATATATATAACACAAAAAAAAATGATTTTAAAAATAAGTTTTTCTAATGATAGCTTCCCATTCCATTTCGTCTGTAGCCAGGGCATTGTGTTCTTGGGTAATACTAGCCGTCTTCTGCGGGATTTTCCGACACAAAGGACATTGTCCTGTAAAACATACTTTCTCCGGTTCGGAAGCATCATCTGTGTAAAGAAGACATTTTGGTATTCCGTCTTTAAACAGATTTGTAGCTTAGAAGTGGGAGAAGCGTAGAAAATTGAATGAGAGAGGATTTAGATAGCGGACATGATGGAAGTGTTGGGTGCAGCGGCTCCGGCACAATACCTTCTCAGGAGCTGCAGCAGATTGCTTAAAATGCTGCAGCGGGGAGATTACATTCCTTTCTAACAGACTATACTATGGTAATACGAGAATCTGTCCGAGCGCAGGTATTTGCCGCATGATACAGATTCAGAGCCGAAAACCAAGAACTTCCTTGTGTAAAATGGGCAGAAGAATCGGCGTATTGTGCCGTACACCGTACATACAAAAAATGTGCAAACATTGAACAGATGATATTTTATCCATTATTTTATTATTAATTTTTTTTTTTTTTTTTTTTATGTAAATCTTCAAAACAAAAATAATTAACACCAATTCAGAAGGAAGAAACCTGGACAGAGATCACCTAATATATCCCAAAGTAATCCATCCATACTAGAGAGCATGAAATGCTGCAATACAAGACATGTCACCATAATGGAAAACTTCACCTTCCGGGTTACTTTTCTCTGAAAAATCGCAGGTTATGGATGGAAAACTGCAGCATAAGCTACGCCAATTTTTAAACTCCAAATTATGTACTTGCAAACTAGGATCCCAACGATCTGTGATCGGAATCCCAGCAGAGCTCTAAAATGATGTGTATTCACTGCTCTTCTACACGATCCTTCATGCTGAGCAGCCTCAGAGGAACATACGGACCACCCTTTGCACCTGCAGTGAGTCCGCTACACCGGCTCCTCTGCTTTTGATTGACGGGGCCCGATTAAAGAGCTTGCAACGGGTGCTGGGTCAGTATACGCCACCCATTGGGCTACTCAGA
The DNA here is from genome assembly GCA_033576535.1 of Allobates femoralis. Lineage (NCBI taxonomy): Eukaryota > Metazoa > Chordata > Amphibia > Anura > Aromobatidae > Allobates > Allobates femoralis. The sequence continues at coordinate 40,340,648 of JARQOC010000006.1, read as the reverse complement.
AAGGTAGAGGAGGTGGAAAAATACCAGTTCTCAGGAAGCCCATGGACACCCCCCTTAAGGTGGCTTAAATATACTACCATGGTCTGCAGTGTCTCCGGATGCGTCTCCAATTGGACACATCTGGGTTGTCACAGCCAGCATAGGATCTTGATGATTTGGTCAAGAGAATTCAGAGCTGCAAAGCATTCCTCAGACGACAACTGATAATATCACTGAATGTAAGTGCTTATATTTCTACATGTGACACTCATACTATAAATTTGGCTTTTTTTTTACGTTTTGTTTCTACTTCTTCATCATTTGCAGATCATTAATGTTTCTACCCATCCTCTGGCTCCACAACTTTACCTTCTTAGTGTTGCAATTTCTACATCGAGAAGTGTATTTCTATGGATAAAGGGAAACTTTTGATTATGAGAAAACATCTTAGGGTACCGTCAGACGAGGACACCTCGCCGGAGATATCGCCGGTGACGCATGGGAGCGCGCACGTTTTTGGCACCCCGCCAGCATCGTCATCGCGTGTTTACACGCGGGGATTCCTCCGGCGACGCACCGGCGATGCTATAGGCGGCATCGCCACTGGGGTGTCTACGCGATGCAGCGGCAATGTCGCCGCCGATAGGCAATGCCCCTGCATCGCCTATGTAATCGGCGGTGGGACGGTACCCTTATAGTAACAGCAAGTTACCTAAAGCTCTATTGGGGAGGTGGACAGTTAATGGATAAGAAAAAACAAAATGACTTTCTGCTCAGTGGCCACTAAACATCTGCATTGGTTGTGTATCATCTGTGCTGGAGGAAATAGCATTTGTGGAGACCCGGGGGTCAGTGGGTGCTCTCGTCCACAGGCCCAGCCGCCTTTAGAAAGACAGCGTGGACCAGGGCTCATCCCCAACTGAACACCCGAGCTCCTTAACCATGGGCGGAACACTACTCAGACAACATAGGGTGAGGGAATCACAATATTAAGGCTTTATTGGATCCCCAAACAGTTAACAGCATATAACGCATAACCAAGCACAACACATAAATGTAACAGGCAACAGAGTCTCACCCTTCCGCTGGCTCACCAGGGTTTTAGGATATAGTACAGCAAAGTCTGTAGCCAGGTGACTTTATCGTCCCAACCTGGGTTGCTTCCTTGTCCTTATGCAGTCTGTGTCATCACAGCCGAATCTGATACTGAAGTCCTTGTGGTTCTTTAGTCTGTGTTCTGATCCCCTTGGTCGGCACCGAAATGCCTAGGCCTGGGGTTATGGCTCGCTAACCGGACCCGAAGACCCTAGATTAGCTGCCTGTCTCCAATCTGCAATCTACAATCTCCAATCCAGTGGACCTCTAGCCGGGACCGAAATCCCTAGACTGAGGCCACTAGACAGAATCTAACTCTCATCTGCTGGTCAAAGTGAACAGTCCTCCTTATATACCCTCAGCCCTCATTGTAGGATATTGGGGACGTCACGATTGGTGCAATAACACAGTCTTTTCATTGGCTGAACTCCAACCCTCATTTAACATATTTTAGTACTATTGCAATCCAAATGCTGATTGATATAGCACCTAGCAGTGATACAATGGAATGTTAGTATGAGACATTGAGTCTGCAATCAATGACACTTAAACAATAGTGGCTGGGGCCCCTGTACATGGAATCAACATTCACAGGGTAATAGACAATGGACGATTAGCATAATTAAGTTCTCTGGCCTGCTATGACAAACAAGTTAGATAATTACATTACCAAGCTAAACTTACACCAGTCATCTATGAAAATACTGTAGGAAATTCTCCTTGGCCAATACAAGTTTACAAGCCTATATACAATATGATATGTCTGGGTTACATAAGAAATCATCATATGTCCTACATTGAAGGGGTCCATTTCATCACAGCATTTTCTTTCCTCTAAGATTAAACACGACCACTGCAGTCAATCGATAGCCACCAATTGCCTGCAGTTGTCACTGGCACCTCCCTTGTTGGAAGATCAGTATCATGCCACAGGATTTGACCCAGCGACCCCATGGTGTATGATTGGTTGCCTTTTGGTCATTTATTCAGTCAACTCTATCACAAGGTGGATGCAGCTATTTTTACCTTCCCCTTGCTGATCTTCGGTGCTGGTTATATTCCCAAGTGGATCCTGTTTGAAATTCCAGCCACACTGTCAAGAGTTTATGCCTGTCAGATATAGACCAGATGGGGTTTTTCTTTTTGCTGTCATACGTATCTTTCCTACTCCTTCCTCCAGCCAATAGTTAAGTAGTCGAATGTTATTCTTGCTTGCAGAAAGAAAGCCACTTTTGCCATATGTGTGTTTTAGGTCTCCACACCTTTGGTTCTCTTCGGTCTCTACACGCCTTACCTATTCATCATCTTGGTGCTGTGGATCTCACTCTGGGATCTAAGGAGGTATGAGGAACACTTGATGGCCTTTTAGGCGGCCAGGTCTGAGTTGTGATCTCCTAGTTTTGCAGTTAGGATTATTCCAGCTTGCTCTGGTGCCTCCGGGGTTTGTGCAGCATAGTCTGTACAGGAACCAGTTGGGCTGCATGCAGTAGTTTACAGAAAGGTCCTGTGTTTCCATATCAAAAACAAAAAGCGCATAACAATCAAAAAAGAAAGCCAGGAGACAAGTGTTAAGCACCAGTAGAAGTAGAGAGGAGAGGAAGGTCCAACAGAGGAGTTGGGGGATCTGTTTAATTAGTTTTATTTTAGGGCCATTTTTAACCTAATAAAATATAGTGGACAAACATTTTAAAAGAAATAATTCTGGAACAAACCTGCTAGATATCCCGACATGTCATTCTACAATTCCATACGCTTTTCTATTACGTAGTCCTGCATCTATTCGGTCACTTTTCTTGCTGTTTTTACATTAAGATTGACAATATAGATTGTTTCTGCATCATTTATTATCTACTTCTCGGGGCAATTTAGCGATGGGGCAGATGCTGATCGCTCGTGCTTATGTTAGCCTATATAACACGTTCAGAGACATTTACATTTAGAGACACGATATCTACCCCTGGAAAAGTGTAAAAAAACATTAGAAAATCAGTAACTTCCTGCAAGACAGAGGACGACGGGATACCAATTAAGACGGCGGATGGCATGGCCTGTCAGAGCGATGTAAGTGGTATTCCCAAAAGAAGGTGCTTGTCACAAAAACAATGTTGAAAGGTAAGATGTGAAAAACCTGGTTCCACCAAGGAAGAATGTATTGGCTAACTTCTTTATTTTTTATTACTAGGTCTTCCAGTAATCAGATTTTATTGGCAGGCAAAAATATGCACAAGGGACCTCGCAATGTTCCCTATCACCTTCTTCATATATCTGCTTTAGTAAATATTTATATATTCTGTAACGCAATCATTCCTGCTCATCTTTCCTATTATGTGATCCCCGGCTGTAATGTCTGTATACTTATATTCTGTGATCCCCGGCTGTAATGTCTGTGTACTCTTATACTCTGTGATCCCCAGCTTTAAAGGGAACCTGTCACCCCAAATCACCCTTGTAAGCTGTAAATACATGTCCCTGAAGCATTACACTACAGTCCTACACATCCCTTTGTGGTGTTTTAGTTCAATATGAAAGTACACTTTAGTCGTTTGCAAACTTACTAAATCCAGGCCAGTGGGGCGTTCCCAAGCCTCCTTGTCTGCGAGGCGGTTCCCCTGTGTGCCGCTGTATTACGCCCTAATGGGCGTTTTTTCAAACTTTCTAGCGCGGGCACGATTCATAATCTCGTGCCCGCATCGTCACGGTCATGTGATGCCGTGACGCATCATTTCCGGGCGGCTGGGTCGCTGCTGTCTGACGCGCACTGGCCAACTTCAGCGCATGCGCAGATCGCTTGCTGAAGTCGGCCGGTGCGCGTCAGACAGCAGCGACCCAGCCGCCCGGAAATGACGCGTCACGGCATCACATGACCGTGACGATGCGGGCACGAGATTATGAATCGTGCCCGCGCTAGAAAGTTTGAAAAAACGCCCATTAGGGCGTAATACAGCGGCACACAGGGGAACCGCCTTGCAGACAAGGAGGCTTGGGAACGCCCCACTGGCATGGATTTAGTAAGTTTGCAAACGACTAAAGTGCACTTTCATATTGAACTAAAACACCACAAAGGGATGTGTAGGACTGTAGTGTAATGCTTCAGGGACATGTATTTACAGCTTACAAGGGTGATTTGGGGTGACAGGTTCCCTTTAATGTCTGTATACTCTTATATTCTGTGATCCCCGGCTGTAATGTCTGTATGCTCTCATATTCTGTGATCCCCGGCTGTAATGTCTGTATACTCTTATAGTCTGTGATCCCCGGATGTAATGTCTGTATACTCTTATATTCTGTGATCCCCAGCTGTAATGTCTGTATACTCTTATATTCTGGGATCCCCGGCTGTAATGTCTGTATACTCTTATATTCTGTGATCCCTGTGTGTAATGTCTGTATACGCTTATATTCTGTGATCCCCGGCTGTAATGTCTGTATACTCTTATATTCTGTGATCCCCGCTGTAATGTCTGTATACTCTTATATTCTGGGATCTCCGGCTGTAATGTCTGTATACTTTTATATTCTGTGATTCCCAGCTGTAATGTCTGTATACTCTTATATTCTGTGATCCCTGGGTGATGTGGTATTATAAGACCATGTCCCTGTACAATTAGACACATCCATTACACAATACATAGCAGGGACACATATATAAGATTATCTCAGCACAGGAGATGGGGTATGATCAGACCATGTCCCTGTACAGTCAGACACATCCATTACACAGTATATAGCAGGGACACATATATAAGATTATCTCAGCACAGGAGGTGTGGTATGATCAGACCATGTCCCTGTATGGTCAGACACATCCATTACACAGTACATAGCAGGGACACATATATAAGATTATCTCAGCACAGGAGATGTGGTATGATCAGACCATGTCCCTGTACAGTCAGACACATCCATTACACAGTACATAGCAAGAACACATATATAAGATTATCTCAGCACAGGAGATGTGGTATGATCAGACTATGTCCCTGTATGGTCAGACACATCCATTACACAGTACATAGCAGGAACACATATACTAACATTATCTCAGCACAGGAACATTGTTATTAAAACACATCCAATTGTGTAAATTATTATTATTCCAAAATCTACTTATATTAAAATAATAATAATAATAATAATAATATTTATTCATTTATATAGCGCTATTAATTCCATAGCACTTTACATACATCAGTAATGCTGTCTCTCTTGGAGCTCACAATCTAATCATCCTATCAATATGTCTGAACTTTGTTCATGGGAAAAAAAAAACCTTTAAGTGACCCTAAAAGCTACTGACAGGTTTTTGCTAAAGGTACACAAGATGAAAACATTTGTTTTCTGAAGAATGAGTGCAATGAATTGTTTTGTATACCTGCCTTCATGATCCTACAACCTTTTCTGAGTATAATCCTTTGTAATGATATAATTCTGCACTCCCTTAAAGGGGTGGTCTGGACTTAACAATAACTTGGATTTTAGTAAAAATATGAAATTGAGCCGTACACACTTGCTGTCACCACCCATAGATCAAGAGCAGGCCGCTATAATGGTCTTCTCCAGCACCGGACCTTTCTTCTGTCTCGTGAACACTGAGGCCTGACATTTGCTGCAGCAGTCAGGTGACTGGAACGGAGCGCCATTGATGTATTCACCTGACCATTACAGCCAATCACAGACCTTAGAGGTCATGTGACTGCTGACCGGTGACATCAATACTTGCAATGCTGGTGGAGAGCGCCAGAGCAGGGTGTGCAGAATTCACGACGATGACAGCAGGTGGGAATGTTAATGTTTATTTTCCCTATTTCTACTTCCCCCAGTAAAGTTTTTATTTATCCCTGACAACCCCTATAACGAGACCACAGGTTTATTGTCCTCTGAACACTTACTTGTAGTTGACACGGTGACCACCGGACTGTACGCACACTCTCCATTGTGTCCTGTGACTTTTAGCCTGAACCTGTAGCTGGTGCTCGACTCTAAACCTTCCACCACATGCTGCTTGGAGTAGCCCCTATAACGGAAGTAAACGAGGGTCAGTAACATAAAATATGTAGGCCCGATTCATCATTTACATCTTCGAAGTCATTTATTTTCCTTTATTTGTGGTTTTCACTAATATGTATTGACCAAAATCCATCAAAAGAGCAGACACAGTTAATCATTATTGTGCACAATGTCTTTTGTTTAAAGGGAACCAACCACCTCAGATCACCCTAATACACAGTTAGTACATGTCCCTGCACCCTAAGGATACGTTTCCAGCACTGTTTTTGTGTAAAATCTTGCATTAGTATAACTGATATAAAGAGTTTATAAACTTACTAGCCTGGTGACTTCTGGGCGTATCCCTCCTTCTGTTATACTTCAGGGCTGTGCATTCATTGCATGGCTGTGCTCCCCCTCCCTCTGTGCAGAGGAGATAACGATCACGCCCATCAGGGCAGGGCAGCAGGCACGGAGGGAGGGGGAGCACAGACATGCAATGCACAGCCCTGAAGTATAACAGAAGGAGGGATACGCCCAGAAGTCTTCAGGCTAGTAACTTTATAAACTCTTTATATCAGTTATACTAATGCAAGATTTTACACAAAAACAGTGCTGGAAAGGTATCCTTAGGGTGCAGGGAGATGTAATAACTGTGTATTAGGGTGATCTGAGGTGGTTGGTTCCCTTTAACTCATTGTACTAAAGAATATACAACATAATACAATGATATAAGACAGCAAAAGAAGCTTTTTTTTCCACCTGTAACTGGTTTTTCAACCATTTTTCAAAATGTTGCAAAGAAAGTCCCAAAAAATCTGGTGTACATAAAAATCCCTCTTGTGGAGGATTAAGGCCCTGTGCACACAATGCGTATTTTGATGCCTTTTCTGGTTTTCTCCAAAAACTGCAACCAAATCCTTATACCAGCAAAGTCAATGAGAAATGTGAGGTTTTGCGCACGTTACGTTTTTTTCCTTGTAGATTTGGTGCAGAAATAATCATTTACATGAAAATCAGAAAAGTAAACCGCAAAAGACAACTTGAAAAAAGGTGCAAATTGTTTGATACATTTTTCGGAAAAAGTCAATGATTCGGAGGTGTGCACCGCCGAAAAGATGGCAAAAATGCAATGATGAATTGGAGCCCTAAAACACTAACTGTCGTATTAGTTTTCGTTGTCATAAATCAATAGGACACACGGGAATAAGCAACTGTGGTAAATCTATTATCAGACAAATCTGAGCAAATCTTTCACTCTCAATTTGTGGATAAAATCTGTAAAATCACAAGATTACTGAAAGAGAAGATGACAGTTTGTACTTATAAGATTCTATGGGAGATGGAGAAGCTATAGGCAGAGGGAGGAGCTAGAAGCAGAGGGAGGAGCTAGAAGCAGAGGGAAAAGCTAGAAGCAGAGGGAGGAAATGAGGCAGAGGGAGAGAGCTATAGGCAGAGGGAGGAGCTATAGGCAGAGGGAGGAGCTATAGGCAGAGGGAGGGAGCTATAGGCAGAGGGAGGAGCAATAGGCAGAGGGAGGAGCTAGAGGTAGAGGAAGGAGCTAGAGGCAGAGGAAGGAACTAGAGGCAGAGGGCAGAGCTAGACGCAGAGGAGGAGCTATAGCAAGGGAAGCTATAGGCAGAGGGAGGAGCTATAGACAGAGGGAAGAGGTAGGGACAGAGGGAGGAGCTAGAAGCAGAGGGAGAACCTAGAGACAGAGAAGTGCTAGCAACAGAGGGAGGAGCTAGAGGTAGAGAGCAGCTAAAGGCAGAGGGAGGGGCTAGAGGCAGAGGGAGTGAGCTAGATGAAGAGGGAGGAGCTAGAGGCAGAGAGAGGAGCTAGAGGCAAAGAGAGGAGATAGAGGCAGAGAGAGGTGCTAGAGGCAGAGGGAGGGGCTAGAGGCAGAGGGGGGGCTAGAGGCAGAGAGAGGAGATAGAGGCAGAGGAAGGAGCTAGAGGCAGAGAGAGGAGCTAAAGGCAAAGGGAGGGGCTAGAGGCAGAGGGAGTGGGCTAGATGAAGAGGGAGGAGCTAGAGGCAGAGACAGAGGAGCTAGAGGCAAAGAGAGGAGATAGAGGCAGAGAGAGGTGCTAGAGGCAGAGGGAGGGGCTAGAGGCAGAGGGGGGGCTAGAGGCAGAGAGAGGAGCTAGAGGCAGAGGAAGGAGCTAGAGGCAGAGAGAGGTGCTAGGGGCAGAGGGAGGGTCTAGAAGCAGAGGGGAGGCTAGAGGTAGAGAGAGGAGTTAGAGGCAGAGGGAGGGGCTAGAGGCAGAGGGAGTGAGCTAGATGAAGAGGGAGGAGCTAGAGGCAGAGAGAGGAGATAGAGGCAAAGAGAGGAGCTAGAAGCAGAGGGAGGGGCTAGATGCAGAGGAAGGAGCTAGAGGCAGAGGGAGGGGCTAGAGGCAGAGGGAGGGGCTAGAGGCAGAGGGATTGAGCTAGATGAAGAGGGAGGAGCTAGAGGCAGAGAGAGGAGCTAGAGGCAAAGAGAGGAGATAGAGGCAGAGGGAGGGGCTAGAGGTAGAGGGAGGGGCTAGAGGCAGAGGGGGCTAGAGGCAGAGAGAGGAGCTAGAGGCAGAGGAAGGAGCTAGAGGCAGAGAGAAGTGCTAGGGGCAGAGGGAGGGGCTAGAAGCAGAGGGGAGGCTAGAGGTAGAGAGAGAAGTTAGAGGCAGAGGGAGAGGCTAGAGGCAGAGGGAGTGAGCTAGATGAAGAGGGAGGAGCTAGAGGCAGAGAGAGGAGCTAGAGGCAAAGAGAGGGGCTAGAAGCAGAGGGAGAGGCTAGAAGCAGAGGGAGAAGCTAGAGGCAGAAGGAGGAGCTAAAGGCAAAGGGGGGAGCTAGAGGCAGAGGGAAGAGCTAGAAGGAGAGAGAAGGAACCACATGGAGGAGCTAGAAGTAGAGGAAGGAGCTAGAGGCAGAGGGAGGAGCTAAAGGCAAAGGTAGGAACAGAGGAACTAGGGTAAATATGATTTTATTGGCAGTTTTAAGTAACAACAACATGTACATAGAAAGTAAGTGACAATGTAAAATGCTTGTTTAAGATAGGGAAAAAAAAAAAGAAAAGGGGGAGATAAAAAAAAAAAAAAGAAACAGCATATCTCTATGTATAGCCATATTCCACATAAACATCGCATCAATTATCATAGAAACACACGTTATTCTCTCTGTTCCATTCTACTTGTACTATACTTTACCCTCTCTCCGCACTGCAGAGGAGGGAATTGTCTGTACCAGACACTAAAGATAATCTTGCAGGTATAGAAGTCAACCAATTAAAGGTTCAACAAACTATATCTTGACGTTCGTCCAGAGGTGAAGAATTATATAGGAAAAAGGAGTAAGAGGAGAAGTAGGAAGAATAGGGAAAAGTAAAGGAAGAGTGAGTTAGCTAAAAATGAGACATATATAGATGTAAAGATGTGACGGGCGGATTGGTCCCCCTAGGTGGTTCTATGGGGAGTGAGGCTTTGTAACCCAGATTATTCAGGTAAAAAAGTCTCCGAAGTTGGGGGCATCTTTAAATAGGACCCATTCTGTCCAGGTAGACACATATGTGTGTTGGGTCTGAGAAAAGTCAGCCGACAATTCCTCGTACCTGCGAATCCGCTCCATTTCCGAATACCATTCCGAAATGGAGGGGGTGTCGCTTTCCCTCCAGTGACGTGGGATCACGCTGCGGGCTGCGGCTATGCAGAATCTGAGGACATCTTTCCTTTGTACCTTCCAAGAGCCAGGGAACAAAGACAATAGGGCCATTTCAGGAGTGCCTACCAGGTTCCTTCCTGTCACCAAATTGTAATTGCGGAATACTCTATCCCAGAACTCCTGGATCAGTGGGCAGCTCCACCATATGTGCAGTAAAGTGCCCTTTTCGCCTTTGCATCTCCAGCATAGCGGTGAGGTGTCTGGAGCAAATTTATGTATCTTTTCTGGGGGAACAGAGGAACTAGAGGCAAAGGGATGAGCTAGAGGCAGAGGAAGGAGCAATAGGTAGAGGGAGGAACTAGAATCAGAGGGAGGAGCTTGTGGCAACACAGACATTCTACTGCACGTTCCATAGACCTTTATGAGCACCAACTGTCCTCTATCTCAGATTTTACCCATGAATTGAGACTTTTGAGGATGAAGGATCAGTCCAGGAAGAAAAGGAAGCAGATCTCGCTAATACGATATATTACAAAGTTCCTTATTTACACGTGCTTTCGCTTTAATGCATAAGACATAAAGAAAAAGATCAGATCGTTATTTTCTGTAATTATCTTTCACCTGAGCGGCTCACGGTTTGCAACCTACGGAAAATAAATGCTCTCATGTAATATTTACAGAGCTTGCAGGAGCTGCCACCAGTCTTATGTCTCCGACCGAGAAAAAAAAACATATCAGCAGGCTTGTTTGCAGCTTCATCATCTTTAATCAAAAATTATTTTCCAACAATAGTCCAGGCGTTTTATCCCCCTTCATGTATTAAAACCTGTAATATATAAATCAAGCAGTCTCCAGAGACTGAGACCAGCACAGTATACATAAGGTCATTCTGCCACCTAGTGGTCACTGTGCATTCTCCTGGGCTGCCATTCATTCAATATGGGGAAAACTACAGGGGTGAACTAAGCAGAACAATAATCTATACTCAGCTCATATTAATAATAGGGAATAATCACGCAGTTTAATAATAGCCATATGGATGGGGACTCAATGGGGTGAATCCATGAGGATCGCCATCGCAGGCCCCGATTCGGGGAGGGTCATTTGAAGTTCATGTAGAAAGTGGAATATGCTGGAAATGTGATGACAGCGCACAACGCTTTATTGCCATTTTCTCTGCTACATGCACAGCTGTCAATAGGATATATGTATCAATATTGTATCAAGATGTAGGAATCGCTGCGTACGCTCAGCAATATGGCGAGACGTCAGATCTTGTTACAGAAGCCATAGAATATCCAGCCGGGCTTTTATCCCAGGTCTAGATGCAAGGAGCTGAGCTTATTTATAGCAAGGCAGCACCTATTGTGTGCCATACCCTATTGAAATGGGTTCTCTAATGAATACTTTTCATGCCAAAAGTCCAAATAAGATGAAAATATCCATTGTGTTTTAGCATACAAAATATTTTTTCAATCATTTTCTTGCTTCAATGCTTCAATTAATGACACTGGAGGATGATTGTGCTCTAAAACAGTCTCCTTACCCCTCTGGCATCTTGAAAGAATCAGTCTCCTTGCCCTTCTGGCAGCTAGGAGCAGATTTTAGACAGAATCTGTCACTTTTACACTTTGGCAGATTACGTTTAACAGCATCAGTACTCCTACAGCAGCTGAGATAGCACTCTATACAGGATCAGTCTCCTTTCCCCTCTAAAAGTGAACTCTAGACAGAAGAAGTCTCCTTACTCCATGGCAGCTTATGTTGTGAATATGTCCTGGGGGGATTCAAGGGAGAATTGGTCTCCTATCCCCTAAGCAAGCTGGGAGCACACCCAGCTCGTTGCTGCTAATCCATGCTACTGGCAGCAGATGTTAAAATCAGTCTTCTTTTGCCCCTGGCAGCTTGGAGCAGACTCTAGACAGAATCAGTCTCCTTGCCCCTCTGGCAGCTGACTCTAGACAGAATCAGTCTCCTTACTCCACTGGAAGTTTACTGCTAATCTGTGCTGGGGGGCACTCACTCTAGACAGAATCAGTCTACTTTTCTCTCTGGCAGCTGACTCTAGACAGAATCAGTCTCCTGACTCATGTCAGCTGAGATAAAACGCTATACATAATCAGTCTCCTTTACCTTCTAGAAGTGAACTCTGGACAAAAGCAGTTTCCTTATTCCTCTGGCGGGGAACTGCTGGGACCTGTGCTGGGGAGGAAAGATTCAAGATTCAGTCTTCTATCCCCTATGCAGGCTAGGAGCACACCTAGATAGTTTGCTACTAATCTGTCCTACCAGCAGCAGATTTTAGAATCAGTCTTCTTTTGCCTCTGGCAGCTGACTCTAGACAGAATCAATCAGTCTCCTTTCCCCTCTGGCAGCTGACTCTAGACAGAATCAATCAGTCTATTTTCCCCTCTGGCAGCTGACTCTAGACAGAATCAATCAGTCTCCTTTCCCCTCTGGCAGCTGACTCTAGACAGAATCAGTCTCCTTTTTCCCCGGGAAGCTGACTGCTGCAAGCATGTTTGTATGTTGGGAGGTGAGTGAGCACACCCTAGACAAAGTCTCTTTTTGCTTCGGGCAGCAAATTGCTGCTAACCTGTGTTGCATGGAGCAGGTTCAATACCGAATTTTCCATCTTCCCTTTGTGGCAGCAGTCAATATGGTTCTTTCTTGCTTCCTCAGCAGGTGGCATCTCAGCTATATTGCAATGTTTCTGCAGGGGCTCTGCTCCGATCCTGAAAAGGCCAGAAAGCTATTTATATTGGCTGCTGTGCAGTGAACAGAGGGAGGACATTATGCAGTGTCTGAATAAGCGACCACAAACACTCAGCTCAGAAGGTGGACGTGCAGATTGATATATTGCTTTGAACAGCAGGTGGCGCCACAGTGTGTAAGTACATGTCACTATACACCACTGAATCATTTTTTAACAGTATGTGAATGACAAATAACTTTGCATAATCTACAATAAATAGGATGTCCACTACCTGTCACTCTTCTGGGGGGAGGCGCCCTAGAGTTGACCCACTGGGCCGTGGTACCGAACTCCCCTGGGGTGAGCTGGTACTAGTTTATCCAACCCCTATACAGGGATTGTCAGGGGAAAGCCCAGGGGTCTAAATATCACAGCTGTTAGTACCAGGGGGGGCAGCTCGTAGGGTTAGCCTATACTACGGTAAGGCTAATAAGGATCTGAAGCACCAGAGCCCGGGCTAGAAGAGCTGAAACTGGTTCCACCGGAGGAGAGCACGAGGAGGGCCCGACTAACAGCCAGAGAAGCAGAAGCTTACTAACACAATAACCAGGCACCTCCCAGCAGTGGAGGCGGCCTGGTATACCAGAGGACGGACAGCTATTGGCCAAGGGGAGTGTCAGGCTCAGCCATGCTGGCCCCTAGATTCACAGGGGAGGAGCGCGGCCGCACCCAGTGCGCTGCTCATTACACCAGTGGAGTAGCAACTGTTTGTGGTGCCCAGGGCGGTCGAAAAATTAGCTGCGGCTGCTGCCCCTAAGTATTGGGCCAAATGGCCACTCACCTATTGGGGTTGTCACTGCGCACCGACCGCCACCTCTGCACAACCCCAGTGTATGGCAACAAGCAGGACTCAAGGAGGGCCCGGGGCCAGAGCAATTGTCGCTGCCGGAGGTGTCTTCCCTTCCGTCTTCCGGCCGGGTAGCGGTCACATGTTGCGATCACGTGACACGAGATCTCCGAGTCGCGACGTCTCAACAGGTCCTATCCAGGGTTAGACTGGGGTGCCTAGGGCCCACCAGTGGAAATGACGCTAGGGGCCCACACTTTAGTGACCATAAACATTTTCATTACATATTTCTCGGCCTCTGTTTACTAAAATATGTGAGAAGTGTATTATGCCCTACACTTTAAGTGTGTCTTGTTAATCTACTTATTTATTGTACTTGATTATGGAATCTGTTATTTACAATCAGCAATTTCTCACACATTCCTTGTCCTAGGTAACCACCTAGCCCCTCAGATTAAACAACATTCAAAGTGAAGCAAGATGTTATCCAGCATCTTCAAATGGAAAAGTGTACTATATACACCGATGTCACCATCTATCCATGACCCATATAGTGTCTGTCACCATCTATCCATGACCTATATAGAGTCTGTCACCATCTATCCATGACCCAAATAGTGTCTGTCACCATCTATCCATGACCCATATAGAGTCTGTCACCATCTATCCATGACCCATATAGTGTCTGTCACCATCTATCCATGACCCATATAGAGTCTGTCACCATCTATCCATGACCCATATAGTGTCTGTCACCATCTATCCATGACCCATATAGTGTCTGTCACCATCTATCCATGACCCATATAGAGTCTGTCACCATCTATCCATGACCCATATAGTGTCTGTCACCATCTATCCATGACCCATATAGAGTCTGTCACCATCTATCCATGACCCATATAGAGTCTGTCACCATCTATCCATGACCCATATAGTGTCTGTCACCATCTATCCATGACCCATATAGAGTCTGTCACCATCTATCCATGACCCATATAGTGTCTGTCACAATCTATCCATGACCCATATAGAGTCTGTCACCATCTATCCATGACCTATATAGAGTCTGTCACCATCTATCCATGACCCATATAGTATCTGTCCCAATCTAGCCATGACCCATATAGTGTCTGTCACCATATATCCATGACCCATATAGTGTCTGTCCCAATCTAGCCATGACCCATATAGTGTCTGTCACCATCTATCCATGACCCATATAGTGTCTGTCACCATCTATCCATGACCCATATAGTGTCTGTCCCAATCTAGCCATGACCCATATAGTGTCTGTCACCATATATCCATGACCCATATAGTGTCTGTCACCATCTATCCATGACCCATATAGAGTCTGTCACCATCTATCCATGACCCATATTGTGTCTGTCACCGTATATCCATGACCCACATAGTGTGTCACCATCCATCCATGACCCATATAGTGTCTGTCACCATCTATCCATGACCCATATAGAGTCTGTCACCATCTAGCCATGACCCATATAGTGTCTGTCATCATCTATCCATGACCCATATAGTGTCTGTCACCATCCATCCATGACCCATATAGTGTCTGTCACCATCCATCCATGACCCATATAGTGTCTGTCATCATCTATCCATGACCCATATAGTGTCTGTCACCATCCATCCATGACCCATATAGTGTCTGTCACCATCCATCCATGACCCATATAGTGTCTGTCATCATTTATCCATGACCCATATAGTGTCTGTCACCATCCATCCATGACCCAAATAGTGTCTGTCACCATCTATCCATGACCCATATAGTGTCTGTCACCATCTATCCATGACCCATATAGTGTCTGTCACCATCTATCCATGACCCATATAGTGTCTGTCACCATCTATCCATGACCCATATAGTGTCTGTCACCATCCATCCATGACCCATATAGTGTCTGTCACCATCTATCCATGACCCATATAGTGCCTGTCACAACTGACTTGGGAAATCCCCTGTAGAGTTAATATGTGGTGATGTTAAGCACAATCACTCCAATACACTTTGGAGACTGATGAACATTTGCTTCACTTTAGTCTGACAGATCTATGTTTTTCTATCTTTGTTATCATACTGTTACCCATGATGGCAATACAATGTTCTGTATGCTGGCGATATTTGGGATCTGTAGGATATCCCTCTTTCCCCCACCACCCAACACTCTCCATCCCCCTGCACACACCCTCCCCTTACACTCTCCATTCTCCCTGCATCCTCTATCACCACCCTGCACCCTCCATCCACCGACTCTCCATACCTCTGCAGTCTCAATCCTCCTGTAGTCTCCATCCTCCATCCTTCTGCACTCTCCATCCCCTTGCAGTCTCTATCCTCCATCCCCCTGCAGTCTCCATCTTCCATCCCCCTGCAGTTTCCATCTTCCATCCCCCTGCAGTTTCCATCTTCCCTACATCCTGCATCCCCCTGCACTCTCCATCCTCTTCCACTCTCCTTCCTCCATCCTCTTGCACTCTCCATCCTCCTGTACTCTCCATCCTCCTGCACTCCCCATCCTCTGTCCTCTTGCACTCCCCATCCTCCTGCACTCTCCATCCTCCTGCACTCTCCATCCTCCTGCACTCCCCATCCTCTATCATCATGCACTCCCCATCCTCCTGCACTCTCCATCTTCCTGCACTCCCCATCCTCCTGCATTCCCCATGCTCCTGCACTCTCCATCTTCCTGCAGTCGCCATTCTCCTGCACTCCCCATGCTCCTGCACTCTCCATCTTCCTGCAGTCCCCATTCTCCTTTACTCCCCATCCTCCTGAACTCTCCTTCCTCTATCCCCTGCAGTTTCCATCCTCCACCCCCCCTGCATCCTATATCCCTGTGCACAGCCAGCCGCCTTCTGCAACCCTCTCTCACACACTTCTTGTACCCTTGTTTATTTGGTCCCATCTCCTCTTCAGCTTCTTGTATGACATTTAGCTCCTTCACGCTGGGCAAAACTCCATGGCTCCACGCACCCGGGTCACATGCCTGTGACATCATCACAGGTCCTGCTGCTCCATGGTATTGTCTCTTCTGCTGGGCAGGCTAATATGGCCCTGAGTGACACTGCCAGCAATCAGAGGCTGCGCCCATCACCCCAGAGCACCGGGATGCAGGGTCCCTGATGCAACCGCCATCCACCGTGACCGCGTTATAACACCACACTGAGGTGAATCACCTGAAGGCTGCTGCTGCCCCCACACACGTGCCGCCTGGGGCGGACTTCCCCAACTACGCCACTGGATTACACCCTCCATTGTAGTGTGCTGGTGTGTGAACCCGGTGACCGGCAGACAGGAAGGGGACCCGGCAATGGCTCTGAGACACAGCATGCCTGGACGCCGGATGCCCGACCGGCAGAGTAGCAGAGGATGCAGAGACAGGGAAGGTGATCTGAGGAGCAGTGCCAGAGGACCTAACACTACCCTTATCTCCCACTAGTTTGGAAATGTTTTATATTACCAATTTTTCTTCTGGACACTAGTCCTGCCCCAGGTCACATAATTCTGTGACATACTGCAAAATCTGTCACCTTACTGATTCATATGGAAAATCAAAGCCACCTCACTATCCTTTACTTGGTCCTCTCTGCTTGCCTTGGAAAATGTGCTACAGACCCTTCAAAGGTGCTTGGAGGTGGAGTGGGCGGAAAGAGTGGGCGATAAAATTGCTGGATTGGATGCAGCATTATTGATTATCGGAAATGTAGGCTGGAGAGGGTGGAAAAAACTGTAACAGATGTCTGGGATCAAAACGGGGACCATTGTGAAAATACCTGTAAAGGAAACTAAGGGGATAAAAGGGACATTTGGTGCAGGTTCGCAATATTGTTCTGGAAAACCCTTTTACAATTGATAATGGTGAAAAGTGATAATCTTTTATATAACATAATACGCTCTAGTGGAGCTTACACCATTGAAGTGAATGGAAGCAGAACTGCAGGACCCAACAATGGCTACTACAGTGTCTAGAGCTGTGGTGCCCAGCTGATGCTGGACCATCTGATCGTTGGCAGTGCCATCTGTCATACCCACACTGATTTGATATTGAAGACCTATCCTAATCTGATACTGTACCGTCTGATCAGAGGCAGTGCCATCTGTCACACCACCACCGATTTGATATTCAAGACCTATCCTAAGCTGATGCTGAACCATCTGATCGGTGGCAGTGCCATCTGTCGCAGCCCCATTGATTTGATATTAAAAGACCTATCCTAAGCTAATGCCGGACCATCTGATCGGTGGCAGTACAATTTGTCATACCCACACCGATTTAACTTTGAAGACCTATCCTAATCTAATGTTGGATCGTCTGATTGGTGGCGGTGCCATTTATTGCACCCCCACAATTTGATTTTGAATACCTATCCTAAGGTGCTGCTCGACCATCCGATCGGTGGTATCGGTGCCATCTGTAATATCCACACTGATTTGATATTGAAGATCTATCCTAAACTGATGCGGAACCATCTGATCAGTGGTGGTGCAATCTGTTGCACTTCTCACTAATTTAATATTAAAGACCTATCCTAAGCTAATGTTGGACCATGTGATTGGTGGTGGTGCTATTTGTTGAACCCCCACCGATTTGATATTAAGGATCTATCCTGAGCTGATGTGGGACCATCTAATTTGTGGCAGTGCCATTTAGCGCCCCCCATTAATTTGATATTGAAGACCTATGCTAAGCTTATGCTGGACTGTCTAGTCAGTGGCAGTTCAATCTGTCGCACTCCTACCGATGTGACATTGAAGAGTTGATGCAGAGTAGTCTGATCGGTGGCGATGCCATTTGTCGTGCCCACACTGATTTGATATTGAAGACCTATCCTAAGCTGATGCTGGACCATCTGATCGGTGATAGTGGTGCCATCCGTCGTACCCTTACCGATTTGATATTGAAGACCTATCTTAAGGTGATATGGGACCATCTGATCGGTGGCTGTGCCATTTGTTGCACACCCCCACCGATTTGTACCTGATTTGAAGCTGATGTTGGACCATCTATTTTGTGGCGGTGCCATTTGTTGCACCCCAACTGATTTGATATTGAAGACCTATCCTAAGCTGACGTTGGATTATCTGGTTGGTGGCGGTGCCATTTACTGCTCCCCCACTGAATTGATATTGAAGATCTATGCTAAGCTGATGCTGGACTATCTGATTGTTGGCGAAGCCATCATTCGCATCCCTATTGATTTGATATTAAAGACCTATCCTAAGCTGATGCGGGACCAACTAATTGGTGGCGGTGCCATTTGTTCCACCCCCATTGATTTGATATTACAGACCTATCCTAAGCTAACGCTGGACCAGCTGATCAGTGGCGTGGCAGGGGTGCAATCTGTTGTACCCCCACCAAGTTGATATTGAAGAGCTATTCTAAGCTGATGCTAAACCGCCTGATCAGTGGCAGCGGTGCCATCCGTCATAACCCCCCCTTTCCCCCCCCGATTTGATATTGAAGACCTATCCTAAGCTGATCAGTCACCACCTATTTGTTATCACAGACCTATCCCAAGCTGATGCTGGAGTGTCTGATCGGTCATAGTGCCATTTGTCGCAACCCCCATTGATTTAATATTGAAGATCTATCCTGATCTGATGCTGGACCGTCTGATCGATGGGAGTGCCATCTGTCACACCCTTATTGATTAGATATTGAAGACCTATCCTAAGCTGATGCAGGACTGTCTGACCGGTGGCGGTCTGTTGTACACCACTAATTTCATTTTGAAGACTTACCCTAAGCATAGTGCATCATAATCAAAGTCCTTGACAATCCGTTTTTGGTAAATTGTGATCTAATGGTGATACAATACAGTAATCTAGCACAGGATTGCTTTGGCTACAGCTACATTCAATCTCTTCTATTAGTGCCGGTCTGCAGGAATGAATCTTTACAATATATAACGGCCGTGGTCCCATGTTTTATTAAATGGGCTATGACCCTGAGATCGCTCTTCCAACGCCGAGCCTTTTCTGCTACACAATCACCATTTTAATAGGGGATGTCAGCAGCCATACTGATAAATGTGCTGCTCCTATATGGCTGAGCGTGTACCTGTGAAGACATTTCATATGCACATGTGAAATGAGAAGAACGAGTCAATGCTGGAGCAGAGATCCTTACAGCTGCAGGTTTCCTCGGTCTCTTGGAGTAAAGTAAGTGACCCATGGAGGCGCTTCATAGGAAAAGTGTTACTTAGGTTCTATGGGTAGAGGCATAGACTGCAAGGGGGTAGACAATTTTAGACAGAATAGGTGTGAGGGGGTAGCAGTCAGGTAATGCTATAAGATGACCTACGCATCACTTACCCGTTGAAGCTCCTGCAGCTCCAGCATCACTTTTCCGCTCTTTTTTCAGAAATATTGGCCTGTGTTCATGGTACTAACCCCTTGGTGCACCCAATACTGTTTTCATATATTTAGGAAGTGCAGAGGTTGCAGGTGAACTCCGTCTCTGCCCAGTGCGATCTTTGCCATACATAAAGACATTGCAAGAAAACAGTCTACTGCACTTTAAGCCTTTCACCCCAAGCCATTTTTCATTTTTTTCCTCACCATAACTTTTTTATTTTTTAGTCCACATAGCTGTATGAGAATTATTTTTGTTGCGGGATGAGTTGTAATTTTGCATGAGCGTAAACTTATTTTATTGTTTCGGAAAACAGGAAAAAATTCCAAGTGCTTTGAAATTGCAAAAAAAATGCAATTCAACAATTGTTTTGGGTTTTTGTATTCACAATGTTCACTATAAACAATTAAAAAGGTTTTATTTCCCTTTTAAAGGACACACAGTGAAAGGCAATGACCAGCCCAAGGCACAAAGGGTCACAATGAGACAATATTATCATTACAAAAACAGCTGTTTACATTCCCAATTATTACAGGTCCAGGCTGATTGGTGCAACCATACAAAAGTGCATCGTACAATATGATATAAATCCATATAAAGTGCTATACTATGGTTCAGACAATCAATGCCACACTTTGCCTTTTGGGAGTTAACAGAGGTTACAGCAGTAACAGAGACAATACATCAGGTAAATTACCCATTGAACCCAAATGTACCAGGAGCCAGGCACTAGGAGGAGGGAGAATCCCTGTGACCACCCCAACGTACGCTTCGTGACCTTGTATTTCACAATGGTCACTTCATCAGGGGATGATAATCATGGGTGCTGCCCAGCTTTTATGCGGCGCCATTGCCCTCAGCGGCGTCTCCTGGCCGGAAATGACGCTTTGCGCGTCACCGGAAACTGTTACGCCCCCGGCTGGCGCCATCTCTAATCGCGCATGCTCGGCCGCCGCGACGCGTCTCTAGAGCAGTGTTTCCAACTCCAGTCCTCAAGGCACACCAACAGGTCATGTTTTCAGGATTTCCTTAGGATTGCACAGGTGTTAGTTCAATCACTTGCACGGGGGATAATTCATCATCTGTCTAATGATAAGGAAATCCTGAAAACATGACCTGTTGGTGTGCCTTGAGGACTGGAGTTGGGAAACACTGTCCTAGAGGGATAACAACCCTTGAGAGGGCCTCCCGAACCGAAGAAATTAGGTATTTTAGGAATATAGTGACTCTTCACCATTACGTCTCTAAGGTTTTTGGACCTTCGTGCAGTCATCATGGGGTATTTGGAAAAAATTAAGAGAGTTTGACAGTGAAAAAGAAAGCCCTTTAGACAAAACCTCAATTTGAGGGATGGAAAGAGAATGGGAAGATAAGTTAATCACCTGCAGGGTTCGGTCAGAATCGGGAGGGTCTCTTCCCTGTTGATTCCTACTACAAAAGCGTGTCATTACACCTTCACTGGTGATGGATTCAACAGAAGATTCATCTGTGCTACTAGCTACTAGGTGTAGGTTGCACGGGTTCCTAGGTTATTGGGAGAGGGGTCTCCTTTGCGGCGGGGGCGGGCCAGCCGACGTCCATGTGCAGTGCTGGCTAAGATATATTGACGATCTCTTTATAATATGGCAGGGCACAGCGGAGCAGCTCAGTAGGTTTATGGACCTACTTGGGAACAATTCTGTTAATATCAGACTGACATACAAGTATGATCAGCACAGAATTGACTTCCTGGATGTTCAAATGGAAGTGGACCCGAATCATATGGTCCAGACAAATGTCTTTCGGAAATCCACTTTGGTTAATTCATTACTTCACGCTACATCGGCCCATAACCAGTCCACCACCTGAGCCGTCCCGATCGGCCAGTTTTACGAATACAACGGATATGCTCCACAGATGCAATTTTCGAGGAGCAGGCACTAGATTTATCTGCACGATTCAGAGAAAGGGATTACAGCAACCGAGCAATTAAGAAGGCATACCTACATGCGAAATACACTTCACATGCCGATCTCCTATACGGTAATAAGAAGGTGGATAGTGAACTCTCACAACCAGTAAGATTCATCTCCACTTACAATCAAGAGTGGGGATCGATATGTCAGGTATTGAATAAACATTGGCGGATCCTCCACTCGGATCCTTTTTTGAAGGATTCACTTTCAGAATACCCTATGATGACTGCACGAAGGTCCCAAAACCTTAGAGACGTATTGGTGAAGAGTCACTATATTCCTAAAATACCTAATTTCTTCGGCTCGGGAGGCCCTCTCAAGGGTTGTTATCCCTGCGGCCATTGTGTAGCATGCAGCAATATCATTCGCAGCTTCTCTTTCTCCTCTTCCGATGGCAAGAAACAGTATGATATTAGACAATATGTGTCATGTGGCACTAGCAATGTGGTTTATTACGAAACATGCGCGTGCTCAAAAATATACATTGGGATGACATGTAGAGAGCTACGGAAGAGGGTTAGGGAGCATGTGCTTGATATTGTTGCTGCACCGTCCGTAGAGGATAAAACCACCTTAAAAACCTTGCCATGTCATTTTTTTAAACATCATAACGGTGATCCCTTGTCCCTTTTAATACGAGGAATTGATTTAATACATGGAGGCATAAGGGGTGGTAATATACGAAAAACCCTTGCACAATGCGAATCCCGGTGGATAGTGTCCCTGGACACTATGACACCATATGGGTTAAATGAAAGTGTTAGTTTTGCCCCTTTTTTGTGATCCAGTGTCAGTCGGTATCCTTGGTACCATGTACCAGTATTATTTTAATGACTTTGTCATTTTTATTATGTTACTACTATTATTTTGTTGGGTACTTTGCAGATCATGGATGTACGCCGATTTGGGGATTTGAAAGTATGATACCTATAATGCGGTTATGATAAAGCAGACTAATGATGCCTAAAGATTGGAACACTCCCTCTGAAAGACTGGAACTCTAAAGAGAAGACTAAAGGAGAAGATCCCTCAGTGGATACAATTATATTATTGATGGACTTGAAGTTTTCATATATTTGTCCTGTCATTGTGGCAGGGAGGCTGTGAATTATCATGTATCTAAGTTTACTGCTGGGTATTTGTCTCTGGTTTTGACCAGCGCTCGTACTCCGGGGCAGCGCCGCCTCCTTTCACCGGCATCATAGATCTCTCTCGCGTATACACGGTCACCTAGGAGATGCGTCGCGGCGGCCGAGCATGCGCGATTAGAGATGACGCCGGCTGGGTCGGTAACTGTTTCCGGTGACACGCAAAGCGTCATTTCCGGCCAGGAGATGCCGCTGAGGGTAATGGTGCCGCATAAAAGCTGGGCAGCACCCATGATTATCATCCCCTGATGAAGTGACCATTGTGATATACAAGGTCACGAAACGTACGTTGGGGTGGTCGCAGGGATTCTCCCTCCTCCTAGTGCCTGGCTCCTGGTACACTTGGGTTCAATGGGTAATTTTACTGATGTATTGTCTCTGTTAGGCGGCCGTCACACGGAACGATATCTTGCCCGATATCGTTTAAGCGATCTCCTTTTTGATCGCTTAAGCGATATCGGGCAAGATATCGTTGCATGTAATCAAGCGATTTACGATGGTAAATCGCTTGATCGTGACATCGCTGATCTGAGGTTCGGTTCTCAGATCTAGCGATGAACGATGCCACGATCTGCTTCATCGTGGTGTATAACACCACGATGAGCGATCTCCCAGCGGCAGAGCCTATGCTGGGAGATGGTAACTATGGTACACGTCGGGTAACTAAGCGACGCGCGGCGCCTAGTTACCCGATGTGTACCATAGTAACGAGCGAGATCGCGGCTCCGCATCGCTGGTGAGTCTGTCTGTGTGACATCTCACCAGCGATGTGAGCGATATTGTAAGCGATTGCGCGTGCACGTGATCGCTTACAATATCGCTAAAGATGTCGCAGCGTGTGACGGCCCCCTTACTGCTGTAACCTCTGTTAACTCCCAAAAGGCAAAGTGTGGCATTGATTGTCTGAACCATAGTATAGCACTTTATATGGATTTATATCATATTGTACGATGCAATCAGCCTGGACCTGTAATAATTGAGAATGTAAACAGCTGTTTTTGTAATGATAATATTGTCCCATTGTGACCCTTTGTGCCTTGGGCTGGTCATTGCCTTTCAATGTGTGTCCTTTAAAAGGGAAATAAAACTTTTTAATTGCATAAAACTGAGCTTAATCTCTTTCCTTCTTTGTTGTTTAAGCTTAAACAGAGTTGCTCCCTGAGTTAGGACTACATGGTTGGTCCGGTCTCAGTATGTTTGGATATTTCATTGTACTAACAATGTTCACTATAAAGTAAAACTGACTGGGCAGTATAATTCCTCAGGTCAGTATGAGTACATAGATACCAAACATGTATAGTTTTTATCTTATTTAAGTGTTGTCGCCATCTTCCAAGACCCATAGCACTCTCATTTTTAAGAATATGGGGCTGTGTGATGGCTTATTTTTTGCGCCCTGAGCTGACATTTTTACTGATACCATTTTGGCGCAGATACAATGTTTTGATTAGGTCTTATTGCATGTTATTACAATGAGGCGTCGATCAAAAAAAATGTAATTCTGGCATTCTGATTCTTTTTCTCATTACGCAGTTTATTGATCGGATTAATTTATTTTATATTTTGATAGATCAGACTTTTCTGAATGCCAGCGGTGCCAAATACAGGTGCATCTTAATGAATAAGAATATCATCAAAAAGCTAATTCATTTCAGTAATTCAATACATAAAGTGAAACACATATATTTTAGAGAGTGATCTGTTTTTGTATATTTCTGTTAATGTTGATGATTATGGCTTACAGCCATGAAAACCTAAAGGTCATTAGCTCAGACAATTAAAGTAGGTATTTAATCTTCCCCTTATCCCCTTAGGGGACTTAAGCCTGCGATCATATATCGCCTGTACTATTCACAGCAATACATGAGCACCATTATGAATAGCAGAAATATGATCTACAATTAATGCAAGTCCTGTTGTGAAGGGGTTAAAAACAAAAAAAAACATGAAAATCTCATTTGTTTTTTAACAACATTGTAGTCTATAAAGACAGACGCAAATGTGTACATATGTTTTAATCTGTTTTTTGCCTGTTTTTATTCCCTGAAAACAAGTCACATGATGTTTTGACACTGCAAAACGGAAATGAATGAATTAAAAAAAATCTAAATCACCCTCAGCAATTGGTGACCCCTCTTTGTCTTCATGACTTTTGGAGACTTTTCATTCACACACAGTTTATGAAGGAACTCAGTGGGGAGGCTTGTTCCAAACATCTTGGAGAAGTAACCACAGATCTTCTTGTGCAAATTCTTCTCTCTTCATGTTATTCCACACATATACTGAGATCAGGGCTCTGTGGGGGCCAGTCCATAATCTTCCAGAAAAGATAGTTCTAAAAGACATTGGCTGAAATGTTTGAGGTTGCTGTTCTGCTGCAGGATAGATTTGGAGCCAATCATACACCTCCCTGATGGCATTACTTGATGGATAAAGGATCTAACTGCATTTCTCGCATTGAGGGCACCATGAATCCTTACTAAATCTCCAACTGAAACGCAGCCCCAAACTTTTGGACCCTCCCCCGTGCTTTACTGCCCTGCAGACCCTCATTATTGTGCTGCTCTACAACTTTTCTGAAAGCAAACTGACTTTTGTTACAGCCAAATATTTCATATTTTCACTCATCATTCCCCCTCACCTACTGCCATTTTTCTACACCTTGTTTCTGTCTTGTGCTTAGTTGAGTCACAAGACCTTGTTTCCATGTTGAAGATATGGTTAATACTTCCATAAAGACCATTTCTGCCCACACTTGTCCCGAACAGTAGATGGGTGTAGCTAGGTTGCACTAGTTGCTGCCAGTTAAGAGCTGATAGTCTGATTGGAGCGCTAGGATTGGTTTGGATGGTTTACTTTTTCATCTTCTGTGTCTCAATCCTAGCGCTTCAATTAGACCGACACTTTTTCTTTTCCTTTGAGGGAGTCCGGCAGGAGCAGCTCTGGGCAAAGGACCGCTGTAATCACAGCGACTGTAAGACATGCGGTTGCCTGGTAGCCGGATCTAACAACAAGAGTACCTGCGGTGATGTATTTCCTGTCCCGGCTGGTCACGTGACCCATACTGGAGTCAGTAAGTGAAGGACCAACACAGCACACATGTGAGCCGGTAACACAGAAATTACTGGGTGAGAAATTATCTTCTGGTGTGCAGGGGCGCACAACCTTAACAGGTGAGCGGCCTCAGCCTACACTCTCCAAGCTAACGTAGTACTAAAGTCAAGAAGTGAGAACCGCACTACCTTATCCTCTTGACACTCCAGTATATTGTCCTCCTCCCCCATTAACCTGTAGACGATGTTGCAGTTTATTCCCCAGCCATAGCTGATAGCTTTACTTGGAGTGCTATTAGAGTGAATAGCATATACTTTTCTCTAACTGATATAACGTCAGGTACTCCTCATTGCGCTCCCTTTTGTTTTGTCTTCCATAGTTATGAGCTGATAGCACTGCTGGACATTTCCCGATTTCAGAGGAAAGCATGATGTGTCTTTCATCCGCTCCAATACGTTTCCAATGGCCGACCACTTCATCTATGGTCAAGGTTGTACATTTCTCTGGGCTTCTTCAAAATAGCCTGAACAGAAAATCATGAAACTCCAGTCTTCATTGAAATCTTTGCCTGGGACAGACCTTGCAGATGTCCTATAACTACCTTGTATACCTTCTATTTTTTAAAGCATTTTTACTTTGTAGAATTTATTACACACACACCTAAACGTTTGCATTGGACTGTATATGACTCTGTTCAGATTACAGTAGGTTAGTTATTGTGTCTTATTTTTAACATATTGGTATGTGCAATATTCTACAGAAAAGACATATGCTATAGAAAGCTATTCAACATGCCAAGTGCTAATATTATATGAAGTAGGTACAATATATACTTACGAGTAAATGGTCCCATACATATGAGTCTTAACATCTTCTTCCTCAATGGAAAACTTAAACCATTTGCTTGGAGGCCCGATGCGCGGGTAGTCATTATTGATGTCCCAGTACAACTCAATGCTGTAGTGATTTACCTTTCCCACCACAGGAGGATCAGGACGCTGGATAACAATTTCCCCTGGAAAGAAACATTATTATTTTCCCCGGGATACTCAAAATTAAAACAGAGTAATGGAACGTACGAGGAATTGTCAGATATAGACAAGAGAAATGGGAATTGTTAATGTTCAGTAATTAGTTTGGATATCCTTACATAATGCCGGGTCTCGCATTTGTCTGAAATAATTAAAAAGTGTATATTGATTTATATAGGTTTAGCTCGGGAGCGTAAATTAGCATTCATAAGACTTTGACAGCTAATTACATTAGAGATCATGAAGTTGTACTGGAGCAGTGAATCAACCCAACTGCATAAGTGGAATACGAAATGCGTGGGGACGCGGCAGGAGCGAGATCCTCGCATTACAGCCACAATCTTCTGCTATCTCCCACATAATGAGAAGAAATCTGTAACATTCGCAACCATCGGAAAAACCTTACAAAATGCAAAGAGCTAGGAAGGTCAAGTTAGCAGTATAGATGATGTCAGCTTTATAAGAGCCCGGGATGAGTTATCTAACTAAAGCATATAGCGTATAAGGACAGGCCTGTATTAGGAGAAAGCAGAGAAGATGCCCACCTAGTGTACCATCAGGCATCAATTATAGAATAACTAAATTCTATGTATCTATGTATGAGGGCGAGTCAAAAGTATCCGCATTCTGGCTGTGGAATATATTTTCATAGATATTCAGAAAAGACAAACACAGCGTTTTTCCACATAATATTGCTATTTTCAATACACTTTATCCGTAAGACAACAATTAAAAAATATTTTGGGGTGAGCTGCGAGCCATGGATCCACTGCTTGTTTTCACCCCATTATCAGCCATCAATGTCACTCCTTGTATCACTACTTTCAGGAGACATAATCCACTATCACTTGGCTATCCAACAGAATCAGTTTTCGTGAATCCTCAATGTCATCGTCAGCCATGGACGTTGGCTGTGTGATAGCAGGATCCATTTTGTTCTATCTAGAATCCAGTTTGTGAATGACTCTATTTCTCTCCTCTGTGAAATAGAAGACAAGTGTGTATTTTAGGAAACTATTATCTTGTTCGAAATAAAACCTAAGATAACATTTGAATGTGTAACCCAAGAGGTATACAGACTTTGAGCAGTGTGCAAAAGGTGCTGATGTTCAGCCAATAGGATGTATATAAGTTAATGCAAGGAGATAATGTGAGACAATTACGATGTTACAATGTATGTCCAATAAATACCTATATAAGTTTGAGACGATTATGTAATAAACACTGGACATTGAGACAAAGAGAGCTGCTTTTAATACATGACTGTCTCAGCAGAGCTACTCTAATATATACTTACTGGTCTCTATGATTTAATTAGGAAGGAAAAGAAGCGCACATAGAGTAATACCTTCGGGTTTGATGGTCACACAGACTCACCTGGTCTGGTTGTGAATGGTCACAACTCCCTTGGACAAGCACGTATGGTCGCAGCAGGCTCCCGGCAAAAAGTAAGGATCCACTTGGAGAAATTAGAACCGGATGGCTAGAAGCCGCGCTGACCACAATAAGAGTAACAGAGTAACACACAAACTCTGTTTATTCAGCCTACGCGTTTCGTGGCAAACAGGCCACTTCATCAGGGCATCCGGATGCCTTGATGAAGTGGCCTGTTTGTTTATTCAGCCTATGCGTTTCGTGGCAGAGTGTGTGTGTTACTCTGTTACTCTTATTGTGGTCAGCGCGGCTTCTATCCATCCGGTTCTAATTTCTCCAAGTGGATCCATGATTTAATTAGGAGAACACACAAAGTTTTGTTTGTCACATGCTGAATGGCAACGACAACGAGTGTCCGGCTCTATTATCGCACTTAAGGGACCTTCCTTGATCTTCTATATCCATTCATATAGATTCCTTTACAAAACATTTACTCTATAGTGTGCACAAAGTCTTCCACAAATATCAGCACCAGACACAATATCAACACAAAAAAATGAATCAGTGACCACTGCTTTCCTTTCGTGCAAACCACAAGTGGAACAGCCATTGTTTCTCACAGCCATGATGAACTGCAGTAATGTGTAAACCTGCACAGCAGTGAACGGAGGTAAAGGGGGGCTGCAACTTTGTACAGAAAGATCTGATAAGACTGTGGGGCCAACAAACATTTTAATATACCGCAACCAGAGCAGGAACATTTTTGAATCACCCTCGTAATATTATTTTTATGGATGTGTCCATTCATCTCATATCTGTTGATCAATCTTTGTATTTATCTTTGTATCTATTTAAATATCTACAAGAATAGAGAGAAAACAGCAAAACAGCACCACTAGGACAAGTAGACTGTGCACGTGCAAGACTCCACGTCGCTGACCCACTGAAACTCACTTGTATAACCATCCAAAAATAAGGCAGCACACCAGACATATGTACGTGAAAAAAGGAATTTTCTTTTCGTTTCGTGCCCTTATACACAACTTTTCCACACTGCCCATTTTATCTGTCCTGAAATGTTGGATGCGTGAGCATGGAAATGAAACAAAAACCTAAAAAGATGTTCAGAGTGCTGTTTTTGATATGCATAATCATCTATGTATCCATTCATCTATAGCTAAATAGAACAAGCTGCAGTAAAAGAACGATGATGGCATAACGAAGATGTTTTATTGAAATGTCTTAAGGAGCTTTTAGCTCCATTATTGCGTCTTTTGCTATCTCTAATATCTATCTATTTATCTATCCATCCAAATTTTTCTAGCAATCTTAATCTATATCTATCCAGGGGCTGGCTGGCAAATTTGGCCTGGGGGGCAATTACAGAGCAGTCCTCAAGTTGCGGCAGCCCACCTTTACACTGCTTATCTCTGGCCACTACATTAAAGCAGCAGAGGTAAACGTTTTTCAAAATAACGGTGGGTGGTACAGTATTGACCAAAAG
Organism: Allobates femoralis; assembly: GCA_033576535.1. Taxonomy (NCBI): domain Eukaryota; kingdom Metazoa; phylum Chordata; class Amphibia; order Anura; family Aromobatidae; genus Allobates; species Allobates femoralis. The sequence continues at coordinate 40,310,958 of JARQOC010000006.1, read as the reverse complement.
TTTGGACACACCTTCTAATTCAAAGTGATTCCTTTATTTTAATGACTATGAAAATTGTATTCACACTGAAGGCATCAAAACTATGAATGTGGAACTATATACTTAACAAAAAAGTGTGAAACAACTGAAAATATGTCTAATATTCTAGGTTCTGCAAAGTAGCCACCTTTTGCTTTGATTACTGCTTTGCACACTCTTGGCATTCTCTTGATGAGCTTCAAGAGGTAGTCACCAGGAATGGTCTTGCAACAGTCTTGAAGGAGTTCCCAGAGATGTTTAGCACTTGTTGGCCCTTTTGCCTTCACTCTGCGGTCCAGCTCACCCCAAACCATCTCGATTGGGTTCAGGTCTGGTGACTGTGGAGACCATGTTATATGGCGTATCACCCGTCAAATAGCCCTTACACAGCCTGGACGTGTGTTTAGGGTCATTGTCCTGTTGAAAAATAAATGATGGTCCAACTAAACGCAAACCGGATGGAATAGCATGCCGCTGCAAGATGCTATTGTAGCCATGCTGGTTCAGTATGCCTTCAATTTTGAATAAATCCCCAACAATGTCACCAGCAAAGCACCCCCACACCATCACACCTCCTCCTCCATGCTTCACGGTGGGAACCAGGCATGTAGAGTCCATCCGTTCACCTTTTCTGCGTCGCACAAAGACACGGTGGTTGGAACCAAAGATCTCAAATTTGGACTCCTCAGACCAAAGCACAGATTTCCACTGGTCTAATGTCCATTCCTTCTGTTCTTTAGCCCAAACAAGTCTCTTCTGCTTGTTGCCTGTCCTTAGCAGTGCTTTCCTAGCAGCTATTTTACCATGAAGGCCTGCTGCACAAAGTCTCCTCTTAAAGGGAACCTGTCACCTGATTCTAAGTCCCTACACTATCTCTAGCTGTCCCTACACCTTCCTAGCTGCTCCCTATATATCCCTTTCTTATCTAAAGTGTCCCTATTAAACATGTGTAAAAGAAGTATAAACTTACTGCAGTCCCCGTGGTTGGGGGACTGGGTAGGCGTGGCCACGCTTCCTTCATCACACCTCTGTGTTGTAATGCACACCCCGCTGGGGTCCCCAGTATTTGGAATCTCCCGCACCCTGTGTCCTTCTATGCACCGGCCGGGCGTCACATCCGGCGCGGTGCATTATGGGGCCGGTCACGTGATCGGCCCCAGTGCATTATGGGCTTGATCACGTGATCGGCCCGACTCTGCGCATGCGCAATGCGCTTATTGAAGCCGGGCCGATCACGTGATTAAGGGAACTTGTCACCTCAGGAAATGCTATTTATCTGCAGATATAGGGTTAATCTGCAGGTAAATAGCATGTAAAGCCTGGTTAGCTGACTTACTGGAAAAGCCTTGGCTACATGCAGGAAGTTTTATTTTATTTTCCCTGCCGCCACTCCACTTCCTGTCATAGGGTCGGTCCCAGAAGTCGTTTCAGTCACCGCTCACTACAAAGTGAGCATGCTGCTATAATATCCTGGCACTTTGCAACATCTTCCAAGGAGCTCGGACCTCAGTACAGCTTCATAGAATGACCAATATGGCTGCACCACATGGAAACCTATCAGCAACCCACAACTGCATCACAGGGAGATGATCGGAGCTGGTGAGTAAGTACATGCACTAGACATTTAAATGCTTCAATCAGCAGCAATCAAGGTAAGCTCAGATCACTGCTGTTACAGGCAGATGCTGGGTATCACAGAATACCTGGTATGGAGCGGTCTCAGCTCCTGAGTCCACTCCATATAATCACATCCCTAGGATGCCATATTTACATTAAGGTGCATGAAGGGGTTAACCTCACTTGTCTGTTCCTAAACTTGGAAAAAACAAATGGAAATCCCTAACACAGATGTCAATACAACCGTATAGATTTTATAAAAGTTGCTCCAAATATAGGAATATTATTACCGTATATACTCGTGTATAAGCCGATCCGTGTATAAGCCGACCCCCCTACTTTTGCCCCCAAAACCTGGGAAAACCTATTTACTCATGTATAAGTCGAGGGTGGACCCCAGCACAGGTATACAGCCCCCAGCAGTGTAGTATACAGCCCCCAGCAGTGTAGTATACAGCAGCCTCCCCAGTGGTAGTATACAGCAGCCTCCCCAGTGGTAGTATACAGCAGCCTCCCCAGTGGTAGTATACAGCAGTCCCCCCTGTGGTAGTATACAGCAGCCTCCCCAGTGGTAGTATACAGCAGCCTCCCCAGTGGTAGTATACAGCAGCCTCCCTAGTGGTATATACAGACCCCCGCTACCCCCCTCGTGGTATATACAGGCCCCCACTGCCCCCAGTAGTATATACAGACCCCCGCTCTCCCCCTCGTGGTATATACAGGCCCCCACTCCCCCCAGTAGTATATACAGGCCCCCCGCGGTATATACAGGCCCCCCGTTTCCCCCCCCCAGTGCTATACATGCCTCTGGTAGATGCCGCACACCTGTAAAAGAATCGCTTTCATACTTACCCTCCTCACTGTCATCGCGCGTCCTCCATCCAGTCTCCTTCCTGCTTCTACCCGGCTTCATGTGACCGCGCAGAAACAATGACGTCATTGTGGATGCGCCGGCCGCCGGGTAGAAGCGGGAATGAGACCGGAGGAGCGCGATGACAGTGAGGAGGGTAAGTATGAAAGCGATTCTTTTACAGGTGTGCGGCATCTACCGGAGGCATGTATAGCACTGGGGGGGGGAAACGGGGGGGGCCTGTATATATCGCGGGGGGCCTGTATTTACTACTGGGGGGAGTGGGGGCCTGTATATACCACGAGGGGGGGAGCGGGGGTCTGTATATACAACAGGGGAAAAGCGGGAGTCTGTATATACCACGGGGGGGGAGCAGGGGCCTGTATATACCACGGCGGGGGGAGCGCAATGTAATATGCACAGCTCCCCCTGCCGCTGATGGACAGGGGGATGCAGTGCATATTGCATTGCACTAATGAGCGGCCCCACGTGACCGGGCGCTCATATTACAGCCTCCCCCCGCCTGCTCCAGCCCCCGGACAACGCCCCCCCCCACACTCAGACGTATAGTGACTCTTGTATAAGCCGAGGGGGGGACTTTTCAGCACATTTTTTGTGCTGAAAAACTCGGCTTATACACGAGTATATACGGTACATACCACAAAACATTATAACATAGACACATCTTAGAAAAATACATACAACTCCAGATACATACGCAGGCACGCACACATACAAAGCGCAGACATGCAAGTATACAGTATATGAATATAACCACACACACAGACGTGCACACATATGGGGTACAGGCATGCACACATGTCCACACACAGTACACAGACATGCACACATAAATACAGACATGCAAGCATACAGTATAGACATGAACACATATGGTACGCAGACATGCACATTCATCACATGTCCACATACAGTATGCAGCCATGTGCATATGCAATATGCAGGCATGTACACATACAGTATACAGACATTCACACATGCAGACATACACACATATGGTATGCAGGCATACACACACAGACATGCACACATACAATGCACAGACATGCATACATATTATATGCACTTATGCATGCATACAATCATGCACGCGCAAACAGACATGCACACATATCATATGCAGACATACAACATACACGCACACATAGAATATGCATACATGAACGCATACAGTATACAGACAAGTACACATGCACATTCAGACATGCACACACATGGTACGCAGACATGGACACACAGGCAGACATGCACACACCCATTCATGGATACAATACGCAGACACACACATACTGTATTCATACATACACACATACAGTATACAGACAAGCAAACATAAAGACATGAAAAGTGAGATGAACGTGGCACTAAGCGTTACCTCTGTCAGGTCCGGATAATCCTCCAGTTATGGCATGTTCCCAACCGGCGGTGCACTGCCAAAGCACCAGCGTTTGAAAAGCAAAAAAGAGAAGGCGGCACTCACCGGAATACACAGGATAGTCCTTTATTCCAAGAACTCGTGGAAAAACAGGGTGCTGGGAGGGGGCACGAAGGGCCAACGGACTACGACGCCGTTTCGCGACGCATGTCGCTTCTACGGGTCCGAGTATGAGTTACTCGGACCCGTAGAAGCGACACGCGTCGCGAAACGGCGTCGTGGTCCGTTGGCCCTTCGTGCCCCCTCCCTGCACCCTGTTTTTCCACGAGTTCTTGGAATAAAGGACTATCCTGTGTATTCCGGTGAGTGCCGCCTTCTCTTTTTTGCTAAACATACAGACATGCACGCATACAGTACACAGACATATACACACATGCATTCATGCATGCAAGACAAGGTATACAGACCTGTGCGCACACAAGAAAACATGCATATATAGAGTACACAGCCATGCAGACAAAAGCAGATATGCACACATACAACACAGACACACACACATACAATTTACAGACATGCATGCATACAGTGTACAGACAAGCACATACATGCAGACATGCACGCATACAGTACGCAGACATGCACACTCATGCAGACATGTACACATACAATATGCAGACAAATACACATACAATACACAGAGACACACATATACAACACACAGACATGCACACATACATTATTCAGACATGCACACACACACGCACACATTTCTGAATTGGTTTTGTATGACATTTTTTTCACAATTTGCAAATGTAAATTGTTGTAAATACCAGGTGACGTTTGACTCATTGGAATCCAGTTATTTTCTAACATTGGGAAGTGTAGGAACATGCATAAAAAGTCACACATTGCGTTACATTTTGCAACATTTGAAACCTGGCCCTTATAGTTAAGTGTACCCAGCCCAGACCCAAGACAATTTATGCCAAATTTATTGGGGTGCAACACTTGATAAACATGGAGTGACGGAGTTGAAGTAAGTACACTAAAGTATGCCATTTTTGATACCTGTGGGTCTCAGTGTTTTATTAGTGGCAAGAGGCAGACATTTTTAAAGAAATACATTAATATTTTACAGCCAGTACAAGGACGCTGCAGCCAATAACCAGAAACACGGGAGGCTTTACTGAGAATAATATAAAATGCATATGAACTGCTGTGATGACTTTCTCAGTTACAATCAATATTCGTTTATGATCTAAATGTTACTAAGTAAATTTATTAAGAAGTATTGAGAAACAAATCAACGTGAGCAAAGGCGGCATTACAGAGGATAAGAATGCATGAATAATAATATACCGTATACCGAGTTCTTAAACAGGAGAACTGACTTAAAGGGGTTTTCCTGGATTGTACATCCCTGACTAATCTCTAGAATAGGACCCTCACTGATCAGTGGAATGAGTGCCACTTTAATATATTCAGTGCCCAACCTATGCTCTGTCCATCAATCACCTGATCCTGCAGCTGAGAAGTGGCCTCATGGCCTGCAGAGACCTAATGGTGGGTTTAACACGTCGCGATATCGGCTTTCCAACTCCGACCAACTCCGACCAAAAGTTACGTGTTCGGAGTTGGACCCATATCGTTTGCGCGTTGTACGGTTTGAAAGTACAATGCGATGCTGGAACGATGCCAAAACGATATCGGGGTTGAATGAGCGTGCTATATCAACCGCCCGATATCGGATGGCCGTTGTAGCCGCATCATCCCGTGTGACATGCCCAACTACATTTTGTACGCCTACGTCACCCATTCACTCCCATGTTAACTGGTCGTTCCTGGCTGGGGGGCGTACACATCGTCGGGACGTTGTATCCCGATATCGGGATGTCTAAACACGGCGATGCAATAGCGGGAAAAGCGTGCTCCCGCGTCGTTGGCTCCGATATCGGCCCGATACCGGGACGTGTTAAACCCACCATCAGGAGCAGCGAGGATAACAAGTAACTTGCAAGTTATTTCTTTACTTTAAAAGGGGTTTTCCCACAAATAAAGTTAATTGTAATCATAAATCTTGGAATATAAATAATTTCCACTATTGGATGTGTTTAAAAAAAATGTTCTTGTGCTGATATAATCTTATATGTGTGTCCCTGCTAAGTACTGTGTAATAGATGTGTCTGACCGTACAGGGACATGGTCTGATCATACCACATCTCCTGTGCTGAGATAATCTTATATATGTGTCCCTGCTATGTACTGTTTAATGGATGTGTCTGACCGTACAGGGACATGGTCTGATCATGCCACATCTCCTGTGCTGAGATAATCTTATATGTATGTCCCTGCTATGTATGCTTTGTAGCAGGTCTGTTTGTCTGTTGAGCCAAATAAATAGGTTAACAGGTATATTTTATTTATCTATTGTCACCTTTTGGGTGCGGGGATATACCTTCCCCCTGCTAGTGTTTCTTGCTGGTGATATTCTCAATTTGGTTGTCCAGATATACTGCTGTTATTTATGCCAGTCAGTGTAAGACTAGCTGGGGTTTATCTTCACCCTATTTTGGCTTTTTACTCTGCACTACTCTTCTGTTTGCAGCTAGGAAATAGGTGCCATACAATCTAGCCGTAATTTCTTTATCTTTTCACTTTGCTTTATCATAGAATCCTTGACAAGTAGCGTTGGAGGTGACCTCCTGGGTCATCTGCTCCAAGTAGGACTCACTAAATCATCCCAGACAGATGTCTGTCCAGTTTTCTATGTGAACACTTCCATTGAAGGAGAACTCACCACCTCTATTTGCCGCCAGTTCCACTCGTTGATCACCCTCACTTTTGTGTGGTTTGTGTTTACTCATTCTGGGATCTCATCCTTTCTCTGCCCTGCTCTGCCATCGTTAAGTTTGAAGTTAAAGGGATCCTGCCACCTCCAGAACGCCTCCTAAGCTAGCAAAACATGTCCCTGCAGCATCCTATCACTAATCTCACACTCCTTTTGTCTCCTAAAAGCATCCTGTGAAAGTGCATAAAAACATTTTAATACTTACACATTAGTGATTATAATTAGTAGGGGCTATATTCTTTAGTTGTTTTGCAGGCTCCAGGATCCACCCTCTCTCTGTCTGTACTTCTGTACTGCTCTGCTTGTGCAGGCATTGCCCTCCCCCCTCTCTATCACTCACAGAATGCAAATCATTGGTCCTACCTTCAGCTCCACATCACAGCAGCACAGACAGAGGAGGGTGGATCCTCGAGGCTGCAAAACAGCCACTGCTAATTATAACCACTAATGAGTAAGTATTAAAACGGTTTTATGCACTTTCACAGGATGCTTTTAGGAGAGAAAAGGAGTGTGAGATTAGTGATAGGATGCTGCAGGGACATGTTTTGCTAGCTAGGAGGCGTTTTGGAGGCGACAGGATCCCTTTAAGGCCATTCTAACCTACACAGGTATCACTATGGACTGTAGGGTCCGAATCTCTAGTCTGTACAGCCATTGACAGGCCAGTTGCAATTTTTAATGTGTTACCGTTCCCCCAGTGTGAGTTGATTACAAATTCATAAAAACGTCGATGGCAGTGAAAGGGTTCGGTATGACATCCAGGTAGGAGGGTGCATTACTTTTATAGGTACCATTTTACACCCCAAACATTTCCGAACTGGATCCAAACGCCATTACTGAGGTAGGAGATGGTGATAAAAAGTGTAATAAAATATCAATTTACCTTTTCTTTACTGTGCATTTATTCTGCAGTAAATAACATTTGCTTAGACAATTTCCCATTTCCATGCTAATTACATGAGTTGATTAAGAGAGCGCTGATATACCTTTTTATACGTGGATAATGGGCAAACACCAAGGCTGTTGGCAAACTTACAACTATGTACATTAATAGGAGACATTGGTATCTTGTGAGAACTAAGTAACAATATGATATGCTAATGTTACATTTCTCTGTAATAATAGGATACTCTGGGGTATTGAAATATTCATATCCGTATATATTTCTTCACACACGCGAACACGAAGTTATGAAACAGACAAGAGTCAACACGGCGGTGTGGGAACAGAACCAATTACAATCCTGAATAGTTGTATGGGGATTGAATGTATTTCCCTTTTCTAAGCTGATGTTCATTAAATTGTACCTGTCGTCTACTCACAATGGGGGAGAGCGATAGACGAAAATGACCACTGGCAGCTACCTCTATCCTGACACTGTATTATCCCGCTTTCTTGTATCCGGTTCCACCACGTTCTACATTTCTCTATATCTATCAGATCTATAAGTTTTCGATGTTACTTCCCTGCGCTTCGACATTGTTTAAAAAATGTAATATTTGTCCTTATGCAGAATAGACGATAATTTGGGAGGGCCCACGGGAGGAACTGATATCCTTTGCAAGAGATTCAACTTTGAGGGATTTTTAGGGTAATGCTTCCTGGGAAAAAAATACGCAAAAAAAAGTTCCTCCAACTATTTTTGGCTTTTCTACAGTAAAGGGCTGTTCTCATCTTCGTTCCTCACTGGTCAGAACGGTCAAACTTTAGGCGCAGACTACCCCATGGCAACAGGAATGCATAAGGCTGGGGAGCGATGCCCTACTGAAGACCAGGGCTGTGGAGTCATTAAGCCAAACCTCCGACTCAGAACCACGACTCCAACTCCCTCATACATGGTTCATGTTTAAGTGATACATTATGTAGTACAATATGAACCTCAGGCTTTTAGTCAGGGGCGGACCTACCATGGTGCAGCTGGTTCAGCTGCAACAGGGCCCCGACCGGGCAGGGGGTCCCTCAAGCACCTGTAGGGGGGCCCCCGTGACCCTGTGTCAGAGGAGAGGAGGTTAACTGAGGGAAGCTCCCTGCTCCCCTTGGCTATTCCCGCCCCTCCTCTCCACTGCAGCCCCGCTCCCAGACCTGCAATAACACTCCCCCCCCCCGCTCCTCCTCACCCAAAGCTGCCAGCACATCCCCCCGCACCTCACCTATAGCTGCACCAGGGCCCGTCAGGCTGAAGGTCCGCTACTGCTGTTAATCATTATTATGATACAATAATCAAGAAAATTTAGATAGAACATACTAACTCAAAATAATAATATTTTGCATATAGTGCATTGAACTACTGCTCGCAATTCATTATATAGTTTAGGAGTTTGGAGTCGGTCACTTTTATACCAATTCCGACTGCACCAAAATGGGCTCCGAATCCAACTCTACGACACTGACTCTATAGCCCTGCTGGAGACTGATAGTTTGGACCAGCATCATGGTTGTGCCACTGGTCCAAACGATGTGCTCTTCCACCCACCCACCCACCCCCATGTGCCAGGCTGGTGAAGCTTTGCTTTTACAGCATTAGAGGGGCAGAGGGACAGTGAAGCGGACTACATCCAGTGATCTGGACAGCTGAAGAGCAGAGCTTGCAGGCTCTAAAGCAAAAAGCTTGTGACTTTGACACACTGAAGAGCTGGTCAGTAACCTAATCAACGGGAGGTACGCAATGGAATTAAAATTACTCATTCTTAAAAGTGGAGAGGATTTTTAATAACAGGTAAATAAGGGTGGTTTCACACTGGCGTATGCAAACGCAGCGCACTGAACGCAGCCAAACGCTTGCGCACATGCGTTCCTATGTTTAACATGGGAACGCATGTGACTGCGTATGGCTGCGTTTGGTTGCATTTGCATTCGGATGCGCACAATTTGTGCACCTTCCGAGCGCACTCCGAACGCAGCTTGTTGCATTTTTTGTGTGGGCGCGGGCGCTTGTTTTATCTGCAAGCGTCTGCAAGCGCACAAGCCACGCACTGAAGTCAATGGGTCCGCAGTGTCCTCCGCAAGACAGCGCAGGAAAATGCTGCGGATCACATTGAAATCTTTCCCGGTGGCCGCCGCTGATTAGCGGCGCCCACCGGGAGATCAGCTAGAGCCGCCACTGAGCCGGTGACGGTGCGGGAGATTTGAAGAAACAGCTGATCTGACAGCTGTTTAAATAGGTGACGTCAGCGTGGGAGATTTGAAGCAGCGATCAGCTGTTTCTTATCTCCTGCACCGATATCGCCTATTCGGTGTCGGCGTAGGAAATTTAAACAGCTGTCAGATCAGCTGTTTCTTCAAATCTCCTGCGCCGACACTGGCAGGAGATCAGCTGTGGCTGGGAGGAGGAGATCTCCACTGCTGATCTCGCCTACCGGCCACCACAGAGACAAGTGATTGGCTGCCCGGGCACCATACTAATATGAACGCATGGGAGATTCTCCGCTGCGTTCACATCAGTATGGCTGCTTTGCGTCTGCGTGCCATACGCATGCAGACACAAACGCCAGTGTGAAACCAGCCTTACAAGGTCTTCAAATCGAAGAGCATTTCACTGGCGACGAAGACTGCCTCGTACAGTCTGGTGTTTACTGTAGTAAAAATGCATTTGAAACTGAGATAATAAAAAACACAACAGAAAAAGTATCCGGGATTTAAAACCTGGGACCTCTCACACCTGAAGCGAGAGTCATACCCCTAGACCAACGAGGCAGAGTTTTGCCTGAAGCGTGTGGTGCCTCTGATGGTCACATCCGACAGGCTTCTCCATGCACAAACGTTAGGGGTGAGCCAGAAGAGAACACACAGGTCCTCCTCCAAGGATTTGAACCCAAGACCTCTTGCTCCCTAAGCGAGAAATCATACCCCTAGACCAACAAGCCAAGCTGAGATGCCGCGATGAGGTGCTTTACTCACACCTGCCTAATTGGGAAGGTGGGACCGGACTCCGACGTCAGAAAATGGTGGGAGGAGGAGAGCACAGACTAGAGGGACGAGCAGAAAAGCAGCTGTGAAAGGGCGGTTCCAAACATGGAGATCTCGCCACCTAGAGGAGAATGAGAAGCTGTGAAATAATAAAGCTACTCATCTGTACCAAGTTGGGTTAGTTGGCTTTACGAAATGTCGATTACCCTATAACTTTTTGTTATCCCTTTTTCTTTAATTGTATGTTAGGTTCAGAATAGAATAGAATAGGTTCAGAACAGAAGAAATAAAAAAAATCCAGATAAGTACCGTATATACTCGTGTATAAGCAGACCCGTGTATAAGCCGACCCCCCTACTTTTGCCCCCAAAACCTGGGAAAACCTATTGACTCGTGTATAAGCCGAGGGTGGACCCCAGCACAGGTATACAGCCCCCAGCAGTGTGGCTATACAGGTCCCCCCAGTGGTAGTATACAGCAGCCTCCCCAGTGGTATATACAGGCCCAGCAGTATATACAGCAGCCCCAGTGGTATATACAGACCCCATCAGTATATACAGCAGCCCCAGTGGTATATACAGACCCCACCAGTATATACAGAGCCCCAGTGGTATATACAGACCCCACCAGTATATACCGCAGCCCCAGTGGTATACAGGCCCCAGCAGTATATACAGCAGCCCCGGGGGTATACAGCAGCCTCCGGGGGTATACAGGCCCCAGCAGTATATACAGCAGCCCCGGGGTATACAGCAGCCTCCGGGGGTATACAGCAGCCCCAGCGGTATACAGCAGCCCCAGGGTATACAGCAGCCCCAGGGTATACAGCAGCCAGTATACACATCCAGGGGTATACAGCAGCCTCCCCAGTGGTATATACAGACCCCACCAGTATATACAGCAGCCCCAGTGGTATACAGGCCCCACCAGTATATACAGCAGCCCCAGTGGTATACAGCAGCCCCCGGGGTATACAGCAGCCCCAGCGGTATACAGCAGCCCCAGGGGTATACAGCACCCAGGGTATACAGCAGCCTCCCAGTGGTATATACAGCAAGACAGCCCCAGGGTACACCACAGTATCAGCCCCCAGGGTATACAGCAGCCCCCAGGGGTATACAGCAGCCCCCAGGAGGTATACAGCAGCCCCCAGGGGTACACAGCAGCCCCCAGGGGTACACAGCAGCCCCCAGGGGTATACAGCAGCCCCCAAATGCTGGCACTCGCCCCCCCTCCTTGTAAGGCCCCCCCTGCTGCTTAACTTACCATCCCTGGTCTTCTGCACAGCGCCGGTCTTCTGTGCTCCGTCCTCCATGCTTCCGTCCTCGCTGCATCCGGGATCCCCGGCCATCGCACGATGACGTCATATGCCTGCGACGGCCGGGGATCCAGGATGTAGCCGGACGGGAGCATGGAGAATGGAGCACCGAGGACCGGCGCTGTGAAGAAGACCGGGGATGGTAAGATAAGCACCGGGTGTGGGGGGCCCTTATACAGAGGGGGGGGGCAAGTGCCAGCATTTTGGGGCCAGATATGCACTGCTTCCCCCTGCCGCTGATTGACAGGGGAAGCAGTGCATATATAATGAGCGGCCCCATGTGACGGGGCCGCTCATACAGCAGCCTCCCCCGCCTCCTCCAGCCTCCCCAGCCCGGACACAGCCCCCACCACAGCAGCCTACCGTATTGACCCGTGTATAAGCCGAGGGGGAGACTTTTCAGCCCAATTTTTGGGCTGAAAAACTCGGCTTATACACGAGTATATACGGTAACTCAATGTGCTTACAATAACACTTATGTTTTTCTTTTTTAATTTGAAACTTCTGCTAAATCACTCTTCTAGTTCCGATATTTATCCGTTGCACCCAGGTTTCCATGCCTTAAAAGGGTTGCAAACCCTCCAATGGATACACTAGGCAGAAGCATAAATGCTCTAATTACTTTGTACTTCAGTCTAATACACAACCTTTATGTCTCCTAGAATTGTTAACCGGATTGTTCATAAAGGTTGCCCTTTAAGGCCCAGTTACACACACAGATAATGGTGCAGAGATTGTTCACAGATCTCTGGTTGCAGTGAAATCATGGACACATTGTTCTATTTTGTGTCCATGTACAAATGTAACAATGTGCCCATGATTTCACTGCATCCAGAGATCTGTGAACAATATCTGCACAATTATCTGTGTGTGTAACTGGGCCTTTACCAGAGAAAGTTTTGTTCAGCTGACAGCTATTCTTTGTGCCCCCCAATATATACATATATTTACAGATAATTACTCTGCATAACGTTGCTAAATATAATATAACAGTAGGCAACCATTGCATATTTTTTATTTTATTAAAACTGGACAACCTCTTTAAAGTAAAATCTAGCCCACCAATAGCCTTTTATCTATTAGTATCAATAAGTATTAATAAAATGGCGCCGTAATGATCACTGCATAGCTTTGTAGGACGGGACAAAGCTGCAGGGTCTTGTATGTAAAGTCATGTTTCATTGCAAAAGTCCTTTTTTATCTAATGGTAGCAATATATATTACTACAATAGTGCCATAAATATCACTGCACGGCATTACAGACAGGACATAGCCACAGGGTCTGATATATAGAGTCATGTTTTGTTGTGCAAATCCCTTTTTTTAATCAAATATTATGAATTAATAAAATGATGCTGTAAAGATCACTTATGGCTTTACAGGAAAGGACATTGCCGCAGGGTATCATGTTTCATTGCAAAATCCCTTTTTTTATCTAATGGTATTAACAAATGGTGACATAAAGATCACTGCACATCTTTACAGGATAAGACATACCCACAGGGTCTCATATATAAAGTCATGTTTATTGCAAAATCCCTTTATTTACCTAATGATATCAATAAGTATTAATAAAATTGTACTGTGAAGATCACTGCATGGCTTTACAGACAGGACATAGCCGCAGGGTTTTGTATATAAAACTATAATTCTTTGCAAAATCCTTTTTTTATCTAATGGTATCAATAAGTATTAATAAAATGGTGCCGTAAAGATCATAGCTTTACAGGACAGGACATAGCCACAGAGTCTCATATATAAAATCATATTTAGTTGCAAAATCCCTTTTTTCTCCGATTCAACAGTAGGAATATTAGTATAATTAGTATTTTTTTTACATGTCAGTACTTCAAAATGCTGCTTTTTCTAATATTGCACATCCAAAAGCCACAATTTAAAAAAAAAAAAAAAAATAATAATTTGGCAATATTTTATTTTCAACAGGTGAAAAGATAAAACTGCAGAATAACTGGTTATGGGAACTGCGTAAAAGCCAGATGCTTTGTAGGGCAAATATTACTGAATGCCATTTTCCCGCTATAACAGTAATTGTACAATCTGGAATCCGCGTTCGGCTGGAGAAGAAAAGATTTTCGCTTTATTTGACCGCGGTTACTCACTTGAAATACCTTTAATAAAGAAGCTGTGAGAATAATCTAGGCAAATGTTTGGGGATATAACAAATACATTTTCATACACAATGAACTGCTACTTGCCAAGGGCAGCGAGATACTTGCTTGTGTTATTAGAAGGAACAGAATGTGAAATGGGATAAAAGCGGCAATACATAAAAAAATAATAATAATAATAATAGTCCGGCCTTCGTGGCACCCGCAAAATGCAAGCCTGTAAGCAAGACGAATTAGAATATAATCAGTGCCGCTTTTTACTTAGAGTTATTTTATTTTTTTTCCTCCTGTTCTATGACCCGGAAAATATCAAATTGATGTGACTCCCCGTAGAAATAGATCTCATTTCTCGGAGACTGTAAATACAACTATTCTACATTGCATGTATAATGTATAGAGATAGTATTAATGCACATCGAGAGAACGTTTCAAATAAGCTTCTGTGTCTTCAACCGTCTTGCTCTGGTGCTCCTTATAAGAACGAGGAGATGAGACTGCGGTGTATCACTTGTAGGACCAAATCCAGATAGGGGTTTAATCCCTCCGTCGTACTACTGCTGCTCTTTATGGGGTAACTCAGTGAGGCATGGTGGTCTTGGTCCAGGTAAAGGCCCCATTACACCTTTCAACATCGGCTGCATGCCACGGGTGCGCGCTCGCTTCCGACATCGCAGCTTACCTGTCACATGGCAAATGTTGCCGGTGATGGCGCTGCGATGTTGGCTAATATGCCCTCCGGTCTGGTGTGCAGTGCACGCCGTTCCCGCTGCTGATGTCAGGACCACGTTGCCGCGGCCCTGACCTGTCAGCGGCTGCAGCTGCGTGCGCTGCAGACCGGACCTGAGGGCATATTAGCCCCCCAGTCCTGTGTGCTAATCCGGTCCGCGGCTGTCAGGGTCTTCCTGGACAGACCCGGACCGGATCACACCGCAGTGTGAATCCGGCCTAAGTTGAAGTTGACAGGTTTTCCTGCATGCAGGAAAACCTGTCAACTCCGACTTGAACAACTATCGTTGTTGAATCTGCGTTTACACGCAACAACGATGTCATTTCAAAATCGTTCCTGACGTCACTTTTGAACGATGTCGGAAACTATGTTGAAAGGTGTGACGGGGGCTTTACACTTTTCACATCGTGAGTTTGACACCAGTCCCGAATTTTAGGAACAAAACAGCTACAGATGAGGAAGCGTATGGATGTTCGGGTTTGGATGCTGCCTGTTCAGGTCCCGCTTGTGACCCCATGTGTCCTCATAAGTTACTGATTGGCTTGTTTGGTTCTCCGTCAACAACATACAGCCAGCCATAAGCAAAAGATTCCAGGTTAGGAGAGCGGGGTTGTAACTTTTTTTATTTTCCAATCACACTTCAGACTAGAACGTGAGTTTAACCCCAGTGCGAGCCGATGACACAGACCACCCAAGTGTACCGGAGCACAGCGATCTCAGATCCAGCACTTAGAAGACTGAATTTCTCCCAAACTCCAGCAATGAACATGTTCGCTCAACTCTACTAATGCTATGTTCACAACTGGACGTTTTTGATTTGCTCTTGGTGCAGCTTTTTTATTTAAAAACAGCACCAAAAATGTATCCATAACTGCGTCTGCCAGCAAAGTGAATGTGATTTTCAATTTGCTGTGCAGTAGCCATTGTTTTTGACTGCTGCATTAGTGGTGCAGAAAGCGCATTCAGATAAGAATAAGGGCAATTAGTGCTCCATTTTCTGCTGCGCTTTCTACACCACCAACGCTCCGTGACTTACCCTCCCGGAGATCCCACAGTGAGCCCCAGTGATGTCTTCCTTCTGGGCATCAGCAGGACCTGTGGGCATGGTACTGACAAGACCTGCCCATGTGACTCAGCCTGAGTGTCACATGGTGCCAGTATGGAGCCCACTGGGACGGGGTACTTGGTACCGGACCGGGGTACTGCTGGGGATATCACGGAGGTCTTGGTCCGGAACGTGTCCCGGTTTCCCAAGTAAATAGGGGGAATATTTACAGGGGACTTTGTCGTGACGCCACACACGGGTGGTGATCAGGGTGACCACCGCTGCTGCAGAACCTCCGGGATGATGTTTGGCAGCTGGAGATGTAACGGCTCTTCGCAGGTAGAGCCTGGTTCCCCGGGGCAGTGATAGTTAAAGTCTATGATGGATGCTGTAGATGTTGCAGGATAGGGATGATAGTGGAGACGGTGGCTGCTTGTGAGGGAAAGTAGGACTTGAGTACAAGGATCACACACACTCACTGTTTTGAAGTTTTCCAAGACTTTACTGGAGGTTTTGGTGCAGAGTATTGTCCACGGAGTCTGTACCGGGGCCGGGTTGCTCCCACCTTGACCGGGTCCTCAGCTTCCCACTGCTTCGCTGTGTGTGTGGCCCAGCTGCTGCTTTAGCTGAGCTGCTGGCACAGTCTCTCCTCACAGGTACCCCTTTTGCTAGGCAACTTGAGCCTTTTTGTGTGCTTCTGACCCCGCCAGTGTTGCTTTGCTGAGGTACAGTGTAGATCTACAACCTCCACTATCCCGGTGTTTACTTTGCTCTGTGTCAGTCACAGTTTCGGATCCGATATCCGGTCTGTGCTCTCCTCCGGGGCGAGTTGTGAAATCACTCAGTCTCCCAGATGTGTTCCTCTGTTTCTTGCACTCCTTCCCTCAGACCCTGGCTAGCCTGGAATCGAGGAGCAGACTGTAGAGAAGTCTGAGGCAGCCTCTTTACACTTCAGTCTCTCTTCCTCAGTTCTCCCAGGAACTGAACTAACTACTTCCTCTTGACATCAGAATATATAAGGGAGCTGCTTTAGCTCCCCCTTCTGGCCTAGAGGTGCTAGTGCAGTGTCAGGTGTTGTGTGGGGAGTGAACCCTTGTTGATGTTACTGTGGCACTTAACCCCTGAGGTGCCACACCAGCTCCTGTAAGTACTCAAACTACTCACAGGACCTGCCTGGTACCCAAAGTAATACATCGCTGGGGCTGGCTATGGGATCAGCGGGGGGAGGAAATATAAAAGCGTGTGTGTGTGTCCGTTTGTCTGAAAACGGAGCAAAAAAACAACACAAATAGAAGATGTATTTTTGATGCTTTTTTGCAAAAATGGATAAAAAGAAAATTGTGTGAATGAGGCCTAACAGTGAGCTCATGGCGATTCCATTCAACTTCAGCACAGCGCTAACAAGCTCACTAGCAAAGAGCTTGCAAGCGCTCTCCGTGTGTCACGCTCTTAGTTGGCGCTGACATTGTGGGATGCTGCTGTGTATGCAGTTTGTCTTTAAGAGCTGCATGATTGATGGTTGTGAAGGTCCTTGCCTCCTGTGGTGTGCTCCAGAACGTCAGTCACTATTATGTTCAGTTGCTGGTTCAGGAGTTAATGTGTGACTCACCTGGAATCCCTTCGACCTGGCTTTAAATAGCCTTCCCTCTCCTCTGTCAGTGCTGCTGATAGCTATGTGCTCTAGGTCTTGGTGCTGTGCTGCTGCTTAGCTGCTGGACTAAAGTCTTTCCTTGGGAGAAGCTGTGATTCCTGACCCATGGTTGGAGGTAGGGGCCCTCAGCCTAGGGCTAATCAGGAGTTTTATGGGTACAGGGTGGCGACTCGGACCGCCTCACCATCAGAGGTACCTCCGAGATCAGGGTGAGCCAGGGACCCAGCATCAGGGTCAGATGCTCTCCTGACCCCCTTTTGCCCAATTCACCTACCTGATACCTGATTCCCTTACCTCCCAAGTGTGACATTATCAGCAGCCTATTACCATTTTTTTTTCTCTGAGCCATTATGTCTCAGACATCCTCTGCAGATGCCTTCTCACAACTGATGCAGACATCTCAGCTGAGGCCAATGGTCTGCGGACGCAGCTGGTGGCAGGAGTTGTGCGGTATCTGGCCCCGGGAACACATCTCAGACGCAGCCTACCTCAGGTTGTTCTGAAGGAGATGACCAGAGGGTTTATATCTCCTTCTTTTCTAAGTCTCCGTTCACGCTGTCTGCCAAGGTGCTGGTAGATGGAAAAATGGAGACTACACCAGTACTAGTTGATAGCGGTGCGGGAGTCATTCTTATGGATTCTTGCTTTGCGCAGACTCATGGCTTTGTCTGTAGCGCCTTAGCAAGACCTATTCTATCTCTGTCATTGACTATTATCCCAAGTAGTGCATAATGTGAAATTGAGCAGAGGAACTAATCACCAGGAGTTCCTCTCTTGTTACATTTTTGAGAATTTGCCATCCCCCATTGTCTTGGGTCTCCCTTGGCTGAGAAAACACAACCTGGTAATTGACTGGCGGGTCCGGGAGGTGGTACTGCCGTGAGGGTACTTGCCGGGGTACTTCCATCTCACAGTGCTGCTGATGGCTACACTGGCTTCTTCGCTCAAGGAGGTTAGGAGTTTGCCTTGGGGTAGGGGTGGAGTGCACGTCACGCTCCCGACTCCTGGTGCCTCTGGGCATCATCCTAGGAAGAGGGGCAGGGGAAGGGTTGTTGTGTCTATGGTGAGTCCTGGGGTCCTGAGAGACGCGCCTAGTACTTGCCTGCCTAAGACTGTACCCTCTGTCTGTGCCCGCATTTGAGGCAATAAATGTACAGGTACAGACCTGAGTGTGAATGGGTATGTGTGGGTGTTGTCCCAGCATGTCAGGTGGAGGCGTGCTACTGGGGCTCCGGGTTCTGGGGTTGTAGGACCTTTTCGGATATCAGCCATTTGCAATCCTGTGCTGTACCGCCTTGATCTGCCTCCAGGTTTGGTAACTCGTAATATTTTTCATATTTCGTCTCTCAGGGGATATGGACTTCTTTCGGATGTACCGTAGTCGATTCCGGAGGCCTCTCTTAAAAGAGGGGGTACTGTCACACGCCTAGTTGGCGCTGACATTGTGGGATGCTGCTGTGTATGTGGTTTGTCTTTAAGACCTGCATGGTTGATGCTTATGAAGGTCCTTGCCTCCTGTGGTGTGCTCAAGAACTGCAGTCACTATCATGTTCAAGTGCTAGTTCAGGAGTCAATGTGTGACTCACCTGGAATCCCCTCCCCTCTGTCACCTGCTGACAGATTCCCTTTAACTTACCCTCCACACAAGAAAATAGGCCAGATAGGATAAAATCTAGTCGTGGGGGGCGTCTGTGATTTTGTGAGGCAAGTAATCAGTGCGGAGCAGCCCGCCTGACCTAATAGCAGGGCGTGACCAATAGGCTGCTCTGACACTATGCCTTGCATGCACCGTGAATGGCAGAGCCCTATGGTAACCTCGTGTCTTTAAATGCCACCAGTCACCTCCCTGAAAGCATGGCCGCTGCTAGGTGCAATGGGTATTTATCTAGCAATTTTTTGGTGAGTTTTTTCTGTTTTTATGTCCTACTTCAGTGAATCACAGAATATTAAATATACATATGGCAACAAGCACATGGTTAGGACTCGTAAGCGTGAGGGCCCTTGGGCTTATGTATTTTGGCCCAAAATACTCACAAACACCTCACAATTTAATCCTTAGTGTTTTATTGCACCTTTTTTTATCTGCAGTTTGAGGCTGGGCCCTCTGGGGGGCGTCTGTCATTTTGTGAGGCATGTAATCAGTGCGGAGCAGCCCGCCTGATCTAATAGAAGGGCCTGACCAATAGACTGCTCTGACACTATGCCTTGCATGCACCGTGAATGGCAGAGCCCTATGGTAACCTCGTGTCTTTAGATGCCACCATTCACCTTCCTGACAGCATGGTCGGACGCTGGTGCCGCAACCGCCCCCACTGTGGGTTGCAGGTGATTAACCACCGGTATACAGACACCTGTGTTGCCTCTCAGGGGAGCTGGCAGCCGCTGCTAAGTGCAATGGGTATTTACCTGGCAAATTTTTGGTGATTTTTTTCTCTGTTTTTATGTCCTACTTGGGTCATTGATGAGTCTGTTTTGAGCTTTTACTATTCTGGTGTCTATTGGGTTTTCGTCATGGTATCCAGCATTTCATCAGAAAGCTGCCCCATTACTTCTTCCTTTTATACCGGGGTCTGTTTGGAGTTAAATGTCAGCAGGGTTTTGGTACCTGATCTGACAGCAACATAATGTAGGCAAAGAGATTCTGAACCAACGATGTATCGCATAGATTACTGGTTGCAGCCATTTTACCACAATGAAAGCATTTATTTTTAGCCAAGTAGAAGAGATGAGAGAGCTGCTTCTACCCACACCAGGCTCTCTATAGGCATTGTGCATTGACAGGGAGGTGTCAATCATAGCAGGGGGCTGTCACGCTTAGGAGGTGAGGTAATCAGGTAACTGGATGGTGTGATGGGCGAATGGATTCAGGGGGAGCTAAACTGACGCTTACACTGGGGGTCTCTGGCTCGCCCTGCTCTCAGGAGGTACCTCTGAAAGTGAGGAGGTCCGAGTGTCCACCCAATTTTCCTGAGTTCCTGATTACCCATAGACTGAGGCAGTGGCGGACCTTGCATCCCGGGGGCCCTGGTGCAGCAGCAGATGATGGTGAGGAGCGGGGGGTGGGTGGAGGGATGCTATCGGACGGTCGGCGAGGTCCGCCGGGGGGCTTTCTTGGGGTGGGTGCTGCCAGGCAACGGCGGTGAGCGGGGCTGTGTGTGCGGCTTCTCCTACCTGCGTCATGCGAGCCGCGCTGGGTGCCGCGCTGGGAGCCACGCTAAGAGCCACGCTAGGAGCCGGGGCGGCAGAGGAGAGGAGGGGCGGGCTCAGGCAGGGGCAGCAGGAAGCTTCCCTCGGTTAACCCCCTCTCCTCTGCCACAGTGGCACAGGGTCATGGGGGTCGGCTGGGGGCCCCCCTGCAGGCTTGAGGGGCCCCCTAGCTGCTCGGGGCCCTGGTGCAGCTGCTCCATCTGCACCACGGTAGGTCCGCCCCTGGACTGAGGTCCCCAACCTCCACCCATGGATCCGGAATCACAGCTACTCCCAAGGCAAAGACTTCAGCCCAGCAGCAAGCATTTGCACAGCACAATGACCAAAGGTAAATTAACTCTTATCAGTGGCATCTGACAGAGGAGGGGGAAAGCTATTTAAAGCCAGGAGGAGGGGACTCCAGGTGAGTCACACCCAAGCCTCACATCCACCCCTCAACCAGCAGCTGATCACAAGACCTTCACATCCTTACCTTATGCAGTTCTTGAAGAAATGCAAACACAACACACACAGCAGCATCCAACAAGGTCAACGCAATCTAAGCGTGTGACAGGGGCATGTTGGACTGCCCTGTGTGTGACATAGTAGTCCACTAATGGTAATCACCAGATAATAAAACTTTTAGGGTGCTTTCACATCTGCGTTTTTCGTAATTCGCGGCAGATGCGGTGAAAAAACCGCATCTGCCGCGTTTACCGCATAACCGTTCCACTTGCGGCGCGGTTGCGGTTTTTTCTATGCAATGTATAGGGGGACTTGCGGCAGATGCGGCAAGTGCGGTTTTGCACTTGCGGCAGGTGCGGCCGCGGAAAAAACCGCAGTAAGCCGCGGTTTTTTTCGCGGCCGCACCTGCCGCAAGTGCAAAACCGCACTTGCCGCACCTGCCGCAAGTCCCCCTATACATTGCATAGAAAAAAACGCAACCGCGCCGCAAGTGGAACGGTTATGCGGTAAACGCGGCAGATGCGGTTTTTTCACCGCATCTGCCGCGAATTACGAAAAACGCAGATGTGAAAGCACCCTTAGTTTAAGTAAACAATAGCACAGAGCCTGATAACAGGGGCAATGTTGATTTTTGTTTTTTAACACTTCCAGCATTTTTCCACAGCAAAAACCTGCTGACAGATTCCCTTTAACTTACCCGCCACACAAGAAAATAGGGCAGATAGGATAAAATCTAGTCCTCGTTTCAGTTTAGAGTTGGTTTAATCCATTAAATTGATTTCACCCCCTCCCTCGCCAGCCCAATTAATCCTTTGATTCTCCTAAGTATAGTAATACTAAATAAGTGTACATCAGGCACTAAGCTCATTTCATTTGCTGTGCTCTCTCCCATCACGTCTGTTACTGACATTACATTTGCTTTGCTGCCTTTTCTTTGATATATTTGTGCATTTAATATATGTATCCCCTTTAAGTCACATAATACAACTCGGGGCACCAGGAAGAAATTAGGCATAGGCTGCCGTCACACACATCAATATCGCTAGCGATATTGCTAGCGATCACGTGCACGCGCGATCGCTAACAATATCGCTCACATCGTTGATGAGCTGTCACACAGGCAGACTCACCAGCGATGTGGAGCAGCGAGATCGCTGGTAACTATGGTACACATCGGGTTACTAGGCGCCGCGCGGCGCTTAGTAACCCGACGTTTACCATAGATACCATCTCCCAGCATAGGCTCTGCCGCTGGGAGATCGTTCATCGTGGTGTCACACACCACGATGATGCAGATTGATCAAGCGTTTATCGCTTGATATGAGCTCCGGCTCACCAATCTGCGATGTAACGATCAAGCACGCAGCGACGCACAAACGATATCGCTTAAGCGATCAAAAAGCAGATCGCTTAAGCGATATCGTGCATTAAATTGAAGCGTGTGACGGCCGCCATATGGATCAGAAATACCATATTGAGAGTGAGGAGTGAAGAATAATTTGGCGCCCCCTTAGTGTTCCTCTCAGCACTTTGTGGTGCTCGGAAAGACTTTAGCAATTTTGGACATTATAAGCCCAGACATGAGTAGGCTCGGGTTATACCTGTGTCAGTCCAATAAGTGTCATCTCTGTGCAAGGTAAAAAAAATTAATTCTGAGGATTGAGGGAATCTCGGAAATCAGACTCCCACGGATCAGGAATAATGGATGCACAGTACAATGTGGGGTCAATAGAAAGTGTTTTGCCAATTTCCAAGTTTAGGATGGAAATATCGTAATTGACTGGTCATGGAGTCAATCATGTCACCACCCCAACTTCCAAAGCCTGGCGGAAAGTCTTCCCAGAAGGATAGCATAAAGTACAAGAAAAGGGTGGACAAACTTCACATTAATGGACAATTCTTTTAAAGAAGATGAAAGATCACCGGACTCCAAGAAAAGTAGGCAAATATACAGGCACTGCCTCATTTACATGTACTCGTATCTTCCCAATCCTGCAATCCTCCTTACTCTCGAAGAATCAACTCTACCTGTAGAGGAGGTGAGTATTTGTCCATCTGTTTTCAAGGGATAGTCTAGTGTAGTTCTGTATTTTGGGGGTATGCTGGGCTGGGGTCTGTATTTTGGGAAAAGACTCATCTTGGGCCTGTAATTGAGGAATACTCTAGTCTAAAGTACCGTATGTATTTTTGGAATAATGTAGTCAGTGGTCTATAGTTTAGTATTAGTTTGTTTTGGGGGGCAATATTTTTTGGATACCGGTAGTTTGATCTTGGGTCTATATTTTGGGAATAGTCTGTTCTGGGGTCTGAAATTTGTAACAAATCTGGGATTTGTATTTTAGTACCAGTTTAGTCTTGAGTCTATATTTCAGGGTTGGCCTAGTTTGGTGTCTGTATTTCGGGGACAATGCAGTCGTGGGTCTGCTTAATAGAGGTAGATCTGGGGTCTGTAGTTTATGGATAGTATGGTTAAGGATTATCTAGTCTGGTGGTCTGTATTTTGGGAACATTGCCGTCTTGTGCCTGCATTTTATGACAGTCTGGTATTGAGTCTTTATTTTGGGGCTCGTCCAGAGTGAAGTCTATATTTTGGTTACAGTGTATGGGCTGTATTTAGGGGGCAATGTAGTTTTGGGTCTGTATTTTGGAGATAGTCTAACCTGGGGTGTGTATTTTGTTGATATGGTTAGGGATTAAGGGTTTGTATTTTGGGCATTACCTACTCTGAGAGGGGTCTGCATTTTGGGAATAATCCGGGGTCTGTATTTTCGGGGCAGTGTAAGTCTGTACTTTGGGCATAGTCTAATCTTGGAGCTGCATTTTAGGACAGTCTAGTCTTGAGTCTGCATTTTACAGACTGTTTGGTCTGAGGTCTCTATTAAAGATGGAGTGAATCTGGGGCTCTACGTAAAATGGGGAGCACGACCTGAGCTTGGTATTAGTTTTGGAGGTTCTTAAGGACTTTTGTTTTAGGTGGTCAGTCTAAATTCTGTATTTATTTAGTGGTTTTGGGTTTAAATTTGGAAGGTAATATCGGTATTTGTTTAGGAGTCCGGTATTAGTTTAGGGGGTTGCAGTCATTTCTAGGTGGGATAAAGGAGGTTATATATACTAATTGGAATGCAAATAGTGTCTCCAACATAAAGGGCAGGGCGCGGTGCAGCTGGGCCCCGACCGGCTAGGGGGACCCTTCAAGCCTGCAGGGGGCCCCCAGCTGACCCCCGCAAGCCGCCATCAGAGGAGAGGAGGATCAGGCAAGGGAAGCAAAAACTTCCTGCTTCCCCTGCCTGATCCCGCCCTCCTTCTCCTTGCCCCTCCGGCTCCCAGGAGCGAACTCGCGCAGGTAGGAGAGCCGCCGCAAACGCCATCACCACATTGCACCCCCCCTGTGACTCGCGCCAACGCCACCAGCACCCCCCCCGGACCGCGCCGCCCACCAGCACCCCCCCCTTCCCTCGCTCTCAACGTGGCTGCACCAGGGCCCCTGGGGTAAAGGTCCGCCACTGATAAAGGGACAGGGTATGAAGCGAAAATGTTGCACAAATTGCCCCCCTTGATATGTCCCTTACCAAATGTCATCATTCTGTATCAGTAGTTTTAGTAGTAAATCTCAGTGTGATGTCCAGGTGTCCAGGCACGTTTGGGCCATGTAGTCATTTTCAGGATTCATTTTCTCGCTCCATCTGCATCGGTGTTATGAACAGACGCCGTAGTCATTTGCTGCGGATCGTGATATATTCTAAAAGTTCAAAGTCTGCCCCAAGGCCGTGCGTGAAACAAATCAAAAGCAGGAACAAAACAGATGAAATAATTTAGGGGAATAGATGTACAGCATCTAGAGAATAATATAATAATAATATCAGGCGTTGTGGGAAGGTGACATTTTAGGATGCAAGCTGCTGCGGGTACACACGAGCTAAGACGCTTAAATTGAGACATTTTATAGAAAAGAACAGTCTGTGTGAATTTCATGTAATAGATGATAGTGATGAGCCAGAAACACGCGGTCGGGAAGAGAAAGTCAGCAGCCTGGAGGACGATATTCCAATTAGACTTCTTTTACATGGGAATGCAGCGAGTAAGTAGTACATTAATGCTGAAATGTATTATCTGCCATTGTCACAGACCAGACGGCTGCAAAGGGCTGAATCTAGCTAAGGGGGAGTTTAAAGGGACAGTAAACCGAAGAATTAATGAGTAAATTAAACAAGCAGTATAGATGTCCTCACTGTTTGGATTATTCTGCAGAGAACACAAGGGTTAACCTCCAACTCATCAGTTCTGTCTTCAGCGGGTTGTGACCCACTGGAACCAGGATCCTTAGCTAAGGGGTGGGGCTTAGCAATCTACTGCCCTAGTGCAGACAAGGCATTGGGGGGAGGCTCCTGCTGCAGCCAGTGGTTTTACAAACACATGAGAACAGTAAGGAGGGGGGTCAGCATGGCTGAACTTTTCAGATGAACAGAATTCTTTATGTATTTCACGGTTTTAATTTTAACAATAGTCAAGACAGTATTTAAAGGGATTGTGCCACTAACAATTGTACATTTTAATTAATAGATCACAGCTGATCCTTTTTGTGATGTTAAGTTTTTTAACAGGCAAAAGCGAAGAATCGGCTGTATCCCCAGCTGTAATGTCTGTATAATCTTATATTCTGGGATCCCCGGCTGTAATGTCTGTTTACGCTTATATTCTGTAATCCTCGGCTGTAATGTCTGTATACACTTATATTCTGTGATCCCTGGCTGTAATGTTCTTATATTCTGTGATCCTCGGCTGTAATGTCTGTATACTCATATTCTGTGATCCTCAGCTGTAATGTCTGTATACTCTTATAGTCTGGGATCCCCGGCTGTAATGTCTGTATACTCTTATATTCTGGGATCCCCGGCTGTAATGTCTGTATACTCTTATATTCTGTGATCCCCAGCTGTAATGTCTGTACACTCTTATATTCTGTGATCCCCAGCTGTAATGTCTGTATACACTTATAGTCTGGGATCCCCGGCTGTAATGTCTGTATACTCTTATATTCTGGGATCCCCGGCTGTAATGTCTGTATACTCTTATATTCTGTGATCCCCAGCTGTAATGTCTGTACACTCTTATATTCTGTGATCCCTGGCTGTAATGTCTGTATACACTTATATTCTGTGATTTCTGGCTGTAATGTCTGTATACTCTTATATTCTATGATCCACGGCTGTAATGTCTGTATACGCTTATATTCTGTGATCCCCAGCTGTAATGTCTGTATACTCATATATTGTGTTCCTCAGCTGTAATGTCTGTATACTCATATTCTGTGATCCCCAGCTGTAATGTCTGCATACTCTTTATGTTCTATGATCCACGGCTGTAATGTCTGTATACGCTTATATTCTGTGATCCCCAGCTGTAATGTCTGTATACTCATATATTCTGTGATCCTCAGCTGTAATGTCTGTATACTCTTATATTCGGTGATCCCTGGCTGTAATGTCTGTATACGCTTATATTCTGTGATTCCCGGCTGTAATGTCTGTATACTCTTATATTTTGTGATCCCCAGCTGTAATATCTGTATACTCTTTTAGATCTTGCCCTTGCCCAGGAGCTGTGGTATATCCCACCTGTTCCTCCATGGTTGGACACTTCCGTTACATAGGGACACATTTATAGGAATATCTCCAGGCAGGAAAAAAAAATTTTAAACACATCCAATTGTAGAACTTATTTTTATTCTAAGATCTATTAATTAAAATGTACAATTGTTCGTGGCACAATCACTTTAGGGAAAGGAGGAAATGAAGGGAGAAATAAGTGGGATACTGTTTTTGTATCTCCTACGAGAACTAAAAAATCGGGTTTGCTGACATCTGTCACCAGGACAATTGAGACACCTCATAAACGTTAGTTGGTAGGCCAAAATTGGCTGGTTTAGCAGACATTCATCTAATGTGAAGGGGTAGAGGAGAAAACATCATGCCCTTCTTTTCTGGTTGACAAAACCCCGTACCAATAGTAGGAAGGTCACCGGGAGAGTTCAAGATGGCAGATATGTATCATTGAAGTTGATAGCCTCGGTGATGTCAACCTGGAAGCAGGTTCCAGCATGTTAAATTCTGGAAGGCTTAATAGGGTGTGACAGATCCAGGTTTACAAGCAGTCAGAGAGATGGGTGGGAATAACTGCTCTCGTATCCTTGCTCTGGAATGTGGAACCTGTAGTTTCAGTGTGGAGGAGGTATGCAGACCTCCAGTGGTGTTACTCCTGTTAAAGAGTGGGACACTATCCTGAGCGGGTGCACCCGGCAGCACCTTATGAACTGTTTATTTCACTTTGAAACTGGAAAAAGGGCATTTGTGTTTATCCTGTGGTTCATGAAGAAGGAATAAACCAGATGACATTTGAATAGAAATGGTTTCTGTCTCTATCTCAGCAAGCATCCGAGTGAGCTGTATCCTCACACAATATAGGGAGACAGAGATCCTACAAAAATGATGTGCAAATCAAAAGGGCGAGATCCAAATGAAAATCCCCAGCATAATCTAGCACGCTGCGGTTTTCCGATCCACTTGGGCAGTCAGTTTACACTATGGAAATGTCTTAAAATGTCATATATGGTGCTAATACTGTAAAACAGAGTGGATTTTTTTTCTGGACACTAAATCTACTGCATTTGTGCACCTCAGAGAGATTTCCAAGTTGCCCAAGTGCTTTCATCGTAATCTAATATCTGTTTAGACCATTTGGTGTTCCGTAATCAGGTCACATGACAATGATAGCCAATCATAATTTGGCCCTGTGGATACAATAGGTAACATGACTCGACATCCCGATGGATATCATGTCCTAAATGGGCATTTGACATGCTCCTGAATATTGTAAACCACCTTTAAATCTTAGCTGTCCCCTCTGGGCTTTGTTAGTAGCCCCCAATGGGTCCACATGCAGTCTAAGGCTATTTTCACATGATGCATTATTTCTGCAGCCAACATAGTGGATACGCCATGTGTCGGCTCTCTCGCTTTGATGTGAGCTCTGGCGCTGAGCTCAAATCTTTCCCCCAATATCTCAGCTGATATCACAGCTGAGAAGTGTAGCTAACAACGCCAATCAGATCAGCAATTCGATCGGCGGTGTTAACCTTTTGGATCAATGAATGCAGCGCAATCCAAAGCCCCACGGCGAGGATCGCACTGTTCCTCGCTGTGATTTGAGATCCCGCAAAGTGATCACGGAATCTCGATCTATCACCTGGAAAGCCTGGGGTCCTGTTGTGACCCTGAAAGATCTCTGGGATAACTTTCGGTGGATGGCTGACAAGCGCAAGCATCCACATGAAGTAATCATTTGTGCTATGCAGAGAGGTGCCATAGCTCATCTCTACATAACCCAAGCGATCAGAGTGTGCAGCACTGAGACCCTCTAGTGGCCAGTGTAAAATAAAGAAAAAAAATGGTTTTAAAAATATGAAGAAAGAAACTCACAAAAGTTCAAATATACACCCCCTTTGCCCCATTCAAAGTAAACCTATGAAAAAAAATATACACATTTGGTATCGCCACGTTCAGAAATGCCCGATCTATCAAAATATAATATCAATTAATCAGATCAGTAAACTACATGACAGAAAGTCTAAAACACCAAAATTAAGTTTTTTGGTCGCCGCAACATTGCAATAAAAATGTGACAACGGGCGATCAAAAAACATTTATGCAACTTGTCTGTGATTTGCTATCATGTGACTCTTTTAGGGCTCTGATTTTGATGTCAAGTTGCATGCAAGTTGATGGTAACTTGTATGAAAGGGGTGGTCCGGGCTTGTGATGAAAGTCTGCAGTCTCTCTATGGGACTGCAGACTTCAGAATTTACTGAATCTTGTACATCTGTGTGATTTTTCCTGAAGAAGGGGTTTGTTGGTTACCCTGAAACACCTAGAAAATAAAATCACATAATTACTAATTTTTTGATCAAGAAGAATTTCTTCATATACCAACAGGAGTGCGGTCAAATTCCCAATTTCTATGTTTTTTATTGTTTTATGCTTAAAGTGGGAGATTGCAGCAGACTGAGAGACCTGCTACACGTCTTTATAGCGGTTGCGACTTTCACAACCGTAAAAGGTGAGCAATTCTAATTTTAACTCTGAAAATTGTCTCACACTGTGCACCTTTCTTTCCCAGTTATAATACTTGTCTCCAGCACTTGGACAGCGGAAGAATATATTTGCCCTCCGGTTCTGTTTTGTCCGGGGCTGTCAGGTTCTGTCCGGTGCATCCTGCAAAACACTGGACAGAACCTGACAGGGAAAAAACGTGGTGTGAACCTAGCCTTACATCGCCACGTGCATAAGCCCTGACTTGTTCACATCCAAGAAAGAAGTGAGTGGAATACGCTCATTTCGTAGCAGGTGGCGAACACCATTAAATGGTCGAAAATATGATTAAAATGAAGAACATGTGAGATGTCAGTAATTAAATTGCATTTTAATTGAGAGCACAGAAGAAATGCGGCAGGAGTCTCAGCTGTGATTATGATTGGCAATTGAAGAGCAAGACGTGCCGCATCTCTGGAATTATCACACGAGATTATCACAAGAGTTAAGACCGGGCCAGAACCTGACATTTTACCGAGCCGTGCAAAGCAAACAGGAGAGAAAACCTCCATTAAGTCTGATGGAAAAGAGCCACCGGCAATTACAGAGGAAGCAAGCTGAGAAGGACTACATATCAGCACAGCAGAAATCTTTACCTGCTCCTCACATCTTTATACACGATAATATTCTGTATTATACTCCAGAGCTGCACTCACTATTCTGCTGGTGCAGTCACTGTGTACATACATTACATTACTGATCCTGAGTCACCTCCTGTATTATACTCCAGAGCTGCACTCACTATTCTGCTGGTGCAGTCACTGTGTACATACATTACATTACTGATCCTGAGTTACCTCCTGTATTATACTCCAGAGCTGCACTCACTATACTGCTGGTGCAGTCACTGTGTACATACATTACATTACTGATCCTGAGTTACCTCCTGTATTATACTCCAGAGCTGCACTCACTATTCTGCTGGTGCAGTCACTGTGTACATACATTACATTACTGATCCTGAGTTACCTCCTGTATTATACTCCAGAGCTGCACTCACTATTCTGCTGGTGCAGTCACTGTGTACATACATTACATTACTGATCCTGTACTGATCCTGAGTTACCTCCTGTATTATACTCCAGAGCTGCACTCACTATTCTGCTGTGCAGTCACTGTGTACATACATTACATTACTGATCCTGAGTTACCTCCTGTATTATACTCCAGAGCTGCACTCACTATTCTGCTGTGCAGTCACTGTGTACATACATTACATTACTGATCCTGAGTTACCTCCTGTATTATACTCCAGAGCTGCACTCACCATTCTGCTAGGTGAAGTCACTGTGTACATACATTACATTACTGATCCTGAGTTACCTCCTGTATTATACTCCAGAGCTGCACTCACTATACTGCTGGTGCAGTCACTGTGTACATACATTACATTACTGATCCTGAGTTACCTCCTGTATTATACTCCAGAGCTGCACTCACTATTCTGCTGGTGCAGTCACTGTGTACATACATTACATTACTGATCCTGAGTTACCTCCTGTATTATACTCCAGAGCTGCACTCACTATTCTGCTGGTGCAGTCACTGTGTACATACATTACATTACTGATCCTGTACTGATCCTGAGTTACCTCCTGTATTATACTCCAGAGCTGCACTCACTATTCTGCTGCTGCAGTCACTGTGTACATACATTACATTACTGATCCTGAGTTACCTCCTGTATTATACTCCAGAGCTGCACTCACTATTTGCTGGTGCAGTCACTGTGTACATACATTACATTACTGATCCTGAGTTACCTCCTGTATTATACTCCAGAGCTGCACTCACCATTCTGCTAGGTGAAGTCACTGTGTACATACATTACATTACTGATCCTGAGTTACCTCCTGTATTATACTTCAGAGCTGCACTCACTATTCTGCTGGTGCAGTCACTGTGTACATACATTACATTACTGATCCTGAGTTACCTCCTGTATTATACTCCAGAGCTGCACTCACTATTCTGCTGGTGCAGTCACTGTGTACATACATTACTGATCCTGAGTTACCTCCTGTATTACTATATCCTTCAGAGCTATACTCACTATTCTGCTCTGCTCTCTGCTCTGATAAAGTCAGAGTTCTCTAAAAGGGGATACACAATAGGATTTGCCCCTTTATGACACAAACAAGAACAATTGCTGGTACCAGAAGAGAGATAGGTTCTGCAGTAGAGAGGATAGATGTGAAATCCACTCATGTTTTCCAATCTTGGAATTATTGGCAATTCATCCCCAGCCGGATAAAACCTGCAGGAAGCGAGTGATACAATGTAATGATTTCCCAACTCCTTCCTCTGCTATAGTTCTGCCTTCTGTAATATAATATCAACCTGAGGCAGCTGCGGCAGCGCACGGTGCAGCAAATCATGACTTAGTTAATAGACCCCGGGGACGATCACCGCCTGAAATAGCAATTTTGCAGCAAACAAGTGAATCATAAGAGAGAATAACTCCCAACAGACAGTTCTGAGGAGTGAGGAGAGCCGAGATGTGTGCGCTTGGATTGTAGTCTATGATGCGGAGCGGACTCCGTGCCCAGGATAACGCGTTTCACAGACACGATTAAAGCTAGAATGAATGGCATCATCTGCAGAGGTGATCCCCTAATCCTACCTCAACTACTGATCATTAATTCTTTAATAGATATTTGATGCAGCTAAAAGGAACCTGTCAGCAGGTTTTTGCTATCGTATCTGACAGCAGCATAACATAAGCAAAGAAACCCTGAATCCATGATGTATCACATAGATTACTGGCTGACACCATTCTCACACAATCAAAGAATTTAGGTTAAGAAACACAGCAGAGCTGGGAGAGCTTCCCCCGCCCACACCAGGTACCATAGAGATTGTATAGTGACATTGCGGTGTCAATCACATGTCGGACTGCCATACACGTGAGTATGTAGTCCTGTAATGGTAATTACAAAGTAATAAAGCCTTTAGATTATGTAAACAATAGCACAGACCCTGATAAGAGAGGAACGGTTGATTTCGTTTTTTTAAAACCCTGCAGCATGCTGTCCTCAGCTTACATAGCAAAACCTTGCTGTCAGATTCCCTTTAATTCCTCTATATACCCATGAAGTCAAATGATAACCTTTAGCGTTCCTGAAGCCACCACTAGGGGGCGCTCACTGAACACTGCTTACACATTAGACCCAGTAATACACAAATAGTAGCTGAGAGGTGCAGAGATTTTATATAACCCCCCCCCCTTAAAGGGATTGTCTGGGCTAATCATATTGATGAGGTAGCTTTAAGAAAGGTTATTAGTATCAGATTGATGGAGAGGCAAAAAGTGGAAGAAAAACTGCTCGGAGAAATACTTTATGAAACCTAAAGGGAACCTGTGCACCACGAGCAACATGAAACTGCCAGACATGGGTGGATGATAAGGAGGGTGAGCTACCGCCTGGGATCCAGGGCACCGGGGGGTGGGGGGGAACAAATGAGCAGATTGCCCTCAGTATACTGCTTATAAAGGCAGAGACACACTATGTGAGGTGCATGCAAGGTACTTGCATAAGATGTATAAAAGATACTCGCAAGAGTCTCGCATGACTCACCCGGAACGGCCCATGCCTCTCTGAAGAGGGGCGCGTTAGCTCCATAGAAACAACTGTTCGCTCCTGTCCAGAGAGTGGGAGGCTGTTCAGGATGAGTTATGCGAGACTCATGCGATGAGAGTATCTTGCATGCATCTTGCATGCATCTTGCATAGTGTGTGTGCCCTTATGGAGCTTTCCTGCAGCTTTGCTGTCTGCAACAGAGGATGTCAGCGTAGCTCTAGGGAAGCTCGCAGGGCCTTCTCTATGATGTGCTGGTGAAAGCGCAATGACATCATCAGCTGATGGCTCCATTTCAATAAAATGGGGGTGGATGAGATTATATAATTGATAGAAGGATGAATGGACAGATGTATGATAGAAGGATGGATGGACAGATGTATGATAGATTGAAGGATAGACAGATGGATGATAAGGCCCAGTTACACACACAGATAATGGTGCAGAGATTGTTGGCAGATCTCTGGCTGCAGTGAAATCATGGACACATTGTTACATTTGTACACGGCAACAAGATAGAACAATGTGTCCATGATTTCACTGCAACCAGAGATCTGCGAACAATCTCTGCACCATTATCTGTGTGTGAAACTGGGCCTATAGACAGACAATAGATAGAATGATTGATGATAGACAGATAGATGATAGAAGGATGGTTCGACAGATGGATAAATAGAAGGATGGATGGATAGTTGGATGATAAATAGAAAGATAGATGATAGAAGGATGGATAAACACATAGATGACAGATAGATGGATAGACAGATGGATGATAGATAGATAGATAGATAGATAGATAGATAGATAGATAGATAGATAGATAGATAGATAGATAGATAGATAGTGCGACTTGATTGCGGGCGTCAGGAGAACAACAAGAGGCAGCGTCTGTGACATATACCTTCCATCAATTATGCGACCGCTCGCCACCTCACATACCTCCCCCCTGCCTAAAGCTGTGGGGCTTGGCACTACGTACACCTAGATAGGGGACTCTAGAAAGGGCATTTGCATTGCTATGTAGCTTCCCTGCTCTGTGCTCAACATGGAAATTAAAGTCTTGCAGGGCTAGGAACCAGCGAGTGACCCTGGCATTTTTCTCCTTCGTTTCCCTCAACCATCTGAGTGGAGCATGGTCAAACACTAATCTAAACTTCCGTCCCAATAAATAGTTGCGTAGGGTGTCCACCGCCCACTTTATGGCCAAGCATTCCTTTTCTATCACGGAATAGTTTTTCTCACATGAGGACAGCTTCCTACTTAGGTAGAGGACCGGGTGCTCCTCTCCTTGTATCTCCTGGGACAGGACTGCTCCCAAACCGATATCTGAGGCATCCGTTTGGACGACAAATTCTCTCTTGAAGTCGGGGGCAACCAGGACTGGTTGTCTACACAGGGCCCCTTTCTTTTCTAGAAAGGCTGATTCCGTCTCCGCAGTCCACTTGGCCATAGCTGATTTTGTTCCCTTCAGGAGGTCAATCAGGGGTGTGGCCATCATGGCGAAATCAGGTATAAATCTCCTGTAGTAACCCAAGATTCCCAGGAAGGCTCAGACTTGTCTTTAGGTCAGCGGTCTTGGCCAGTTTTGGATTGCTTCCACCTTCATAACTTGGGGATTAATCTCGCCTCTGCCGACAACATAACCCAGGTATTTAGCCTCCGCCTTAGCCAAGGCACATTTCTTCGGGTTTATCGAAAACCTTGCCTTCCTCAGAGCATCCAACACCACCTGGACCTTCACCAAATGACTCTGCCAGTTGGAGCTAAAGACCACAATATCGTCCAGATATGCTGCGGCGAATTCCTTATGAGGGGAATGCAATCCATGGCTCTCTGGAAGGTGGCAGGGGCCCCCTGCAGTCCAAACGGCATCTGGACATACTGGAAGCACCCATCCGGAGTGAAGAATGTGGTCTTCTCCTTGGCTCCCGGCGCCGGGGAGATCTGCCAATACCCTTTTGTCAAGTCCAAGGTAGTGATGCACCTTGCTGGTCCCAATTGCTCGATCAGCTAATCGACGAGCGGCATGGGATATGCGTCGAATTTGGAGACCTCATTCAGTATCTGATAGTCGTTACAGAATCTCCACTCTCCATCGGGTTTTGGGACCAACACAATCAGGCTCGACCAGCTGCTCTTGGATTCCTCTATGACACCAAGTTTCAGCATACGAGTCACCTCTTTGGAGACCACCTCCCGTCAGGCCTCAGGAATCCGATAGGTCTTCAGGTTCACCCGTACATGGGGCTCCGTCAGGATCTCGTGCTCTTCCACCATGGTACAGCCTGGCAGTTCCGAGAACAAATCCCTGTTCTTCTGCAGCAACTCCCGACATTGCTGATTCTGGCTTTTGTTGAGTGTTTCCGCTATTGCAACCGCTCCAGTGTCATACTCTGGCTTGCCCACCAAGCACGGCGCTTGCCCAGCCTCTGTCTTGCCACGGCTTGAGGAGATTGACATGGTACACTTGGTATGGCTTCCTTCGTCCCAGTTGATGAACCTTGTAGTTCACTTCCCCATCTCTCTCTACCACCTCATACAGTCCTTGCCACTTGGCAAGAAACTTACTTTCGACGGTGGGTATCAGGACAAGGACTCTGTCTCCTGGATTGAACTGCCGGACTCTGGCTGAGCGGTTATAGATTCGGGCCTGTGCCTCCTGTGCCTGAAGAAGATGTTCCCTCACGATTGGCATCACTTTCTCAATCCTCTCCTGCATCCTGGCAACATGTTCAATGACACTCCGATGGGGTGTAACTTCGGCTTCCCAGGTTTCTTTTGCCATGTCTAGGAGACCGCACGGATGTCATCCATACAGGGACTTGAATGGTGAGAAACCTTTAGATGCCTGTGGAACCTCCCGAATAGAAAACAACAGATACGGTAGGAGACAGACCCAGTCCCTTCCATCCTTCTCTATAACCTTCCTCAACATGCTCAACAAGGCCATCTGTTTGAGGATGGTACACTGAAGTTCTCAGCTGGGTGATTTGCAGGACCCTGCACAACTCCCTCATCACCTTACTCACAAAGGGGGTAACCTGGTCAGTCAGGATTTCTTTTGGCAAACCAGTCCTGGAAAACACGTGAACCAACTCACGGGCTATACTCTTCACCGAGGAATTTCTCAAAGGGATCGCTTCAGGATAACGGGTGGCATAGGACGACCAATATATACTGATGCCCCCGAGCAGATTTCACCAAGGGACCAACCAAGTCCATGGCAATTCTCTCGAAGGGCACTTCAATGATGGGCAAGGGTACAAGGGGACTACGAAAGTGAATGGTAGGAGCGGTTACCTGGCATGTAGGGCAGGACCTGCAATATCTTAATATCTCCCGATGACACCTAGGCCAGTAGAATCGCTGCATTATCCTTTCCAGCGTTTTGTCCACCCCTAGATGTCCCCCCAAGATATGTGAATGGGCTATGTCCAGTACCTTTTGTCTATAGGGCCCTGGCACCAACAACTGCTCCACCTGCTCCTCTCTCACTTTCGTCACCGATACAATAATTCCCCACTCAGAATAAAATGGGGAAACCGAGTGTCAGCCCCAGGCTCCAGGGCAATCCCATTTATAACATTGTTGAAAGCTTCCCTCAGAGTCAGGTCCTCATGTTGGGCAGACCCAAAATTCCCACTGGTCACCCCTAATCCTGGTACGTTTGACTCAGGGGACTCTCGCTACTCATCCCCTGCAAGGACACAGAACGGAAACTCAACTGTTTCTGGATATGGTGTTACCTTTTCCGGGTTAACGGGACCCTTATCCAAACCCCTGAATCCTGAACCCTGCCCCCACAGATCCCAAAACAAGCAAAAGTCCCAGCCTATAATGATTAATTACAACAAGTCCTGAACGACGCCAACCTCGTGGGTCTTGGTACCATGGGCTGTTTCAATGTCCACTCTGGCCATAGGGTAGTCCTTGGCGTCCCTATGTATGCACCGCACGCTGACCTGTTTCCCTGCGATCAGTTGGAGAGGTAGGGTGGCCCTCTCCAGGGTCACTAGGCTTCCGGAGTCTAGCAGAGCAATTACCTTTTCCCCATTCACCTTCAGGGGACACGCTGGTGGCTCCTCACTGGGTGGACTGTTCGCACTGCAGGCAGGGTACGCGTAATAGGAGCAGCGGCAACCCAAGCTGCAGTCCATCTGTTCAGGGGTCAGGGAACAATGAGCGGCTATGTGGCCTGGACCGTGGCACCTCCAGCAAATAACCTTACCCGTAGGGACCTTGGGCACTACCTCCCCCACTGTATGGTTGGATGATAGAAGGATGGATATATAAAGTTAGATGAAAAAAGAAAGGTTATAAAAAAGTATTTAAAAAATAGACTTAATATAAAAACCTTGATTTGAACAATAGGTAATTTTGATGACACATTCCGTTTAAAAACAAGCTGTGGACGCGGCGACTCCCTGCTGCCTTTAGTGTCAGAGCTGTCAGTGACACTGAGCCTATCTGTGTACAGGGAGAGAGCTGTCAATCATCCTGAGGCGGTGGTGACCCACCCG
Source organism: Allobates femoralis (assembly GCA_033576535.1). Classification (NCBI taxonomy): domain Eukaryota; kingdom Metazoa; phylum Chordata; class Amphibia; order Anura; family Aromobatidae; genus Allobates; species Allobates femoralis. Next base: position 40,273,560 of record JARQOC010000006.1, on the reverse strand, counting down.
GTGATGAATCTCCCTAATCCTTTCTCTCATGTTTTGCATTTATCTGCAATGATGAATCCTGTCGCTGATTCATGTCGCCAGTAAAAATGACCTGACAGGCTCCTGTAACGCTGTCCTCCATCATCACCTCTATATAATATCACTGTGATCAACGCGGCTCTGACACGTGTGACTCCATCTTTTTCGTGATGTACAATACAAAATTATACTGTGGTACCGTGTTTGCCAGAAAAATCAATATCAATTCTGTGATGTCCAAAAATGACAAAAGTATTGTAGGAGAGACACTGCGGGCGGACACGACCCTAGAGTACTTTTGTCATTTTCGACCATAGCTGTATTTACATCCCTTTTTCCAGGGATTTGTTTGTGTTTCCTACCAACCATTGCACCGATACAGCTCTAGACCAACCCCTTTAAGGACCGTATTCCTCACATAGGTGGCTGCCGTATTGCTAGGCTATGCCACTTATTAATGGTGGGTGGTCCTACCTCTGGGACCCCACAGATCCTCATAATGAAGGGACTGCAGTGCTGGTTTTCCTCTGCAAAGTGGCACCCCCCCACTGTACAAGGTGAATTGCAGCATAGCTCTGAACAACTAAAAACAAAATGAGGTGGTGGCGTGGCTGCTACGTGTGAACATGGCCCTGGATCCACTCTGTAACGGAATGTATTGTCACTTTAGGAAACAGCAATTCTTTTTTAAAGTGAACCTGACGCCTGTCTTGGGCGCTTTTTCCGCTGCGCATTCACTCACCTCGCCGCGCTCCCCCAGTGATCTCTCCTCATCCCAATGCTTTTAGAACCTTTGGAGGACCTGGGACTGTACCATGTGACTGAGCGACGGCACCAGTTACATGGTGCTGCAGGGTCCTAGAGGCCACGCTCGTTGCGGCCTCTGAGATGAGCAGAGATCACTAGCGGTCACCGGGGAAGTGCGGCGAGGTGAGTATAGCACAGCGGCATTCACACACAGAACATTCCGTTCCGAGGAGCCATTTGTGGTGCTAACTTCTTTTATGGGTCATATGGTGGTCAGCAGATTGCCGTCAGACCCGCCCCTCCTCAGTGTGTGTAAGTGGATGACATACGGTAGCTATGTCGTCATCCACATAATTCCCATGTCTCGCGCCTGCGCAGTGGCGCCTCACGGCACCGTATTGAAGAGTCAGTGATTTCACTGCGCAGGCGCGAGACGTGGGAATTGTGTGGATGACGTTGTAGGTCATCCCCTTGCACACAATCAGGAAGGGCGGTGCTGCACGTAGCTGAGTTGCAGCACGTCTAGGGCTATAAAGCGGGTACAGGAACCCCAATTACATCATGTTAAAGGTGCTGGGCAGGTGTTTACACCCCCAAAACTGGTGACAGGTTCCTTTAATTGCAGAAAGTCATTTTCCTGCTTGTGTTTTCATTCATTGACAACAAGCAGAGATCCTGTGCAGCCCGTCACTCCCCCACCTATAAGGACTACAACTCCCAGCATGCACTGGGCAGGCGCACAGCCTGCTGGGAGTTGTGGTTCTGGGTTGTTTTCCCGCACAGGACAGGAGGAGGCGGCTCCCGGCTGTAGTCAGCTGCAGACACGGCTCCTCCTCCCCGGAGACACTGCGGGCGGCCCCGAGCCTCCTCCTCTGCCGGTCTGTGCCGTCGCCATCACCTCCTGCCCCCGTAATGTATCTATATCAGTGTGGTATCAGCGCCGTCCTCACCCGCCGCCTCCATGCTCCTCTGTGCCGGCTCCGCCGAGTCCCCCAGGTGTTTTGCTTCTGTTGTCATGGTAACGGCGGCCGCCCGGAGCGGAATACGGAAGCCTGAGGGTCCAAAAAGAGCAACATTGCGCGAAGCCCCATTGGCAGATTATAGCAGGGTTACACGTGGCAGCGAGCAGAGAGGCGCTCAGCCGTGATCTGTGTATGTGTACACGGACCAAAGCAAGTCACTGTGGTGGCTCACATGCACGGTGTTCACCACAGACTGATGTGCGTTACTTTGATCCGTACTTTAGATGAGAATCGCCCATTTGTTCACACAGTGCGTTTTTGATACGTTTTTGTGATCCGTTTTTGCATGAAAAACTGCAAAAAGTAATTTTAGAAATGCTGTGTTTTTTACTGTTCCGTATTCGGGGCAGAGAACGCATCCACAAAAAGAGAATGAGCGTCTCAGTTAGTGATCTGTTTTTCTCAATTTTTCCATTGTAATGAAAACTAACAGCAAAAACACGTGTGACATATGTTTTGGGCTTGTTTTTTGTTTCCCAAAAAACTGATCTGGTTTTGCTGCTGAAAATTCTATAAAAAACGCAGCACAAAAAAAAGGATCAAAAATGCAGAGTGTGAACAAGGCCTGAATCAATGGTCTGCGCAAACACAGATCACATGGGTTACTGTCTGTCATGTGATCACATGGGTTACCGTCGTCTGTCATGTGATCACATGGGTTACCGTCGTCTGTCATGTGATCACATGGGTTACCGTCGTCTGTCATGTGATCACATGGGTTACCGTCGTCTGTCATGTGATCACATGGGTTACCGTCGTCTGTCATGAGATCACGTGGGTTACCGTCGTCTGTCATGTGATCACGTGGGTTACCGTCGTCTGTCATGTGATCACGTGGGTTACCGTCGTCTGTCATGAGATCACGTGGGTTACCGTCGTCTGTCATGAGATCACGTGGGTTACCGTCGTCTGTCATGTGATCACGTGGGTTACCGTCGTCTGTCATGAGATCACGTGGGTTACCGTCGTCTGTCATGTGATCACGTGGGTTACCGTCGTCTGTCATGTGATCACGTGGGTTACCGTCGTCTGTCATGTGATCACGTGGGTTACCGTCGTCTGTCATGTGATCACGTGGGTTACCGTCGTCTGTCATGTGATCACGTGGGTTACCGTCGTCTGTCATGAGATCACGTGGGTTACCGTCGTCTGTCATGAGATCACGTGGGTTACCGTCGTCTGTCATGAGATCACGTGGGTTACCGTCGTCTGTCATGTGATCACGTGGGTTACCGTCGTCTGTCATGAGATCACGTGGGTTACCGTCGTCTGTCATGTGATCACGTGGGTTACCGTCGTCTGTCATGAGATCACGTGGGTTACCGTCGTCTGTCATGTGATCACAAGGGGTTACCGTCGTCTGTCATGTGATCACGTGGGTTACCGTCTGTCATGTGATCACATGGGCAGGGGCATAACTACAATAGGTGCAGGGGTTGCGATCGCATCGGGGCCCTGCAGCCTAGGGGGCCCCAAAAGTCCCTTTGGCCCATAGAAGAAGACTACTATTATTAAAGATTTGCAACAATTGCGGGCCCCGTTGGAGCTTTCACATTGGGGCCCCTGGGCCTGAAGTTACACCACTGCACATGGGTTACCGTCTGTCATGAGATCACATGGGTTACCGTCTGTCATGAGATCACATGGGTTACCGTCTGTCATGTGATCACATGGGTTACCGTCTGTCATGAGATCACATGGGTTACCGTCTGTCATGTGATCACATGGGTTACCGTCTGTCATGTGATCACATGGGTTACCGTCTGTCATGTGATCACATGGGTTACCGTCTGTCATGTGATCACATGGGTTACCGTCTGTCATGAGATCACATGGGTTACCGTCTGTCATGAGATCACATGGGTTACCGTCTGTCATGAGATCACATGGGTTACCGTCTGTCATGTGATCACATGGGTTACCGTCTGTCATGAGATCACATGGGTTACCGTCTGTCATGAAATCACATGGGTTACCGTCTGTCATGAGATCACATGGGTTACCGTCTGTCATGTGATCACATGAGTTACCGTCTGTCATGAGATCACATGGGTTACCGTCTGTCATGAGATCACATGGGTTACCGTCTGTCATGTGATCACATGGGTTACCGTCTGTCATGAGATCACATGGGTTACCGTCTGTCATGAAATCACATGGGTTACCGTCTGTCATGAGATCACATGGGTTACCGTCTGTCATGAAATCACATGGGTTACCGTCTGTCATGTGATTTTCATTGATCCAGTGCAATAATTAATGCATTTATTTATTAAATTGTTTGATGTAAAAATCAGGTGTCATTGGGTGGGAACAAGTGGACACAGATGTAAAATCATTTATGTTTCGGGGCTAAAAAAGAAATTTGCGTATGTCTATCTGAACATGGCCATAGGCCTCATTGGACGGCTGGTTTTATTTTTCTTATACATGTCCTGTGTTTTTCACAGATCGGACACATAACTACAACGGGTGCAGTGGTGGCAATCGCACCTGGGCCCTGGAGCCTAGGGTGCCCCAAAACACCAATTATGTTAAAGGGACTCTGTCATGTCATTTTTCAATATGATATTAATATTACCCTTGAACAGTGCCAGGGCAGAATTTTTTAAAAACATGTAAAATCAATATTGTACTATTTTCAGTTTCCTTGCTGTAAACATTTTCAGAACCTGCAGACAGCTGATCCATTAGTCCTATCCATTATATTCACAGAGGAATATTCCGGCTGGTGTATAAATTTTATTTAAATATCCACACCCACCAAAGCTGGTGTTCTGCCCCTCTCCTCTGTTCTGGGAGGGTGGAGGTGTTTTGTGCTGCAGCCTGTGCTGTCTGGAAGATTTCTATGTGTATATATTAACTTTGGTTTTCCTGCATACATGTAATGTGTGCATCGGCTGAGCAAATGATAAAATGTTCTTATCACATAGAAATATCTCAGACTGCACACACTACACACATGCCTCATACACACAAGGACATGAAGAGCTCAGAGCTGCAGGTAAGAGCAAACACCTCCTCCACCCTCCCTTCTCAGTCTGCATTGAATGAGTCAAACAACAGACAGATCAGAGAGGAGGCAGGGCAGTAATGCTGCATGAATATTCATTCCTTGGGGAGTGGGCAGCAGAGAACTCACTGTGATTGACAGATGCAATGAATCTTTTATTTTGCAGTTTACAGAGGATGGATGGGAAGTATAAAGAATAGAAATACATGAATATAATAATGGTGTTGCAGCACCCCGTTGCTTCCGGCTGTGTACCTTTTTTATCTGGATCCAGTTGAAAATGACAAGCCCCCTAGTGGTGTGTCATTTAAAACTGGGCACTGGGAATGCTCAGTCCAAAAACCCGGATCCAGTAGGATCCGGATTCCACTGAGTGCAATAGAACACCGTTATAATTTATCCCCGGATCCGGGCGTTTACGGTTTTGAAATGGACACCAAAGCTGTTAGACTGCATTTTTGGTGTCAGTGCACACGCTGGGAAAACCCGGATCAGGGGGAACCATAAATAAGTGGATGCACCTGCAGATTCCTGCAACCCCAATGAAAATCAATGCAGCCGAAAATGCATGTGGTTGCAACCAGTGTCAGCTGGATTCACACGGATGCCAAAAAGCAGCAGTATGAACCCAGCTTTAGATCGGATCCAGCACAATCCATTGTGCAAACACAACTTTTTTGTCCGTTTTGACAAAAAATGATTCCTGCAGGATCCGTTTTTTTTTACCATTGGAGTCTATGGAGAACGGATCCGGTAACTGATCACTATTTGTCTTCTATTTCGAACTGATCCAGTAAGAAAAAACGGATCTTTTCCAAGTGATAGAAAAACAGAGTATAAATAGTGATCAGTTACCGGATCCGTTCTCCATAGACTCCAATGTTAAAAAAACGGATCCTGCAGAAATCAATTATTTTTCAAAACAGACAAAAAAAAGTTGTTTGTACAATGGATTGTGCTGGATCCGATCTGACGGAGGATTACTTGATATGTGACTTTAGCTTCCTAAGACCCCTAATAATCACTCTAGTCCCTCTTCCTCAGCAGAACCAGTATATAATGTAAAACCCTCTCAATCTTCCATCTTTCTGCCTTTAAAATTCAATTTAAATTGGTGAATGAGGAATGGAAAATGACGGCTTTAATAAATCCAGGCCCATTTACATCTGTGAGAGCGGGAGGGATATCGGGAAGTGCCGGAGCTTCTAAGAAGGTGGCAGTCACGATTCCAAAGTTAATGAGACAACGTGAAATATGCAGAAGTCGAATATCTGGTACCGGCTCTGATGAAGGAGAATAGTTCATGCCCTCGATCATGGCAACATATCTTCCTCACCTGTCGGCCAAAGTGATGCAGACGTTACAAGACTTGCACCACCTTTTGAAGAAAAAAAAAATATAGAAATTGAGATATGTTATATAAGAATCACTTCCGTTAGGCTGCCTTCACATTTGCATTCCCCTCCGCAGCGTTCTGCAGAGGGGATCCGCAATGTGACCGCAGCACCGCAAGCCCCTATCTTTATAATGGGAGCGCACGGTGCTGCGCGTAACTGCGTGACCTGCGTACAGATCACATATGGCAGTGAATGGGTGCGCACGGTCATGCACAGTCAAGCGCAGCACCGTGCGCTCCCATTATAAAGATAGGGGCTTGCGGTGCTGCGGTCACATTGCGGATCCCTTCTGCAGAATGCTGCGTAGGGGAACGCAAATGTGAAGGTAGCCTTACTTTTATCTTCTATATTTAATTTTTTTTTCTGGTTCAGAAAGAATGTCGTGATTTTTATGCAGAGGTAGTAGTCACCCTACGACCCGGGTGCTTGAGGGGGTCCCCACTGCTTAGGTAAAGGGTAAGAGGGGGCCCTATAAGGCTGAGTTCCCATGTCCGGTAATCGTCCATTAGATCAGATCCAGCACAATCCTTTGTACAAACACAACTTTGTTTTGTCCGTTTTGGAAAGATTTTATTTCTGCAGGATCCAATCCAACAGATAATAATAATCTTTACTTATATAACGCCAACATATTCCGCAGCGCTTCACAATTCAGAGGTTCATATTCAAATAATCATAAGAAACAGTTATAAGAAAATATGAATAATTAATGCAAAATAATGACAGCCCTGCTCATAAGAGCTTACAATCTAACAATGAGGTGGGGGTAACACGAAGTACACGGGCTTACGGTATTTACAAGTCAACTTGAGGAAATGGGAAACACATAAGAGCAGCATAAGTGGCCTCCAACCATTATAATTGTGATCCACTTGAGACTGGTGGAGCGGATAGGCTATGTCTAAATGACTTTGACTAGGGATCATGATAGGCCGCTCTAAAAAGATTTGTTTTTAGGGAGCACCTGAAACTCTGTAAGTTGTGAATAGACCTAATTTCTTGGGGTAGAGCATTCCAGAGAATTCGTGCAGCTCGAGAGATGTCTTGGAGCCGGGAGTGGGAGGATCGGATTAATGCAGAAGTGAGTCTAAAGTCACTTTCAGAGTGAAGAGAACAGGTGGGGTGATAGACAGAGATGAGGGAGGAGATGTAGGGGGTGCTGCACTGTGAAGAGCTTTGTGAGTGAGAACAAGCAGTTTGAATTGGATCCTATAGTGTATAGGCGGCCAGTACAATGACTGGCATAGAGCGGAAACGTCTGAGTAACAGTTAGCTAGATAGGTGATCCTGGCTGCTGCATTAAGGATGGACTGGAGAGGGGAGAGTCTAGTGTTGGGGAGGCCAAATATTAGAGGATTACAATAGTCAAGGCGGGACTGAATCAGGGCCACAGTGAACTTAACCTTACAGATTTCATATCCAGTCCTAGGAACCTATTTGTTTTGTTTGTTTTTCTAATAAAATAAAAAAGCAATTGGAAGCATTTGGGAACCAATTCCAGGGATCGTAAAAGTGCGGCACCTGTTGGAAAAAGAAGCCACAAAAATAAGGCTTTGTCTTGTCCTTGACGTTGCAATTTACAGGCATCATCGGCGCTGTTTGATGTTAGGTGCACCACTGCCTAACCAAAATCTTCAATCTCTCCCTCTCTTCTGGCATCTCTCCCTTCTCCTTCAAACACTCAATCATTACACCATTATTAAAGAAAACATCTCTCCGCCCATCTGCACAAAAAACTACAGACCAGTCTCCAATCTCCCTTCATCTCTAAACTCCTAGAGCGCCTGATTACTCCCGCCTCACCCATTACTTCTCCGCTCACTCTCTTCTAGACCCATTACAGTCTGCTGCACTCCATCGGCATCAAGGACACGGCTCTCTCCTGGTTCTCTTCCTATCATTCTGACCCTCTTTCAGTGTATCATTTGCTGGCTCTACTTCCCCCCCTTCCCCTTCCTCTCACTATTGGGGTCCCTCAGGGTTCAGTCCTTGGCCCTCTTCTCTTCTTCTCTCCAGCCCTGACAGACCATCAGCAGATTGGATTCCAGTACCATCTTTAGCTGATGAAACCAACTACACTTCTCCTGACTACCCGCTTAATAAAGAACACCAATGACTGTCTAACCGCAGTTTCCAACATCATGTCCTGCTCTCTATCTGGAATTCAACCTTTCCAAAACTGAACTTCTGCTCCCGTCCTCCACTAACCTCCCTAAATCTGACATCTCTCTCTGTGTGCGGTACCCCGATAACGCTAGGCAGCAGGCTTGCTGTCTGGGTGTCACATTTGACACTGATCTCTTCTTCACCTCCTATACACAATCTCTCACCGCTCTTGTCGCTTGCACCTGAAGAACATCTCTAGAAGTCGTCCTTTCTCACCTTTGAAACCACAAAATCCCTCACTGTAGCCCTGATTCACTCCCACCTTGACTATTCTAATTCCCTTTTAATTGGCCTCCCCGCACTAGACTGTCCCCTCTCCAGTCCATCCTTAACGCAGCAGCCAGGATCACCTATCTGGCCAATCGTTACTCAGGTGCCTCTGCCCTGTTTCAGTCATTGCACTGGCTTCCTATACACTATAGGATCCATTTCAAACTGCTTGTTCTCACCCACAAAGCTCTTCACAGTGCAGCACCCCCTATATCTTCTCCCTCATCTCTGTCTACCACCCAACCCGTTCTCCTCGCTCTGGAAGTGACTTTAGACTCCCTTCCCGCATTAATCTGAACCTCCCACTTCCAGCTCCAAGACTTTTTTTCTCGAGCTGCACCAATTTTCTGGAATGCTCTACCCGAAGAAATTAGGTCTATCCGCAACTTACATAGTTTCAGGCGCTCCCTAAAAACACATCTTTTTAGGGCGGCCTATCATGATCCCAAGACATCTAGACATAGCCTATCCGCCCCACCAGTCTCAAGTGGATCACAAATAACGGGTTGTGGCCACTTATGCTGATCCTATCTGTTCCCCATCTCCTCAAGTCAACTATACCATCATTGTAAATAAGCCCCTGTACTTTGTCACCCCCACCTCATTGTTAGATTGTAAGCTCTTATGAGCAGGGCTGTCATTTTTTGCTCTAATTATTGTATTGTATTGGCTTTGGTATTGTATTTTTCTAATTGTTTCTTATGATTGTTAAACATGAATTTTGAATTGTGAAGCGCTGCAGAATATGTTGGCGCTATATAAATAAAATTAGTTATTACTTATGTATTATGCATGCTTCTTCAGTGCCCACATATTCCGTAGTGCTCTGAGCATGCCCAGTGCTCAAAAACTGATCTGTCGCACATAAAGCGTATCCGTCCGGGTGCATTCACATCCGCGTATATAAAATCGCCCAGATTCTCAGCCAGAAAAGTTGGAGTGTCATGTGTTTTTTTTATGCCTCACCTAGCATCTGTATGTCTTGCAAGTGCTATGCGAGTGTGCGGGGTTTTCCCATCGGGTGAATGCAGGGAGAAGCCGCCCTGCACCGAACGCAGATCGTGGGTCCCCTGCATTCACCCGTGGCCACTGCATCCAACACACAGTGTGTCGGATCGTGTGCACATACCTAAGAGAAAGACTAAGTTCCCGTCTGTATTTGGCTTGCAACCCGTTTTTGCCAGCATTTGCCAGCCAAAAACGCAATGAAGCGCATGCGTTAATGCACCCATTGATTTCAGTGGGAAACGCATTGAAACGCATGTCCTTTTTCTGCAAACATAGGACACATGCGTTCTTGCAAATGCAGCCTAAAACGTGTCCAGCCATGTTTTGGTTTGCGTTTGCAAAAACGCATGCGCTTTGCGTTTTCAGAAAATTGCATGCAATTTTACTTGTTTTTTCAATGTGTTTCCCACTGAAATCAATGGGTGCATTAACGCATGCGTTTCATTGCGTTTTTGGGCACGCAATAACGGATTGCAAGCCAAACAGAATACAAATGCAGATGTAAAAAAGCCAAAGAAAAGGAACCTTTTTTTTGTTTCTTTTTTTTCTCTTCCTGGTGTGTCTTTCTGTGTTCTTGTTTCTCATCTACTCCATAAACCCCCAGACTACAAGCCCAAATCTTCTTTGAAGGTCTTTGTGAAGTCTTGTGCTATTCATTGCCATTTTTTGTTCCAAATTCTTCAAAATAACGCACATAGTTTCACGTTCACTTCAGAATTCTCATTGACTTTGCTGATATAATGATAGGCAGGGGCTGGCTGGCCCAGGGGGCAGAAGGGCAGATGCCCCCTAGGCCAGTGGTCAAGTAGAGGTTTGGGGCCGCCTGGCCATCTTTCATGTCATCTGTCACTGCTACCATTAACACCATCTGGGAGCCCTTAGAGAATCTGCTGGACCTCTACTACACTAACTGTCATCCCCTGCGGCAGGGACTCAAGTGGCTGCACATGGTCCCTTGCCTGCACCTGACCCCCTGGCTGCACATTTCCCCCGGCCTGCATGTGACCCCTCCAGGTCGCATCTGGTCCCCCTGGCTGCACCCAACCCCCCCCCAGCTGCTCCTGCATCTGACCCCCTGGTTGCATCTAGCCGACATCTGGCTGCACCTGACACCCCCCGGCTGACATCTGCATCTGACACACACTCCCCCTGGCTGCATCTGACACACACCCCTGGCTGCATCTGACACCCCTCTTTCCCCCCCCCCCCCCCCGTATACAATGTTCCGCTTCTCTTCACTCTCACTCCCATCCTTCCTTACTTCCTACTACCTCCAATTATCCCTCTACCCAGCAACAAAGTTGCTTCTCTCAACCCCCATCCTACCCAGCCACCTCACCCACTCCTCTGAACGTGCCTTCACTTTAAATCCTCTGTCTCCAAACAGGCACGCCCAACCACGGAAACTCTTCTTTCCCAACTCCTAACCCTCTCCCTGCTCCTCCTACTTGCTGGCGACATCTCCCCTAATTCCGGCCCCCCACTTACCCCCACAATCACTTTCCATCCCACGACCCATCACTAACCTTGTAACCTCGACAATTCAGACGCATTACTCCAGCCCCTGCTGCCCAAGTCTCTCTAGCCGGAGACCTATGGAATGCTCGCTCAGTTTGCAACAAACTCCTTTTCATCCACAACCTCTTCATCACTAACAAACTCTCATTTCTTAGCATCACCAAAACCTGGCTCACGCCGTCTGACACATCCTCCCTCGCTGCACTCTCCTACAGCGGACTCATCCTCTCCCACCTCTCCCACTCCCCCTGCTCCAATGATAAGCATGGCGGAGGAGTCGGCCTGCTTCTGTCCGACAGCTTCTCCTTTTACCTCAATTACACTACCACCCTCCGCCAACCTCCCCTCCTTCAAAGTTCACTCCGTCTGCATCTTTTCCCTCTTCAACCTCCAGCTGGTTCCCTCTTCAACCGCACCCCTGGTTCTATTCCCTCCCCCCCCCCCCCTTTCTCGACCATTTCACCACCTGGATTCTCCACTTCCTCTCTCATGACATCCCCTCCATCATCATGGGCGACTTCAACATCCCTATTGCTACCCCCCACCCTGCTGCCTCCAGACTCCTATCACTGACCACCTCCTTTGGACTTTCCCAATGGTCCTCCTCCCCCACTCATAATGATGGCCATACTCTCGACCTCATCTTCACCCGCCTCTGCTCCCTCACTGACCTCTCAAACTCTTCACTCCCCCTATCCAACCACAACTTGCTGACCTTCTCTTCTGTCTCCCCTCCTACCACTCTCCCCCCTCTCCGGAAACTCTCTCATCCCCACAGAAACCTTAAACTTATTAACTTCTACTCACTCTCTGAGTCCCTTCTCCCTCTCACAGACCTAGCCTCTTCACCCGACGCTGACTCTACTGCCACCCTCTACAACACCACAATAACTACAGCTCTTGACCTTGCTGCCCCCCTCACAAGAAAACCCGCACACACAGGCAACCCTGGCTCACCACCCTCACTAAAGAGTTGCATCGAGCGTCCAGGGCTGCCGAGCGGAGATGGAAGAAATCCCATTCCGCGGTGCATTTCTCCATGTTCATATAGTCCCTCTCTACCTTCAAGTCCGCACTCACCAACGCAAAACAAGCCTACTTCACATCTCTAATAACCGCCCTGTCCCACAACCCCATACAACTCTTCAACACTTTCAACTCCCTACTCCGTCCACCAGCACCTCCTCCCTCTCCCCTCATCTCTACCAATGACTTTGCCTCATTCTTCAAACAGAAAAATCAGAGATAGGATTGACCCACTGCCCCTCCTGCCCTCCCCCATCACTGCTCAGCCCTCCTCGTCTAAAGGAAGCTTTTCCAACATGACAGAGTATCAGCTCTCCTCCCTTCTATCACGATCGCACCTCACCACCGGTGCCCTTGACCCACTCCCCTCCCATCTCATCCCGAACCTCACCACTGCCCTCATCCTGCCCTAACCCACCTCTTCAACCTATCACTCACTACCAGTGTCTTCCCATCATCCTTCAAACATGCCTTGATCACCCCTATCCTTAAAAAATCCTCCCTCGATCCAGCTTCTGTTTTCAACTATCGCCAAATATCCCTCCATCCATTTGCCTCAAAACTGCTTGAACAACACGTCCACTCTGAGTTGTCCTCCCACCTCTTCTCCTGCTCCCTCTTTGACTGCCAACAATCCAGCTTCCATCCCCAACACTCCACTGAAACAGCCCTAACCAAAGTCACCTCTGACCTACTGACCACCAAGAGTAAGCACCACTTCTCTCTAGTGCTCCTTGACCTGTCTGCCGCCTTCGACACCGTTGACCACTCCCTCTTACTCCAGATTCTGAAATCCCTCGGCATCACTGACCTAGCCCTCTCTTGGATCTCCTCTTATCTAACTGACCAGACCTTCACAGTTACCAACTCCCATACCTCCTCTTCGCCCTACTCCCTATCTGTCGGTGTGCCCAAGGCTCGGTTCTGGGACCCCTGCTTTTCTCCATTTACACCCTCGGCCTCGGACAACTCATTGAATCCCACGGCATCCAATACCATCTCTACGCCGATGACACCCAGATCTACCTCTCTGGACCTGACATCAGCTCCCTTTTATCCAAAATTCCACAATGCCTGTCTGCCATCTCATCCTTCTTCTCTGCCCCCTTCATCAAACTGAATATGGACAAAACCGAACTCCTTGTTTTCCCCGAAATCACTCTCCCCCGCTACCAGACATATCCATCAAAGTCAACGACTGCTCTCTCTCTCCCCAGTCCCCCACTCCAGGTGTCTCGGGTTATCCTCAACTCTTCCCTCTCCTTCAGACCTCATATTCAAGCCCTTGCAACCTCCTGCCGCCTCCAGCTCAAGAACATTTCCCGTCTCTGCTCTTTCCTTGATCATGACATGGCTAAGACACTTGTACATGCTCTCATCATTTCCCGCCTTGACTACTGCAACCTCCTGCTAACTGGCCTCCCCAATTCCTCCCTCGCAACTCTCAAATCTATCCTGAACTCCGCTGCCCGGCTCATTCACCTCTCTTCTCGCTACTCCTCGGTCTCTCCCCTCTGTCAAGCCCTCCACTGGCTCCCCACCTCTCCGAGATCCTGCTTCAGAATCCTAACCTTAACGTACAAAGCCATCCCCAACCTGTCCCCTCCCCCATACATCTCTGAGATGGTCTCCCGATACCTACCCTCACACAACCTTCGCTCCTCCCAAGAACTCCTCTATTCCTCTCTCATTTCCTCCTCCCACAACCGCATACAAGACTTCCCCCGTGCATCCGCGATCCTCTGGAACTCCCTCCCTCACTACATCACTCGCCTACCCTGGGAAGCTTCAAAAGAAACCTGAAGACTCACCTCTTCCAGCAGGCCAACAACCTGCAATGAGACCTCGTCCGCCGCACTGTCTCATGATTCGGCACTACCCTCTCCTACTGTGCCTCCTCCAGTCCCCCGTAGACTGTGAGCCTTCGAGGACAGGGTCCCACTGCCTCCTGTTCCTGTTTGTATGACTACATGAATATATTGTACTTGTCCTCGTCTACCCTCCTACCATGCAAAAAAATCAAAATAGATGGTTGCGCCACACTGCAAATTTAGGGATATAAATTCCCGTTACACTGTACGTATCACTCACCTAAGTTGGTTGTGCCCTCTGCACAACTAGATTAGCCGCAAGTAGGTGAGCTTTTTTATGCAGGATCCCTGTCTTCATTCCACTTGAGAAAGACGCATGTAGCGTCGAAACGCGTTGTGGGAGAAGGACCTGTACTGTGTTTATCGTAATAAACTTATAGGTAATGTCTACAAAAGCGTTCGGCTTGTTCCGTTATCCCTAGCGCTCATTTCTATATACCACATTTATTATTGCATTACCCTCCTACCATGTAATGGGCCACAGAACTAATGTCGCTATATAAATAATAATATTGTTGGTCTGGGGGGCTTCTCTGCCCCTGAAGCTCACTGCTCATGGGCCACTGCTGTGTGCTTGCTCCCAGGCCGAAATTTGCCAGCCAACCCCTGATGATGGGCATGCAGATTTTTCACGACTTCACCAAAAACTCACTGTGTGTGCACATAGCTTTTACCTTTATTTTGCAATTTCTTTATTGCAACAAGGACGCACGCCCCACTATAATGTTGCAAAATTTGTGGGGGGGTTTTGGTTTTTATTTTCAGTTTTTTTTTTGCTCCTCAAATGAAACACAAATCCAGAAATACAAAAGAATCTAAAGCTTAAAGACGAAAGTCTCCTGTAAATATGCCCTTTATACCTCCCTCCATAGGGGCCCAGGCGTTTTCAGAGCTCTTGCTTAGTTGCACGTCACTGGGACCACATTGCATTAGAAGACAGCTGGCGATGAAGCCTCTTTTGTCTTTGATGGAATCTCCCTAAAATTCTCATGTGGAACAAAGCAACACAGACATTGACATCTGCCTGGAACTCTGTACAGTGTCAGCTCCCTGCCCATCCCTGCAAATTGACCTTTCACTCCACATAAGCCAAATTACCTCTGAGATGGATTAGATAAAGCAGTCAGGTCAGCATCTGCGAGATGTGAGCTGCAAACTGATAGACGTCTGCGCAGCGCTGTACAGTGTGTATAGAGCCTAAAGTAAAGAGTCATGTACTTGGCACAGCAATTCTCCCTTACGGTATATGATGAGCACAGAGAGAGGGGTGCTCGGGCACCGGGATGGGTTCGTGGCTGTAACGGAGAATCACGGGTGGTCGGTTTCCCGATTCCGTGCCCTGGTTCTCATTGTTGGGGAATTTAGGCAAGAGTCGTGACGCCACCTGTGGATCCTGGTAACAATGATACCAGCGCTGCAGGCCGGCCGCTGAGGTGATGGGATGCAGCTCAGTGTAGTACAGCTCACCACAGGTGGAGCTTACCTCAGGGCAGCAAGGATGGATGAGGGGAGTAGTTGTTCTTACCCCTCTGATGATGCTGAGGCCCTCTGGGCGCCGGCTGGAAGGAATGACAGAAACCGATTCAACTCCGAACGTCTTTTACTGGTAGCGGCAGATGGTATAGTACACAGTACAGTCTGGTAAAATAGGGAGGTAGCTACAGGTTCAGGGTGCCCTAATGGAGTCTGAGGATATTTGCTTCTTAATGGCTTTCAGGGTCTCAGTCCTTTCTACACTCTCTTTACCACCCTTAAGCAGAGCTTCCTTGCCGATCCCCTGGCCTGTTACGGATAAGTGCGGTTTGTCCCTTTACGGACGGGAGAGGTGGAACTTGAACCCTTGCATCACTGGAATCCGGGCCGGTACCTATCGGTGTCTTGGGCTGATTATGGGACCGAGGAGGAGGTACCGTTCTGTGGTGCTACGGCTTCCGTGGATTGGTCCCGTGGCTCGTCGGTTTACGGTTAGGGATAGGCCATTGACTGCCTCGGCTTCCGTGTTGCCAGTGTTGACTTCAGACGTTTCAGCCGGCTCCAACCGGTTCCGGATTGTCTCCCTCTGTCCTGGGTCCCCCTCTTGAAGAGAGGAGCCCTCCTGTCAGGACGTGTCTGGCAGGGCTACTATCTGTCTGCCTTCCCAGCACTGTCTAACTAAACTCTCACTTTCTCCTGGTTTTCCCACACTACCCTAGGCTTCACCCCCTGGGACCTACTGAATATCCAGTCCCACTACCCTAAGGGGCCTAGTGATGTGTGTTAGTACAGACTCCATAAGTTAAATCCCAAACCCACAGCTATGGAGGCACTGCACCTGTTATTCGGGGTGCAGTACCTCCCTGTGGCGCCTAGCCATAGGGGCGCCATATATATGCACTCTCTCTTGAATGTGAAGTGTTTTTCTTTGGTAGTTTTTGCTGCGTGGAATTTTTAAACCTCTATATAGAATGGTCAGGCCACATTTTGCTCTTCACAGATTTCGATGCCTGAGGCGATTAAAATAAGCTCAAAAAGACCAAGCATGCAAAGAGCAAGTAGGTTTTTGAATTTTTTTAAGTGTTTTTTCTTAGGTGGGTTCCTGAGTGGACCCACCTGAAAAACAAATGGTGTGCACATATGCCTATAAGGCCACATGCACACAGTATTTGTAACCAGGGAACGGAACAATCAGAGGAAAAGTATAATAGAAACACGTCACCACTTCTGTATTTATCACCCACTTCTGGTTTTGGCTACAAAAACTGAGGTAAAAGCTCACCAAATACTCAACATGTGCAGGTGGCCTAAGACACAATTGACCTAAGAGCTAGGCCATGTGCACATGTTGAGTATTTGGTGAGTTCTTAGGGTGCCTTCACATATGCGTTTGGCACGCAGTGCACATGCGTTCCTATGTTTAACATGTGAACGCATGTGCCTGCATTTTGGCTGCATTCTGTTGCGGATGCGCATAACTTGCTCCAAACAGCATGTTGCATTTTTTGTGCGTTCGCTTGTTTTATCTGCAAGCGCACAAAAAATGCATGGAAATCAATGGATCCGCAGTGTCCTCCGCATGACAGCGCAGGAGAACGCTGCAGATCTCATTGAAATCTCTCCCGGTGGCCGCCGGTGATCAGCTAGAGATGCCGCTGATCTCCCGTCGGTGTCGGCGCGGGAGATTTGAAGAAACAGCTAATCTGACAGCTGTTTAAATCTCCTGCGCCGATACCGAATAGGTGAGGTCGGCGCGGGAGATTTGAAGCAGCGATCAGCTGTTTCTTACCTCCTGCACCGATATCAACCTATTCGGTGTCGGCGCAGGAGATTTAAACAGCTGTCAGATTGGCTGTTTCTTCAAATCTCCCGCGCCGACACCGGCGGGAGATCAGCTGTGTCGGGAGGAGGAGATCTCTGCTGCTGATCCCCTCCTCCCGGCCGCCCCTGAGACAGCTGATTGGCTGCCGGGGCACCATAGTAATGTGAACGCATGCGGAGATTATCAGCTGTGTTCACATCAGTATGGGCTGCGTTGCACTGCGTTTGCGTCTGCATGACATACGCATGCAGACGCAAATGCAAGTGTGAAGCCATCCTTACCTCAGTATTTGTAGCCAAAACCAGGAGTGGGTGATAAATACAGAAGTGGTGACGTGTTTATATTATACTTTTCCTCTGATTGTTCGACTCCTGGTTTTGGCTGCAAATCCTGAGGTAAAAATCTAACCAAATACTCAACGTGTGGATGTAGCGTAACTAGAGTCTGATGGGCCCCGGAGTAAAATTATAGACCCAGGCCCCCCCACCCACACGTTTTTCAGTGTATGATCCCCGTGTAACGTTCTAAATCCTATAAAGACTCACAAATTCACCCCCCTTCATTATGTATTAATGTCCCTCATCCTGCTATATATCGTCCTCCTCCTGGAATGTGGCCCTTATCATGGTATATATGTCCCCCATCATGGTATATAAGGTCCTCTTCCTCAGCACCACAGTCCTCCAATTATTATAATGCATCGCCATATTCCTCCACATATTACAATGTATCCCCATAGTCCTCTATGTATTATAATGCATCCCATAGTTCCTATTTATAAGGTAGCCCCCATTGTCATCCAATTATTATAATGCACCTCCATTATCATCCATATAGTATAATGCAGCCTCATAGGCCTCCATATAGTAATAATGAAGCCTCATAGGCCTCCATATAGTTAAATGCAGTTTCACAGCCCTCCATACAGTATAATCCACCCTCATAGTCCTCCATACATTATAATGCAACTCCATAGCCCTTTATACCTTGTAATGCACTTCCATACAGTATAATCCACCCCATAGTCCTCCATACATTATAATGCACCTCCATTCAGTATAATGCATCCCCATGGGTCTCCATATAGTATAAAGCAGCCCCCATAGCCCTCCATACGGTATAATGCACCTCCATACAGTATAATGTGCCATACTCCTCCATTATAATGCATCTCAATCCAGTATATTGCATCCCCATAGTCCTCCATATAATATAATGCACCTCCATACAGTATAATGAGCCCCTATAGTCCTCCATACATTATAATGCACCTCCATACAGTATAATGCATCCCATAGCCCCCTTAGTCCTCCATTTAGCATAGCACAGCCTTCCATATAGCATAGTACGGCCTCATAATTCTTCATACAGTATAATGCACCCACCCACTTTGCCCCCCATACTCCTCTGGCCAGCATGTATTCATTAAAATAAATAAATCTGTACTTGCCTCTCCCGATTCCACTTCAGCTCCGTTCTGCTTGACAAAATTGAAGACACAGGAGGAGGCAGTGACGTTGTGCGTTTCACAGTGGAACACATAAAGCAGGAAGTGCCACCTCCTCGACATTAGGAGTAGGCGGCACTTCGTGCGTCACAGCCGTGATAAAAGGAAGCGATGGGAGCAGCAGTGGATAGCAGGAAGCTCACTGAAACACAGACCCCTTAGTGGCCCATGTGCTGCCGCGCAGTGATGGCACGGGAAGCGTGCGCTGGCATCGGCCGGCGCAGGGGGTGGCTGGTGGCGCGGGCCCCTGTATGTCCGGACCCCATCGCAGCTGCAACCCCTGCGACCGCGATCGTTATGCCCCTGGATGTGGCCTTATTCTTAGATAAATTGTGTCTTAGGCCACGTGCACATGTTGAGTTTGTTACCTCAGTATTTGTAGCCAAAACAAGGAGTGGGTGATAAATGCAGAAGTGGTGATGGGTTTCTATTATAATATTCCTGTGATTGTTCCATCTTCCCTCATCTTAGCATGCAAGGCCTCATTAAGTCAATGATTTTTCTCAAATACAAAAACTGGTCCAAGTCCCTATCAGTTTTTACCTTCATACTTTTATCTTTTTTCTACTTTTATCTACTGATAGATTGTCCAATAGGGGCAGTGTATAGAGAGAAGAGGAGGGGGCCCATGATTGAACCCCAACAGTAAGAGTAAGGGACCTAGAACTGGACACTGAGGAATCTCAACAGTAAGAGTAGGGGGCCTTGAACTGAAGCCTAAGAAACCCTGACAGTTTGAGGAGGGGGGCTTGGACTGAACCCTGAGGAACCCCCAACAGTAAGAGGAGGAGGCCTCGGACTGAACCCTGAGGAACCCCCAACAGTAAGAGGAGGAGGCCTAGGACTGAACCCTGAGGAACCCCAACAGTAAGAGGAGGGTGCCTAGGACTGAACCCTGAGAAACCCCAACAGTAAGAGGAGGAGGCCTAGGACTGAACCCTGAGGAACCCCAACAGTAAAAGGAGGAGGCCTAGGACTGAACCCTGAGAAACCCCAACAGTAAGTGGAGGGGGCCTGGGACTGAACCTGAGGAACCCTGACAGTAAAGGTACCGTCACACAGGGAGATATCACTGGCGATGTTGCCGGCGATCGCGGGAGCGCGCATCCCTGACAACATCGCCGGCGAGATGTCAGACTGAGCAACTTACTGGCGATGTCGCCGGCTAGTTGCCGCGGCTATCGCTCGCTGGGTTGCCCAGCAACCCGGCGAGCGATGACTCGCAATGTTGTAGATAGGCGGAATCGCCCGCAACATTGCAGGTTGCCGTGTTACACAGGCATGATCGCCTGACCAACATCGCCAGGTTTCCCAACATTGGCGATGTGACTCAGGCGATTTTCCCCCTGATTATCACCCTGTCACACGAGGCAACTCTCCGGCGATGTCGCCGCAACCTGGCCACGCCCCTCAGTTGCCGGCAACATCGCCGGCGATATGTCCCTGTGTGACGGTACCTTTAGAGGAGGAGGCCTAGGACTGAAACCTGACAAACCCCAACAGTAAGTGAAGGGGGCCTAGGACTGAACCTGAGGAACCCTGACAGTAAGAGGAGGAGGCCTAGGACTGAAACCTGACAAACCCCAACAGTAAGTGAAGGGGGCCTAGGACTGAACCTGAGGAACCCTGACCGTAAGAGGAGGAGGCCTAGGACTGAAACCTGACAAACCCCAACAGTATGAAGAGCGGGCCTAGGACTGAACCCTGAGGAACCCTGACAGTAAGGGGAAGAGGAGCTGGTAAAAGATACAGTGAAGAGTAGTCTAGAGGTAGCAGGAGAACTAGGAGCGCACCATGTCTCTGAGCCTGATAGACTGGAGCATAGAGAGGAGGAGCAGGTGATCAACCGTGTCAAATTATCCCGTTAGTTAGTGGGGGGGGGGGGGAAATTATATTTTTATATTTCATTTTCTAGTGATTATAAGGCTACTTCCTGACCATCAATAAATAGAGAGTTGTATGGAGTTGTCTTAACTCTTCCCAACAGCAGATATTGAGTGGAATGGGGGTTAGATCAAGCATTTTTTGTTACATCCCTCCTCCTCCTCTCACGTGCATTTCATCTGTGTTTTCCCAAATTGTAATCTAATTATCTGGATTATGGGCGTTCTTCAGGGAGATGCTATAGTCAGCAGAATCTGCACAAGTAATTATATGACAATGCTTAATTAACTTTTCACAATTATTATATAATATCTAGGGTAAATGTTACTATTATTGTTTTAATTGTATTCATGTTCTGTTGCTAATATGATTCTTTTTATTCTTTTTTTATATCTCATCCACCATTAGCCTTGTTTCAATATTTACTTTATTATGATTTTTTTATTTTAATTTTACGTTGAAGTTATTATGCTAAACGTTATTTATTTACCCTTTTTAGCTTTTGTGTCATGTCCTCTTTTGTGGTTGTTGTTTATAGGACTAATAAGATTATTGATGTTTTTATACTTTCACATTACACTTTATACTTTATCCTCTCTTTTTAACTATGAATTCCTTGTTTGTTTTATGGCTGGTATTATAATATTCTGTTCTACTTTTACATTAGTGTAAACTTTAGCTCCTCTTTTTAACTTTGTTTGATTTCTTCATTCATTTTTTTTATGTTTTATAATATTCTTTTGTTCTATTTCTATGTTACGCTTTATACTTTATCCTCTCTTTTGTGTGAATTGCATATTTGTCTCGTGTGTGTGTGTAGATGTAGGTCAACCTCACATATCAAATACCAGAAGCCTTTATTTAGATTACACTCCAGTTGCTCCGAGCTGTCACATCAGCCTCGTTTCTGTAGCCGTTGTTTCATATAACATTTATTTCCCTATTTTTCCCTCTTATGTGGCAGCTGCACATGGTGACTGGTAACTCTAGTGCTCCGTCAGCTCCTTTTTTTTTCCTTCCCATAGTGCCCGGTCGAGGCCATTGTTGTGGGATTAGGTCACCACATGACCATCTCCACCATCACAATCACTTCTCTGCTGTCGTATTGTATTCACAGTCAATCAGGATCCAGACACGTGTAACAGAGGGTTGGCCCGGCCGGTCTTTGCTTAATCATTCTCTACACAGTTAGGCTATCCGTACAAGTAGGACATTAGAGAAGTACTTAAGCTTCTTCTTATGTGCTATAAGTCTAACCTCTTCCAAAACTCCTTCCAACAGTTCTAGAAGTCGTTCCAAACAATCTTGCAAAAAGTCTCAAGGAATCGGATGGTGCAAACTTTTGGATTGGCGTTGATTGAAGAAATCCCCGGATTAATGGGAAGGACCCTTCCTTCCCTCCGATGATGGCCCTTCTGCCGGGATCTCCTGAAAAAGTCAGGGATTTACTACCGGTGTCCCCGGAGAAAAGCTGCTTCCTGGACGAGTCCGACGCGAGCGACGTTGACGAAGGGCTGCTCGACGACTTGGAGCTAAATCCTTTTGATGGTTTACCGTACTCCTCGCGGTTTTATGAACTCCTTAAACAAAGGGAAAGTCTTCCAGTTTGGAAATCGAAATATGTCTTCTTGGAGAGTTTGGTTCACAACCAGATTGTGGTGGTGTCTGGAGGGGCCAAGTGCGGGAAGAGCTCTCAAGTAAGTGATTGGAACCTGTTGCTTCTGTAAAGTTTGCATCCCTTAATTGTTCTTCTTTATGACTTGTTTATCTGTACTGTATATAGACCTTGCAATGCAGAGTTTTATTTTTTATTTTTCTTGAGTGGAAGTGACCATTAACCTCACTGCGGAGGCCACTGATTAGCTGTAGGGTCAGGGCTTGGTGGTGACTGCGGAGGCCACTGATTAGCTGTAGGGTCAGGGCTTGGTGGTGACTGCGGAGGCCACTGATTAGCTGTAGGGTCAGGGCTTGGTGGAGGCCACTGATTAGCTGTAGGGTCAGGGCTTGGTGGAGGCCACTGATTAGCTGTAGGGTCAGGGCTTGGTGGTTGAGACATCATCACTTCCAGTCTGTCTGACCGGAAGCCCTGGACAAAGGGCAGAGTCTGATGGCAAGGATTTTTTTTTATTGTTGAAGTTTTGTTATGTATTAAAACTTAAAGGGGTTCCAATTTTTTTTATTTTAAAGAAACTTGTATTTGTCTGTATTGAGAATGATTCATACCAACTGCATCAGAATAGGTCAAAGTGTCATCCAACGAGGCTGTCCTTGTGTATTCCAGGTGTCCCACACTGTAGTAAAATGTATGACCCCCATATGCCCTGTTGTCCTTGCAGTTACCTCCTTTCCCTCCTCTGCACCGTCAGCAGGATCCAAAATCTACTTTCATACCAATATATAATCTCGTTACCATTTCTGCATCCATACTACGCTTATTATTACAACTCTGCTTCTAGTAGCCAGAACTAACAGCATCAAAATTAGATCCGCAGTTGGTCCAAGAGCCCCATGGAGCCACAGTTTTTATTTATGTCAATCCTTGATCCTTTCTTAAAGGATTGCCGGATCATCTGTGAGAAATCAATGGAGATTCGTTGACCACAAGCGAAGATTTTGAAAACCATGAGAAATACAATGAATGTGTTTTAGTTGCCAAAATGACTATTCGTTTAATTGTCCTTTTACCCCTTTGATCTATTTTTACTTTTTTTTATGTTTCTTAGGGCCCTTTCACATCAGCGTTTTTTTTTAAATCGCGGCAGATGCGGTGAAAAAAACGCATCTGCCGTGATTACCGCATACCGGATGCACTTGCGGCGCGGTTGCGGTTTTTGCCATGCAAAGTATAGGCGGACTTGCGGCAGGTGCGGCAAGTGCGGTTTTGCACTTGCGGCAGGTGCGGCCGCGAAAGAAACCACGGCTGACCGCGGTTTTTTTCGCGGCCGCACCTGCCGCAAGTGCAAAACCGCACCTGCCGCAAGTCCGCCTATACTTTGCATGGCAAAAACCGCAACCGCGCCGCAAGTGCAGCCGGTATGCGGTAATCGCGGCAGATGCGGTTTTTTCACCGCATCTGCCGCGATTTCAAAAAAACGCTGATGTGAAAGGGCCCTTAGGCTGGTTTCACATTACGACATTTGAATTTCCGATGCTGTCCGATTAAAAATCGGACAGCATCGGATCCGATTTTGGCCCCATGCAGCCCTATGGGCATCGGACCGAATCGGATGTGCACTAAATGCCATCTGATTTGGTCCGATCCGATTCTGTCCGATTTTTTTATCGGTGCAAAAATCGGAGCATGCTCCGATTTTTGCACCGAAAATAAAATCGGACAAAATCGTATCGGACCAAATCGGATGGCATTTAGTGCACCTCCGATTTGGTCCGATCAATTTAGAATGGGGCCCTATGGAGCGGGGTCCGAGGAAACATGCTCAGTACAGTAAAAAATGCTCCAAACAGGAAGGCAGGGGTTAAAAAAAAAAAAAGTTTATGCTCACCTATCCCCGAGGCCCCCGCAGGCTCCCGGTGTCTGCAGAGGTCTTCTACTTCTGTACAGGACCTGCGGTGATGTCACAGTCACGTGACCGCAGGTTACCATGGTGTAACCTGCGGTCATGTGACTGTGACATCACCGCAGGTCCTGACACCGGGAGCCGGTGGGGGCCTCGGGGATAGGTGAGCACAAACTTTTTTTTTTTTTTTTTAGCTTGGAGGCTATTATTTAATGCCGGAATCTGATGCCTATTTGGCATCCGATTCCAGGCATCAGAAGGGAGCCGATGCTGTCCGAATTTATCGGACAGCATCGGCTCCCTTCAAAATCGTAATGTGAAAGTAACCTTACATGTGCTCCTTTTTCTAATATCTGTAGGCTTGCAACAAAAATGTGCAGCGAGAGTGAAGGGGCATTCATACACCTTATGTAAAGGTCAGGAGCGGCCGACCATCTTATGTGTATGGTGGCTTCCAGACTGACCTCCCCCCAATAAATTGACAGGGGACACAAGAATTAGGTGGTTGGAACCAGGGATGTGGAGTCGGTAAGCCAACTCATCAATTTCCCTGAATCCGACTCTTCCAACTCCTCCAAAATCTACTCTGACTCCACAACCATGGCTGTGAAGTCAGGAAGTCAAACATCTGACTCGGACTTCTCCCAAAATAGACTCCGGCTCCACGACTCCGACTCCGATTTCATAGCCCTGGTTGGAACTCTATTCCTGATGCCTTTTTTTGGTGAGGAACTAAGCTACTGCCATGTGAGTTTTGGTAGAGCACAGGAGCACTTGGCCAAGTGTTATGGAGAAGCTTTCCTGCTTGTCCGATGCCTGCCATTCCTCAGCACTGCTGCTTGAGTCTTCCACCTGTCTCCTACTACGGGCTACTGATTGTAGCGGTAACATTCTATCAGAACTTGGAAGAGGGAGCTAGGGATTCTTGGGAGATAAGAATGTTACCGCTGCAGCGAATCATTAATGGTTGAAGTGGGGGAATCATGGGCAGCGGTTAGCTAGTTAAGTAGAAGTGATGGACAAGTAGTAATTCGGAGACATTCGAGTTCGGATAGCTGTAACTGAATACTTTGAACTGTTTTAGTGTTTGGATCCGAGTCAGTTCCCCATTGACTTGCATTCGATTTGTTACTCATTCAAAGTATTCAGTTAGAACTATCCGAACCGGAGTATCTTACTACTCGCTCATCACTAGTAAGTATCTAATAAGACACATGAACAAGGGGCGTGTACAAACAGCGACCTCTTTTATACTTACGGCTCCCCTGCACACTATGGCACAATTGCGGTGGAACCATACCATACCAGGAGTGTAGCGTATACGGGTCCAAGTAACCAGAATGGTTTGGTGCATTAAACTGGACGGTGCAGTTACCACTCCAGGAAGGAACCAATTTAGTAGGGTTCTCGCCTAGGAGGGGACAAATTGCTGCTAAAATTACATACAGGAGAGTCGCATCTTATCACTTAGTCAAACCACCCTGAAAAACAAGTGAAAGTGTGGTTTTACCCACTTACTGCTCATACATGGATATCATGGTTGTGCAGGTGACTCTTTCCCTGGAAACGCCATCATTTAATAGCTATTATGATGTAATGGTTTTATTGGTGATTTTAAAAAGCTACAAGCTGGAGCCGAAGTGAGTGCACATAACAGGAGGAATATAATTATATACAGGGGAATCTGGGGCTAAGTGCTCAGGAGTCGGCCCTGGATTACTCCGACAGGTTTGTTTGTGCAGTTGCTGTAAGTACCTGCAGTCAGGCCTGTCTTTATCTTAACCCGTATATTTAGCAATGGTCATAAACTGCAAGATCTCATTTGTTTTGCTGCAATGAGTTTCAGTGAACTCTGCCCCGTCACTTCCACATATCACATGTCCTGGTCAGGTGCACACAGCGCGTTTCGGGGGTGGACATTCCTGGATTGTTGCTGTCACGTGTAATGTCTCAGCTTGTCTGTGCTGTGGGACATCGTTAGGAAAAGGGCTACGTTTTGTGAGACCCTGGGGCATATATAAAAAAAAAAAAATGCCGCCCAAAAATGGATGAAAATCGTATCCAGCACTGCGATGCTTACTAAAGCTGACTTGCTGAAAGGGCATAAGTTTGGCCCAGATATCGGACGAAACTAGAAACTGTCTCCATATTATTAGTTATATATATTTGTTTTATCTATGGTCAGTAAATATATATGCAACGCCCGACAGGGCCGGGGGATACTCGGTAGCCGGGCCGGTCGGTTCAGTGGGAGGTCACGGTGGCTCTGACCCGGCTCTGTGGCCCTGGGCGCGCAGTGAAGGGGAATTATTTACAGGGGAAAGTTCATGACGCCACCTGTGGTACTCAGACAGGGCTGGCCGATGCTGCAGTATGGGTCCGCTTGGGCACATGGTGATGCAGCCAGGATGGTATTGCTCCCCACAGATGGAGCAGGGCCCTAGGGATAGTGTGAACACTCTATTGCAGGGACATGGCTCTGTTAGTGTAGAGGGCCACAAGATGTGAAAGGAGCAGACACAAGGAGTTCGTGAAATTCTTTACCTTTTATTTTGTGATCTGGCAAGGTCACCCAGCTGGGTGCTGCAGCCAATTTAGCTCCCAGAAGATCAGGATCGCTCTGCCGAAACCCCATTCGAGGGCCTTCCCAGGTTGCTCTCTCCCTGCGCTGGATTCTCTCCTTGCCTGCCCTGCGCCTTCGTGAACAGGGTCCCAGGCTGATGGCTGCGGGCCTTGTCAGGTGACTGGAGAGGCATGTCCCCTGACCCCAGTTCTAGCCACCATCCTGCGGATTGTCCACAGGTTGTCGCCACTGTTCCTACAGACACAGTGGCCTCCAGTTTTCCTGGTCGGGACTTGGAATACCCACACCAGATCGAGGCTGGTCCCCTCTGGCAACAAGTCCTGCGTCTGCTCCTGACGCCTTCCTCCTCTCGACTCTCTCTCTAACCTACTGCTAACCCCTCCTCCTGGCCAGAAGATGGGGCCCACCCTAGTCTGGGTCCGCTCGAATCCCCTAGCCCGGAATTGGGATGGTGTTGTGTGTGTGACCCACCCCAGGGCCCTTGGGGTACACGGTCCAGAGCAGTTGCAGTGGAGGATGTCACAGATGGCTTGCCCGAACCCGTGGCCCTGGTGGTCGCTGAAAAACTGCAAAACAGGAAAATACAATAAAAGAAAGTCTCGTGATGCCACCTATGGTACCCGGTAAAAATACTGACGCTGCTTTCAGACCTCCGTCGATGGTGATGCTGCAGCTAGATGATAACGCTCCCCGTAGGTGGAGCGGGGTCCCCGGGGCAGTGAATAGGGATTTCGCACAGGGAGGGCAGGATCGGGGGCCGTAAGAACTGACACACACTGGAAGTTGTTTCTGTAGCTTTTACTGATGTTGTTGCAAGGTAACATCCTGGGTACACTCCAGGTGGTCAGGAAGCGCTTCAGGATCTCCACACCCGGTGAGTTGTGAGGCCTCCTTGTCTTTGTGTTTGTGCTTAAGTCCTGGCCGGTCTTTAACCTGGCCTGACCTCCTCTGTGTCTCTCACTTGTATTGCAGGCGGTGAGAACCTTCTGTTGGGTGCCGCTGTCTCTCCTGCGGTTCCTGGCTCTTGTGGTTGCTAAGCTACAAGTGTCCCAGAAGACTGAAGTCTCCTTGGTTGACTGGTGTTTTCTGCTGGGCTAAGTAATCCCTGGCAGACTTGGACTCCAGTGTCCGGGTTGCTTCCTGGGATGAACCGGTATGGCTCCTCTGCCCCCACTCTGTTCCTCGCCTTGCCTCCGACCCTCACTCTTGGGCCCCTGCATTGGCTAGGCTTCCCTCTGGTATCGGCCTAGTGCGGCACCGTTCACCAAGATGTCTTCACAGTACTGCTCCGCACTGCACTGCCTAACTCTGCCCCTAGGCCTGAATTTATAGGGGACCTTGCCTGAAGGTGGCAAGTAGAGCTCCCCCTTCAGGTCTGGGGTGGAAGAGTTGCATGTGTACGGTGCCTGATGTGGAAATCCCTCTGTGCACCAGGTGGTCCTGTGGCTACCCATGTCGCAGGTGCCACATTTGCAAACTGTGTCTCGGCGTCACGATCCCTTTCACCGGGGAGTGGTGATACCACACCAGTGGAGTAGGTGCAGCATCACAGTGGCGACCAGTAGAAACACACACTCTGTATATGTTTACTGACTATAGATTGGAAGAAGAGACCAGAAACGCATAGATAATAGTATGGAGAAAACGGAGAATAATAGGAAATTTGGACACTGAGCCCCAATGGTGACAGTGATGGTGTCTGTGTGTGTGTGTAATATATATATTTTCTGTAGATTCCCCCCCCCCGTCCCCATCCCATTGCAGTATCATAACTGTATGAACCTGTCACAAATCAATAATCTAATGTAACAGAAATCTACACCTTGGGTAACTTTCACATTGTGTTTCTCCCACGTTCAGTGATCCTTTTGGGGCTTATGTCGGAAACCACCGCAAAACAGGATTCGGACATATGCGTCGATGGGGCCATTGACTATAATGGTGCAGACTAAGTCGCCACGGCCTTTTTTGGATGTATATACCTAATGGAGGTGGACAAGTAGACGAAGTCGACTATATCTGGGTGTCTGCATACGCCTGAAAATGGTGGACAACAGAGCACACTGTGACTCTGACTGGATCATTAAAGTCAATGGCCCTGATGGCTCATATGTACGAATCCTGTTTTGAGGGGGGTTCAGACATAAACCCAGATGAGATCGCTGAATGTGGGGAAAAGCTTGTTGGCATGGATTTGGCATCAGTCACATGCGGATCCACTGCTCAAATATGGCTCATCTGCATGCGGATCCATCTGCAGAAGTCCGCTAATCGAACATAGTAAAGCCATGAGTAGCGTATGTATTTGCCCAGATAGGTTTTCATCCTTTTGTGTGTTTCAGCACATACAGACGGCTGCAGCACGGGAGGATCAGACATCTATAGGATGACTGTACCGGGATCCTTGCAGGTATAAGAAGCCTCTCTCCATGCGGGAGAGCGAGCGGCGCTGCTGCCTGTCTTGCCTTCCCAGCGTGAGGTGACATCTCCTATCACTATAAGAGGCATTCTGCACAGCGGCTGCCCGCAATCCTATTGTCATGTTTGCCTTTCCTGGGATTATATTGCAGAGTTTACACCTATCTGAGTTCATGTAGTGAGCGGCATGTACCCGGGCTCCCTGACGTCTGTGCCGGCACAATACTTTACTTAAATGATATATTGGCCAAATTAATGTGTAATGGTAATTTACACCTATACTTGTATTATTAATATCTAATGGAAGATTTAAAGATCACTTAGGGGTTGGTTTGTCCTTGCACATTTGAGTGTTTTTTGCACCTGCAGTCAATTTTTGAAGAGTTTTTCACCCGTTCAAATGAATAGAGAAAAAAAAACGCACTAGTAGCAGGGGATAAAGGGTTAATCGTGTGCTGTCCGTGCCGGTGGCATGACATACGGAAAGCAATTCTACTCTATGGCCCTTTTCAGATGCTCGACTTACAGCGTGGGCCGTGTCTCTGTGTGGAGCAGATGCGTGTCCGTGTGCTCCATACGGTGACATGTCCGTTTTTGGCTCGCAGCGCGGAACTATTCAGGTCAATGGGTCCATGCCAAAAACGTCCTGTCCTGCACACGTACGGTATATCATCTGTGTGACATCTGTGTGCACGGACATGAGCCAAGAGGTTTTTAGCTGAAAAATAAAGAATTTCATACTCTCCTGTCTCCAGCGATGTCCTTTTCTTCTCACTTCCGTGGCCGCTTATTAAGCTCATGAATATTCACTGCACTGCTAGCTGCAGCGGTCCTGGATTCAAGAGAAAAACATGCAGCTCTGGAGACAGGTGAGTATACAAAGACATGCTGTCCGTGTGCTATCCGGATGTCAAACCACAGATAACACACGGACAGCAGACATATGTCACACAATCTGTGACACACGCACACATGGCCCCACCCAAAAACTGCCTCCCACTTGTGTGAAAGAGCCCTTAGCACTGTAGGGGTTAACAACTCTTTTCTTGTGGCCTGTAAACTCAGATGTAGCTCTTTTGTGACCACTCCCCTCCATTATAATTAATCACGTGTCTCACCGTATGATGCCCGTTGTATGCTCGTTTCTATGCTGACCACTTCCTATCACTGGAAGAAGCTGAGGAGTCATGACAATTTCAGCTCTGCTGTTTTGCTGCATTGCAGGAGTTTGGAGTGTTTCTTTCCTTTGTGTTATATTATTACAGTGGGGAGACTAGTGCCCTCACTAGCCCCTGTGAGTTCAGGAAAAGCAAAGGCCTAGGCACGTGATGGCAACTGGGGGAGGTGAGGACCCATTTAGGGGGGGTTAGGGAGCGCAGGGTCCAGCCTCAGGTGGGTGTCAGGAGGTGACCTCTGTTCCCTTTCCCTATTATCAGGGCCTTCCTTCTATTTCATTCTTGCAGTCCCCTTTGTGTTTCACCTCACATGCTGGGTGTCTATGCTACGACATGACAACAGCTTTCATAATTGGGAAGCACTGAGCAGGTAAAGAAATAAAATACTGAGCTCTGGTTGATTACTATAGGAAAGTCTCTAAGGTGGCCATACACGTTAGCTGCAAGTCAAACACTTCCCCCCAACCCCCTTACACATTTGATGATTAGCTTGTTCCCCGAAAATTGTAGACAGTAGCGTAACTTGAAGCTCATGGACCCTGATGCGAAAGCTCCAACGGGGCACCCCAATTGTTGAAAATCTTTAATAGCATTAGTGTTTTTCTATGGGCCAAAAGGACTTTTGGGGCCCCCTACGCCTGTGGTAGTTACGCCCCTGGTTGTAGGTCCGTCTGACCTCCATCTGATGCTGTACGGCCGTCTTTTAGAAATGTTCAACCTGTCGTCCGCCACTAGGGAAGGGGACGCCACTGGAGCACTAATGGGGCGCTTGTGCCTGACACCAATCTGTACATTAATTAATTAACAGTTGTGCTACTGATGAGTGTATGTAAGGGGAATTTTATTGGTGTGCCACTTTGTGGCACTATTACTGTTGTATAATTAGTATTTTGTGTGGATTTTCTTTTTCTTCTTTAGACGGAGTGCCTCCTCCAATTGCCCTGTCCCCCTGCTTGTGGAGCAGTTTTCCCTTTTTCTTATGTGCCGCTCTGTTCCAAAGTTACCCCCCCCCCAGTAATAAAGGTGCACATTCCTCCTTTCAACCAACTGGGCGTATACTACAAAACATTTTTGTGGGCGTGGCTATATTTTGTTTGGGGGAGAAAAGGCAAACACCCACGAGGAGTTCTTTAGTGCACGCCCAAATGGTCAAAGGGAGAATCTGTATGATTATTCCTGGGGGGCATAACTATGGAACGGAAAGATGGAGAAGAAAAAGAAAAACCGTTCTGGTATCAGTGGAGCAGTGTACATTAGGGGAGGGAGACTAGGTATAATAAAACAAAATGCAGTAAAGGATCCCCTTTAAAGCCTTGTTTAACATAATAACCTCAACATTGCATACCTTTCCCCTGAGGCAAGTCTTATTGGACAGTAATCGGTGGTTTCATCACAGCGAAAGGGCATGTGACCATTGCCCCCTCCTCCATTGAAGTTAATGGAGAAGTACTGCAATACCACGCACAGCCAACTGACAGGGGTGGCGCTGTGTCTGAAAGGAAGCGGCCATGTCTTTGTAATCCCGTTCTACTCGTTTTAACTTTGACTCTGGGGCATAACTACAACAGGTGTAGGGGTTGCAATCCCACCTAGGCCGTGGAGCCTTGGGGGCCTTAAAAGTCCCTTTGGCCTATAGAAAAAGATTTGCAATAATTGGGGGGCCCTGTTGGAGCTTTCGTATCAGGGTTCAAGTTACACCACTGCTTTGACTCCTAATAAATTTTGGTTCCTAATTTTTCTTTAGGGGCTGATCCCACTGTAGGGTGTTATTACAAGACCTATTCTCCATTGTATGTGTGATCACCAGAGATTGTCTGCGTTGTGTTTACTGCCTGTGCTGTGTTTGAGTTTCATCCGGCTCCCGGCGTGTTTGTATTGGGCTGTCACAGGCAAATGTTGGCAAACATGGACTCCGAAGACGTCACACAGAAAGGAAAAAGCAAAATATTCCCACTTGGGGCTCATGCAGATGAGCGAATAAATCGGAGGGGCGCAATCTGAATCTTTTAATGACCCATGTTATACAATATTGAACTATTTTTGATTCTCAGTCTGAGTGTTCATGAGAGAAAGAAAAAAAAATCATTTGTGAACGACTTTCTTCCGCGTTTTGGCTGAGACTCCTCCATTCATGTCAATGGGTGCAAGAAAAAAAGTCGGATTCCGCACTGACCACGGAGTGGGATCTGATATTTACGAATACATTTCTATTATAAACTGCGTGATCATGCACCGTACGTGTTACAATGTAATTGTGTGAAACTGGACGTCACAAGAATAATAATAATAATAAATCTTTATTTATATAGCGGCAACATACTCCGCAGCGCTTTACAATACAGAAACAAAAGGTATCACAACTACAAGATTATTGATTTGTTTCTACCACTGACCGCAATCAACAAGAAACAAACACACGGCTGAAAATCTAATGAAAACTAGAAAAAAATTATACAAGTTTTACCCAGATTTTTGATATTCTCGTCTTCTTGCACCATAAGGGTAAATGCCCACTATTGTTTACTGATGCCACTCAGATTGGAGTAATGGTATTATTCCAATCGGAGTGGCATCAGTTTTTCTCGGAGGTGGAGGAAAAACAAAAGTTTCTCCACCGCCTCTTTTGTCAGTCCGTGAAATTTGGACCACACTCCGATGTCATCCAACTACAGTCTGATTTTATTTTTTTTTCTATGTTTTTTCATGGACCCCTTGACTTGAATAAAATAAGAAATAGGAAAATTGTGCATGCTGTCGTCATAAAAATCCTTCATCTGCACTGTCCCTTTGAGTAATGTGGTCTGGCTGCCACAACGGTACTTAAAGGAATCGGTATTAGTGCCATGTCTGACGAAGATTTGGGCTGTCCTATGCTGGGTCCCTAACCATCCACACATTCCTGAACTCCAGCTAGGAGATGCACCACTTAGAGGCCTGTTTGGGGTGGTTTCTCATCCCCTGGTTGGAGGGATGGGTTAGTTGGAGTGGGGAAGGTTAGGCAGAAGAGGATAGAAGGGAAAACACAGCCTTCGGGGCAAAGGGGGAACCCAAGTGACAGGAGGGGTACAAGGGCCCCAAGCTGCCAAGTCTTTATGCCTGGTAGTGAACCTGGAGGCTACTGGGCTTCATGCGTAGTAGCCGCTTCACTGTGGACCTGTCTGGGGCTTAGCAGCATTGAGGGCTAGAGGACTGGTAGGTAGTCGCTCAAAGTCTGCGCCGTCTGCCTGACTGGAGGGAATCCACAGATATTCAGGGTGAGAGAGGAGCCACAGATTTAGAAGACAGAGAACAAATAGAAGGAAGGCCACACAACCCTCCCCCAGCAAAGTGGCACCCAATCCTTTCTAGACTGGTCAGACCCTCATGTACCCAGAAAACAGTAATCTGGACTAGTGACTGCTGTTTTACAAGTAAAAGTAAAGAAACTTCAAAGAGACTGCCTCTTTGTCTCCTTCCTGTGTCTTCCTTGCACTTCTTCTCATCACCACAACTTCTACCACCATCAACATACTCTCCTACTACTATTGCCTCGGGCCTGCTCCTTCTGAGGGGAGTATTGCACCTTGCTGCACCAAAACCTGTCCCCAGGGACCTCACCTGCAGCGCCGGTCATCAATGATCAGACAGCTCAGCTGGCGTCACAAACTATCTATAAACTTTTACCCCCTCTAAATATTTCCCCTTTACATGTCTGGCAATCGCCACCGTAATACAGAATGACTGCCTGCCCGGCTACCGAGTACCTCGTCCATCGCGACCGGGACAATAACATTGGTCTGAGTTCCATTCGTGTATGTTGTTTTTTTTTTTTTTTTTTTTTTTTTTTAAACACCACTCAGACCAAAAATATTGTGTGCACGAGTCCGTAGAGTAAGCCCCAGTGGGGACAAGGATCAATGGGAGTGATGTCAACCACAATGACTAAAACACAATGAGACCTGATAAAGGCACTATGATGAATTTTGCAGGCCCTATTTCAGTGCCCCCCAAAGCTTTTGCAGGGTCATTTTGCTTAATCTGATGACACAATTGGTTTCGTTTAAGTCCCGCACAATTTTTAACAAGTTAGCGGAGCCTAGGACTGGCCTAAAAACATCCAAAAGTTGCTCAAATACTTTTGTAGATTCAAAGGGTAAAATTCATCATGAAAACCTGTGACTTCTGCAGTGAACTGCACAGATGCTGATTGACAAAATGCAAAAACCCATCCACATGTACTGTACGTGGATTTTTATATAAAAATGATCTGATGTGTCTGCGGTACATAGCAAAAGATCACATCGGTGCAGTTTGAACACCATTGATTTCTAGAGTTAGTGACTGTCATCAGATAATTGCCTGGTTAAATATTGAATGTGTTCTGGCCTCAGCTTATGAGTCTCTAAGCCGTTGGTCTGGCTGAGCAGCTTGGACTGGAGGTAACAGAGCAGGCGGAACGGGTCTTGACAGACTTGGGGTAGGCTAGACAGCAGACAAAGAAGCAGAGCGGGCTGCGCAGGTGAAGCAGAGCCAGGTGTGTGTGTATACACTGGAATATAGGCAGTATAGGAAATGTATCCTCCAGCAGGGAAGCAGTTAACCACAGAAATGCAGTCCGGTATCTTCAAGCAGGGCAATGGTTAACCACAGAAAAACCAAAAGAATGAGACTTTGATAAGTGGTTTATAGGAGCATGGTCACAGCATGGCCATTTCACAAACCAACCGAAGAGGAAAAAAACTGCAATAAAGTACCGTAAATGGTGGTAGTAGTAAATTTTAATATCATTGACTTGGTTAATACTGTTTCATCAAAGAGCGTTAAAGCCATCCCACCACGACAAGGTACAGTATACCAAGTCGAAATAGTCCTACTCTAGTATTAAAACCTTGCGTAACTAGCATAGGACCGTCCCAACTGGGGTACACCTTGTTGCTGTGGGGTGGCTTTTACGCACTTTTATCAAACAGTATTAATCATGTGCCCTATGTTATTTAGATGTACTACTACTATTTACTTTATAATTGGGTATATGCTCATTATGGGTTTTCAATGCCTAAATACACAAGAGTAACCGAGAAGCAAGTTCAGCCTGGTATCCTTCCCGCAATGATTAATAGTAGGAATGTGTGGTGCCCCTGCGGTCTGGTTGCCACAGAGGTACTTCACCTAATCCATAGGTGTGGTATCCCAGGTAAGGAGGGAGCACCAACCCGAGACACATACACCTGCACCCAACACCAATCCTAACTCCTGGACAGGAGATAGAAGGGGCGGAAGTGACTTCATATGAGGAGCCCCATCTGCTGGCAGGAGGAGGGAATAGGCAGAGGTGGGTGGGAACAGAGTAGAAAAGCAGAGAGGAAGAGGAGGAGACAGACAGTTAGTGAGGGGAGTTGGAGTTAGTTGGTCTGATAGGAACACCAAGAAAAGATGGAGTTCTAGGTATGGCTAGTGCCAGGGGAGGAGTGGGATCAGTGGGTAGGTTGCCATGGCACCCTGGCCAGAAGGACTACCTTCTAGCAATCACTCCGAGGTTTTTGCTGGAGGAACTAGGTTGCAAGAGGGTACCAGCCCTGATCGGGATACAACACTTTAAGGTTGAACTAGAAAACTGGGGGCTGCTGAGCTGCAGGTTCAGTAGCCAACAACCGTGGACATTCCGCAAAACGGTGGCTAGACCTAGGGTCAGAGAATGGGTTACCGGTCACTCGACAGGGCCCGCAGCCACCGGCTTGGGACACTGTAGCATGAGGGTGCATGGCAGAAGAGAAGAGTAGTTAGCGTGGGAAGTCAACCTGGAAAGGCTTACAGAGGGGTGTCTCAGAGAAGTGTACCCAAATTGCCTGGGAGTTGACTGGATTACTGACCCGGAGGACACGGCTCCCCAGCTGAGCTGGAACTTCTGAACCGTGAGTAAAGGTCAAGGAACTGCAACCCTGGTGTCTTTCTGTTATTTCCCGCACCCTCCTTGCCAGCGCCTACACCCCAACTAGAACTACCATCATCCCTATAGACTATTACACCAAACCTTGGGGCACCGCTCCACCTGAGGGGAGCAATACCATCCCGGCTGCCGCACCATCAGCCCCAGAGGCCCAAATATGCATCGGCCATCCCTGGCCGAGTACTGCAGGTGGCGTCACAAAAGACTAATAAATCCCCTGTAAATAACCCCCATCATTGTGCGGCCAGGGCCATGGAGCTGGGCTACAGGCACCGTGACCTCCCAGAAAGCCAGCTGGCCCGGCTACCGAGTATCCACCGGCCCTTGCTGCCATTGAAAATGCAGTGAAGTATAGACAAACTGTAGATGTGTTACCTTGATTGCAGAGGCCAGGTGGGAAGAGTTGCAAGAAGTTGATAACTTGCTGTGACGAACACCACTCCCTCCGACATTCGTGCTTCCGATGCTACTGTAAAGAGAGATTTTGCTTCCCACTCTCATTTGTCCGCTCGTTTATGGGCAGTGATTGTACAGGAGGAGGTGAGCCGTGATATCGCCTATTGTGAATGGTAGATCCTGTGTTATCTACTGTATATAGAGGTGTTATCAGTCATTGTACAGGAGAAGGAGGTGACCTGTGACATCTATTGTGAATGGTGGATCCTGTGTTATCTACTGTATATAGAGGTGATATCAGTCATTGTACAGGAGGAGGTGAGCTGTGATATCACCTATTGTGAATGGTGGATCCTGTGTTATCTACTGTATATAGAGGTGATATCAGTCATTGTACAGGAGGAGGAGGTGAGCTGTGACATCTATTGTGAATGGTGGATCCTGTGTTATCTACTGTATATAGAGGTGTTATCAGTCATTGTACAGGAGGAGGAGGTGAGCTGTGACATCTATTGTGAATGGTGGATCCTGTGTTATCAACTGTATATAGAGGTGTTATCAGTCATTGTACAGGAGGAGGAGGTGAGCTGTGATATCACCTATTGTGAATGGTGGATCCTGTGTTATCTACTGTATATAGAGGTGTTATCAGTCACTGTACAGGAGGAGGTGAGCTGTGATATCACCTATTGTGAATGGTGGATCCTGTGTTATCTACTGTATATAGAGGTGTTATCAGTCATTGTACAGGAGGAGGAGGTGAGCTGTGATATCACCTATTGTGAATGGTGGATCCTGTGTTATCTACTGTATATAGAGGGGTTATCAGTCATTGTACAGGAGGAGGGAGTGAGCCGTGATATCGCCTATTGTGAATGGTAGATCCTGTGTTATCTACTGTATATAGAGGTGTTATCAGTCATTGTACAGGAGAAGGAGGTGACCTGTGACATCTATTGTGAATGGTGGATCCTGTGTTATCTACTGTATATAGAGGTGATATCAGTCATTGTACAGGAGGAGGTGAGCTGTGATATCACCTATTGTGTATGGTGGATCCTGTGTTATCTACTGTATATAGAGGTGATATCAGTCATTGTACAGGAGGAGGAGGTGAGCTGTGACATCTATTGTGAATGGTGGATCCTGTGTTATCTACTGTATATAGAGGTGTTATCAGTCATTGTACAGGAGGAGGAGGTGAGCTGTGACATCTATTGTGAATGGTGGATCCTGTGTTATCTACTGTATATAGAGGTGTTATCAGTCATTGTACAGGAGGAGGAGGTGAGCTGTGATATCACCTATTGTGAATGGTGGATCCTGTGTTATCTACTGTATATAGAGGTGTTATCAGTCATTGTACAGGAGGAGGAGGTGAGCTGTGATATCACCTATTGTGAATGGTGGATCCTGTGTTATCTACTGTATATAGAGGTGTTATCAGTCATTGTACAGGAGGAGGTGAGCGGAGATATCACCTATTGTGAATGGTGGATCCTGTGTTATCTACTGTATATAGAGGTGTTATCAGTCATTGTACAGGAGGGGGTGAGCTGTGATATCGCCTATTGTGAATAGTGGATCCTTTCTTATCTACTGTATATAGAGGTGTCATTGTGAGGTTTTGTGCCCATGATGCTTTTTTGTGCATTTTTATTTCTTTGCCGATTTTTTACAAATCTGCAAGGAAAAACGCATGCTCACAGTCAATGAGAATCCTGAAGTGTTGTGGCCACGTTCCATTTTTTTTTTTTTTTTTTTGCCTTGCAGATTTTGGTGCAGAAAAAAGCAGCATGTCAGTAGTTTCTGCTTTTTTTTTTTCCTTGCATTTTTCACATAAACTGCATAAAAAAAACTTGCAAAAATACATGTTTTTTCCCCACTGTGTTTTTCCTGCCAAAAGATGCAGGTTTGGTGCAGAAATTTCTGCAGCCGAATCTGCAAAGTGGACACATAGCCTTATGTTATTTACAGGTGACTTTTCAGCAGTCTCAACATCTTCACAGACATACGATGTAGTGCAATCCCTAGTGGCAAATGTCAATAAAATGCTCTTTTTTTTTTTTTTATAAACTAAAAGACTCCACTATTATAATCTAGCATTTTTCCCAGCTACAGGTTCAGCTTTAGGGCAGAGTGACACACTGTGAGATGCATGCGAGATACTCGCATGAGTCTCGCATGACTCACCAGAACAGCCCCTGGCTCTCTGCTTGGGAAAGCGTCAGATGCTTGTGTTTCTATAGATCTGACACGCTCCCGTTCAGAGAGGCAGGGGCCGTACCGGGTGAGTCATGCAAGCCTCATGCTAGTATCTCGCATGCATCTCGCATAGTGTGTCTCTGTCCTTAAGCAGATTTTTTTAAAGAAGAAAACCCATTTCCAAATTGCCTCCTAGGGCATTTTACGTTAAAGGGGTTGACAACTAATTTCTAAATGTGGCACTTAACCCCTCCACGACATATGATGCAGACTTGTCCCTGCCTTTGTTGCGGTCTTGCACGCCGAGCCTGCATCTTTACCTGCACATGATGACTAATTTGCTTAGCCATCATGTGCCTCTAATGGTGGGGTTACACGTCCCGATATCGCGGCGATATCGGAGGCAACGACGCGGGAGCGCGCATTTAGTGCACGTTTCTCCCTGCATCGCCAGTTTACACGCCGCGATATCGGGATGCAACGTCCCTACGATGTGCACGGCCACCAACCCAGGAACAACCATTTAACATGGGAGTGAATGGGTGACGTCAGCGTGCACATCGTAGTTGGGCTGTCACACGCTGCGATGCTGGTACAACGGCCTTGCGATATCGGAGAGTTGAATAGCTTTGCTATTCAACTCCGATATCGTTTTGGCATCGGTCCAGCATCGCGTTGGATGCTAAAACAATACAACGCGCACCCGATATCGGCTCCAACTCGCGACCCACGTGACTTTTTGTCGGAGTTGGGTCGGAGTTGGACGCCGATATCGCGGCGTGTAAACCCACCATAACAACCGTGGGTGGATCGGAGATCCGGATGTGAATGGTTGTTAAACTGTTAAATGCCGCTGTCAATCTCTGACAGCGGCATTAAACACACGCCTTCGAGACCTGGTCCATAGAACAGTGAATTCTTTAATATCAATGAATTGTGTTGTTCGCAGTTTTTCATCAGTAGGTAGATTTTCCCATTCGGGAGTGTGAAGAAGCGCGGTGACAACCTCCCTGTTCTCTGCAATGCAAATACATTAGTTTTTGACCCAGGTCTCCTGGAAATGAATGCAAATAATGTGAATAATAATAATAATAGTAAAACTATTTTCTATCTGAGCAGAAAATAGTCGTCCTGCACCACGTTCCATTATCTTTTCATTCTGGACCTGTCACATTATTAATGTTTATTCTCCCTCCCAGGTCTTTTGGGGTTTTTTTTTTTTTTTCTTCTCATTTTTTTTCATTTTTATTTTATTTTATTTTCTGAGCTAATGTCTGTCTGTTCTGTGAGCATGTAATATATTCCTGGCCCGGCCATCTGTTGTGAGCTGCCAGCTAATATGCCCTTATTTCCCTGTTCAGTTGTCACTGACCAGTCATTTAGAATGGAACAACTGGTTGCACGCTGCGCTCTTTAACCCCTTAGTATCCAATTTTGTCCGAGGCTAATACAATATATCCTATTCTTGTTTTCAGGTTTTATTACTTTTATACAACATAATTGCCGGATGCAAAGTACAAGTGAGCACTGTCATTTCAGGTGACTTAAGAATAAGGCGTCATTGTGTACATGAAGATTAACATATAAATTGTATCCTGCGTTTTTCCACTCTCCAGGCCCCATCTCTAATTTTTAGTCGTCTCTGAGCTAGTGGGTGGTAACTCGCATGTTAGGAGGCAGCAACAGCATGGAAGACATTAAACTGCAGCACTGAGCAGTGTAGATGTGAACCCAGCTCTGGGGTGTCTGTTCTTCTATCATATTTTAAAGCACTACTCCAGCTGTTTTGGTGTTTTTTTCAGCGTTGCAGTGGTGCCATCGTGCCTTATCTCACTTCTTTCAACCCCTTCACAGTTCAGTAACCTTGAAACAGTTAAATAAAGGGAGCTGCTCATAGTTCACCCATTCTCTTTACTTACATTTTTATTTAATTATAACGTAGAGCAAGAGATTTTCATAAACTTTCAGGTATACGTCATAAGAAAATTCTGCTTGAAAACTATTCATAAACCTTCCACAAGGTGTCCCCACTGGACTGTGTGTGAAGCAGACATATATTTATTCTCAGTGAGTTCTGTCTTCAGTGAATGCGGGGCATGTAACCATATAAGGGAAAGAGGGAGTGGCATACACTGCTGACATCTGCAGCTGGTGAGGAAATAATGTATCAATGTAGCATACAGCACCGTTGCTAAGCATTGTCAAAATATTACGATCACTGCAAACTTTAATCTGTCATCTGGCTCCACACAGCTCAGTAAATCTCTTTTAACCCCTTCTCTGCTGGCACATCACACTGCTCCCTATCAGCCTGATCTCATAAGCTGTGGAAATACACACACAGTACTGGTAGATGTTGGCCACGCTCACACAGTCATAAAATACAGTTTTGAAATGAGCACAGAAAAATGTGAGAAAATAAGTCATATGGCACAAAAAAAGCATTATCTTAGATGCTGTGGGACCCATCATGAACAACCAGGGCAGTATTGGGTGTTGTTTTTTCTTTCAATGAAATGACATTTACACTTTAACAGTATAGTGTGAAAGCTACTACAAGAGCAATAACAAAACTGCTGGCAGAGCTGCCTCAGGAGAGCTGTCGCCGACATTTTCCTGAATCTGCTTCACCTGGGAAAATTCCTTGGCTGTGCCAGTGTCTTAATGTCAAGTGTGTGCACATACCCTTTTATATGGGGTTTTCTGGTTTTGGAAAAATATATTTTATTTAATTTTTGAATTTTTTTTTCAAACCTAATTGAAAACTGTCCTTTACTTGCCCTCCCCGGGTCCAACTGAGTGAGTTCACATGTGGGGGTCGGCCTATGCTGATTGTGATCCATAATTCATTTGTTCTTCCCTCAAGAAAACCGAAGACAACTTGAGGGAATGTTTAGGTATTTCTGTTATTTCTCCCTTTTTATTTTAGAACTGTTTTGCATATTTGTGTCTCGTTTTATCCTTACCTTTTATCTTTTTATACCTTTTTGTTGTAAGCAATGTATTTTTTATATTAAAGCTTAAAATTAGATTGATACTTGTATGCTCTAAAGAATCCATAGCCTTATAAAGAGTGTGTGATCCTTTTGATTGTCAGACAGTAGTATATCTTGAGGACTCCTCACCCCATGTGTTTGATGAGTGGTGACTGTTGTGTAGCTGGGGTGTGTGGACCGTGACGGGGTGTGATTTTGTCCTCAGTATATAGCCCATAGCAGAGGTTGAGGGCTGGATCGAGTGAGAGGAGATGAGCGCTCACCTTGACCTCTCTTGGCCTATTGCAGGAGTGGTTGGCCCTGATCTTGCCTTAGCTGCCCTGGCTCGACTGCTCTAATTGAGTTCAGTACAGGCTATAGGTATCCACAGCTCCCTCTAGTGGTGGCTGCACACACCTATAATCTGGCCGCGTGATTTCTGTGTGCGCTCTTGTGCTTATAATTCGAAAAGTCGCTTATTGTGTCTGTTCTCTTTGCAGATCCCTCAGTGGTGCGCAGAGTTTTGCCTTTCTGAGAACAATCGTCACGGGACGGTGGTATGCACCCAGGTGCAGCGGCAGACCGCCGTTTGGCTCGCCATGAGAGTAGCGGACGAGCTGGATGTGAACATTGGACATGAAGTTGGCTACGTCGTGCCTTTTGAAAACTGTTGTACAAATGACACCATTCTAAGGTTTGTGCCCAGCTTCCAGTTAATCTCACAGCTTTCTATTCATCCTCTGCCCGCAAAGCTACTTTCCCCTTCAGCCTTTGTCCGGCAGGTCAGCGAGACGCAGCGCCAGGAGTCACTGACAATGGAACTGAGAAAAGAAGTGTGTCCAATTTCTGAAATGGCGGAGGACGCGGTGACAAATCTCTCCGCAGGTTAACAATAATAAGTCAGATTTCTCCATGGCCCAGTTTCATTGTGGTTTTTCTGATACATTTTATTTTTCCTCAATGGGGAATTGTAGCAGCAGATGTTACAGGTATCTGAAAAAGACCTCGAAAAATCGAACTGTGATTTTCCTGAGAGCATTTATAAAGGGAATGTATCACCTATATTTCATTTTTACAACATAATCTCAGCACAGCAGGTCCCTCAATCTGCTTTTAAGACAGACGGGCTAAGTGGTGGAGCAGAGAGC
The DNA here is from genome assembly GCA_033576535.1 of Allobates femoralis. Classification (NCBI taxonomy): domain Eukaryota; kingdom Metazoa; phylum Chordata; class Amphibia; order Anura; family Aromobatidae; genus Allobates; species Allobates femoralis. Next base: position 40,230,473 of record JARQOC010000006.1, on the reverse strand, counting down.
TGACGGCTCCTTGTTCCATCATTGTGTTCAACAGCGGATGCAGATATTGTTGAAAGCAATATGCCGGTTGGAGGGGCGTTCATGTTACACAAATTCAAAATATCCTCATTTCTGTATAACTAAAACTCTTCAAACTACTAAGATATATTTATCTGGTATGGCTGGGGTGGGGAATCATATTTTTTTTTTTTTTTGGAAAGGGCAATTTGGATATTTCTATCATCGTTCAGGTCCTGCACAAAATTATCAACTTGAAAAGTACCCTACTATATTTGGTCAAACAATTGACTCGCCCCTATTGTGACGGCTGGAGCTGCTTCATTTTGGTTCAGCTCTAATGTTAGGTGATATTGTTCGTTTTGCTTACCAAAGCTGCTTTTCCAGGTTTGCGTTGGTCTGGAGCGCAGTCAACAATTTGTGATATGTGTTGTCAAAAATCTACATCACATGGGAGACACTGGGACTGCTGTATATAAATCACATGGGAGACGCTGGGACTGCTGTATATAAATCACATGGGAGACGCTGGGACTGCTGTATATACATCACATGGGAGACGCTGGGACTGCTGTATATACATCACATGGGAGACGCTGGGACTGCTGTATATACATCACAAGGGAGACGCTGGGACTGCTGTATATACATCACATGGGAGACGCTGGGACTGCTGTATATACATCACATGGGAGACGCTGGGACTGCTGTATATACATCACATGGGAGACGCTGGGACTGCTGTATATACATCACATGGGAGACGCTGGGACTGCTGTATATACATCACATGGGAGACGCTGGGACTGCTGTATATACATCACAAGGGAGACGCTGGGACTGCTGTATATACATCACATGGTAGACGCTGGGACTGCTGTATATACATCACAAGGGAGACGCTGGGACTGCTGTATATACATCACATGGGAGACGCTGGGACTGCTGTATATACATCACATGGGAGACGCTGGGACTGCTGTATATACATCACATGGGAGACGCTGGGACTGCTGTATATACATCACATGGGAGACGCTGGGACTGCTGTATATACATCACATGGGAGACCCTGGGACTGCTGTATATACATCACATGGGAGACGCTGGGACTGCTGTATATACATCACATGGGAGACGCTGGGACTGCTGTATATACATCACATGGGAGACGCTGGGACTGCTGTATATACATCACATGGGAGACGCTGGGACTGCTGTATATACATCACATGGGAGACGCTGGGACTGCTGTATATACATCACATGGGAGACGCTGGGACTGCTGTATATACATCACATGGGAGATGCTGGGACTGCTGTATATACATCACATGGGAGACGCTGGGACTGCTGTATATACATCACATGGGAGACGCTGGGACTGCTGTATATACATCACATGGGAGACGCTGGGACTGCTGTATATACATCACATGGGAGACGCTGGGACTGCTGTATATACATCACATGGGAGACGCTGGGGGCATATAGACCACACAGGAGACTCTGAGGCTGCAGTATATACATCACAAGAGACGCTGAGACTGCTGTATATGCATCACAGGAGACGCTGTGACTGATGTATATCATCACAAGAGACGGTGAGACTGCTGTATATACATCACAGGAGATACTGGGACTGCTCTATATACATCGCAGAGATGCTGGGACTGCTGTATATACATCACAGGAGATGCTGGGACTGATATATATATATACATCATAAGGGACGCTGAGACTTCTGTATATACGTCACAGGAGATGCTGAGACTGCTGTATGTACATCACAGAGACGCTGGGGGCATTTACATAATAGGAAAGGGATGGGTGTATATACATCACAGCAGAGGCTGGGGGTATATAGACCACACAAGAGACTCTGGGGCTGCGGTATATACATCACAGGAGATGATGGGGCTGCAGTATATAAATCACAGGAGATGCTGGGACAGCTGTATATACATCACAGGAGATGCTGGGACCACTGTATATACATCACATGGGAGATGCTGGGACCACTGTATATACATCACATGGGAGATGCTGGGGCTGCTGCATATACATCACAGGAGACGCTGGGGCTGCTGCATATACATCACAGGAGACGCTGGGGCTTCTACATATATATCACATAGGAGACACTGGTACTGCTGTATATACATCACATAGGAGATGATGGTACTGTTGCATATACATCACAGAGATACTAGAGGCATTTACATCATAGGAGAGGGATGGGTGCATATACATCACAGTAGATGCTGGGGGTATATAGACCACACAAGAGACTCCTGGGCTGCAGTATATACATCACAGGAGATGCTGGGACAGCTGTATATATATCACAGGAGATGCTGGGACAGCTGTATATATATCACAGGAGATGCTGGGGCTGCTGTATATATATCACAGGAGATGCTGGGGCTGCTGCATATACATCACAGAAGATGCTGGGACAGCTGTATATACATCACATGGGAGATGCTGGGGCTGCTGTATATACATAACAGGAGACGCTGGGGATATATAGACCACACAAGAGACTCCTGGGCTGCAGTATATACATCACAGGAGATGCTGGGACAGCTGTATATATATCACAGGAGATGCTGGGACAGCTGTATATATATCACAGGAGATGCTGGGGCTGCTGTATATATATCACAGGAGATGCTGGGGCTGCTGCATATACATCACAGAAGATGCTGGGACAGCTGTATATACATCACATGGGAGATGCTGGGGCTGCTGTATATACATAACAGGAGACGCTGGGGATATATAGACCACACAAGAGACTCTGGGGCTGCAGTATATACATCACAGGGGACGCCGGGGCTGCTGCATATACATCACAGGGGACGCCGGGGCTGCTGCATATACATCACAGGGGACGCCGGGGCTGCTGCATATACATCACAGGGGACGCTGGGGTCATATAGAGCACTGGGGGTGCTCCCCCACCCTTGTTGTACGGTGAATTAAAAAAAATCAAGTTCCCTGCTATTGCTCTTTTTTTTTCCAGAAAAATAGAATAAAGTTAGACCTATATAATTGTCGCAATAAAAACTGCAGCTCATATTGCAAAAACAAAAAAAAAAGTAAAATTACCATTCGAGTGACCAAAAAAATAACTTTTTTTTTTAAATAAATCTATTAGAAGGAGAGGATCTGAAGCAGGAAGCGTCCCGACGCTCGCCCTATAGCCGGCCCTCATTGTACCACTTGTGCTGTGTTCACATTTCATTTCAGATCTTTAACCTATCAATCCCATATTCTTTTCCATCAGAGACCTTGATGTAGATGTACTTAGCTGTGAAAAAAAAAACATAAAAAAATATTTTTTTCTCAAATTGCACTCCTCTTGCTCATTGGGTGTCAGGTCTTGAAGCCCGGCCAGATTAAGGGGAAACTGTCCACACGGCCCATGGACAAACGGACGTGTTTGTCTTATTTCAGACTCCCTTTTTAAGGCAATTTTGTTGAAAAATTAAAGCTTTCCGCCAGTGTAATCCACTTTTTATTGCTCGGGGTGCGCTCGTTTTCCAGTTTCTGCTTTTCCTGACTTGTTCTGTCATATTTATATCTTTCTGTGCTCATTATTATGCTTCATGCGTGGAGGAAAGATAAATGGTGACATTTCGGCAGACATTGGCTGCACACATTCACATAACATTTTATTAATTTATCAAAGTCAACGAATAAGGTTATAGGTTGGATTGTCACAGAAATATGGCAGCATTGAGCGCTGTAGATATAGAGAGAATATATATTTATTATCCGTGTATAGTCTGCGTGGGAGCTCTATATATGTGAGTGCGCAGCAGCAGAAGTACTGACATCAAGGGGTCGGAGAAAAGTGGCTTTCTTAGCTTGGCTGTTGAGTTTTTAACCTGTTGTTGCTGGGCCTGGATATTCATGGGGTGGCAGGGAAGATGGTATTGGGACCTGACTCTCCCTTTCACCTGGTGAAGCTATTGGGTTCACTAAGTGATCAGGGGCGTAACTACAATAGGTGCAGGGGTTGCGATCGCACCCGGGCCCTGCAGCCTAGGGGGCCCCAAAAGTCCCTTTGGCCTATAGAAAATGACTAATACTATTAAAGATTTGCAATAATTGGGGGCCCCGTTGGAGCTTTCGCATCGGGGCCCCTGGTTCTGAAGTTACGCCACTGTAAGTAATGTATATTAATGAGCATCACCAGTCTGAATCCCCAGTGGTGTTACTTGAAGCTCATTTGCCCCAATGCGAAAGCTCAAATGGGACCCCCAATTATTGAAATTTTTTAATAGCAGTAGTCTCTTTCTATAGGCCAAACAGTATTTTGGGGACCCCTAGACTCCAGGGCCCGGGTGTGATTGCAACACCTGCGCTTGTTGTAGTTATGCTCCTGTCTGGATCTCCTTCTGAGAGTTGTTTCTACTGCTGAGCAATGTCCAGAACTTATGTGGGTCCCCTTCTTGTAAGAAAGGGGTTACGAAAATATTCTACATTAGGGTAGCTATCTGGAAACAGGGATGACAACACAAAGTGGAGTGGTTGAGTTTTTCTGAGGCATTGAAAGGGAATCTGACAGCAGGTTTGTATGTATGCTGAGGACACTGCTGTAGAGGTTAAACATAAAAACTGTGCGTCTTTATCAGGCTGTTTGCTACTGTTTACATCAACTAAAGGCTTTATCACCTGGTGATTATCATCATAGGTCTACTTTATCACCCACATGGCAGTCTGACACACCCCTTGCTTTGATTGACACCTCACTGTCAATGCACCAATCTCTATGGAGCCTGGGTGGGCGGGGGCAGCTCTCCCAGCTCTGCTGTGTTGCTAAAACTAAATGCTTTCATTGTGTCAGAACGGCTGCAGCCAGTAATCTATGTGATACATCGTTGGATTCAGTATCTGTTTGCCTATATTATGTTGCTCTCCAATGGGGTAGCAAAAACCTGGTAGATTCCCTCTTGTTTTTCAAACCGAAACAGTTACAAAAACGCTCCATTTTTGGATGAATTTTTTTTCTATTCCTGAACTCCTTTTTGATGTAGGTTTGGAGGTGTTTTCATTTATGAGAACATATTTTTGCAGCCTTTTGATTGGATAACGCCTTGTTTGGAGTGGATTCCATCAGGATCCACTTCATAGAGGTGACGTACACTTTTTTTTTTTTTCACCAAGCATTTTTCAAAGCCTCTTTGGGAACAAAATGCTCAAAAACTAAAAATAATACCTTAAACCTATGGTCACGTAGCCAGCTACTCTCCAAAAACTTGAAAATAACTCTGTGTATCACAGCCTTTTTGAACTAAAATGGTGCACAAACTCTTCCTACAAGACTTTGTAGTGTCATCCGTGTGCACATAGCCACTGAGCAGAGACTGCCCAAATGATCCTACAAATCTCAAAAGGTTGGACTCAGCAAAAACTACCCCGTGCACAGAAGCCTATATCAGCACTAGTGGATTGAAGGTTTTTTAGGAGAAGGATTTTGAAGCTGATTGCCCCCCCCCCCAAAAAATACAAATGTGTGAACATATCCATGATCCAGAATAAAGGCTACATACACTCATTGCGGCCCAAAAATAAAAAAAAAAAAAATATCCAATCCTTATTCTTTAGATCCTGGAGCCAGCTGCTTGATAAGTACATACTCCTAGGTCAGACCGCTGAAAAAAGTAAATCATTCAGACGCAAGTCATTTACTTACCACTTCTTGTTTCCAATCCCTTGTTGTCTCCAGCAGTGCTGCATCGTCATCCTCATGCCTCCGTACTAATGGAGTCATGCTACACATTTGTTTCCAGTATGGTGGAGATTTCTGCTAACCATTGTGTATTTTCCAGGGACCGCCAGAATTTTAGTTCTGTGTATCAATAAGAATGAACAGTCTGGATCTCACCCTGAGTTCATACTACAGCTGAATAATCAAAATCCAATTTATTGTCAGTACTCGGGTATTCTGATGATCTTTTGGGCGTTTTCACCCTTTTCTAAGATGGCATCCTCTGCTTTATTCTTCTCCATGTGTTTTGTCTCCCTGCTTTTAGGCTGCCTTCAGACTTGCAGATGCATCTGCAGCGTTTTGCAGATGCATCTGCAAGCATCTGCATGCAGACCGCGGCCCCTATGTTTATAATGGTGCGCACGGCGGTCTGCAGATGCTTGCAGACCGCCGTGCGCACCCATTCACTCCTATATGTGATCTGTGCGCACGCGGATGCCTGCGTACAGATCACACACTCCCGCCCGCACCATGGATGTGAGATGTCGCGTCCCTGGTGCGGACGAGAGTGTGTGATCTGTACGCAGGCATCCGTGTGCGCACAGATCACATATAGGAGTGAATGGGTGCGCACGGCGGTCCGCAAGCATCTGCAGACCGCCGTGCGCACCATTATAAACATAGGGGCCGCGGTCTGCATGCAGATGCTTGCAGATGCATCTGCAAAACGCTGCAGATGCATCTGCAAGTCTGAAGGCAGCCTTAGGCCTCCTGTTATAACTATTGTAGATAACTCAGGAATCTCTTAGCGTGAGACAATTTCACACACTGAGGCAAGGTTTAAAGGTGATTGAGTCTGTATTAGTACACACGTAAAAGGGAAATAAAACAAGTGCTGCAAAAACCAAGTTCATAGTACACACTATAAAGAATCTTTTTAAGAGAACCCAAAGGAAAATATGATGCAAGAAGATGCAAATAGCAGGACAGTCTTTTGAACACAGTTCACAGTAGAAGGAGCAGTAAGCAGAAATGTCTATGAGCAGCGTTCACTCTGAGGCTGCATACACACGATGAGTATACGCAGCGTCTTGCCGCTGCGTCCAAAATGCTGCGTAGTACAGTACAAGCATAGTGGATGGGATTTCTAGAAATCCCATGCCCACTATGCCTAACCCGACTGCAGTGTTCTTTTAGCTGCGGTGCAGGTTGCCGGCACTCCGCTCCTCCTCCGCATGTTCATTTCATGCTGCGAAGTCTGAAACGGCTCCCATTGGGTGACTGCAGGGAGAAGCTGCCCTGCACTCGCCGCACATGGTGAGTACAGGGCAGCTGCGGTCTCCCTGCGCCCACCCGCGGGTTCACTCATGTCCAGAGGAGTTGCGTCTAAAACGCAGCTCCTCCGGACCGTGAGCATATAACCTTTAGAGATGCTGAAGCAACATTCTAGATCACAGTTCACACCCAGGAAGGCCTGGGAATGGAAGTCTCTGAGAAACCAGTCCAGAACCAGGTGCACAGCAGGCTTACTTAAAAATCCAGCACAGTCCCGAGCACTGCTACAATAATTAATTAATAAGGAGCTACAAAAGCTTGTAATGCAAAAAGCTTACAGGACACTAGGCTGCAGGCAGAAACCGAGGCAGGGAAAATGGCACAGAGAAGCTTGTAACTGGGATTACAGGAGAAGGTGGAAGAACTTGAGAATCATAAGGAGCAAGGATCCAGGCAGAATACTCAAAAAGAAAACTGGAAGCTAGACTGGAGTTTATGAAGGCAGGGAGACTAAAAACCCATGTAGAGGAATGAAGCAGAGGACACCATCTTAGATAAAGGCAAGAATACCCAAAAGATAATCGGAATACCTGGATTCCTGACATTTATGTTTTTGGAAATGCAGATCATAAACAACAAATGAAAAATATCATAATCGCATTAACACAATAATAGGTACACCGAGTGCAACATATCCATAGGGAACTGGTATCACAAATGACCACAGTATAGTACAAAATACAATTTTTATTGAATAATCTAAAAATAATAAAATAATGGTACCTCACAATGAGAGGGATAATTTACAAAAAGGAACACCCAGAGATAATTTATAAAGTGCTATCAGTATGTCAGTATGGGATCTATATATAGAATGCTGCAGCTTGATAGGGGTGTCCTGTGTCCCTCTAACCCCGACGTACGTTTCGTAGCCTTCTTCAGGGTAGGTACTATTATATATACTGTACTGTTTTCTGCCTATTTGTTAGAGCATATCATTGTCTGTATAGGTACGGGCATTCTATATGTGGATCCTATATTAAACTTTATAAATGTTTATATTTGTAAGTTCTCTCTCTTTTTGTAAGTTTTCCTTCTCAGTGTGTGTGTACCATTATTATTCAATAAAGATTGTATGTTCTATTATTCTGTGATGATTTGTGATACCTGTTCCCTATGGATATGCTGCACTCGGTGCACACACTATTCTGGGTTTAGGTGATTTTTATGTTTTACAGCTGAATGATGCCTGTAACTTATTTGGGTCACCTGCTTGGAAGACGTGGCTCATGACACATTTTATACATGGGGTCTGTGATTTGGAAACTGGGATTTTCGTTGTTGGGCTTTTGCCAACAACCGAGGAACATGGAGATACAAAAAAGGTTGAGGCGCACCTTTGTGTTTAGGAAAAACATCCTTAGGCTCTTGTTGGCACAATGACATCATGGAGGGAGGGTGGCTTTGGTGCATGGGATGGGATTATGCCTATTGACTAAGAAGACTAAAACTGGTGGAACTATTTCAGGACTGAGGGGCTCGATTTTGATTAATTTTGGGCCCCCTTCTTGGCAGATGATTCCCGCAACGTATTTTATGCATAGGGTCTGCGATCTGGAAACCAAACTTTTTCAAACATTTAGGCTTGTTCCAAATACGGAGGGACATAGTGATACAAAGAAAGTTTAGGCGCACCTTTGTGGATGAGAAAAGCATCAATGAGGATAAGAGGTACATGGTGGCTAGGGCTGGGCGATTTTGAAAAAAATCAAAATCTCGATTTTATTTAAACCTATGGACGATTTTCGATTTAAATCTCGATTTTTTTTTTTTTCTTTTATTTTTTTGCTTTTCTTTGATGAATTAAGAGAAAAACTAAGAGGTACCGTATATACTCTTGTATAAGCCGACCCGTGTATAAGCCGACCCCCCTACTTTTGCCCCCAAAACCTGGGGAAAACCTATTGACTCGTGTATAAGCCGAGGGTGGACCCCAGCACAGGTATACAGCCCCCAGCAGTGTGGTATATAGGCCCCAGCAGTGTTACAGAAGCAGCCCCAGCGGTGTATAGAGCAGCAGCCCCAGCGGTGTATACAGCAGCAGCCCCAGTGGTGTATATAGCAGCAGCCCCAGTGGTGTATATAGCAGCAGCCCCAGTGGTGTATATAGCAGCAGCCCCAGTGGTGTATATAGCAGCAGCCCCAGTGGTGTATATAGCAGCAGCCCCAGTGGTGTATATAGCAGCAGCCCCAGTGGTATATATAGCAGCAGCCCCAGTGGTGTACACAGTAGCAGCCCCAGTGGTGTACACAGTAGCAGCCCCAGTGGTGTACACAGTAGCAGCCCCAGTGGTGTACACAGTAGCAGCCCCAGTGGTGTATGGAGGACACTGGTGAGTGCACCAGCCCCAGACTGCAGTGATTGCTCCCTGCACTGTCTATGGAGCCTCAGCGGTGCACACACTGACCTGGAGCCGGGGATGGTGCCGATCACTCCCGCACAGTGCTGCAGGCTGCTCCGGTCTCCCCCATCTCTGGACTGAGCAGCCATGCTCATGTGGAAACACCGACATTGCAGTCCCATCCGCCGGCCGTGCACCAGATTACGGCTGCTGCCCTGCGAGCCCCCGATCCAGGGAGACGCTCCCCATGTCTGCCGCAGGTCACACGGCTCCCGGCTGCGGCGCCACAAGTCCCCCGCCTCCCGTCAAAGCCACATTGTTTGCGGCATCTACAAGGCGGAAGTGTGGAGGCGCACTGTCATTATACTTATCCCCGCCGCCGCCGCCCTGTATACCCATGGGGGGGCGCCATTTTAAATCGAATTACACGATTTTGAAAAAATCAGAATCGTGGCCACATCAGGGGGCGAATTAATCGAATTAATTCGATTAATCGCCCAGCCCTATTGGTGGCTGTTGTTGGCACAAGGACATCAAAAAGGGAGGGTATCTTGGGTTCATGGGATGGAATTATGCCTATTGGCTGAGAAGACTAAAACTGGTGAGACTGTATCAGGGCTGAGGGGTTCGATATGAATACATTTTGAGTCTCTTTCTTGGAGACTATTCTCACAACATATTTTATGTATAGGGTCTGGAAACTGAGATTTTTCGAACATTTAGGCTTGTTCCAAATACAGAGGGACATGGCGATACAAAGGAGGTTTAGGCGCACCAACGTGGATGGGAAAAGCATCCTTGGGGGCGAGACCTACATGGTGGCTCTTGTCGGCACAATGACGTCATGGAGGGAGGCTGGATCTGAAGTTTGGGGTGGGATTTTGTCTATGGACAAAGAAAACTAAAACTGGTGGGATTGCGTCAGGATTGAGGGGCTCCGATTAAACTAACGAATGGATCACTCAGATTTTTTGCCCATTTCTAACCTAAGAGGACATCAACATTCATCTCAATATGACTCTCTACCGACAAACAGGCCGCTTGGGCTTCTGTTGCCAGTAACTCCTCCGGTCTGGTTCGCTAAGGGTAGTGTTTTCCATGGAAGATGAGTTTGTTATTTCATCCGTATTGACATAATTGTGTTGCCCTGTCTAGTATTTTTCCAATAGCTTCTTTTATAAATGTCAAGTAGAAGAGAAGACTGAAGAGGTCCGGCGACTGCAGTGACATTGGATTGCGTTTCATTTTGTCAGCTGCTTTCAGTGACGAGACGACGTAAAATTGTGCAACATTTTTAAAGACAAATAAGTTTAGATAACAAGTTCTTTAACATTTCAGGGAAGGAAAATCGCCACGAAAGCAGAATTGTATTAGATCGGGCTGTCATGGTGCAAAGTCCGAAGCCTCATTTGTCTGTATTCGGTCTGGATTTCAATGCTATTACATTGGAGAAATCCATTAATTAAATGTAGCATCGTAGCTGTGGATGCTCAGTCCACACCGAGGACATATCGTCAATAAGGTCTAATGGGTTATTTGTGAATTAACCCGTAAGAAATAGACCCTCACGTCGACAGATTGGCTCCAAATAGAAATGTCTTCTGCTGGTTCCTTTAGTGCCCATCATACTGTTCAGCACAAGATGAATGACGGCTTAACCTACTGATTTTAGTGACAAAATGTCAGTAGAAAGAAAGACTGGGCATGTTAATCTGCAAGATGCCCAATCCATTTGTCGTCATGAAAAATAATGGAAGCTGGCACCAGAGGTGTTGGTAAGGATTGACACATGCACACTGGGTCACGCTGAGCATACATATCTACAGGAGGGCTGCAAGGAACAGCTGGTGGCTGAATGGACTTCTGTTCACCACTTTCTATAGCCTAGACCTACAGCAGCATCCTTATATAAGCCAGGCTGAATGTCATGAGGGTGTTGCATCCTGATGTTGCCTCTGGGGACCTGGGATAAGGAGGTCTCAGTGTTTAATCAATAGTGGGTTCTCTGTGGAGCCCAATTTATGTTATCTTGTGGATTTACCGTAGTTTATTTTTAAACTGAAGGGGTTAAGAACCCATTCCTTTCTGCTGAGATTTTTCTTAGCCTAAACTCCAGCTGTAGCTTCTTATCATCACTCTTTTCCACTATATTTACTCACCCCTGCCTTCTTTTTATGCCGAATATGGTTTCTCTATACTGAGTATGATGGAGCTCCTCTCTGTAAAGCTGAGGTGTTTGTTCCCTTTGCAGCTCCTAGGTTTCCTATTGGAGATGTTTTGGAATCATTTTGTTTGTTTCCTCACAAGTGTGTTCCCTTGCTGTCTTTCCTCTTTCACTCCCATGGGGAGGGCGGGGCATACAGTTGAGCCATATCTAGGAGTATAGCAAGGTATGAGATGTAGGTATCACCAACTTCAGAGGTAATCTTGGGTACAGGGGTAGCCTATGGACACCCTAGCATGAGAGTCAGTTAAGGTGCCCTGATTCCCTTGCTTTTCTACAATCTCAGTGTGACACTGACTGCAAGAGCTCACAGAAAGTGTGTATAATGCTAGTCAGAGCCAGGACCAGGTGTTGGTAGAGTAGGCATTCGCTTACGATGGTGTGACAACTAATCATGGGTGGGGCACCATTTGTAACTGCCCCCTTGGAACTGTCACTATAGAGCTCTTTCTATTAGCACTAGCTTGGTGAGCAGGATACCCGTGGTGGAGGGAAAAATGTAAGACGCCTCTCTGAATCGGCGCTGCAGCCCCTTCATTCTCAAGTATTAAATTTAGGTCACACCCTGATCAGCTGGTTTAGGGTTATGGTCGTGAATCTGACTTACTGCATGTACATTCTTCTCGTATATGTTTGTATTTTTTAGTTCCTACCTTGCTCCTCATAGGTTAAAGAGAGAACTTGCCATTTTGGAAATATCTTCTCCATAGGACAGGAAATACATGGGATCATATTGATTGGTCAGAAAGCTGGTATCTTTGGACTCCACTCCACTCATTGTCTATGGGACTGCCAGGGGTCGAGGACAACACTCTGCCCTATTCTTGGTCTATGGGACTATCGAAAGTAACAGAGTCCGAACATACTCACCTCTGCTCCAATGAATACAAGGTTCTGCAAAACCCCATTCTTGGAATCGGCAGGGTCGTTAACCCGAATGATCAGCAAATTATCCCGTATCCTATGGAGAAGATAACTTGACATTGTGGGAATATCCCCTTCATTATCTTCTCCATAGGATGGGGGACAACTTGCTGATCATTGGTGGTGCTACACTACCGATGCCAAGAATGTGGTTTGCAGAAGCTTGTTGACTGGAGTAAAGGCGAGTATGTTTGGACTCTGATCCATTCTTGGTCTATGGGACTGTCAAAAATAGCAGAGGTGCTGTACTCCACCTCCAGCAGTCCCACAGACAATGCATGGAGCAGAAACATCAACATGGGGCTCTGTATTTGGGATACGTGGACCTCAAATCTTTCCTATGAATAGTTGATAACTTACCATTTTTTTAATACATCTTTATTGTTGAATTTAGACTGTTCTCCCCCAATGGGAACGGGAACTAACGTGAATGATGACCATCTCTGTACAACGCTGTAGTATACACTCCCTGACAGAAGTTATGTCACTTATCCATGTTATGTAAATAAAAGCTTATGACCTGACGTTAAATTCATCCATTGGTTTTATAAATTAGTCTTTTAAAAGCTGAAACCCTCCGAAATGTGGTTTAGGTTAAGAAAATAAATTGGCATCAATGCTGAAATATTGATCATTTAATGAACACAGAATGGTCATATTTTGGCAAGACAAAAGTTTTGTCGCCCACAGAAAGTAATGTGATTTTCAAACAAAAAATTTACTTAAAATACAAATACCGTATATACTCGTGTATAAGCCGAGTTTTTCAGCCCAAAATTTGGGCTGAAAAGTCTCCCCCTCGGCTTATACACGAGTCAATACGGGGGGGGCTGTGTCCGGGGCTGTGTCCGGGGGCTGTGGAGGCTTCAGGAGGCGGGGGGGGGAGGCTGCTGTATGAGCGGCCCCGTCGCGTGGGGCCGCTCATTAAATATGCACTGCTTTCCCCTGTCTATCACCGGCAGGGGAAAGCAGTGCATAACTAATTAAATCCCCCCCCAAGTGCTGGCACCTGCCCCCCCTTGTAAGGGCCCCCCCCCCCCGATGGTTATATTACCATTCCGGACTTCTGATCCGCGCCGCTCCTCGCTCCTCCTCGCTGCTCCGTCCGTCTTCTACATCTCGGATCTCCGGCCGTCGCAGGCATGTGACGTCATCGCGCGGCCGGGGATCCCGGATGTAGAAGACGGACGGAGCAGCGCGGAGGAGCGAGGAGCGGCGCGGATCAGAAGTCCGGAATGGTAAGAGAAGCGGGGGGGGGGGGCCCTTGCAAGGGGGGGCGAGGGCCGCTGTGTACCCCCAGGGGCTGCTGGGGACCCCCAGGGGGCTGCTGGGTACCCCCTGGGGGCTGCTGGGGCACCTGCTGGGGACCCCCTGGGGGCTGTTGGTACCCCCAGGGGGCCGTTGGTAACCCCTGGGGGCTATTGGTACCCCCAGGGGGCTGTTGGTACCCCCTGGGGGCTGTTGGTACCCCCTGGGGGCTGTTGGTACCCCCAGGGGGCTGTTGGTACCCCCTGGGGGCTGCTGGGGTACCTGCTGGGGACCCCCAGGGGCTGTTGGTACCCCCAGGGGGCTGTTGGTACCCCCTGGGGGCTGTTGGTACCCCCTGGGGGCTATTGGTACCCCCAGGGGGCTGTTGGTACCCCCTGGGGGCTGTTGGTACCCCCAGGGGGCTGCTGGTACCCCCTGGGGGCTGTTGGTACCCCCTGGGGGCTGTTGGTACCCCAGGGGGCTGTTGGTACCCCCAGGGGGCTGCTGGGTACCCCCAGGGGGCTGCTATATGTACCCCTGGGGGCCTGCTGTATACCACTGGGGCTGCTGTATACTACCACTGGGGCTGCTGGGGCTCCTGTATACTACCACTGGGGCTGCTGGGGCTCCTGTATACTACCACTGGGGCTGCTGGGGAATCTGTATACTACCACTGGGGCTCCTGTATACTACCACTGGGGCTGCTGGGGCTCCTGTATACTACCACTGGGGCTGCTGGGGCTCCTGTATACTACCACTGGGGCTGCTGGGGAATCTGTATACTACCACTGGGGCTGCTGGGGAATCTGTATACTACCACTGGGGCTCCTGTATACTACCACTGGGCTGCTGGGGCTCCTGTATACTACCACTGGGGCTGCTGGGGCTCCTGTATACTACCACTGGGGCTGCTGGGGCTCCTGTATACTACCACTGGGGCTGCTGGGGCTCCTGTATACTACCACTGGCACTGGGGTATATGTTGCATAACATTGGTGAATGAAGTTGTGGTGCTATTAGTCATATTTAATATTTTGTGTGACTTCCATGAGCTTGAAGGACTGCATCCATGCGGTTCAACAATGATTCATACAATTTATTAATGAAGTCATCAGGAATAGCAAAGAATGCAGTCTTACATGCCTCCCAGAGTTCATCTAGATTCTTTGGTTTTGTCTTCCAAGCTTCCTCTTTCATCCTACCCCAAACCTGCTCAATGATGTTCATGTCAGGTGAACTGGGCTGGCGAGTCCTTGAGCACCTTGATCTTTTTTTCCTGGAGGAACATTGTTGTAGAGATGGATGTATGAGATGGAGCACCATCCTGCTGCAGAATTTGGAATATAATAGGTAGTTAATACTTCTTGATATTTTAGGCTATTGATATTGCCTTCCACCTTGCAAATGTTTCGCACACCCCAGACCATGATCTTTCCACCACTAAATTTAACTGTTTTCTGGATGTATTTTGGATCCATACGGGTCCAGTAGGTTTCCTGCAGTATTTGTGGCGGCTGTGGTGTAATTCTACTGAAGATTCATCAGAGAAATCCACCTTCTGCCACTCTTTCAGCGTCCATCTGTTTAGCAGGCTGTGGGACTTTGCAAATGCCACACGTTTTTTTATTTGTCTTTTATTTAGTGCTGGCTTCTGGGCACTGATTCGACCATGGAGGCCATTTCAAGACAGAATCCTACAAACTGTTCTAGTTGACACAGGGACTTGGGTGACCAGGCCTTGTTGGAGCTCTGCTGCAGTGGAAGAGGGGCTTTCTTTGGATTTTCTAACCAACAAACGTTCCTCTTGAGCAGTTGTCTTGCGGGGTCTGCCGGACCTGGGCTTGTCAAACACATCTCCAGTCTCTTCAAATCTTTTTTTAATTCTTTGTACTTGACGCTGAGACACATTAAAAGTGCCAGCAGACCTGCAGGATCTGGTCTTCAGCCTCTTGATAATCAAGGCTTTGGTTGTAGGGTGGATTTTTGGCATGTTGTCAGAGCTCAAGTCGCAGTTCAAGTGAAGGTCTGGGGTGCTGGGTTTCTTTTTAGACCCACCAACTAATTAACCGATCATTTACTGAGCACAGGTGAGTATTAAACTAGGATTGGGTGCATTATATGACCAGGCGACAAAACGTTTGTCTTGCTAAAATCTGGCCATTCTGTGTTCATTAAATGATCAATATTTCAACAATGATGCCAATTTATTTTCTTAACCTAAACCAAATTTCGGAGGGTTTCCGCTTTCAAAAGAGTAATTTATAGAACCAATGGATGAATTTAACGTCAGGTTATAAGTGTTTATTTACATAACACGGATAAGCGACATAACTTCTGTCAGTGAGTGTATGGTTATGCTATAAGAATGAATACAATAAGTAAATCCAGACCTTTTTTTCTACATTGCAGGTACTGTACAGATGAGATGTTACTGCGAGAGATGATGTCCAATCCCCTCTTGTCCAGTTACGGAGTCATTATCATTGATGATGTCTACGAGCGCTTTGTATCTACTGACGTCCTCCTCGCTTTCCTCAAAGACATGCTTTTAGCTAGACCCGAACTGAAGGTTGTGATCATCACCCCTCCCGAACTCTCCAGTACAATAGTCTCTTACTATGGAAACGTTCCTCTTGTTGAGGTGGAAAGCACATGTTCAGCAGAAGTAGTTTACACCTCTGCTACCCAAAGGGACTATTTCCATGCGGCTTTAAGACTCCTTTACGAAATCCACCACACGCAAGAGAAAGGGGACATTGTTGTCTTCCTGGCTTGTGAGCAAGTAAGTGGGTGTGGATGGGTTCTGGGCCATTTTTATGTGTTTGATCAGATGTAAAACTTCCATTAAAAGTAGGAGCCAAGAAGAAAAAAATTGACCTTATGGTGATGGAGCCTAGAACTTATTTCCAAGGTTTCCCTTCCTTTTTTTTTTTTGCTACTGTAAAACGTTGTCCAAAGTAGTTGTTGGAGTGGGTTTGGGAGAGATTGCGCTCAACATTTAGTGGGTGGGGAAGAGGTTTGACTTTTATTAATGTGTCACAAAAAAAAACCTTTTACAAGATTCTGAAAGGTTTCTGATGTCTTTCTTCGCAAGTGCTTCAGGTATTAATGTTCTAGAACAGAGGTCCCAAACTGAGGCTCTCAGGCTCGTTACATGTGGTCACGATTGATACAGCTTGGTACATTAGCACCAGGTCTGGCAAATACAGTGCTGTGCAAATTAATTGGGACAAAGCAAGTCTTCACTTGTTTTTCTTGCATTAGTATTACTATTGCTGATAAGTGTTTTATCAGTTCTTGGTGTCGTTTTCCTTTTTCTTCCACATTTCCCTTTTCATTTTGGAGAAACGATTCAGTTTCATTGTGTGTGAATTATTCTTGATACAGTAGATTTTCCTATACCAACGGTGGAAGCGATTTCTCTCAGACTTGTATGTTCATTAGGAGTAATAATTCTAGATCTCTTCTGTGGAGTAACATCCATTGTTACAGGCACGAATCACACGGAGAGAACAAGTACACTACACTAAACCACTCCTCACAGAAACAAGCTCACCTGAAGCTGAGGGGGCAGCTAGCTGTTATTTTTTGACTAAAACCAGTCAAACCACGTTTTGTTACTCAAGGTTATACATTCACACCTGTTCAAGGCAGTTAAAACTGGTTTGAATTAATGAATGCAGGTGCGGACCTACCGTGGTGCAGCCCCTCAAGCTTGCAGGGGGCCTCCAGCCGACCCCCGTGTCCCTGTGTCAGAGGGGAAGAGGTTAACCGAGGGAAGCTTCCTGCTTCCCTTGGCTGATCCCGCCCTCCTCTCCTCTGCCACCCCGGCTCCCATGACTGCAATCCCTGGAGCCGCTTCACCCCCCCCCCCCCCCTGCTCCTCGCCGACATCCGCTTGCACCCCTGTTCCCCCAAGCCCCCCCCCCGCTCCTCACCAGCAGCTGCTGCACCAGGGCCCTCCCTCGGGGCTCAAGGTCCGCCACTGAATGACTGATAACCCCAACTTACGATTTTACTTAAATAAAATACTTTGTCTGCACAGCACTGTAGCTATGAAGAGCAGGTCTCCAGATGGTGACTTTTGTAAGTAGCTCCACATGGAAGAGCAGATCTGAATGGGGTAAGGTAGGAACCGCTGGAACTTGGTGCACTGCCTTGGAGTGATTTCTGTAGAAAAGCTTTAGTTGTCATTATACCGGTAATGGGCGATGTGGGTGTCCCTATTATGGGGGGGCAGGAGCTGGATGTGACTCACGACCTTCTCTCAGAGATGAATGTGGCTTTCAAGGTCAGAAAGTTTGGGGACCTGCTGTAGAATATGTAAAACGATGTGTCCACTAGACCACAATGCTCGGAGTCTTGTTTTCCTAAATAAGGATTGTCTCTTCGAAGATTACCTTTTTCCATGTTCCTAAAAGTTTGACCTGAAAACTAATTCACAGTTTTGTTTTGACTAGTGATGATCGATCACGAAGATGCCCAAATGCTCTGTAGTAGAAAGAGCAGCCAGACACTCGGATGTGCGTGACTCAAGTACCAGTATAATGAAAGTCAATGGGAAATTCAAGCATTTTTCCTGAAGAGTTGCTGCCCATTGATTTCCATTATTCTCAGTACTCACGTCACGCCCATCCGAGCTCTTACCAAGCAGGGATCTTGGTACTCACTTTTCACTAAAGTTGACATTTTAAAGGGGAACTCTGTAAAATTTTTTTCTTTGTACTGTCTCTGCCCTCCTACATGATGAAGCAGAGCTGGACACTACAGTTCTAGGATCTATAGATCGCTTATAAATCAATAAAATGATATCTGCTCCTCAGCTCTCACCCCTCCCTTCAGGGACAGAGAAATTGAGTCATGGATTGTATTAAAGTTTCTGGGGACAGGAAGCTTCCAAGTTGATATGGGGGAGAGGAGACCATGGCAGTGCTGACTCAATAAAGCAGTGCCCTGCCTGTGCTCCTGGCCTGATGCATGACAGCACACATTATGCACCATCATATCATTGTACAGCAGAGGATCACACCCTGTATTTATATCTGATTGGTAATATGATTGCTATTTTAAGGGAGAACAGCCTTGTTCTAACATTACATAGGATGGTATATCAGGGGCAGGATTGTAGTGTGATCATGGGGCTAGTGGCCACACCCCCTGCCCATACAGATGTATGAGGGGGGTGGGAATGTAAGATGATCCTGGGGCCCCCAGGGTCCATGCCCCTGACCCACCTCATGTCACTGATACTGCATGAGGGTGAAGTTCACTGTCCCTGAAAGGGGGGTAAGAGCTGAGTAATAAATATGATTTTATTGATTTATAAGATCTCAGAACTGTAGTGCCCAGCTCTGATTCATCATGTAGAAAGGCAGGGACAGTGCAAAAAAAAATTATCTCGCTGGAGTTACTTTTTACAAGGATTATTCACCATTGGGAAGATTATTTTTTTTTTGCGTAAACTGATGTATTTGGAGCCGAAATAATTTTTGCATTTGTGTTTTATTAAAGATTTTGCATGGTTTGCCTTTTCTAGCCTCTGTGCTGCATTTTCTATCACGAGTCGCAGAATGAAGTAACGGAGAATCCATCAGTGAGGTCTGAATTTGTAACGCTCCTGTCTTTTCTGAGCTCCTCCAAGCTGACTTTTGACCACAGATCACATCAAAGTTGAGTGTGAAGAGGAAAAAGACCCTGTAGTAGGCACATCATGCAAAATTTATAATGAAACCCAATTGAAAAAATGATTTTTAGCCCCAAATACATGAACTAAAGTGAAAACAAATGACAACAGTCAGCTGTAATCTGCCTGGGAATACTGCAAAACTTGTTTAGCTTGCCTGCAGCGCCTCCGCAGGGGAAATGAAGCATTACATGTTTTCTCCTCTCTAGTGCAGGAAGGAACAACTTTTTATTTTAAGCTCATTAAAAAATTGCCAAGACTTTTTTTTTTTTTTTTTCATCTACTAACCTAATATTTTAATTATTTAAAGGAAATAAAGCAAGCCTATGAAATGATCCACCAGGAGACGATACTCAAAAATCCTAAATTAGGTGAATTGCTTCCAATCCTCTCTACCCTCATCAAAGCCTTCCACAATACTTGCCATACGAGGGGCTGGATTATGGATGTAAAGACCACAGGAGGAAGGTGGTGTTAACGACCAGTCTTGGCGAGTCTCTCGTCTGGATGAGCAACATTCATTTTGTCATTGATGTTGGGGTGGAGCGGAGAAAGGTAAATGCCATATTTCATTCTTTCCTATTGCTGCTCCCAAATAACACAAATCCCTCAGGTCCGATCAAAGCCTTGCAAAATAACATCTCACTGTGTGTTCTGCTCTTATGCATTTGCCCTATAGCAGCCAGATTCTTACAATGTCGTATGCAGGGTCCAAATTTTGTTTGCCATAAAATAGCTTAATGTCTTCTTTATGGCCTCTATAATGCAATATGTCTCGCACTATATTATTGGGATGGTTGAGTGTATAATATTCTTGGTGGTTTTAGGGTCCTATTCACACAGTCAGAGCAGTGTCAGATGGGGGCGGCAGGGGCCCACCAGAACATTAACTATACACAACTATTACATTAACAGATTTACCTCTAGTTCTATATAATAATATACTGCGTAGTTTATAAGAGAATGATGAGATGCTTCCTTTTATCTCTACATAATGAAACAAATGTATAGTTCCAACTATTGATCGCGTTGGGGGTAAGTGACGTCCTACTGCAGAGAGGCCCACCGGAGAATTCCCCTGCTCTCCAGTCGGCCAGTCCGAGCCTGATCAGGAGTTAGCACAGATTTCGTACCATAAACGACATCAAATGCCATTGTGAGTCTCATCACCAACTCATCAAACCCGTGTGCTATACCGAAGAATATTCACAGATTTTTGCAGAAAATGTAGGGGAAAAAAAAGATAGGCAAGGATAAGTTGCACGGTAGACTCAGATTGCACATGGAAAAGCTGGTGCATTAGACCATAGCACATCAAGCTGCCAGAAATGTAAGTGTTTAGAATGGTAAGGATAAATTTATATGAGCATACACCAAGTTCCAAATTATTATGCAAATGTTCTTTTTCTCTGATTTTCCTAAATGGTCGGTGCAAATATGACAGTCAGTGTAATAAGTCATCACCTGTTAGAGTATGCATCAAATTTTATAGAAGAAACCTCCCAATGATAACAGACTAATCTACAAAACTAAAAAACATTCTAAATGCACTGTTCCAAATTATTATGCACAGTAGAGTTTCTAAACATTTGATATGTTTGAAAGAACTGAAAATGCTGATTTGTTGTGGATTTGCAGCATTAGGAGGTCACATTCACTGAAACAAAAGCTTAACTCCAAAACATCATAACGAGCCAAGTTACTTGTTAATATAGAAACCCTTCTTTGATATCACCTTCACAATTCTTGCATCCATTGAATTTGAGAGTTTCTGGAGAGTTTCTGCTTGTATTTCTTTGCATGATGTCAGAATAGTCTCCCAGAGCTGCTGTTTTGATGAACTGCCTCCCACCCTCATAGATCGTTTGCATGATTGTACTCCAAAGGTTCTCTATAGGGTTGTGTTCAGGGGAAGATGGCCACACCATGACTTTATCTCCTTTTATGCCCATAACAGCCAGTGACACAGAGGTATTCTTTGCAGGATGAGATGGTTTTGCTCCTGAAGGCACGTTTTTGCTTTTTGTACCATGGAAGAAAGTTCTCAGTCAGAAACTCTATATACTTTGCAGAGGTCATTTTCACACCTTCAGGAACCTTAAAGGGGCCTACCAGCTGTTTCCCAATGATTCTGGCCCAAAACATGACTCCTCCACCTCCTTGCTGACGTTGCAACCTTGTTGGGACATGGTCGACATCCACCAACCATCCACTACTCCATCCATCTGGATCACCCAGGGTTACTCAGCCCTCATCCGTAAACAAGACTGTTTGAAAATTAGTTTTCATGTATGTCTGGACCCACTGCAACCGTTTCTGCTTGTGAGCACTGTTAGGGGTGGCCGAATAGTAGTTTTATGCACCACAGCAAGCCTTTGAAGGATCCTACACATTGAGGTTGGAGGGACTCCAGAGGCACCAGCAGCTTCAAATATCTGTTTGTTGGTTTGTAAGGCCTTTTTAGCAGCTGCTCCTTATTCCGATGAACTTGCCTGGCAGAAACCTTCCTCATTCTGCCTTTATCTGCACGAACACATCTGTGCTCAGAATCAGCCACAAATCTCTTCACAGTACAATGATCACGCTTAAGTTTTCGTGAAATATATAATGTTTTCATCCCTTGTCCAAGACATTGCACTATTTGTTGCTATTCGGCAGCAGAGAGATCCTTTTTCTTTCCCGTGTTACTTGAAAATTGTGGCCTGCTTAATATTGTGGAACACACAGTTTTCCTTTTATTGGGCTCACCTGCCAAACTAATTATCACAGGTATCTGAAGGCCACTTCAACACACACAGATATCTGAGTCCAATATCTGAACAGATCTCTGGTTGCAGTGAAATCATGGATACATTGCTCCATTTTGTGGCTGTGTACAACATGGAGCAATGTATCCATGATTTCACTGCAACCAGAGATCTGTTCAGATATTGGACTCAGATATCTGTGTGTGTGAAGTGGCCTTGAGAGTGATTTCAGTGATCCAAAGAACCCTGAGACACAATGCCATCAATGGGTTTCATTGAAAAAAAACCCTATGACACTTAAAACCAATTTGCATAATAATTTGGAACATGGTGTATATAACATCCAGAGTTTCATCCAGAAAAGGTGATTCTTTTTCATCCATATGCAGACTTGGATGGCCCATCTGTTATGCCCAAGTAGGTGAGTTATGTGAGTAGACCCACTGGACCACAGGTGGACTTGTGGAAGCTGAACCTAGGAGAGGAACAGGCCGACAGTGACTTCAGTGAAAACTTGTCTTTATTGGACGTATGCTCACAGGAATAGGATTCTGAGAGGGCACCCTGGGCCGTGTCATTGAAGTCCGTGGAGGAGCAACCAGCGTGCAAACTTCCTACTGAGATTGAACCGGCATAACTCCAGAGGGTCTACATGCCATGACTGCCAGGACCAAAGGGTTGACTCGTAAGGGAAAATAGTCTCTGGGTAAGGGAGTCCGTAAAACCATACAGCAGGTGTAGGCATTGGGGGCCAAGGACTGGAGCAGGATGTAGCTTGACCGGTATGACCATAGTGGAGATGTGGTCATGTGGTCGCTCTGTGCAGTCCGTGGAAGGCAGGTACAGTCCGTAGAGGAGATTTGATAGGCAGATGCAGGCCGTAGCTGATTCTGAGGAGAGACACATTTAAGTATGTTTGCAGAAGAAGGTAGCAAGTACTAAGTCACGGGTGCAAGGCACTGGGGACTTGAACTCTAGCAACGTTCCTAGAAATGGAACAACAATGCCCAGGCACCTCCCATAGGGGAAGGTGCCTTAAGTACCTGGCACCTCTCAGCCATATACCGGGAAGTAGTTTCGAGTTAGGGCATACTGGTCCTTTAAATCGCATGAACATGCAGCGTGCGCTGCATAAGCTTGCTATGATGAGCAATGCCAGAGTATCATAGTGCTCACTCATCACTACTGAAGAGCATTCCATCCGCTCAACACATACCTGTAAGATATCCCCAAGGCTGGTTGCAAATTTGGGCAGAATGATTTATATAGTTAACAAACGTGTCCTGGAGTACTGCAATGGGTCTGTCTACACCGCCTGGAATGTGTGTTTATCAGTCTGACGGCAACAATCACTTGCAATGTTTGAATAGCATCTTGCAGCTCATAAAACACTGTATATTGGCCTCTACTAAATAACTATGAGACTAATGAGCAAAGAAGAGTTTGGAGCAACAGGACACTAATGGCTCAGAGACGGCTGCTGTTTATAAAGCTCGGCTGGGCTCTTGTTTCATGAGATTTCCTGTTGCCAGTGCCCGATTTATTGAAATCCCTGATAGAAAATCTGAAGATGAAGTTTTGCTAATTTACATTAGAATGCATTGATTGCTGACCTTGCCTTTGGTCATCTATCATTTAACATGAAATGTGTAGACTCCTTGGCACCCTGCGGAGTGATTCCTGGTCATACGTTCCGTGTGCTGAAAGGATTGGATGTGAGATTTCAAGGCTTGCGGCCGTCAGTCTTGTTTTATTTTTGCTCTGCTCGTTCCTGCTGTTTCCATTTGTACAGCAGGAGATGCACTAATTATAATTCTCTGTATTCATCTAACACTTCAGGCCTAAAATGTTGAGCCATCTCTCTCTTCAGACGATTCTTTAATGGACCGTACTTGCTATTCTAGCCTACATTTATCAGGACTTTATTGAATCCCATATAAAACAGCAGCTTCTTCTCCCCCAAAAAGAGGTAGAGAGAAATCACCATGAAGCCACATTCCCACTATAAACTTTTGAGTTTTAATGTCTTTTTTTTCTCAGCAGGCTCTTCCTGTTCTGTAGAGATCACTTCTCAGCAGTCACTTCCTGTTCTGTAGAGATGATCACTTCTCAGCAGTCACTTCCTGTTCTGTAGAGATCACTTCTCAGCAGTCACTTCCTGTTCTGTAGAGATGATCACTTCTCAGCAGTCACTTCCTGTTCTGTAGAGATGATCACTTCTCAGTAGTCTCTTCCTGTTCTGTAGTGATCACTTCTCAGCAGTCACTTCCTGTTCTGTAGTGATCACTTCTCAGCAGTCACTTCCTGTTCTGTAAAGATCACTTCTCAGCAGTCACTTCCTGTTCTGTAGAGATCACTTCTCAGTCACTTCCTGTTCTGTAGAGATGATCACTTCTCAGCAGTCACTTCCTGTCCTGTAAAGATGATCACTTCTCAGCAGTCACTTCCTGTTCTGTAGAGATGATCACTTCTCAGCAGTCACTTCCTGTTCTGTAGAGATGATCACTTCTCAGTAGTCACTTCCTGTTCTGTAGAGATGATCACTTCTCAGCAGTCTCTTCCTGTTCTGTAAAGATGATCACTTCTCAGCAGTCACTTCCTGTTCTGTAAAGATGATCACTTCTCAGCAGTCACTTCCTGTTCTGTAGAGATGATCACTTCTCAGCAGTCTCTTCCTGTTCTGTAGAGATGATCACTTCTTAGCAGTCACTTCCTGTTCTGTAGAGATGATCACTTCTCAGCAGTCTCTTCCTGTTCTGTAGAGATGATCACTTCTCAGCAGTCACTTCCTGTTCTGTAAAGATGATCACTTCTCAGCAGTCACTTCCTGTTCTGTAAAGATGATCACTTCTCAGCAGTCACTTCCTGTTCTGTAGAGATGATCACTTCTCAGCAGTCTCTTCCTGTTCTGTAGAGATGATCACTTCTCAGCAGTCACTTCCTGTTCTGTAGAGATGATCACTTCTCAGCAGTCTCTTCCTGTTCTGTAGAGATGATCACTTCTCAGCAGTCACTTCCTGCTCTGTAGAGATCACTTCTCAGCAGTCACTTCCTGTTCTGTAGAGATCACTTCTCAGCAGTCACTTCCTGTTCTGTAGAGATGATCACTTCTCAGCAGTCGCTTCCTGTTCTGTAGAGATCACTTCTCAGCAGTCTCTTCCTGTTCTGTAGAGATGATCACTTCTCAGCAGTCTCTTCCTGTTGTATGGAGATCACTTCTCAGAAGTCACTTCCTGTTCTGTAGAGATCACTTCTCAGCAGTCACTTCCTGTTCTGTAGAGATGATCACTTCTCAGCAGTCGCTTCCTGTTCTGTAGAGATCACTTCTCAGCAGTCTCTTCCTGTTCTGTAGAGATGATCACTTCTCAGCAGTCTCTTCCTGTTGTATGGAGATCACTTCTCAGAAGTCACTTCCTGTTCTGTAGAGATCACTTCTCAGCAGTCACTTCCTGTTCTGTAGAGATGATCACTTCTCAGCAGTCGCTTCCTGTTCTGTTGAGATGATCACTTCTCAGCAGTCGCTTCCTGTTCTGTAGAGATGATCACTTCTCAGCAGTCACTTCCTGTTCTGTAGAGATGATCACTTCTCAGCAGTCACTTCCTGTTCTGTAGACATCACTTCTCAGCAGTCACTTCCTGTTCTGTAGAGATGATCACTTCTCAGCAGTCACTTCCTGTTCTGTAGAGATGATCACTTCTCAGCAGTCGCTTCCTGTTCTGTAGAGATGATCACTTCTCAGCAGTCACTTCCTGTTCTGTAGAGATGATCACTTCTCAGCAGTCACTTCCTGTTCTGTAGACATCACTTCTCAGCAGTCACTTCCTGTTCTGTAGAGATGATCACTTCTCAGCAGTCACTTCCTGTTCTGTAGAGATGATCACTTCTCAGCAGTCACTTCCTGTTCTGTAGAGATGATCACTTCTCAGCAGTCACTTCCTGTTCTGTAGAGATGATCACTTCTCAGCAGTCACTTCCTGTTCTGTAGAGATGATCACTTCTCAGCAGTCACTTCCTGTTCTGTAGAGATGATCACTTCTCAGCAGTCACTTCCTGTTCTGTAGACATCACTTCTCAGCAGTCACTTCCTGTTCTGTAGAGATGATCACTTCTCAGCAGTCACTTCCTGTTCTGTAGAGATGATCACTTCTCAGCAGTCACTTCCTGTTCTGTAGAGATGATCACTTCTCAGCAGTCACTTCCTGTTCTGTAGAGATGATCACTTCTCAGCAGTCACTTCCTGTTCTGTAGACATCACTTCTCAGCAGTCACTTCCTGTTCTGTAGAGATGATCACTTCTCAGCAGTCACTTCCTGTTCTGTAGAGATGATCACTTCTCAGCAGTCACTTCCTGTTCTGTAGAGATGATCACTTCTCAGCAGTCACTTCCTGTTCTGTAGAGATGATCACTTCTCAGCAGTCTTTTTTCTGTTCTGTAGAGATGATCACTTCTCAGTGGTCACTTCCTGTTCTGTAGAGATGATCACTTCTCAGCGGTCACTTCCTGTTCTGTAGAGATGATCACTTCTCAGCAGTCACTTCCTGTTCTGTAGAGATGATCACTTTTCACATCACTTCTGTTCTGTGAGTCATTCAGCAGTCACTTCCTGTTCTGTAGATGATCACTTTCATGCAGTCACTTCCTGTTCTGTCAGATGATCACTTCTCAGCAGTCTCTTCCTGTTCTGTAGAGATGATCACTTCTCAGCAGTCACTTCCTGTTCTGTAGAGATGATCACTTCTCAGCAGTCACTTCCTGTTCTGTAGAGATGATCACTTCTCAGGCAGTCATTTCCTGTTCTGTAGAGATGATCACTTCTCAGCAGTCACTTTGTTTCTGGAATCACTTCTGCCTTCTGTTCTGTAGAGATGCACTTCACTCTTCCTTTTCCTCAGCAGTCACTTCCTGTTCTGTGAAATCACTTCTCAGCGTCACTTCCTGTTCTGTAGAGATGATCACTTCTCAGCAGTCACTTCCTGTTCTGTAAGATGATCACCTTCTCAGCAGTCACTTCCTGTTCTGTAGAGATCACTTCTCAGCAGTCACTTCCTGTTCTATAGAGATGATCACTTCTCAGCAGTCACTTCCTGTTCTGTAGAGATCACTTCTCAGCAGTCACTTCCTGTTCTGTAGCAGATGATCACTTCTCAGCAGTCTCTTCCTGTTCTGTAGAGATGATCACTTCTCAGCAGTCACTTCCTGTCTGTAGAGATGATCACTTCTCAGCAGTCACTTCCTGCTCTGTAGAGATGATCACTTCTCAGCAGTCTCTTCCTGTTCTGTAGAGATGATCACTTCTCAGCAGTCACTTCCTGTTCTGAGAGATCACTTTTCAGCAGTCACTTCCTGTTCTGTAGAGATGATCACTTCTCAGCAGTCACTTCCTGTTCTGTAGAGATGATCACTTCTCAGCAGTCACTTCCTGTTCTGCAGAGATCACTTTTCAGCAGTCACTTCCTGTTCTGTAGAGATGATCACTTCTCAGCAGTCACTTCCTGTTCTGTAGAGATGATCACTTCTCTGCAGTCACTTCCTGTTCTGTAGAGATGATCACTTCTCAGCAGTCACTTCCTGTTCTGTAGAGATGATCACTTCTCAGCAGTCACTTCCTGTTCTGTAGAGATGATCACTTCTCAGTAGTCTCTTCCTGTTCTGTAGAGATCACTTTTCAGCAGTCACTTCCTGTTCTGTAGAGATGATCATTTCTCAGCAGTCACTTCCTGTTCTGTAGAGATGATCACTTCTCAGCAGAATGCTGGTACTGTCAGCCCAGGTTAAATGACTGCCCTATACACGTGCAAAAATAACTAAATAAATAAAAATCACAATTTTATGTTGGTAGATTTGCAAAAGAAGAAATTGAGACAGATGCAAATTAAAAAAAAATGTAATTCATTTTAATTTCTTCAATTTTGATTATTAATTGTGATATTTCCATTTATCTAGGTTTACAACACCAGGATCCGGGCGGAGTCTCTGATTATGCAGCCAATTAGTAGAATCCGAGCCGAGATGAGGAAGCAGATTCTGAGCACGTGTCCTACAGGTATAATCTAATAACGGTTGACTTTACACATATGATGGTCTACTATATAAAAGCAATCGAGTGAGTCTGTCTGTCTGTGTGTCTGTAAGTTTGTCCCGAAAATAGTGACACCGATTGGCCATCTGTGACGGGGGGCCCTTATGCTGTCCGGGACACTGGCCGCAGCGCATGCGTTCATTATCACAAGAATTGTGAAGGTGATGTCTAAGTAGGGTTCCTATGTTACCATGTAACTTGGCCTGTTGGGATGTTTTGGAGTTAAATAGCTTGTTATTTTAGTGAATGTGATCTCCTAATGCTGCAAATTCAACAAATCAGCATTTTCAGTTCTATTGATTGACATTCCCTGCCCTGATGTCCTCTCCACATGCACACTTATTGAGATACGTTTTAGTGTGAAATTGTCACTTCAATGAAGAAGTGGATGAACTCTAGCGCCACCTTTAGGTAGCAATCCTCAAAGTCATAGTCAACTCTTTAACAAGCCTTTTAATATGACCAAGGATTTGTGCCAGATCAGAACCTCAAACTACAGACGCTGCGTTTCGGGGCAACTGCCCCTCATCAGTGTAGTGTGTGGGATATTCTGATCTGGCTGTGAGAGAGGCTAAGACAGGGTCTGGGGAACTCGCTATCTACCTTATGGAGAGGAGTTTCCCTGCAGCCATAAGGAGACAGATAAATTGATAAGGAGACTTAAGGCCCCATCACACCTGGCGACGGGGCTGGAGATGTCGGCGGCGACTGGTGGGTGTGCACACGTTTTTAGCGCCCCGCCAGCGTCGCCGCCCCCCATTTACATGGGGTGACATCTCCAGCGCCGCGCCGGCGAGTTGACAGGCGGCATCACCGCCAGGGTGTCTGGGAACCCTAGCGGCGATGCAGGATAATGGGAGCCTATGGCTCCCATCGCCTGACAGGTCGCCGGCGGCCGGATACATGGGGCGATGTGTGCACATTGCCCCAGATCGGTCGCCTGTTTACAGGGCACTGCTCTGAAATCAGGCGACCTCCTGGCGGCGCCGACATCACCCCTTTATATGAGGCGACGTAGGGGCGATGTCGCCGCCGATAGGCCACACCCCTACGTTGCCTATGTAATTGGCGATGTCGCCCCGTGTGATGGGGCCTTTAAAGCCGCAATGCTCCTGTGGGAAATATGCAAATTGTCACTTCAATGAAGAAATGGATGAACTCTAGCGCCACCTTTAGGTAGCTCCTCAAAGTTATAGTCGACTCTTTAACAAGCCTTTTAATATGACGAAGGATTTGTGCCAGATAAGGAATACATGTGGAATACAGATCAATGCCACTAGGGTAGTGTAAAGTAAATTATAAAGTTGTTATGGCATGGTCTTTAGATTCTTACAAATTTGAGCTGCTTTAGAATAATTTTTGAAACTTCCACACTGGGGACCTCTCCAGTTTGTAAGTCCCCAAATGCAGCAATTACTATATGCCAACCTAACAATGCCATCATTAAAATCATGGTTGATACTAACTTGTTCTCTGGCTTAATACTATTGTTGGAGTTCTTCATTTTATGCACCAATTAACATTTCCTCCGACAGGAAAAGTCTTCTGCCTCTACACGGAGGAGTTTGCTCAAAGTGACATGAAAATGTTTCTGACTCCAAAAGTGGAAGAATCAAATCTGACTTCAATGGTTCTGTTTCTGAAGAGGATGGACATAGCCGGCCTGGGCCACTGTGAGTTCATCAACAGACCTGGTATGTGTCCGAGAAGAATCGCAATCTACATGATATTATATTAGTGAGAGGTGATAAATGTGCAATTGCTGGAGGATCGATAGTTCAGACTTCCACAATCACAAGAACAGGCCTTAGTGAGCATGTGCGACCATTGCTCCATCCACTGACTGTAGAGGTAGTGGTCGCACATGCTCACTGTATCTTAAATCACTCTGCGATATTTGGGTTCCCCGTTCTTGGGATCAGCATCAAGGATTATACGTTTTATCATATATACTGTAGAATGTGTGTGTTTATTTTACACGCTTCTATAGCACCATCATATTCGGTAGTGTTTTACATGCATCATCGCTGTCCCCTTTGGGCTCACGATCTACATTCCCTATCACTGTGTCTTTGGAGTTGAACCCAGGACCCCAGGTGTGTGTGTGTCTCATCAATATTTCCTTTCTTTTTCACCACCCTGAATGATATATTATACAGGCAATATGACTTGGCTGTGATTGGACAGAAGGTATTTTGGCTAACATTTGCATCATTTTGCATCTCCTCTTATTAAAGCAGACCATTCACCAAATGTTTCATGTTCCTAGACACAGGATGTAATAGCCGCTATGGAACAGAATAAAGCTATATTTTTACTTTTTTATTATTTCCACCTCTCCATCACAGAGCTGTTAACAAGCAAAGTGTTTGGAACCTATAAGAGTTGTTAAAAAAAAAAAATTGAAAGTGACTCTATCAGCACAGAATGACTGTTCAAACCCAGCACAAGCGCTCTGTGAATGATACCGGGGATAATCATTTAAAAAAAACTAAAACCTCCCGCCTGCTTGTTTTCCGTCTATCTCCACACCCCCACTCTTCTTTGATTGACAGGTCTGCCTTCATAGATCCAGAGAAGGGCAGAGATATATGGAAAACAAGCAAGAGGCATGATGAACTTCAATGGCTTGGTACGCCGTGATGCATGAGCGCCTATGCTTAGTTTTAACATTCTGTGGCGATTTTCCTTTAAGTCCAAGTGGCTAATACCAGAGAGATTTCACTGGGGGGTGTGAACTTCTTCCTCTTTCCAATCATAAAGAGGCCGCAACATGCTATGGAAAGAATAACACGCCCCCACCATTGTGATACATGTATCGACAAACAGTCTGCTCTGCTCACTGCAGGGTGATGACATGTGCTGGAGCACAGCAGACCTGAGTGTGATTAGCAGACAGCTTTCAGCTCTCACCTAGCAGTCAGGGTGGGGAGAGGGGGCAGATCTGCAGAGTTGTGTCTCATTACAAACACTTCCAGTAGCCCTCCTCTGATAGTGCTGCCAGCTCTGCCATCATAAGAAGACATCCGCATAAAAGGGGCAAAAAAGAACACATCTCCACTATAGCTTAGATCAGACTCAGCTATAATGATAGTCAGCTCTCCTCATTGCAGAGTGATTATATCTGCTGGCGCACAGCAGACCTGAGTGTGATTATCTGACAGCTTTCATCTCATCACCAGCAGTCAGTGTGGGTGGGGGGGGGGACAGTATAGCACAGTTGACAACACAGCTCTCACCTAGCAGTCAGGGTGGGGAGAGGGGTAGATCTGCAGAGTTGTCTCATTACAAACACTTCCAGTAGCTTAGATCATGCTCACTGTGATCTAAGCTATATTAGTCAGCTCTCCTCACTGCAGAGTGATTATATCTGCTGGCGCACAGCAGACCCGAGTGTGATTGCCTGTCAGCTTTCATCTCATCACCAGCAGTCAGTGTGGGCGGGGAGACAGTATAGCACAGTTGACAGCACTACACTAGCTTTGGAAAGGTGCATTTGCTTTCTGCCAATAAAGCCCATTAGAATTTGGGAGGAGCACTACTAGAAGTGTTTGTAATGAGACTTCTGCAGCACTGCCCCTTCCTGTAACACAGACTGCTGGAGATGAAAGCTGCTAATCACACTTAGGGTAGGTCTGCTGTACTGCAGCGTATCGCACTACAAATGAGAGAAGACTTTTTATCAATACATGTCCCACACTGAGACCAATGAAGAACAGTCTATATTCTTACCCGCAGAAGTGGCGTTCCAGCAGTTTTGACACTGCTGTTCCCAGTGGTTGATATGATATTGCGGTGGCATGTGACCTCTGCAGCCAATCAGAAGCAGCTGTCTGGCTGAAGTCTTTACTATAATATCGGAGTCGGCAGCCACATTGACCGATTATTGACGAACTGCAGCCGATCAGCAACCGCTGACTGTCTCCAGCAGTGAATATAGATTGTTCGGTTGGACGCTGAAATGATTAAGTAGGAGCTTTCTGGTAGTGGACAATCCCTTCAAACTACGACTATAGTCCTCCTAGCTCTACAGTATTTCTTGTATGATTCTAACGGTCCAATTAGATCGGCTGATTTCAGAAGTCAGTCAGTGGTCACTCATTGGCACACACCTTAGAGACCCTGATTCCAGCAATGTGTCACTTACTGGGCTGTTCTGTGTAGTTTTGATAATCTCCAGCTGGTTAAACAGTGATTTTTATCATTAGAGGACTACTTGACCTGCTGCCAGATAGTCCAGCAGATTCATTAACTGCTAAATCTGGCAGCAAAGAAAAACTGAATTAGTCCTTACCGGTAATTCCTTTTCTTGGAGCCTTCCACGACAGCATTGGAGGATGTCGTCCACGCCTTATTGGGGGACAGGAACACAGAGAGGTTAAAAGCCCCTCCCCTTCCTCAGTACTCCAGTGTTTACCAAGATCACCCTTAGCCATGGATTATCTGATACAAACCGGAACCAAACACCAACAAGGGGGGGAACTGATGCTGTCGTGGAAGGCTCCAAGAAAAGGAATTACCGGTAAGGACTAATTCAGTTTTCTCCATTCGCCTTCCACGACAGCATTGGAGGAATACCACCGATACTCCTCAGGGTGGGACTATTGCCTGTAGGACTCTCCTACCAAAAGGACAGATCCCGACTGAAGGACAGATCTAACCTATAGAGGCGAGAAAAAATGAGGAGAGGCTACCACGTAGCCGCTCTGCAAATCAGCTCCGATGAAGCTCCAGCCTGCTCCGTCCAGGAAGTAGCAGCAGCCCGAGTTGAAGGAGCCTTCAACCCCACCGGAGGAGCAAGGACCGGAGCGACGTAGACCTCACAGATCACCTTCGTGATCCAGGAAGTGATTGTAGCCTGGGAAGTCTTCTTCCCTGTATTATTCCCAAAAGCCGATCAAACAGGTTCTGATCTAACCTCCAGGAAGCAGACTCTCGGAGATAGAGGAGGACAGTCCGACGAACATCCAAGGAGTGAAACACGGCCTCAGCCGCATTAGCAGGAGACTGACAAATTGAAGGCAGAACCACATCCTGGGACCGATGGAAAGCCGACAACTTTCAGAAGAAAAGATGAATGCAACCGAAGCATAATGCGAACGGACACCACGAGGCACGGAGCCCGGACAGAGAGTGCCTACAGTTCTCCAACTCTGGGAGAAGTAATGGCCACCAAAAACGCCACCTTGTGAGAGAGACGTAAGGGATGCAGCAGACAAGGGTGCAAAGGGACTTCGAGCAAGCCCTTGGAGAACAAGCATCAAATCCCAGGGAGGGACAGAAGGCCGAATCCGGGGACGCCACCCCCAAGCAGAAGTAAAAAACTGCTTGAGCCATGGATGGGAAGCAAGATCCTGGCCAAAAACTGCCCAAGTGCCGACCTCTGGACTTAAAGAGTGCTCGGCCGAAGCCCCAAATTCAAGCTACGCTGCAAAAATCCAAGAGTTGGGCCACATTAGGATGATGCATGATCGGGATGGAAGGAGCACACCAGGACAGGAACCGATTCCAGCCCTCCCGTAAATAGCATTTGTCACAGGCTTCTTGCTCTGCTGAAGCGTGCGGATCACTGCCTGGGAGAGACCCTTGGTCCTCAGGATCCCGGCCGCAACAGCCAGGCCGCCCGAATGAGCCACTGAGGGCCCTGGTGAAACAGAGGACCCTGGGACAGTAGGTTAAGACTGGGCTAACATAATCGGTCCCTCCAGGCCCAGGTCTCGGATGGCGTCGTACCACGCCAGTTTGGGCCCCAGGGGAGCCACCAGGATAGTGTCACCCCCTCCGCCCGAATCCGTTGCAACGTCTTGGGAAGTAGTGGGATTGTAGGAAATGCATACACCAACCGAAGTCCCAGGGATGGGCAAAAAGCGTCCAGCCCCCGAGGATGGTCCAACCGCGTCAGGGAGAAAAAGGTGGGCACCTTTGTATTCGAGCCCGAAGCGAACAGGTCGATCGAAAGGACACCCCACCTGTCCGTAAGAGAGCGAAATACTTCCGGATGGAAGCACCATTCTCCTGGGTGGACCTCCGTGCGGCTCAAGAATCTGCCTGTACATTGGACATTCCCTTCAGATGTACTGGCGAGGAGGAGAGAAGACTGCGTACTGCCCACAAAAAGAACAGTCTTGCCAGCCCCTGCAAGTGAAAGCCACGAGTACCGCCTTGATACCGCAAGAAAGTAACCGTAGTCACGGTGTCTGACAGGACCTTGACATGATGACCCCGAAGAACGTGAGCTGCAGCAAGAAGCGCTTCCTCCACTGCCAGAAGTTTGAAGACTGGCGACTGATCGAGCGACTCCAAATCACCTGGAACGGTGTGCGAACTACCATCGTGCCCCAACCGGAACCGCTGGCATCAGTGGGAACGGAGGTCACAGGAAGGTGTCTGGGATTCATCCCCAGGAAAGCGAGGTCACCACCCGCCCCGGGGTCCGGACCCGCGAGTTTAAGGAATCCTGACGTCTGTCCCAGGAACTCAGTATGTGTTCCTGGAGCAGTCGGGAAGGAGCCTGAGCCCATGTTACTGACTGAATGCAGGCCGTCATGGCCCCTAACAGGGACATAGCATCCCGCAAGGAGGGCGACCCCCTTGCCCGGAAGCGGGTCAGATTCATGCGGCGCAAAAAGCTGATATGCCGCAGGAAGGAACGAGGTCTGTCTGGAGGAGGCCAGCAAGACTCCCAAAAATTGACATCAGGTTGCAGGCACCCGTTCCGATTCCCGAACATTGGGTACCCAATCCCAGGGACTGAAGAATCTCCAATGTGTTGGAGACCTTTGTGCGCAGAAGCACTGCCGAAGGAGCCAACATGTCGTCTAAATAGGGAAGCATACATATCCCCTGGGTCTGGATGAATGTGATCGCTTCCCCCATGAGTTTGGTAACCTCTGGGGCCAACGAAATCCCAAAGGGCAGCACATTAAGCCGAGAATGGACCGTCCCGCCTGCCCCGGAGATCGTGAATTGCAGAAAGCGCTTGTGGGACGGGTGAATGGGGACATGAGAATACGCGTTCTGGAGGTCCACAACAACCTGGAGTAGCGCCCCTGGCCCTCCTCTCCAGGAGGAACTGGGGACCCCACACCCAAATCCAACAGGTGTCGCAGACCCGACAAGAAAAACCGTGCGAGAGTCCCCCTGAGGAAGGGAGAGGACTCGAAGACACGGAGGGGCTGGCTCTCGAATTCCAAGCGTAGACTCCCCCAAATGGTCGAGAGGATCCAAGGGCACAAGGAGATTGCTTGCCACTGTGGCAGAAACCGCAGGAGCCGCCCCGCAATGGAGAAGGCGGCCTTGTTTAGGGGCGGCTGGTGATGCCGCTGCTGGGGGAGCAAGAAATTACGGGTCTTGTCCCCGTACTGGAATGCCCAGCGACCAGACTTACCCTTCCCTTTAGACTGGGAGGGTTGGCTGCGCTCAGGCCAAAAGGACTGCCTCCGAAAGGGCTCCTGTTCCGGGAGACACATTTTCCGGTCTGACACCTTTTCCAGGATGTCATCCAATGCCCTTTGCAAGGGGAGGCCACACAGCTGGAGCTTAGACGTGACCTCCCCATTCCACATTGTAAGCCCCACTGCCCTGCGAGCTGTGTTAGCCAACACTGCGCACCTGGCGCCAACGCGGAACGACTCAGCCGAGGCATCAGCCAGGAAGCCCGTAGCACGTCTCAGAAGTGGAATGGAGTCCAAAGCTCCTCCCTGGGAGTACCCTGCAGGATGAATTCTCCCAGCTGGGTGAGCCACTTAAAGAGAGACCTGTTCACATGTAGAGGAAATGTTCACATTTAAAGACATCGCTGCCGCCTCCCAGGATTTTTTGAGGACACTCTCCATTTTACGAACGAGGGGGTCCTTCAACCGGGAGGAATCTTCAAAAGGCAACGCGGTCTTATATGCTAAGCTTCCCAAAAGGAATACTGCCATAGACCTTCATGTTAGAAGTCCCATTGACTTTATAGAGACTTCCATAGAGATTTCCATTGGGTCTCTCATTTAACAGTGTGTCAAGGGCATGCACAATGGGTTTACAATGGCAGCTGATTGCTACCCTGGCCACCTGGATGTCCACCTTCGGGACCTCCCAGATAAAGTCATCACCCTCCAATCCACTCGGATGGGGTGAGCCGCTTAGCCTTTAGGCCTCTGAACATTTAGTCCTGCACAGAAGAAGGGGATTCCACCACCTCTACTCCCATGGTACAATGGACAGTGTCCACCAATGCACCCATGGACTCCGTGGAAAAATAGTAGTGTCCAGATTCTCGTGTCTGGACAGAGGCAACAGCGGCAATATCCTCGCCGTCCTCTAACGCTGAGCTCTGGCCAGCATCCATGAGAGCCACAGAGTCACAATCCTGGAGCTTCCTCTCTTACGGAGGGGAAGGCCTGGAAGCTGCAGCAAAACCCCGCAGTGCCGAGATAGAAGCCTGCACCTCTTCCCTAATGGATTGGAGCTCCTCAAGCAAGGATGGGGAGTCCATCCTGACAACCCTGTCAGTCATGGCTGACACCTTGTTGTAGGAAGAGGGAAATTCTGTGCCGCAGCCACATTATTGCTCCCTTTCACAGATGGCCCTCGTCTCCCTATAGACAAAAAGGGAAGAGAAGGGGGTCCCAGTGTGAGTGCAGGGTTAAATAACTCTACCCCTTGTGACCACCCCCAGAAACACTTACATGAGCTGGGGGAACGCTGGGCTCTGCAGAAGCAGAGGTGGAAGCCCATCACCCTCCATGTTTCAGGGATCAGCCTTGCCTGGGTGTAGCTTCCGGCGGGTACTTATCCAGAAGTACCGTGCCCCCAACGAGGAACACCTGTTCCCTCCCTCCTCCTGGTCAACGGCCGCGGGCAGTAGCGCGCGAAAGTCCTGCTGGGTTCCCTGGAGCCGCGCCCAGCCTGCCACAGCCCTTACAGGAGCCGCCGTCCGAAACCGGAAGTGCCATCCCGGAACCGGAAGTGCCACCCCCGAAACCGGAAGTGCCTCCACGGCACCTCTGATGCATGCCCCAGGGACCGCAGCTGGAGGAGGGAGACGCCGGAGAGCTGAACAGGCCTCCGGCGTTGCAATACACGGCCTGCTTTGCCCCGTAGGACGCAGGAAGGCCGGATGGTCCCACCACGGGAGCCCCGAGAAGGAGGAGGAGGCCGCCCCCGACGTCCATCTCTGGCCCGGCTGTAAGTACACCCCAATGCTGCCTCTGCCGGCCTGACAGCACTGGAACCTCTCCATGCCCCAAGGGGGACAGGAAGACACTGGAGTACTGAGGAAGGGGAGGGGCTTTTAACCTCTCTGTGTTCCTGTCCCCCAATAGGGCGTGGACGACATCCTCCAATGCTGTCGTGGAAGGCGAATGGAGAAACAGTAGTTTTATCAAAATAACAGCAGCCAGCTCAGTAAGTGACACATCACTGGAATCAGGGTCTCTATCTCTACATTATTCTGCAAAAACCTGGTGACAGATTCACTTTAATACATTCATCCTTCCCAATCCTGTATAGTCGTGTGGGCAGCACATCCACAAGACCCAGTGTCTTAGCCAATGGGGTGGAGCCTATTGATCTATTGTCCTTTTGCAGATCAGGCAAAAAGGGGAGGTTTCTGCTGCAGACAGTCATCTTGGATGATACGGGAAAGTGAAGAGGGTGAGGGATGTCTTGGCTGATGTCCTGAAACACTGAAGATTTCTTTATATATTTCTCAGTGTTAATTATGAGTGAAAAAAAAAGACATTAAGAAAGGGAGCACTGGGATTTTTTGTGCTTTTCCTGCAAAGGCCGGCCGGTCTAATGAGATCATTGCAGTAACTTTTGTTTGGTTTTTGTGTCATGTTGGCATTTTTGTTGCAGATGCGAATAACTTTAGTGATGTCCATCAGCCGCTCCTGTATAATGATGGACACTTCAGAGATTAACTGGTTTTCTGGGCAGTGTCGGAGGGCCGCTCTGTAAATAAACCACATCCATTCTCTAAGCAAAAATATTCATTAGTAGAATATTGATCTTGTGCTGGAAATTCCACCCACAAAGTAATGAAAGCGCGTCCTCCCCGGCCGTCACCTTCACTGCCGCCCGTCACACTCCTCACCAATAGATTTTAGACTTCTGGCTCTTAAAGGGAGTTTGTCACCTTCAAAACCTAAATTGAACTTCTTTTGTCTTAATAAAAATCCTGCTTGTTCTGTAGATTTAAGTAAATTTAGGCCCCTTCCACACTAGCGTTTGTTACCATTTGCGGCAGATTTGCCGCATCACGGCCACACTTGCAGCAAGCCCCATGCATTGTCTATGGAGCGTGCGGTATAGCCGCGGTTCCGGCAGTTGCAGCCGCAAAAAAAAATGCGGTCGGCAGCATTTTTTTCTGCTGCAAATTGTAACATGCTAGTGTGAAAGGGGCCTTAGTTTTGAAGAAAAGAAGTTTTGAGGACATGTCAATAAGGGGGCTTCGGTGCAGAGTTGGCATGGTCCACGGCTCAGTGCACCATTATACCTTCTAAGTTACAATCCTCTCCCCCTTCACTGATGGTGGTTGACTGCACTCACTTTGGAGCGCAACCTAATCTAAATCCCCAGCCTCAGTCGCACACTGACCCTGTGTTAACCAAAGGTAGACTGTATCTGTGTGTGCAGGAGCATTGTCACCCCTCTCCTGTCTGCAGCGGCCACTCGCTGCACACTGAATTACAAGGCTCCAGAGGGGGACATGCACTCTCTGACATTGTGTGCGCTTGCTCGGCCCCTGCAGTGCAGTGAGCGCACATTCTCATTGCTGTCCTCTCTGCAGCGGCCACTCGCTGCACACTGAATTACAAGGCTCCAGAGGGGGACACGAGGGCATGAACTCTCTGACATTGTGTGCGCTTGCTCGGCCCCTACAGTGCAGTGTGAGCACATTCTCATCGCTGTCCTCTCTGCAGTGGCCACTCGCTGCACACTGAATTACAAGGCTGCAGTCAGCTAATGCTGACCGGAGGGGGACACGAGGGCATGCGCTCTCTAACATTGTGTGCGTTCGCTCGGCCCCTGCAGTGCAGTGTTAGTGTGAGCACATTCTCATCGCTCTCCTCTCTGCAGCGGCCACTCGCTGCACACAGAATTACAAGGTTGCAGTCAGCCAATGCTGAAAGAAGAGGATAACCAGAGCATGCACACGGACACTGCAGGGTTAAATTGTGTGCACAGTGTCAGTGTGCATGCATTTTCATCCCTCTGCAGGGACCACTCACTGCACACTGAATTACCAGGTAGCATTCACCTGTTGCTGACAGGAGCATGTACTCTCAGTGTCCAGACATTCTCATCCCTCTCCTTTCTGCAGCAGCCACTCGCTGCACATAGGATTATAAAGTAGCGGTCACGTAATATTGACAGTTCAGGGATACAAGCGGCGGGCACACTGACACTGCAGGGCCAAATTTCCGCACACACATTGTCCGTTTGTGTGTTGTCTTCTGTAAGCAGCAGCTGCCGACTTCTTTGTGCATCTGTGTGCAGCGACTGTCCACTGCAGATATGAGGGGATGAAATTGCATGCACAGCGTGTGTGTGTACAACCTCGGCCCCTGCAGTGCCAGAGTGCATATGCTCTCGTCTTCCTCTCTTGTGACCATTGGCTACTGAGTGATTGCTGCAGAGAGGAGAAGGATGAGATTCTATGCACAGGAGGGACTATGTGCACATGCCCGGCCTCTGCAGTGTCAGTGTGCATGCCGTTGCCTTCCTCTCCTGCCAGCATTGGCTGCCCACACCTTTATGACTTTGTGTGTAGTGAGCGGCCTCTGTACACATGAGAACACATCTGCACACACTGATACTATGTGCGCTCAGCCTCAACCTTGGAGCTACTCTATTGCGCTGGGTTTGCATAGGTCCCGGCCTTTCTGTGTTTCGGACAATTTGTTTGTCCCTGCAAAAGCAGGACTATGTTCAAGTATGCCTAACCAGGCTACAGGAAAAGGGAATAAAAGGAACTCTAGGATGACGCGTGGCCTCTGTGTCCATGGATATAAAAGAATAATTTAGTAGGTTATCTGATAACAATATACTGTAGTTGTCCCAAAGTAAAGAAACCACCCAGAAGTTCTAGATCAGAGGGGATTCGTCTTGTTTGTGAATTACCAGGATTACTTTGATTTATTGCAGAAAAATTAGTACAATCACCATGCTGTAAAGGTAATGACATTGTCATAGCCGCTACCTGCACCCACCACCAGGGGGAGATCACTGCATATAGATTTTATATGGCTTGCATTGATTTCCATTCTAAATCTGTATGCAACTAGCTCCCCCTAGTGGTGGCTGCATAAAGGCAGAATGATAGAATTTAGCTATTTAGAAAAACAGCCACCTATACAGATGTACTATGAAGTAAATCTGCATGTAATTTGGAACCCAGAAAATATCTTATTAGAACAGTCTGTGAATAATTGGGTCCGTTCTGTCTGTCGCTATGGGGCCCTTGTGGATGTCTGCAAAAGATGCCTATCCTAGGGTGGAACATATATATTTTTTTCCTTTGGGGCACCATTTATCATGTGTGTATTTATGTAATTATTATTATTACTATTATTATTATTACAATAATAATTTTTTTTGTTCGTTAACCCGTTTTGCAAAATAAGTTGCAAATTTTATGCTAAATATTTCAGATGTACATATAACTACTCCTAAAGTGGAGACTGGAGAACATTTGCGGCAAAAGTTTGCGACTTTTTAAAGTCGCAATTGTTGAGTCTGCTGGAAATCCACAAACTGTGTCTGTGATGACAAATACTATAAAAGAAGAACACATCTAAAAAATACTTAAAAAAAAAAGGTGCAAATAAATAGCAGTAAAAAAATAGACAAAAATAGAAAAAAACAATAATGAATTTCGATCTAGGAGAGTAAAAGAAAGAGCAGTAATACCGCCCCCTAGGGGCCAGAATGCAGATCTGACGGAGCAGGAGCCTTCTCTTTAGCACGGAGCTGCAGTTTGACTCGTGATACTTGTGGTTTCTGATTTCTAAATAAATCCTGCGCCGCTTTCTGAAGATTAATTGGGGTTACGGTTTTGACGGGAAAAATCACTACGTGTCCTATAAGTACAACTGTAGCAGAGTTAATTCCAGGTTGTAATTGAAATGAACAAAGCCAGAAAAGTTGTTACCCTGTTCAGACTCTATGACCCGCAGGAAAATAGATTGGACGCCAGCGCTCAAGGTCTCCCGACGGATCCACGCGACCTCCATTACAAATGCTCTTACATTAACACTTTCTTCTCCAGAAAGTCTCAGAATTGCTAGAAATACAAGGTTTTAGTAGCTCCCTTTATTTGGGCACATTCAGCCAGGTCATCATCATACCCCATAGAGGTTTATGGGCACAAACTGCATCTGTGCATTATTTGTAGGTACGAAAACCTCTACTATGGTGCTATACAACGTTACCATATGGGGACATTACAGCTCATAATACATTATTAATAAGTCTATGTCCCATATTGTATCTAGTGAAAAATACTTTCCCTAATAGTGTTGTACCATAGCACCATATGGCGCATTATTACATCACCATCCAAGTTCTGTTTGTTATTTAATGGCTTTATGGAGCACAAAAGTCCATAGGCCCAAACTACCTCTGCATTACTTCTTGGGCGTAATGGCTCCAATATTGTATGCACTATATAGCGGTATCACAGCTCAGTTAGGGATGGCGAATTACTCGCTACTATTTGGGACTCGCCCGAATAGTAGCAGACTCGGGGGACTCGCTACTCACCAAGTTTCCTTAGGAATTACTCGGGGGTAGCGAGTCCCTGTACTTTTGCAGTGTATCTATACAGATACACTACAAAAGTACCCTAAAAGTTAATCTAAGGGGTTAAAAACAATAAACATTCATACTCGCCTTCTGTGGGGCCTGTACCTTATGTACCGGGACCGGTACCGAAGACCTCCGGACGTCACAAGACCTCAGATCACCGGGAGAAGATGGGCTGAAGGACCTATGAGATTTCAGCCAATCAGCATGCGGCTAGCGGTCACATGGGTTTGTCATGTGGCCGCACTGCCAGCCAATGAGCGATCTAGCGATCTGATTGGCTGGCAGTGCGGCCACGTGACAAACCCATGTGACTGCTAGCCGCATACTGATTGGCTTAAATCTCATAGGTCCTTCAGCCCATCTTCTCCCGGTGATCTGAGGTCTTGTGATGTCCGGAGGTCTTCGGTAACGGTCCCGGTACATAAGGTACAGGCCCCACAGAAGGTGAGTATGAATGTTTATTGTTTTTAACCCCTTAGATTAACTTTTAGGGTACTTTTGTAGTGTATCTGTATAGATACACTGCAAAAGTACAGGTTACTATTCGGACTCGCTGGACTCGCAACGAGTACCGAGTCTCGGCCCAGGACTCGTTAGAGTCCAGCGATTCCGAGTATTTCAGGATTTGCCCATCCCTAAGCTCAGTTCAAAATGTATAGAGCTATAATACATTACCCATATCAGCTATACTGTACCTTTACGCTTATTCAGGGATAATACAAGGGAGTAACTACAATAGGTGCAGGGTTTGCGATCGCACCCGGGCCCTGGAGCCTAGAGGGCCCCAAAAGTCTTTTTGGCCTATAGAAAAAGACTAATACTATTAAAGACTTGCAATAATTTGGGGCCCCGTGGGCCTGAAGTTACGCCACTGGATAATACCTTTCTATAAAGGTGCTGTACAATGGCACAATATGACTGCATCAGAGCTCAGAGTTGTATGGAGCCATAATACATCACCTATAGAATTTTATTGATTGTACTCTTCGTACGTATTGCTGTATAATGGCACTATATGGCAGGAACAGGTCTGCACAAGTTCTAATAGTGTTGTGCGATGGGTCTCTAAAGCTTTAATGCCCTATATAGTACTACTGTATTGCACCATAATAGAGGTATTCTCCCCTATAAACATTGCGGAGGTACAGTATGGAGCACTGTCTGTATGAGGATTAAGGTGATAATTGAATGTGATTGTTGCCAGTTTTCCATATACACGTTTGCAATGGGAGAGGAGAATACATTGTAGACGTCACTTTGGCATAGAAGATGAATAATGAATAAGGCGCTAAAAAGTGTCATTTGTGGTTTGTACCGGCAGCTTTACTAGTAGCTGAATCCCATGTTTATATTTTTATACTTTTTCATTTTCTTGCATTGAAAGTTATTACTTTTATTAGGGAATTTGTCTTTAATCTTGTAACAAAAATGAATCTGTGAATGGTTTGCAAGCCCTGGTTTTTCCCAAGTCTATCTGCCTGCGTTCAGCTGCATTATCAGAACATTCTCACTGGGAGTATAGATGATGGCAGTGATGGCTTTATTGGGAGTACAGATGATGGCAGTGATGGCTTTATTGAGAGTACAGATGATAGCAATGATGGCTTTATTGGGAGTACAGATGATGGCAGTGATGGCTTTATTGAGAGTACATATGATGGCAGTGATGGCTTTATTGAGAGTACAGATGATAGCAATGATGGCTTTATTGGGAGTACAGATGATGGCAGTGATGGCTTTATTGAGAGTACAGGTGATGGCTTTATTGGGAGAACAGATGATGGCAGTGATGGCTTTATTGAGAGTACAGATGATGGCAGTGATGGCTTTATTGAGAGTACAGATGATGGCAGTGATGGCTTTATTGAGAGTACAGATGATGGCAGTGATGGTTTTCTTGGTAGTTCAGATGATGGCTGTGAATGGCTTAATGGCAGTGATGGCTTGCAAGCCCTGGTTTTTCAAAAGTCTA
Source organism: Allobates femoralis (assembly GCA_033576535.1). Taxonomy (NCBI): domain Eukaryota; kingdom Metazoa; phylum Chordata; class Amphibia; order Anura; family Aromobatidae; genus Allobates; species Allobates femoralis. The sequence goes on along the minus strand of JARQOC010000006.1, from coordinate 40,186,398 downwards.
TCTTCCTGTCTTCAGTTGCACTGATATAATTGCATTTTCATTTGGAGTACAGATGATGGCAATGATGATTTTATTGGGAGTACAGATGACAGTGATTGCTTTATTGGGAGTACAGATGATGGCAGTGATGGCTTTATTGGGAGTACAGATGATGGCTGTGATGGTTTTATTTTGCTTTATTGGGAGTACAATGATGGCAACAATTTTATTGGGGAGTACAGATGATGGCAATGATGGCTTTGAGTGTACAGATAATGGCAGTGATTGCTTTATTGGGAGTACAGATGATGGCAGTGATGGCTTTATTGGGAGTACAGATGGTGGCAGTAAAATCTTTTTTTGGAGTACAGATGATAGCACTGATCGCTTTACTGGGAGTACAGATGATGGCAGTGATGGCTTTAGTGGGAGTACAGATGATGGCTGTGATGGCTTTATTGGGAATACAGATGATGGCTGTGATGGCTTTATTGGGAGTACAGATGATGGCGTTATTGGGAGTACAGATAATGGCAGTGATGGCTTTATTGAGAGTACAGATGCTGGCAGTGATGGCTTTATTGGGAGTACAGATGATGGCAGTGATGGCTTTATTGGGAGTACAGATGATGGCAGTGATGGCTTTATTGGGAGTGCAGATGATGGCTGTGATTGTTCCATTCCTGTTTCCTCCTGAGTGTACTGTTTATCGGAACAATCTCCTGCAGCAGCTGCTCCTCAGAGTTAGTCACACACAGGTGCTGACCCATCACTGCCATCATCTGTACTCCCAATAAGGCCATCACTGCCATGATCTGTACTATCAATAAAGTCATCACTGCCATCATCGTTCTCCCTAAAAAGCCATCACTGCCATCATCTGTACTCCAAGTGAACACATTCTGATGTTAGTCAGCTGAAAACAGCACTTAATAGACTGAGGATAAGTTGGGGGTTGGAAGCCACTTGCATGCAATTTTTTACAAGAATCATGTAAAATCCCCCAATAAAGTGACTTGCAAAGTTTTGTCACTTTCCACGATGGACAAAAAAAATAATATTTTGTGACTCTCTTAAACGTTGGCAGATCCAGCAGATATCATCCAGAACTGATCTACTGTGTTTGAGTGAATGAGAAATTCCCATGTTTTAATTAGGGAAATGCAAGGACTGGGGTGAGCTGGGTGATAGAACAAGCCCTAATTCTGGGCAGTAATAGGTGATAATTTGCAATGTTTTTAACCACATGAATATTCTTTTACATTGGCGCGTTTATGAAAATGAATCCAGTGAATGTTTAATGCTGTCCTAATATTTTTCTGCTTCAAAATGACAATAATATCATCACCTGTCAATCATCTCCGGGGAGCGATATGTGCAATGTTCCTCCTGTCAAGAGATTTACTAGATAGAAAGGTGTGAGAGCCGTCTATCATTACTCTGTGCCTCCCAGGGGAGCAAAACACTCAATAATAATTACATTTTTTGGCACAAAGTAATCAATTACCTTGTATTTCACAGGAAAAAACATGAGGTTATGTTAATGTCGCCTCTCTGATTTTACTTGTACACGGACGGGTAAATGTCCCCGTGTGATTCCTGGACAGAATAAACAGGAGCGTTGTGTTTTCTTGTCAAAAACGCACAGTGTGACCAAGGCGTGAAGTTTAGTGTATTACATGTGGAGTACACAGGCTCTGTCACATTGGAGAAGGGGAGATAAGTGGCTTTACATTGGCACTATATGGCGATACAATAGTTTTCTTACAGGATCGATCCCTAACTTTATTTTAATTTTTTGCTATCTAATAGTCTTTTGATGTTATTTTTTCATATTACAGTATATTGCCTTATTATGCCAAATTCCTGGATGCTGGAATTCAATAAAATATACATAATATATAAATAGATATATAGAGTGTGAGTGTTTATATATTACTAGCGGTAGAGCCCGGTGTTGCCCAGGCAAAGTAACTAACTCCTAGGTATGGAGCAAAACAGTCACAATAGAATGTTAGCCTATAACCTTCCGGGTCATGTCACTGTATTTGTGCGGTATTTGTGTCTCCTAAGTTCTACTTGTGTATTTGCTTTTGGTTCATTCTATTTGACATACACACATATATACATATTTACACTCAGCTTTATATATAACATGTGGAAGGATATGAGTCTGCATTTAGCTATATAGAAGGATATGAGATGCATTCAGCTATATGGAGGACTATAAGGCTGCATTCAACTATATGGAGGCTATGAGTCTGCATTAACTGCATGGAGGGCTATGAGGCTGCATTATACTATATGGAGGGCTATGAGGCTGCACTTATGCTATATGAGGGCTATGAGGCTGCATTATGCTATATGGAGGGCTATAAGGTTGCATTATGCTATATGGAGGGCTAGGAGACTGTATTCTATATATGCAGGCTATGAGCTGTATTCTACTATATGGAGGGCTAGGAGACTGTATTCTACTATATGGAGGGCTAGGAGACTGTATTCTACTATATGGAGGGCTATAAGGCTGTATACTACCATATGGAGGGCTATGAGGCTGTATTCTACTATATGGAGGGCAAGGAGACTGTATTCTACTATATGGAGGGCTGTGAGGCTGTATTCTACTATATGGAGGGCTATAAGGGCTGTATACTACCATATGGAGAGGCTATGAGGCTGTATTCTACTATATGAAGGGCTATGAGACTTCTTATGCTATATGGAGGTTATGAGGCTGCAGTATGCTACATAGAGGCATAATTATATTATATATATACTATATTAATAGTAATATATATATATATATATATATATATATGCACATAAATATTATTTTTTTATTGTATATATGATTATTTTATATATTTAAACACAAATATAGGTATATTTTTATTACACTGTATATATTTCATTTTAATCTTTATACATATATATACACAAACATATTTTTATTGTAATATATATATGTGTATGTATATTCACACACACACACACATATATTTTGTTTTATCATAATATACATGCATATATTCCATTATATACCGTACATATATTTTATACATTTACACATATATAATATTATAATTTAATTTTACATATATGCACCTATACATACATATATATTTTATTATATATACAATGTATTATGATTTTCCATATGTATTTACACACAGATGCATATATATTATTGAATTTTATTATAATATATAATTTTTATATATATCCTAATCTACACCTCACTGTCTGCACACTGCACCATCCATCTGATCTGTTCCTATTGTGCTCCTGCAGACCCCGAGTCTCTGATGCAAGCCTTAGAAGACCTGGATTATTTGGCTGCACTTGACAATGATGGAAATCTTTCTGAATTCGGAATCATCATGTCTGAATTTCCTCTGGATCCGCAGCTGTCAAAATCTATTTTAGCTGCCTGCGAGTTTGATTGTGTGAATGAGCTGCTGACGCTGACTGCCATGGTGACAGGTATTGTGCAAGAGAAACAATGGTGTCCGCCATAGACGGGGGCTCCCTGCTCCGAGCTCAGGGTGGGCTGTCTGATCCGCGACGTGCCTGTCAGGGAATGAGGAAACACAGCCCCTGACAATGTTATTTTCATGCAAATCATAGGAGTATAACCGCAAAATGCAAAAATAAAAATCAAAGTTTCAGTAGGACAGATGATACTGATACACGGCAAAACCCAAAATAAGGCATGGAAGTGTCTCGGAGCAAAACGCTCATTGCATCGTCCTGAGCCTCCGTAAGATGTGACCAAACACACGACAGATGAGAGGGCCCTGTGCAAGAACAATATATGGGCCCTTTGAATGCTCAATTCCTTCAGTTTTGGGGTAGACATGGCCCCCCTTAGTTCTTGGACCCCTGTGCATCCGCACAGGTTACACCAATGATATGTGCGCCCCTGCGGTGACCCAAAGGTCAAATATGACTGGGTCATTAAGCTCCATAACTTTTTATTTTTCCAATAATAGAGCTGTGCATGGGTTTGTTTTTTGGATTTGAGCAGGATTTTGGTCTAGTACCCATGTCGGTACCCCAAATCAAGGCCGTGCAAATTGTCTTGGTGGGCACTCGGATACCGCCATGTGATTACTACTGCCCTGCAATGTCAGGACGTCATGAGACGTCACGTGATGGCATGACCTTGTGACATTATGGGCGGGGCGAGTGGGGGGGTCTGGTAGTCACAAGAGGCGCCCAAGATGGCAGGTTGCTTACTGTAGAAATCGCCTCTTTACAGTCAGCCATATTAGCTCAGAAGAGGTTTCCTACAAAGACTATTTTAATGAATAGATCTTGGAATAATAATAATTTGCATAATTAGATGTGTTTAAACAATGTTCCTGTGTAATCTAAAGGCCCAGTTACACACACAGATATCTGTGCAGATATTGTTCACAGATCTCTGGTTGCAGTGAAATCATGGACACATTGTTACATTTTGTGGCTGTGTACAAATGTAACAATGTGTTCATGATTTCACTGCAACCAGAGATCTGTGAACCAATTCTGCACAATTATCTGTGTGTGTAACTGAGCCTTTATACAAAAGTATTGAAAGTATTCGACCCCTTGAACTTTTCAACCTTTTACCACATTTCAGGCTTCAAACATAAAGATATAATTCTAATTTTTTTGTGAAGAATCAACAACAAGTGGGACACAATCGTGAAAGGGGAACGAAATTTATTGATATTTTAAACTTTTTTAACAAATAAAAAACTGAAAAGTGGGGCGTGCAATATTATTCGGCCCCTTGAGTTAATACTTTGTATCCCACCTTTTGCTGCGCTTACAGCTGCAGTTCTTGGGGTTTGTCTCTATCATTTTGCACATGAGACACTGAAATTCTTGCCCATTCTTCCTTGCAGAACAGCTGGAGCTCGGTGTGGTTGGATGGAGAGCGTTTGTGATCAGCAGTTTTCAGCTCTTTCCACAGATTCTCCATTGGATTCAGGTCTGGATGTGACTTGGCCATTCTAACACCTGGATACGTTTATTACTGAACCATTCCATTGTAGACTTTTGCTTTATGTTTGGGATCATTGTCTTGTTGGAAGATAAATCTCCGTCCCAGTCTCAGGTCTTTTGCAGATTCCAGCAGGTTTTCCTCCAGAATGGTTCCTGTATTTGGCTCCGTCCATCTTTCCCATCAATTTTATCCATCTTCTCTGTCCCTGCTGAAGAAAAGCAGGCCCAACCGTGATGCTGAACCACCATGTGGGACAGTGGGGATGGGGTTTTGAGGGTGATGAGCTGTGTTGCTTTTACACCAAACATATCGTTTGCATTGTGGCCAAAAAGTTCTATTTTGGTTTCCTCTGACAGAGCCCCTTATTCCACATGTTTGGGTCTCCCAGGCGGCTTGTGGCAAATTTCAAATGAAGACTTTTTATGGATATCTTTGGAAATGGATTCTTCTTGCCACTCTTCCATAAAGACCAGACTTGTGCATTGTATGACTGATTGTTGCCCTATGGACAGACTCTCCCTCCTCAGCTGTAGATCTCTGCAGTTCATCCAGACTGATCATGGGCCTTTTGGCTGAATCTCTGATCAGTCTTCTCCTTTTGAGATGAAGTTTAGAGGGACGGCCGGGTCTTGGTAGATTTGCAGTGGTCTGATACTCCTTCCATTTCAATATGATCGCTTGCACAGTGGCTCCTTGAGATGTTTAAAACTTGGGAAATCTTTTTGTATCTAATCCGCTTTAAACTTTCCACAACCGTATCTCGGACCTGCCTGGTGTGTTCCTTGGTCTTCATGATGCTCTCTGCACTTGAAACAGGCCTCTGAGACTATCACAGAGCAGGTGCATTTATACGGAGACTTGATTACACACAGGTGGATTTAATTTATCATTACCAGTCATTTAGGACAACATTGGATCATTCAGAGATCCTCACTGAACTTCTGGAGTGAGTTTGCTGCACTGAAAGTAAAGGGGCGAATAATATTGCACGCCCCACGCCTCAGTTTTTTTGTTAAAAAAGTTTAAAATATCCAATAAATTTCGTTCCACTTCACGATTGTGTCCCACTTGTTGTTGATTCTTCACAAAAAAAATTAGAATGTATATCTTTGTTTGAAGCCTGAATTGTGGCAAAAGGTTGAAAAGTTCAAGGGGGCCAAATACTTTCACAAGGCACTATATATGTGTCCCTGCTATGTACTGTGTTATGGATGTGTCTGACCGTACAGGAACATGGTTTGATCATACCACATCCTCTGTGCTGAGATATCTTATATATGTGTCCCTGATATGTACTGTGTAATGGATGTGTCTGACCATACAGGGACATGGTCTGATCATACCACTCTCCTGGGCTGAGATAATCTTATATATGTGTTCCTGCTATGTACTGTGTAATGGATGTGTCTGACCGTACAGGGACATGGTCTGATCATACCACATCTGCTGTGCTGAGATAATCTTATATATGTGTTTCTGCTATGTACTGTGTAATTGTGTAATTGATGTGTCTGACCATACAGGGACATGGTGGTCTGATCATACCACAGCTCCTGGGACATTGAGAACACAAGTGTGGGGTGGATCTACTCTATATCACTAGCGGACAAAGACATAAGGAGGCTCCATTGCAAGAACAATATAAGGGTTCTTTGTAGCCAAAGAGCTCATCAAAATGCACAATTCTACCTGCTTTGGAGGTAGAAATAGGGCCTTTGTTCGGCTCCACAGGCTGCACCAAGATATCTCCGCCCCCGCCCTATATGTATCTAATGTAATGGTAAAATGTTATATATACTATATACTGTTATGATAAAGGAGATGATGGATGAGATGGAGAATACATAAAGTATCATTTTTAATCTCAAAATTACCAATCATAAAAAAATGGAATGATAGACGGGACCAAGAATATTCATAATACCATATATACTGCGTATAAGCCGAGTTTTTCAGCCCAAAAATTGGGCTGAAAAGTCCCCCCTCGGCTTATACGCGAGTCATACGGCAGGCCGCCCGCCCACCACCCCCATCAGTATATAGGCGCCCCCCCATCAGTATCCAGGGCCCCCCCTTTCTCCGCAAACCTGTAAAGTAAGATCATTATACTTATCACTGTCCTGTTTCCGCCGTCCCCGCCGCTGCCATCGCGCCTCCTCCAGGCTTCATCCTCTGGTGGGCGCAGGCATTGACGTCATTGTCTGTGCGCCAGAGGAGGAAGCCGGAAGATGCTGGATGAAGCCGGAGGAGCGCGATGGCAGCGCGGGGACGGCGGCGATCAGGACAGTGATAAGTATAATGATCTTACTTTACAGGTTTGCGGAGCAAGGAGGGGGGCCCTGGATACTGATGGGGGGCGCCTATATACTGATGGGGGTGGCGGTCGGGCTGCTGCTGTATACCTTGGGGGCTGCTGTATACTACCACGGGGCTGCTGTATACTACCTCGGGGCTGCTGTATACTACTACTGGGGCTGCTGTATACTACCACTGGGGCTGCTGAATACTACCACTGGGGCTGCTGAATACTACCACTGGGGCTGCTGTATACTACCACTGGGGCTGCTGTATACACTGCTGGGGCTCTGTATACTACCACTGGGGCTGCTGTAATACTACCACTGGGGCTGCTGAATACTACCACTGGGGCTGTTATACTACCTCTGGGGCTGCTGTATACTACACTGGGGCTGCTGAATACTACAATGGGCCTGCTGTAAATACTAACACTGGGGCTGCGAATACTACCAATGGGCTGCTGAATACTACAATGGGGCTGCTGAATACTACCTCTGGGGCTGCTGAATACTACCTCTGGGGCTGCTGAATACTACCTCTGGGGCTGCTGTATACTACCTCTGGGGCTGCTGTATACTACCACTGGGGCTGCTGCTGTATACTACCACTGGGGAGGCTGCTGTAACACTGCTGGGGCCTGTATATACCACTGGGGAGGCTGCTGTATACTACCACTGGGGAGGCCTGTATACCACACTGCTGGGGCTGTATACCTATGCTGGGGTCCACCCTCGGCTTATACATGAGTCAATAGGTTTTCCCAGATTTTGGGGGCAAAAGTAGGGGGTTGGCTTATACACGAGTATATACGGTAAATAAATAAAATAAATAATAAAAATTAGTGATGAGGGAATAGTTTGGATAGACTTTCCTGAACCTGAATACCAAACACTTTTTACTATTTAGATATTTAGATACGACTTTGCCACCTTTTTCAAACACAAGATTGATAAAATTAGAGAAAGCTTTGGCCCAACGTCCCCCCAACCCACCACCATTACCGCCCAACCCTCCTCGACCAAAGGAAGCTTCTCCAACGTGACTGAAGCCCAGCTCTCCACCCTCCTGTCAAGATCTCACCTCACCACCTGTGCCCTCGACCCTCTCCCTACCCATCTCATCCCAAACCTCACCACCGCCCTCATCCCTGCCCTAACCCAACTCTTCAACCTGTCACTCACTACTGGCGTCTTTCCCTCCTCCTTCAAACACGCCTTGATCTCACCCATCCTCAAAAAACCCTCCCTCGACCCATCATCCGTCGCCAACTACCGCCCAATATCCCTTCTCCCTTTCGCTTCCAAACTACTCGAACAACACGTCCACTCTGAACTGTCGTCCTACCTATCCTCCCGCTCCCTCTTTGACCGCCTGCAATCTGGTTTCCGACCTCATCACTCCACCGAAACTGCCCTTACTAAAGTCACCAATGACCTCCTGACCGCAAAGAGGAAAAAACACTACTCCGTCCTCCTCCTCCTCGACCTATCCGCCGCCTTTGACAGTCGACCACTCCCTCCTACTCCAAATCCTAGAATCCCTTGGCATCACCAACCTCGCCCTCTCCTAGATCTCCTCATACCTTACGGACCGCACTTTCAGCGTCACCCACGCCGACATCTCTTCCTCGTCCTACCCCCTTACTGTCGGCGTCCCCCAGGGATCGGTACTTGGACCGCTACTTTTCTCCATCTACACCCTTGGCCTAGGTCAACTCATTGAGTCCCATGGCCTCCAGTACCATCTCTACGCCGACGACACCCAGATCTACCTCTCCGGGCCCGACATCACCTCCCTTCTGTCTAAAATCCCCCAATGCCTGTCCGCCATCTCATCCTTCTTTTCTGCTCGCTTCCTCAAGTTGAACATGGACAAAACAGAGTTCATCGTCTTCCCCCCCAGCCGCCCTCCCCCTCTGCCAGACCTGTCAATCCGAGTCAACGACTGCTCTCTCTCCCCAGTCCCCCACGCAAAGTGCCTCGGGGTCACCCTCGACTCCTCCCTCTCCTTCAAGCCCCACATCCAAGCCCTTGCCACCTCCTGCCGACTCCAACTCAAGAACATCTCACGCATCCGCCCGTTTCTTAACCACGACACCGCCAAAACTCTCGTCCACGCCCTCATCATCTCCCGCCTTGACTACTGCAACCTACTGCTCACCGGTCTCCCAGCCTCCTCCCTTGCACCTCTCCACTCTATCCTGAACTCAGCTGCCCGTCTAATCCACCTGTCTCCTCGCTACTCCCCTAGCTCCCCCCTCCGCATGGCACTCCACTGGCTCCCCACCCCCCAAAGATCTAAATTTAAAATCCTAACCCTGACTTACAAAGCCATCCACAACCTGTCCCCCCCTTACATCTCCGACATGGTCTCCCAATACCAACCTGCACGCAACCTACGCTCCTCACAAGAACTCCTCCTCTCCTTTCCCCTCATCTCATCCTCCCACAACCGCATACAAGACTTCTCCCGCGCCTCCCCTAGACTCTGGAACTCCCTCCCCCAGCACGTCAGACACTCGCCCACCCTCAAGAGCTTCAAAAAGAACCTGAAAACTCATCTATTCCAACAAGCCTACAACCCATGATGAGACCCAGCGCCGCTCCACCAACCGCTTGGCGCTTACCCCCCCCCTATCGTGTCCTCCCCCACCCCCACAGACTGTGAGCCCTCGTGGACAGGAACCTCTCCCGTCGTGTATCAGCAAGCATTGTCTGCTCATATGTACTGTACCTGTCCTTGTTACCCCCACTGCTTATGTAAAGCGCCATGGAACCAATGGCGCTATATAAATAAATAAATAATAATAATAATAATAATATTTGTCCCGAATATGGAACATAATGCAAATCCAAGGGGAACTCTGATATTTGGAGAATCTTGTACACAAATCTGAGTTCCCTATTGACTTGCATTATGTTCACTATGTTTCTACAAATAAAGCCTCATCTGTCACTATCCTGCCTTATCTAGACATTCAGCAAATAGACAAGAGCTATCCGTTACTCCGCGTGCTCTTACTATTCCGTCCTAATCTATACAGCAAAGCTTTAAAGCGAACCGGTCACCCCCTCCAGACATCTAAAGATAACATAGCCACCTTCAGCAGCACTAAAGCCTAGGTCTCACATAACGATATCGGTAACGATATCGTCCTATTTGTGACGTAGGAACGATATCCTTACCGATATCGTTGCGTGTGACTGATAGCAGCGATCAGGCCCCTGCTGTGAGGTCGCTGATCGTTGCACAGGGCTCCTGACCATTTTTTGGTCGTTGGCCCCCCCGCTGGTCTCCACACATCGGTGTGTGTGACCGGCGGGGGCAGCGATCAGCGACCTGTCAGGATCCCCCGCCATGTCACAGCGCCGCACAGCAGCGCTGTAACATGACATCCAGGGTGACAAGCGGGCTTAGAGACCCGCTTGTTTACCATGGTTACCGGCACCCGCCCGCTTCCGGGTTGCGGGGAGCGAGCGGGTGCATCCTCTCCTATCCTGTCCCTCACTATTCTCATCTCTCCCTGCTATTTCCCTGTTCCCTACTCTATCCCCTATCCTAAACCCTAATCCTATCCCTCTCCTTGTTCTAAATAAAGAAAATCCCCCCCGAGGCTCACCGGCATCAGAGGCTCCCATACCGGCATCTCTGTAATGGAGATCTCAGGGGTAAAGGACCTGTGATGAGGTCACAGTCATGTGACCAGCCTATACTGTACAGTATAGGCGGGTCACATGATACTGACCTCATCATAGGTCCTTTACCCCTGAGATCTCCATTACAGAGATGCCGGTATGGGAGCCTCTGATGCCGGTGAGCCTCGGGGGGGATTTCTTTATTTAGAACAAGGAGAGGGATAGGATTAGGGTTTAGGATAGGGGATAGAGTAGGGAACAGGGAAATAGCAGGAGAGATGAGAATAGTGAGGGACAGGATAGGAGAGGTCGGCACCCGCTCGCTCCCCGCAACCCGGAAGCGGGCGGGTGCCGGTAACCATGGTAAACAAGCGGGTCTCTAAGTGCAGGAGAGACCCGCTGTTACCATGGTTACCAGCGTCCGTCCGCTCCCAGGATGCAGGGAACGAGCGGACGCTGGGTACCAACGATCTGGCTGCCCAGAGGTCGCTGGTGAAGTCTGTCAGTGTGACAGCTCACCAGCGACCTGATAACAATGTGTCAACGATGCATCAACGATGCTGATCGTTGTCAACATCGCTGACACATCGTTATGTGAGACCGGGGCTTAAGGCTGCAGTCTGACAAGGTGTCTATAGCATTTATGCTCCCTTGATTCACTGAAATAAAGACTTATATAAAATCTGTTTCAAACTAGTTCCAAGACCGGGAGGCGGGTTTTCAAGTGTCTGTCTCCCTCCTCTGTGGTGTCAGTCATCCCTCTCTGCTCTCTGTGTGCCGCCTCCAGGGCCATCTCCCTGCATTACAGAGCTGTGTCAGCTCTGCTACAACATAGAGCTGCTGTTATAGGAGACCCCACAGTAGTAAATCTAGCAGGAGGATACTGCCTGCTACGTAGCAGCCCTTGAGCTGAGCAGTTTTCACTTTCAGTTTCTTGTACCCAGCAGCATTGCTCCTCAGCCCCTGATCTAAAGCACAAACTCAACTCTGCTGCACTGCTGACAGCTCAGCTCAAGGCTGCTATGTAGCCGGCAGTGCTTTCTCTGCTCAGGATCCTCCTGCAAGATTTACTACTGTGGGGTCTCCTATAACAGCAGCTCTATGTTGTAGCAGAGCTGACAAAGCTCAGCTCTGAGTGCAGGGAGATGGCCCTGGAGGAGGTGCACAGAGAGCAGAGAGGGATGACTGACACCACAGAGGAGGGAGACAGACACATGAAAACCCGCCTCCCGGTCTTGGATCTGGTTTGAAACAGATTTTATATAAGTCTTTATTTCAGTGAATCAAGGGAGCATAAATGCTATAGACGCCTTCTCAGAATGCAGCCTTAGTGCTGCAGAAGGTGGCTATGTTATCTTTAGATGCCTGGAGGGGGTGACAGGTTCGCTTTAAAGCGCTCAATACACCAGGATGTGCCGTTCTATAGAGTCAGTAAGAAAAAATAATAAAAGTAGATAAAATAATAAAAAAAAAGTTTTCCACGAAAAGTGAATGCTTTTTTGGATTGTGACTTATTTTTTATTTTTATTTCCAAGCTCCAAATTGTTTCCTGGATTCAGTCACCGAAGCCGATGTCACCAAGCAAAGCAACAGAAGAAAGTTTTTGCACCCTGCCGGAGATCACTTCACTCTTCTAAACCTCTACAGAGAGTATGAACAGATGAAGAGCAGCAATGCCAGCCAGTGTGAGTGCCGCACATCATCTCTCCAAGGCTGGTTTTGCACATCCACATTTCGCAGTTCGACTATAGACCGGCCATAGGTCTCCTGACCTGAACTCCTATAAGGCTGTGGAGTTTGGGTCAGAAGACCGTTCAACCCTCTGAGTGAGTGTAGAATCACAGAATTTTAGAGTTGGAAGGGACCTGCCTGGTCATCTGGTCCAACCCCCTACTCAAAGCAGGATTCACTAAGTCGCCCCAGACAGATGTCTGTTCAACCTCTGCGTGAAAACTTCCATTGAAGGAGAAATTGCCACCTTTCATGATCACCTGTTCCCCTTGTTGGTCACCCTCACTGTCAAAACGTTTTTTGTAATATCTAATCTGTCTCCTATTCAGTTTGATCCCTCTACAGTGTGACAATAGCTGTCTACAAATATCCTAAGTGCTAAGTCTCCTCTCACTCTTTCTGCAATCTAAACATTCCCAGATCCTGTAACTGTTCCTCATAGGACATGGTTTGCAGACCGGTCACCATTCTGGTCGCTCTTCTCTGAACTTGCTCCAGTTTGTTGATGTCTTTTTTATAATGTGAAGCCCAGAACTAGACACAGTATCCAGATGAGGAGTAGAGGGGATAATGACTTAACGTGATCTAGGCTGTATGCTCCTGTTAATACATCCCAGAATTGTGTTTGCCTTCTTTGCTGCTGCATCACACTGGCGACTCCTGTTCAGTCTGTGATCTATTAGTATGCACAAGTCTTTCGCACACGTGTTGTTGATTAGCCCTATTCCTCTTATTCTGTAGATTCTCTTTTCATTTTTCTTGCCCAGATGTAGGACTTTGCATTTCTTTCTGTTATAAACCATTCTGTTATTTGCTGCCCACTGTTCTAGTTTGTTTAGATCTTATTGAATCCTCTCTCTTCTCTAATATTAGTTATCCCTCCTAGCTTTGTGTAGTCAGCAACTTTAAAACATGGATGTGTGAATCTGGCCTTACTTTGACTGTTACCCCTGCTGCGTAGAATGATGATCAGGCCACGTCCATTCTTCTGATTGATGGTGACACCACTTAGATTGGCATATTCAAATTTTAAAGGGAATATAATGGGGACGTCACACGCGTCAATATTGCGTGCAATATCGCTGCTGCACATGACTTTGCAACAATATTGACGTGTGTGACAGGGCGCATCAACCAGCGATAAATCGCTGGTTGATTGGCGCCAGGTTTTAGTACCTGCTCTAAAACCTGGCGATGGTCGCCCGGTGGACACGCAGCATCGCTGGGTGTGACACCGGGAGACGAGCGAGAAGCCAGCTCCCAGCGCCTCTCAGCAAGCGCTGGGAGCTGGTATCCATGGTAAACAGCAGGTAACTAAGCACCGCACGGCGCTTAGTTACCCGCTTGTTTACATGGTTATCAGCGTTCTCGCTGGTACTGATCGCTGGTGAGTCTGCCTGTGTGACAGCTCACCAGCGATCAGCCTTCAATGTCACCAGCGATGAGATCGCTGGCAACATTGATGTGTGTGACGTCCGCATAAGTAAAGATGAACAGTCAAAACCTGATTGCCAGATTAACAGTCCCCAGAATACCCCACCCTACTGGCTAAAAGGGTGGCCAGACTGTGGGACCTCCAGGGGGAGAACGAAACATTGCAAGGTGCTAATCAAATAAAAAAAATGTCTTGCAAAGGGTCAAAGTTGTGGAAAATTAACTTGATTTGGAGCAGATTCTGCTGCACCGGGAATACATGTGCCCTCTAACCCAAGGTTTCACATGTCGGGAAATGTTAGACGCTTCAGAATATTATTGATGCAAATATCCTTTGTAATCTCCTATCATTGAGTTGCCTTTTCCCTTGAGCAGATGACATTGAGAGGTGGTGCCAGGAGCACCTGCTGAATTACACCGCACTGGAGATGGCATGTGCCATACGATCAGGAGCTGCTGGATATCATGAAGAGGATTGAGCTTCCCGTATCTGAACCAGCGTTTGGATCCGATGAAAATGTCTTGAACATAAAGAAATCTCTGCTGTCTGGATACTTTATGCAAGTAAGCAAAAAATGTCTGCCACGTCGAGCATTGTGCTGTCCACTACTTTTACATTAATCCCCTATCCCTCCGATAGTTCATCAATATAAAGCGATTGGGGGTCAGGGGTCCAGCACCTCACCAATCAGATGTTCTAATAGATGTTAATTGTGTACGGAACAGATCAGTCCGGGTGCGGGATCCTCCATTAAATTGATGAGGATATGTCATCAATATAAAAGTATTACATAACCCCTTTTAAAGGCAATTGATTACTACATGTCCCATTAGTTCTTGCCATCTCTTTAACCCCATAACCAAGCATCATTAATTCATAGCAGGCACTTTAACCTCAACACTATAAATTTACAATGCCACGGGCAAATATCTCATGCAATCTAGCAGGAGAACAGGTCTGATAGATGGGAACCCCCGGAGGAAGAAGACAGAAGCAGTAATATACCACTTCTGTCTTTTGCCAGCTACAGTGAGCTCAGTGAGTACCATGTAGAAAACAGTAGTATCCATACCACCGATGCTTCTATAAAAGTTGTCAATTACATTGCCAGGTCTCTGCTCTGGACATGAGCTGCTAGGACTCATCAGACTCAAGGTGGGGTTACACGTTGCAATATCGTTCCGATATCGCAATTCAATGGCGCGGGAGCGCGCATTTAGTGCACGTTTCTCCCACATCGCATCGGAGGTTTACACGTTGCGATTTCAGGATCCAACGTCCGTACTATGTCTACACCCCCAACCCAGGAACGACCATTTAACATGGTGGTGAATGGGTGACGTTGAACTTCACATCGGAGTTGGGCTGTCACACAGCACTGATCCGGCTCCAATCTCCATCCAATATCGGAGCATTGAATAGCACGCTCATTCAATCCCCGATATCGCATTGACATCGTTCCTGCATCGTATTGGACGTTCACACCATACAACGCAGGAACGATATCGGCTCCAACGATCGAACCACGTGACTTTTCATTGAAATTGGACGCCGATATCGCAACGTGTAAACCCACCTTCAGATTAGCGACATCTATATTGACTATAAGAGAGCTGTTTTCCCATGAAACTTGGGCTCCTGTGAATGCCTCATTTACTATAGTGCCAAAAAGAAGAATATGTGCCCAAGAGATGTTTTATGATCTTGAGGGACAAATCACATAAAAAATGTTATGTATGTAAACAACATCTGTAAAAAAAAAAAAAAAAATTGCGCCCCAAAAGGGTGATTTCTCCATGATGATCTGGAGAACCAGAAAATAAATTCAAATAGGTGTGAAGAAAAAAAAAAACAGTAAGAAAAACAGCTTTTTTTCTATATTTCGGTCACAAACATCAAATTATATAAATTACTCAATGTATATGTTCCCCAAAATTGGCAGCTAAAAATAGGGAGGTTAAAAATCCAGGAAAAAAAAATCAGCCGGTATTTCAGGTCTGGTCACTGAGTGGTTAGGCTTGGAAAATAACTGATTAAAATGTAAGAGTGCCCATGACACGTACATACGTATTGCATGGAATCTGGTGAAGAATTCTCTGGTAGACCGATGCTCCAAGAGCTACTTTTAGGCTGTGTTCCCATGTCCAGTAATCCTCCGGTAGATCGGATCCGGCACAATCCATTGTGCAAACACTACTTTTTTTTGTCTGTTTTGGAAACCTTTATTTCTGCCAGAAATTGGATTCTATGGAGAATGGATCCGGTAACTGATCGCTATTTATCTTCCATTTGAAACTGATCCAGTAAAAAAAAAAAAAAAAATGGATCCTTTACAAATGAAAGAAAAACGGAGGCTAAAGAGCAATCCGTTATTGGATCCATCTTCCATAGACTCCAATGTAAATAAAGCAGATCCTGCAGAAATCAAAACGATCAAAACAGTTGTGTTTGCACAATGAATTGTGCTGGATCCAATCTAACGGATGATTACTGGACATATAGTACATATCCTAATATTGTGCCCCATTTTGGCCCTCCTAAATATACCCTTCTATTAGTCACCTACCCGCAGTTAAAGGGAACCTGTCACCCGATTTTAAGCTCCTAAACTATCTCTAGCTGTCCCTACACCTTCCTAGCAGCTCCCTATCTCTCCCTTTCTTATCTAAAGTGGCCCTATGAAAGAAGTGTAAAATAAGATAAAACTTACTGCAGTCCCCGTAGTTAGGGGACTGGGTAGGCGTGGCCTCTGTTCCTTCCTCACACCTCCATCTTGCAATGCACACCCCGCTGGGCGACATTATTCAGGGTCCACTCAGCCCCATTAATTGTAATTTCCCGCCCTCTACACCTCTTTGCACTGGCCGGGTGCCACAGCCGGCGCAGTGCATTATGGGCCGTCACGTGATCTGCCCAAGTGCATTCTGGGTCCGATCACGTGATCGGCCCCAGTGCATTATGGCCTTGATCACGTGATCGGCCCCGGCTTCAATAAGCGCATTGCGCATGCGCAGAGCCGGGGCCGATCACGTGATCAAGGCCATAATGCACTGGGGCCGATCACGTGATCGGACCCAGAATGCACTTGGGCAGATCACGTGACGGCCCATAATGCACTGCGCCGGCTGTGGCACCCGGCCAGTGCAAAGAGGTGTAGAGGGCGGGAAATTACAATTAATGGGGCTGAGTGGACCCTGAATAATGTCGCCCAGCGGGGTGTGCATTGCAAGATGGAGGTGTGAGGAAGGAACAGAGGCCACGCCTACCCAGTCCCCTAACTACGGGGACTGCAGTAAGTTTTATCTTATTTTACACTTCTTTCATAGGGCCACTTTAGATAAGAAAGGGAGAGATAGGGAGCTGCTAGGAAGGTGTAGGGACAGCTAGAGATAGTTTAGGAGCTTAAAATCGGGTGACAGGTTCCCTTTAAGGTTATATGGGGCACTTGCCTTAAGTAACCTTTAGTGTTGATCCCATCTCGACTGATCCCATCTCGACTGACAATGTTTGCATCTAGGCCCTGGCCATACCAAGGTTGGGAAAACTGCCTGTGTTATACTGTCTGCAAAATACCCACTGACATGAACAGCCATTACTAAAACCATGCAGCGACTCTAGCGTCACCAACAGCATCGCTTACTTTTCTACACCGAAACGCTCATTCATATCTATTGGTGCAATGCAAAACCATGTAACGCAGCTGATCCTGGCTGTTTTGTAACCTTCTTCACCCCTCTTGTCCGGACTTAGATGGAGCTATGAAAGGCAGACATGGAAATAATCCTTTTAACCAGGGTTGTGCAGTCAGTAAGCCAAACATTCGACTCAGACTCAATTTCCCTGAATCCGACTCCACCAACATGGACACTGACCAGGACTCCGACTCCACAGCCCTTTAACTCTATAGCATTCCGAGTTCCAAATCCCTTGCAAAGTTGTTTTTTATTTTTCTGTATGGGATATTGGATCTGTTTGATGTTTTTGAAAAAATGTGTTAGTGAGGATCCTGAGACAAGCCTGAAAATCCAATGTTCAGAAGCGCACCGCTCCCCAGCCTCCCGGGCAGCGCTATGCTCCTGATGATTGATTGGCCAATGGCTCAGCCATTCCTCCGGCCTAACTGTGTGCTCCCTATGCTGCACACAGACAGCCTTTGCCTCTGTAGTTCTGGAGGAGCACAGAGGCATGATCTGGCCGGCTGTGTAGAAAAGAGCTGGCACGTGCACAGTCCTTGCCTCAGAGTCTGGCCACGAACTGCGGACTATGGAGTTAAATATCCATCCGTTCTTTATAGTGAGGATTTTTGAAAAAAAAAAAAATTGCTTGTTTCGACAAATCTACTTGTTTAATAGGATGAGACAACTCCTTTAATTTAAAATAAACCAGTATAAAACCCCTTAATTGAACAGATAAAGTGCATCACCTCTTTTTTCCTAGATTGCACGAGATGTCGATGGCTTAGGAAACTACATCATGCTGACACACAAACAAGTAGGACAGCTCCATCCGGATTCTGGATACTGTCTGGGCCACAACGTTCCCGAGTGGGTCCTGTTCCATGAATTCAGCGTAGCAGACAGAAGCTGTATCAGGATCGCCTCCGAAATCTCCCCAGACCTGTACGGTTCTCGTCATACACTCAAATTCACTATTGAATGTCATTTGTAGGCTAAGTGTAAAAATGGCCAGAAATCATTTAAAAATGATATTGGTGGTCTGGGATTATTTTTTTTAAATGCTAAAGCTCAGGAAATAGTATACAATAATTCAAAAAATAATAATTTGTGTAATAGTAAGAAACGATACAGGGAAAAAGTATTGAACACATGAAGAAAGAGAGGTGCAAAAAGCTATGCCAAGTCCTGATACCAGGTGAAATGTACAAGTAACCTCGGAGTGCCTGACTACACCTTTGCCTGTGTCGTCTCTACTTTGCATGTCTGCCTTAATCTTTTGGTGAGATGCTGCAGGTCAGGGGACTGCCCTAGGAGTGGTAGCTGGCGAGTACCTGTGGCCCAGCCTATCCTCAATATCAAAGGCTCTAGTGAATACTAGGTAATCACTTAGTCACACTGCTCCAGGGTAAGCCACCAGCCATCACAGCCTGTATGTACTTTTACCACCCAAGACTCCATTACTGAAAAAGTACTGTATATACTCGAGTATAAGCCGAGTTTTTCAGCACAATTTTTGTGCTGAAAAGTGCCCCCCTCGGCTTATACTTGAGTCACTCGGTATTTGCTGTGGGGGAGGGGCTGTGATCAGAGGCAGGAGGGGGCCGCAGTGACCGCGGGCAGTCACGTGGGGCTGCCCATTAGTGTAATGAATATGCACTGCATCCCCCGTCCATCAGTGGCAGGGGGAGCGGTGCATATTGCACTACACTGGCCCCCATCAGTGATATACAGCCCCCCTTCCTTAGTATCTGTCCCCCAAGGTGCGGCACCTGTTAATGTATAAAATGTTTGCTATTTTACCTTTCCGGCGACTCCTTGCTGGCACCGCCGCTCCTCCGGTCTCCTGGCTACTTCCTGCTTTTGCCGGTGTCATGTGACCGGCGCAGCAGCGATGATGTCATCGCTGCTGCGTCGGCCACAGCAATAGAAGCCGTCACAAGCAGGGAGACCGGAGGGCGCGGTGGTGCCAGCAAGGAGTCGCCGGAAAGGTAATGTATAAAATGTGTTATTTTAAAGTGTGCCGCAGCCTTAGGGGCCAGATACTAAGGCGTGGGAGCTGTATATCACTGATGGGGGGGCCTGTATACTAAGGTGGAAGCCTGTATACCACTAATGGGGGCGCTATATACCGGGATGGGGGAGGGGGGGGGCTATATAACAGGATGGGGGGGGGTCTGCTGCATTTCTCACCCTAGGCTTATACTCGAGTCAATACATTTCCCTAGTTTTGGAGGGTAAAATTAGGGGCCTTGGCTTATACTCGAGTATATACGGTAGGTTCAAGCACATTTAAAAGTTTGCTCAACAACATTTAGACAAGTCTGAAATACTGAGAGAATATAGTCTGGTCAGATGAGACCAAAATTGAACTCTTTGGATGCCATAATACACACCATGTTTAGAGGCCAAAAGGCAAATCACCCCCAAAAACACCAACAACAGTGACGAAACTTTGAAGCTCATGGCCCCCTAATTATTGCAAGTCTTCAATAGCATTGCTCTTTTCCTATAGACTAAAAGGATTCTTTGGGCTCCTTAGGCATCAGGGCCCAGGTGTGATTGCAACCTCTGCCCCTATTGTAGTTATGCCCCTGCCAAGAGTGAAGACTGGAGGTGGAAACATCATGGCGTCGGGATGTTTTTCCACATATGGCACTGGCAAACTTCTTATGATTTGAAGGAAGGATGAATAGACAAATGTACCGAGACATTCCTGATAAAAATCTGCTGCCATCTACCAGGATGATGGTGAAAAGAGGGTGGATATTTCAGCAAGACAATGATCCCAAACACACAGGCAAGGAAACTCTCAACTGGTCCCAGAGAAAGAAAATAAAGCTGTTAGAATGGCCGAGCCGATCACTGGAGCTGAATCCAATAGAAAATGTCTGGAAGGAACAAAAGCTCCAAGATCATAGAAGGATCCACGGGACCTGCAGGATGTGAAGAGTGTTTGTGTGGAAGAATGGCCCCAAAATCCACCTGAGCAATGCAGGGACCATTGTCTCCATACAGGAGGAGTCTGGAGCTTCATCACCAACAAAGCATTTTGTACGATGCATTAAATACATTTCAGTAACGTGTTCAATACTGTTTTCTTGTAATTTTCTATTATTATCACTTAATCTATGGTTTGATTTCTTGATGATACTGTGTGGATTGGATGGGTTGTTACCTACATCTGGTGAGAAATTCATGTCAATAGCACCTTTAGAATATATTTACTTAAGTAATTGGTGACATGTTCAATACTTATTTCACCCGCTGTGTGTGTTATAGGAATTTACTCACTTTTAGGCAGCTGGTGTAGCATTCACGTAGGCACATAGTCCCGCTTTCATAGAACCTCTTTCACATAGAGCCTCTTTCTTTGGTATAAAGGAACAAAATAGAAAGTCCACATGCAGGTATATGCAGGCTTACGCATTCCGATTAATGCCCAGTTCTCATTGGACAGGACTAACACAAGACTGCTCAGTTCTATGGCTGACGTCACAGTGAACACAAAGCCTGGCTTCTATAGACATAGTCAGGTGCACCTAATTAAGACCTGCAGTGCTAGGAATTAACCCAGCCTTACCTGTTTTCACTACAGAGTCTTTATATATGTATATATAATGTGTATAAAGGTATATGTAGGTTCACCTGTTCAGATAGCTGGCTTTTTTTCTGCAGTGAGAGCTGGACATAGTCTCTCCTAGCCAGCAGATCAGGTTCCATGCCAAGCCCAGTGTGCTTCACAATTATTAGTTACTCATCAGCTCCAAGACCGTTCCGGTTCTGGTTGACTGTCCACCATTAAATGACCTTTTTTCCTCTCGAATACAAGACTGCTCAGTTCTCTAACTAACCTTCCAGTGAACATAAAGCCTGGCTTCTTTAGCCATAGCTAGCCAGGTGCACCTAATTAAGACCTGCAGTGCTAGGAATGAATCCAGTCCTACCTGGCTTTGCTACAGTGTTGTTATGTGTGTGTATACAGGTATAGGCAGGTTCACCACTTCAGATAAATGTCCAGCTCTTACTGCAGGAAAAAAAAAATGCCAGTCTATCCTAGCCAGCAGATCAGGTTCCTCACCAAGCTCTGTATGCTTTACATCCATTGGTTACTCATACTGGCTCCAAGACCAATCCACTACTGTTCAGCTGTCCACCATAAATGGCATTGTTTTCCTTTCACAACAGCAGAGTGACATAAAGCCTGGCTTCTTTAGACATAGCTATCCAGGAGCATCTAATTAAGACCTCAGTGCTAGGAATTAACCCAGTCCCTACCTGGTCTTGCTACAGTGTTATATAAAATAAAAATGTGTATGTATATTTATATAATATACATACATACACACATATATGCAACGCATGCACATTCTGGTATATTATATATCTCATTATATATTATACCTGATTTTCAAGGATTTAGAGAAAATATAATTTATCCTTGGTCTCAGCAGTATGATCTTGTGCGCACACATTGCAGGTCCCGTGGTTAATATATCTGTGTATCCCCTCACCACCAGTGTACTGTGCATTTATATATATGTAATAAAAGTAATAACATTTCATTTCCTCTGTTGTTTATACTGGGATTTACAGGCAGAGGGAAACGGGAATGAAACGCGCTTCGCTTTTTGCGATCTCAATAAAATACAGATTATCCTGCCTGCTACTGCAGCAAGTGACATCTCTCTCCAGCACGGGGGCACGCGGAAACCTCTGGATTTCTTTTTTATGTTCTCCGGCCGCCCCCACACTTTTTTTTTTTTTCCCTTTCCAGTTTTATTCTTTTGTGCTAAGGATTCAGTAGCAATGAGCTTTCCATTGATGTAAAATGCAGCTCTCCAAGTCTCCGGGGGTCGAGTCTGCATATTAATCTGAAAAATCCACTGTGAATCTTTTTTGAAAGGGGCTATAGCAGAAAAGATGAAAGCTTTGAGTCACAGACCATATGGCGTCATTACCTCGGCAGGATTAATACTATTTTTTTTTCTCTTTTTCTGTAGGTTTATGCAATTGGCGCCACAATATTATTTCAGCAACCTGCCCCCTAGTGAGAGCAAAGAGCTACTACAGAAGGCACTAGACTCGGCATCTACTATCCCGGCCTCTCCGGACCCTGAACATGACGGAGACACCGACGACGAAGAGCAAAGTGCTCCGGAGCAAAGATGTAATATACAATGACCCCCCCCCCCCCCCCCCCCCCCCCTGCCTGATGATGAAGGCATCACACAAGTGCAATAGGAGCTGGAAAGAGACTTTAATGAACTGTGAATTTGATCATTGTTACAACTTTCACTTTTTTTGTATATTTTGTTTTCCGTTCTATATGTGTCATGATAAAATAGTAATAAAATATAAATCTCATTCCTATTTCTGAAATGTTAATCTGTTCTGCCGGGACCAACGAACCCAGTTATGTTGCAATATAAAAAGTGGCCACTAGAGGCAGCAGATCTTCTCTACACTGACAGATATTCCTTGAACTTCTCCATGATAGAATTCATTCTGTCCGCCGGGACCAGCATGACCGTTCTCAAGGGTTTCATGGGCACGTCGTCAAAGGACCACTTTCCAGACAACTGGGTGTCGCACTCTCCCTGCACCGAGTAGTTGAATTTCAAGGTTGCATTCTGCAAAGGGAAAAGACAAATTGAGACATAAGACGATGACAGGTAGAGCAGGAATATGGCAATATGTAACGTCTCCAGTAACTCCACCACCCCTGGACAATGGGTTATGGCTAATGTAGCAGTTCTGCTCTGTTGAGATGAATGGAGCTTTGCTTTCTTTTACAAAGAGCAGAACACATGTCCAGTGACTGGGGGAATAGCTATTCTCATGGAGATCAGACTGGGGTTCTCATCAGGCACAAATCCTGAGTCATATTAAAAGGCTTGTTAAAGAGTCAATTATGACTTTTAGGATTGCTACTTTCAATAGGTGGCACTAGAATTCATCTACTTCCTCACTGAAGTGACAATTTGCACTTGTCCAGTGGTCATGTGAGATACTGCTGTTTTTCGTCCTATTGTACAATACGAGTTGGGCACATTTATCATAGGATTTTGGTACAAAAGAGCCATGCGAACCATCCTCCTCCATGTATTTGCATTCGTTTAGTTGACCTGCCTATGTCGTACATCTACAGAGTGGGCCATTTATATGGATATACCTAAATAAAATGGGAATGGTTGGTGTGCCTATGCTGCATTTCTTCTGCGGTGTTGCTATCAGTGTCAGAGTGAGAAAAGAGGGTTGTATTGACAATCCAACACAATGGGCAGCACTTTGAACACATTTTATAAGTGGTCATAAACTTGTAAATACTCATGAAAGAATAAAGTTACATTAAAACCAAGCGCACCATTTTTTTCCTTATGACATTCTCAATATGTTTGAGGTCACATGACCCTCATTCCCATTGAAAAAAAAATGAAGTTGGATCCAAAATGGCCGACTTCAAAATGGCCGCCATGGTCACCACCCATCTGGAAAGGTTTTCCCCCTCCCATATACTAATGTGCCACTAACAGGAAGTTTGATATCACCAACCATTCCCATATTATTTAGGTGTATCCATATAAATGGCCCAGCTTCTACATCTAGAACAGCGCCTTGACATCACATACAAACCAATAGACGTTGTGAGTCCGAGCCAATTCTCGAAATAGATGAAAGTCCCACATTGAAAAATGGCTTTTGCTATGCAGTTGTCATATCCTGTGGATATAGTATAATTGTACGAGATGGGAATACCCTTTTAATTTTGAGGTTTCTATTACACCTGTGCTTTTTTGTATAGAGCTATTGGAGGAAAGCTGGACCTCACTGATCTAATGTTTACAGGGTTATACTTTGGACGGTCCAACTGCTGACTGTAGTGTAATTTTTGACAAAAAAGCACTAAGCAGGCTATTAAACAGCCATTTATGGTATGGATAAAAAATTCATCATTTTTAGTGGCAGGTGCCTCTGTCAGCTTCTGTAAGCACTATAGGTGCTAGAACTTCCTTTCCTCTCACTTCCCAGAATTGCATCTGTCATTGTATACAGTCTGACAGACAGAAAAGTAAGAGCAGAGACAAAACCCAACCCAAATTCATTAAAGAGACAAAGCCCCATGCCACTTCCCCCAGAGACAAAGCCCCATGCCCACCTCCTTTAAAGAGAACCTGCCACCCCCTGGTGCTTTCCAAAGTGAAAGCACCACTGAATGAAGCATGTCCCAGTCTGTACCCTGAAAAAAAACACTTTGGAAAGTTCACTTTTAAGAGGTCGGTGGGTCTTATCTGAGTTTGTAGTCCTGGCCGCTTGCATGGTCCTCTCCGCCTCCTGCCCTCTATTCCGCCTCCTATTCAGCACCTGCGCCTCAGCATGTCCATTCATGCTGGTCCACAATGAGCACTTGGTAGGAGCAGGTCCCGGCTGCTGTAACCACCATGCATGTGTTGCAAGCACCAGAGCTCGCCCTGTATACAGCATAATCTTTAGCAAAGTGGGCTCTGGTGCTTGCGTCACACGCATGCGTGGTTACAGCAGCCGGGACCCGCTCCTACCAAGTGCTCATTGTGGACCAGCGTGAATGGACATGCTGAGGCGCAGGCGCTGAAGAGGAGGGAGAACAAAGAGGCAAGGGGCAGGATGGGGAGGACCATGCGCAACCAGGACTGCAATGTCAGAAGGACCCCTTCACTGTGAACTTTCCAAACTCGTTTTTTGGGGGTACAGAGGGGATACAGCTATGGGACACACCTTCCCTGAATGCAGCATACAGGCTGCATTCAGTGGTGCTTTGTATGGAAAGCAGCAGGGGGGGTGACAGGTCCTCTTTAAAGAGCCAAACTCCATCCCCACTTCCTTTAGAGACAAAACCTCGCCATCACTTTCTTTAGAGCCCAAGCCCAACTTCATTTAAAAACAAAGCTCTGCACCACTACCAGTAGAAAAAAGGCCAACACCCAGTCTTGTGTTAAAGCCCCGCCCCAATTTACTTCAGACACACCCACTTCCTTTAGAGACAAAGCTTTACTTTGCCTGCCTCACTACCTGTAGGACAAAGCCCCGTCCCCAGTTCCTGAATAGCTCCACCCCTCTATTTAAAGAGCCAAAGCCCTGTCCCCACTTCCTTAATAGCTTCACCCCCTTTTCCTTTAAAGGGACAAAGCTCCGCCTCAACTTCCTTTTAAAGCTCAGTTTCCTTAAAGAGAAAGGCCCGTCCGATTTCCCATAAACTGGCTCGGCTGATTTGGTCTGATTACACTTGACAACAGGCAGTGGTCACATAGATATACCTGAGTGTCTGGCACTTGAGTGATTTTTTTTTTTTTTTTCAACGGAGGATGAGGGAGTAACAACCTTGCTTGAGATCAGGAGAGTATTTATTGAATTTAGTGAATATAAGAAGAAGAGATCATGACATGACCTATGAAAACCTCCAGTAAAGGAAGTATCGGCCAAGACATCTCTCCAGAAGCCAACATAGTAAACAATTTTGGCTAAGCAATAGATTGGACTACACCAGGATTGCAGTAATGATCTTTATTATCACTTTGGCTTTTCATATAATTGGACATTCAGTAGTGAGATGTGTAATGATCCTGCCGCCATGTAATACCTCTTTTCTCCTGCAGTGGCCACTGTAGAGTAAATGTGTGATCAGATGGATTGATAAGCTTTGCCCCTTTGTGTTCCTTCCTTGGTCTGATAATCCGGCCGCAGTCTGGACCAGTCTGCAGTGATGATCTTATCCACATTGCTCTGCTCTTGCATATGATCATTCATCAGTCACAGACTTCTTAGCACACGAGCCTCTGCATGGCTCTGGATGTAGCTGCCTAATGACGCGCATGACTGAAGGGCTCTCGCAGGTCGTTTAAATATATATTTTTAATTAAATGTAATTGAGCGTGCATTAGACGTACGCGGATCTCGGGTGATACATGGGCGCCGCTGCCCTGGAACATTTTTTATGACAATATTAAAAGCTAATTAAGCAGCAGGGAAGGGTGGGGGCAACGAGACGAAATGCAGATGTGACGATTCCATTAACCTGTTCTGGCTCTTTAAAAGATCTGACATGTTAATATGTAAGTTTTCCCTTCAGGTCAAGGCCCTTCCTTGGGAATTGTATTGGGTGGAACCTTTGCCCTGTAAATATAAATAGGCTGAAAATTCTATGCTAGTATCATAAGGTTGGGATGACACGTGACAGCAGCAGAACAGCGAGGCGTGTAGCTGGGACCAAAGAGCATGTGGGTTTGTCATGTACAAGTGAGGCATACGTTTGTAAGTGCTGCTCATATACTTGGTGTTGAGCCTTGCAAGTTGGCAGTAAGTCACATGGCATACTAATTCCCTTCCGCCATCAGGTCCAAATCCCCTCTATAGACCGAGATAAATGATAACATTCCCGACACCTGCAGTTATCACTAGAGGGAGCTCACTACAAAGAAATGTGTACAGTCACCACTAGAGGGAGCTCACTGCATGCAAATGTGTACAGCCACCACTAGAGGGAGCTCACTGCATACAAATGTATAAAGACACCACTAGAGGGAGGCACTGCATAAAAATATATAAAGACACCACTAGAGGGAGCTCACTACCTACACATGTACACAGCCACCACTAGAGGGAGATCACTGCATACAAATGTGTACAGCCACCACTAGAGGGAGCTCACTGCATGCAAATGTGTACAGCCACCACTAGAGGGAGCTCACTGCATACAAATGTACACAGCCACCACTAGAGGGAGCTCACTGCATGCAAATGTGTACAGCCACCACTAGAGGGAGCTCACTGCATACAAATGTACACAGCCACCACTAGAGGGAGATCACTGCATACAAATGTGTACAGCCACCACTAGAGGGAGATCAATGCATACAAATGTGTACAGCCACCACTAGAGGGAGCTCACTGCATGCAAATGTGTACAGCCACCACTAGAGGGAGCTCACTGCATAAAAATGTATAAAGACACCACTAGAGGAAGCTCACTACCTACAAATGTACACAGCCACCACTAGAGGGAGATCACTGCATACAAATGTGTACAGCCACCACTAGGGGGAGCACACTGCATACAAATGTGATCAGCCACCACTAGAGGGAGATCATTTCTTACAAATGTATAAAGCCACCACTAGAGGGAGCTTACTGCATACAAATTTATACAGCCACCACTAGAGGAGCTCTTACTGCATACAAATTTATACAGCCACCACTAGAGGGAGCTTTACTGCATACAAATGTGTACAGCCACCATTAAAGGGAGATCACTGCATACAAATTTATACAGCCACCACTAGAGGGAGCTCACTATGTAGAAATGTATACAGCCACCTCTAGAGGGAGCTCCCTGCATACAGTTTATACATAGATATCAATAGTAAAGCAATTTGTAGTAAGCGCCCCTCTGTGGCAACCACAGAAGGCTTTTCATTCATGTATATTTAAAGAGGTCATCAATGATGCATTTTTTTTTTTTAACTTTTCCATAGACTAATGGTGGGTTTACACACACCAATCATTGTATCCAATATCTGAACCAATCTCTGGTTGCAGTGAAATCATGGACACATAGTTCCATTTTGTGGCTGTGTACAACATGGAGCAATCTGTCCATGATTTCACTGCAACCAGAGATTGGTTCAGATATTGGATACAATGATTGGTGTGTGTAAACCCACCATTACAGTTGTTCTCACCTTTCTTGGGTTCAACACTGCGTCTCCCCCTGCTGACCTGCACTTTCTTTGCAGGCTGTGGCAGTGACATCACTATTACTGTGCATGGCACCACTGCAGCCTAGCTCTGGGCTCAGTGGCTCATTTTGTCTGCTGCTGATCTCATTTATTGACTGCTCAGGTCATGTGTGACATCACCATTGCAGCCTGTCAAAAAAGATTGTGGTAGAGAGGCATTGCTTGAGCACAGGATGTGCGTATATTTGACCTTGTAATTTCCTATGTCTGCAGGTCTATGGGGGAAAAAAATTAACCTGGGACACCCCCCCTTTTAAGCTCTGTGCCGCAAAGGCAGAGCTCCAGCACATGAGGGTGACCGTCTTGTATTACTGCAAATGACCTGTGCATTTCACCCATGCTGCAAATATATACAATCAGTGCGGTTTGTAGGAAAGGTTCCTGCATCTCTGAGCAGTGCTTACCAAAATAAAAGGAAAAATGAAGAATATCCGCCCAGTTTTGCAATATAGAAATTAATACACGTGCTGCACAAAATATCCGCAGGTTTGAGACCGGCAGCACATCGGGCAATGCAGTTGGTGAAATGTGCTGCTCACTTGCATCTTTCTCCCAATACTATCTCTTGGGTGAGGTTCAGTGTACATGGGAAAGTAGCAGACAACTGCATTGGAGATACACTACAGATCATTGGTCGTCACCCAGCTTTCCAAAAAAAAACCCCCTATTTTTGTTTTGTAAGGGCACATGGAGAGGCATTTGAAGGAACAATCATATTTCACCTCGTAGAAAAACTCTTCTTCTGCGTTCGCGAACATCATTTCATCCTTCCCCTGCGTTCCGGCTCCTCTGGATTTCTTTGCCGCCTCCGTGAAGGTTTTACTTATGATGAGATAGTAATAACATTTCCCGCAGGGCTTGTTGGTCTTCTGCGCCTCGGCCAGTTCTTTCCTGTACAGGGGAGGTCAATTGGGAACAATTAGGGTGCGCGGCTTTCGGGAGACAGCAATAATTCACGAGACGGCAAATTATTATGTACGGAGAAATGAGGAAACGGCAGAACATAAAAGTATCAATAAGTTATTTACTGTTCATCATAAAGCGACTGAACGGATACAAGTTCCAGGAGGAAACTCCGCAACTTCCCCAGAAACTGCACCCGCTCAGCGAAAATCAATGGAGCCCAATTGCTGTTACTCAGCCAAGTCCATTATGAGGGAGGCGAAAGGGACGGAGGCTTTTTCACAGTCACTGCTCCTAGGAAAGCAAATGGACTGCCAGAGAAATCACCAATGTCCAATTTTGCTCTGTAAATACTTGAGGCCAGAGAACAGCAGCACTGGGATGGTTTAAAGGAGAACGCTGCTCTATTCATTTGATGTGATGGTACTACTACCCCCAGCATTCCCTGATCACCAGTACAGCTTAGACACCAGCCTGTGGCCTTACCACTAAAGGATGTGGCTACCAAGATGTTGTAGAACTACAATTCCCAACAAGCTTTCATAGCAGGCCAGAATAACCTGTCACACTGCAGCTTTTATCAAACTACTCCCAGCATGCCAGCGGTGCTCCAAATATTGGAACATACATACTTTATATACATGTGTGTGTGTGTGTGTATGTATATATATTATTATAAAATCACACTGAAGTGAAGCCAGGTAAGTCTGAGTCAATACCTAGGCACTGCAGGTACAGGAAAACTGTCAGATTAAAAATCCATATTCTAACTGGTATCATTTTCTAATTCTTTGCTCTAAGCTCTCTCTATAGGCCACGTTACACACACCAACTTATCTGTCCAACTTCTGAACAACTTACTGGTTGGAGTGAAATCATGGACACATTGTTCCATTTGTACACAGCCACAAAATGTAACAATGTGTCCATGATTTCACTGCAACCAGTAAGTTGTTCAGAAGTTGGACAGATAAGTTGGTGTGTGTAAAGTGGCCCTATCTGCTAGTGTTGGGAAAAAAGGACTTTCAGAAGTTGGAACAAGTGAAGTGAGGAAGGTGTGCTTAAGGCCACGTTACACACACAGATATCTGTGCAGAGATTGTTCATAGATCTCTGGTTGCAGTGAAATCATGGACACATTGTTATATTTGTACACAGCCACAAAATGGAGCAATGTGTCCATGATTTCACTGCAACCAGAGATCTGCGAACAATATCTGCACAGATATCTGTGTGTGTGACGTGGCCCTGGATAGGAGATGGGAGATGTTATACCTTTGTTTCACCCTTTACACTAAACACTGTGAAATAAAAAAAAAAAAAAAAGCCAGAATAAGTTTTTTTTTTGTTTTTTTTTAAGTTTTAGCTCTACTTAGTGTCGCCACCTAGTGGCAAAAAAAGCAAACACCCATGGGGCACCCATGGTCCTGTGTCCCCCAATGATGCAAAGGAGAAATGCGTATATAGCCCAGAATATTGTCAATGAAAACTACAACTTGCCACAAAAAAAAACAAATCTTGACACAGGTCCATCAACAAAAAAATAGGGTATGTGCAGGCGATCCGGAGACACTGTGTCCTGGATGTAGAGTCTCCTCTCCTGAGGGAAGCCGGTGATCTCCGCGGGTCAATGATGCCACCCTGTGCCCACGGTCAATGTTCGGTGCAGGGCAGCTTTTCCCTGCATTGACCCACTGGAGATTTCACGCAGCGGAGATGCGGAAGCGGAGCAACCCACACCGCAGGTGAAAACATGCTGCGGAGGGGAGAAGCACAGTGAGTATGGGATTTCTAGAAATGATCCACTATGCTGGTACTGTGCAATGCAGCATTATGGATGCAGCGCAAATATGATGCGTCCATAACACTGCAAACCCTGATTGTGTGCATGCAGCCTTGGAGCCTCACAGTACACGCCCAAGCTGCTGCAGATCCTCACAGTACACGCCCAAGCTGCTGCACATCCTCAGTCCATGCCTGAATGCTGCAGAGCTTCAAAATACATGTCTGAGCTGCTGCAGAGCCTCACAGTACACACCTGAGCTGCTGCAGAGCCTCACAGTACACACCTGAGCTGCTGCAGAGCCTCACAGTACACTCCTAAGCTGCTGCAGAGCCTCACTGTACACACCTGAGCTGCTGCAGAGCCTCACAGTACACTCCTAAGCTGCTGCAGAGCCTCACTGTACACACCTGAGCTGCTGCAGAGCCTCACAATACATGCCTGAGGTGCTGCAGAGCCTCACAGTACACACCTGAGCTGCTGCAGAGCCTCAAAGTACACATATGAGCTGCTGCAGAACAACATAGTCTATGTTTTTATTTGTTGCAGGGTCTCATTGACCACATCTAAGCTGATGCAGAGCCTCATCATCCATACCTGAGCTGCTACAGCCTCACTCAGCTGCTACAGAACATTTTAATACATACTGTATCTATTGTAATTTTCGCCATGTTTTTTGCGGGGAATCTGTAATTTATACAAAGAAAGTTTCCTTTTTTTTCCCTTCACACACGAGCGCTGCTGATCTCCGACAGCTTCCTAATAAATTACAGGCCGCCGGCCGAGTCCTTCCAGCACGATCTGCGAGTATGGCAGCACTTACTGCGGTCACCAGGACTATGACCCCCAGTGTCTCTGGACCATCTAAGCAGTGGTGTCAATGTGCCAGCCAGTCATTTTCTGACACCCCGTGGGTCACCCCTGCACAAAATCTGTAATTAGCAACTTACACTCCTCTCATCTAAATTGAAGGTTTCATGACTCCTGATTAGATAATAGCACAGAACATTCTCTTGTTTTTACTGCAACGTTCCGTCTTAAACAGTCGGCGAACCCAACGTCAGCAATAAAAATCAGCAGGCACAGGCGACTTATCTGAGGTGTATGGGGCAACCCACTTTTCCTTTATAGAAGCAGAACCATTCTTGCCCTCATTTTACCCCTTACAAATTAACATTACCTTCAGAGCTACATTAAAGCCGGCTTCACACCACGGTGAAATCCGATCCGGGGCTGTCATGGGTGAACCGGACTGGATCTGGACACAGAACCAGAGGGCCAATTATGCCATCCGGTCCGGTGTGCAGTCAGGTGGCTCATTTGCAGCCGCAGCTGCTGATAATTCAAGATCATGGCTAGCGGGGAGCTAGCCGCAGTCCTGAACTGTCAGCAGGGGACAGCTGGTAGTGCTGACGTTCAGTGCCAAGTGGCGCTGAGCTTCAGCACCCGTTGTCTGGCTCCGATGCGATCCGGCGCAATAGACTCCTATGTTATGGGGCGGCGGATCGCACCTGTGAGGGAGGATCAGCTTTTTCCCCCGGACACAAAAATTCTACATGCAGCATTTTTGTGTCCAGGAGAAAAATCTGAATCCTCCCGGATTCTTCCGAACAGATGGAAACCGGATGGCAGATAACTGCCATCTGGCCCTACGGCCAGCTTCACACTGCGGCTCAATCCGATCCGCGGCTTTCAGGGGTGAACCTGACAGCCCCGGACCGGATTTGTAAACAGAACCGGAGGGCTAATACGCCCTCCGGTCCGGTGTGCAGCCGGATGCTGCAGAGCTCAGCTGTCCCCTGCGAAGTGGTGCTGAACCACTTCACAGGGGACAGCTCCCTGGTGCTGAAGTTCAACTGCAGGTGTCCGGCTCCCGGATCGGGGCCATAGACTCCCATGTTGGGGAGCGACGGATTGCCCCAGATCTGGGAGGATCCAATTTGGGGAGATTTTTCTCCTCAGACACAAAAATGCTGCAAGCAGCATTTTTGTGTCTGGGAAAAAATCCGAATTGCCCCGGATCCTCCTGGACAGATGGAAACCGGATGGCAAATAGCTGTCATCCGGCTCCATCCAGCCCCATAGGGCTGCACTATAGTAAAATCGGGTACGGGGCTGTGAGGTTCACCTCTGACCGCCCTGGTTCGGATTTCACCGTGGTATGAAGCCGGCCTAATGGTGGGTTTACACACACCAATTTATCTGTTCAACATCTGAACAGATCTCTGGTTGCAGTGAAATCATGGACACATAGTTCCATTTTGTGGCTGTGTACAAATGTAACAATGTGTCCATGATTTCACTGCAACCAGAGATCTGTTCAGATATTGAACAGATAAATTGGTGTGTGTAAACCCACCATAAGAGTCTTGCTGTGAAGATCAATTGGTAGCAGAAGATCCTGACCATACGTGTGGCTTTCTGTAGTGATTAAATGCATTTCTGCAGAACCTCATTCAGATGAATAGAATGGTCCCAGAAATTCTGCAAGAAATCCGTTACATGTTGACATAGCCTACGCCTGGTAATCCAGAATATTTGATAATCCGGAAAGTATCAGGTTTGAAAGACAGCAAATGTAACTTGTGTTTCAAATATTGCTAATCACAGTGTGCAAAAGAATAATAATTATAATAATAATAATAATAAAACAAATGTAAAAAATATATAAAAAAATAATAATACATAGGAAGAAATACAAATAAAATAATGAAAAAAATAAAATAAAAAATCTGTATAAAAAAAAGACAGATTGGAGGGGATGTGAATAAAATAGAAATAAGTGACAATTGTTCCTTATGACACAGAATACATCTCGTCGTCACTTATCACATCAGCTCCGTCGTGCCGTCGGTCCAATTTCACTCCAGACATTTACATTTAAATAACGTCTTTGATGCCAACTGAGGGGAAAAATGGATCTAAAAAAGGTAAAAATGTTCAAAGGATGACAGAAAATGAGGCTTACTGCAGCTGCTGGTGCATGGGCAGAGCGATCTGTGCGGGGACGT
Source organism: Allobates femoralis (assembly GCA_033576535.1). NCBI lineage: Eukaryota > Metazoa > Chordata > Amphibia > Anura > Aromobatidae > Allobates > Allobates femoralis. The sequence continues at coordinate 40,152,181 of JARQOC010000006.1, read as the reverse complement.
TGATGAAGCGCTCGCTCAGGAGGAGGCCGACCGCTCGGCTGCTGTCAGTGAAGATCTTCTCCAGCTGTTGGACGGTGATCTGGTCACAGCTCTTCTCACAATGGCTCAAAATCAGCTCCTTTATCTGCTCCGCACATGGGACGTCCTGCAAAACATGTATGTGATGATCATGCAATCTGCTTCTGGTCGCCTGATCGGTACCCGGCCAAATCTGCAAATCCTCCGCCCCAGGACTGAGCCATCTAATGCCCTGCTCAGATCCAGAGCTGAATATCAACATTTGCAAGATGCTCATAGACACCCCCCCCTCCCCTGCTCAGCCGTGATACTATCATGACATTTTCAATATTAGACCACCGAACTGAAACATATATCACAGCTGCTGCATAGCCTCTTAGTACACGTCAGCTGCCAAAGAGCGTCATGGTATACATGTCAGAAGCTGTCGTACCTCATAGTACACCTAACAGTGGCTGCAGAGCTTTAGAATACTGATCTGAGATGCCACAGAACCTCATAGTACAAAACAAAGCTGCTGCAAAACCTCAATACACACCTCAGCTACTGTAATACCTCATTATATGCATACCTCAGCTCCTGCAGAACCTCATCATACACATCTCAGCTACTGCAGAACCTCATTATATGCACCCCAGCTGCTGCAGAACCTCAAAACAAATACCAGCTGCTGCAGAATTTCATAATATACACCCCAGTCACTAAAGGACCTCAAATGAAACATCCCAGCTGCTGCAGAACCCCATAATATACCCCCCAGCTGCAGCAGAACATCATAAAACACATCTCAGCTGCTGTAGAACCTCAAAGGATACACTCCAGCTGCTGTAGAACATCATAAGGTACATCTCAGCTGCAGCAGAACCACAAAAAAAAAATACACCCCAGCTGCTGAAGCTTTTCATAATACACACCCCAGCTGCAACAGAACATCATAAGACACACACCAGCTTCTGTAGAATCTCAACACACATGAGCTGCTGCAGAACCTCATACTACACCCCTCAGCTGCTGTAGAATATCAGCTGCTGCAGTACCTCATAATACACACTTCCGCTTCTTTACCGAGTCCCATAGTACATATCTAAGCTTCATGCACTGCACCCAGTATCAGAGATGGTGGTGGCTACTTATTGTAATCACTTTATGGAAACCGCATGGGATGAGATGAATTGAAATAAAGCAGAGGTGGACGATGAAAATAAGACAGAGAGAGCGATAGATAGATAGATAGATAGATAGATAGATAGATAGATAGATAGATAGATAGATAGATAGATTGATTTCTCACCTTTCTCTCCGTTAAGTTCAGAAGACTAATAAAGCCAAACACGTGATCTTCCTCCTCGTCATCATCACTATCTTCCGTACCTTCAGCTTGCTAAAGAAGCACATAAAATGAGGGGCATCTCTTCAAATACTTATTAAAATCTAATTACCAATTGCGGTTTAAGTAATTTTTCTGTCTTGTCTATCTTCACTATTTGTAAAATATAAAATAGGAGGGGACAAGAGGCGCAATAGTGCCCTATCACTAGTGACACTTATATACAGTGGTGGTGCTATGAAGCTGCTCACCTGGTCCAGTTGTGATCCGCACAACTGGTTTGAAGGCATTTCGGAAGCAATGTTCCAAGCTGCTGTAGGACCTCCACCAACCACTGGATAGTGGTATGAATCAAAGAAATGATGGGAGTGCTGGTGTATCACGGTCCGCGCTGCTTCAGGGCTAAATAAAACTCACCAAAGAGCCAGTCACCTTTTCATAAAAAGGATGAAAAGGTGACTGGCTCGTTGGTGAGTTTTATTTAGCCCTGGAGCAGAGCGGACCGTGATACACCAGCACTCCCATCATTTCTTATCTTCACTATTTGACTTTTTGCCAAAATCATGAAAACTGGTGTAAACTGTTTGATGAATATGGTACGAATTAAAACCTTGCAAAACAGCTTCCTTTGACCTGATGAGACACAAATTCAACTTAGGCTGGCTTCACACCACGGGCCCAGCAGGTTCAGGGCTGATCGGGGTGAACTCGACAGCCCCGGACCCGATTTGACATTATACAGCCCTATGGGGCCAGATGGAGCCAGATGGCAGCTATCTGCCATCCGGTTTCCATCTGTCTGGGAGGATCCGGGTGTCTGGGGCGAAAAATCTGCCCAAGCAGATCCTCTCGGATTCGGGGCAATGCAGCGCTCCCTAACGGAACCGGATGCCGGCTGCTAAAGTTCAGAGAGAACTTCAGTACCAGGGAGCTGTCCCCTGTGAAGTGGTTCAGCACCATTTCAGCAGGGGACAGCTACCTCAGCTACGCTTGGCTGAATCCGGCTACAAACAGGACCAGAGGGGATATTTGCCCTCCGCTTCTGTTTGCAAATCGGGTCGGGGCTGTCAGGTTCACCCCTGACCTGACTGTGCCGTGGTGTGAAGCCGGGCTTAGGATGGTTTCACACTGCAGTTTTTTCCCTGATCAGGTTCCATCTGGATTGTGTGTCAAAACCAGGAGAGGAACCAGGAGAGAAAAACTATAATTGAAAGATTGACACCTGTTCTGAGTTTTGGAGACACTCCTGGTTTTGACACACAAACCTGATCAGGAAAAAAAGTGCAGTGCGAAACCAGTTTAAAAACTACAAGATTTATCCAAACAAAACCTAAAAGTTGATAGAGCGCCAAATCAAACAAATTAGTCAAAAATATTACTGTCATTTTTGTTATTGAGGAAAATAATCTAATATCAAATGGCATAGAGTGGAAAAAGTATGTGAAACTAGGATTTGCAGATAAAGTCAAATTATAATCTGGAGGGATTTTTTTTAATAAATAGGATGACAATCAGGTGTGAGTGGGCAACCTATTTTAATAAAATTTGATCATCTCAACATTTTTAGGAAAGTGTATGAAATACATAATGAGATTTTTAAGACTTGTTTATGCATATTACACCGGAGTCACACTTGCACGATTCTTGCATCGAATCATCCGGCATGGTCGCCCGCTCCCCGGATAGGAGCGTGTAGATCCATAGCAATACATGCAGGTGCACGTTGTCCGGAGAGCCGGTGGCCATGCCGGGAGATCCAATGAGAGACCTGTGCAAGCATCTCACAAATATGACTCCGGCCTTAGGCTGAAATATCATCGCTAAAGAGTTTTGACTTTAGCAATCTGCTATCAGATGGAGGAAATTTAAGTCCATCCCCTCAAGTCTATAACCTCCCCAGAAGTGAACAGCTTACCAAGATTGCTCCAATGGCATGGTGTATAGTAGTCTGCGAGGTCACAAAGGGCCACATGGTGAACTCTAAGTAACTAAAGGCCTCTCTCCTTTTAGTTAATCTTAATAATCCTGGGTCCACTGTCAGGAGGAAAGAGGACAATAACGGGGAGCAAGGAGAAAGCCGCTGCTCTCCAAAAAGAACATTGCTGCCCTTCTGCCATTTGATAAAAGATCACAGGGACAAGCGAGACAGGTTCCTGAACAATGTTTTGATGGGATCACCCCAAAGCTTCACATATTTTTGACACACACATTTGAAATGGGATAATTTTCCTCAAATAATGACAAAGACTAATATTTTTGACTCCTTTCTTTCTTTTAGGATTGAGGTAGTTTTCGGTCAAATTTAGACAGAAATAGGTTTATGGGACTGGAGAGGGAATGGGTTTAAATCTCCTGGATGAGCGGGTGACAGCCTGCAGGTAGGGATTACAGGGCACAGACAAGCTGCACTTTGGGTCAGGGTTACACTAAAAATATGGGGACAATAAAGAAAAGGAAAATATCACGAACCTTAATGACGCTTCCGATGTGGTTCTGCTGAATCAGGAGGTCGGCCAACTCCGTGGTGTTCACGTGAGCTTTCAGGAACAGCTAGGGCATTAGATGGAAAGGATCGTGAACAAAGCGTGAAAGCTGGCCCGTCTACATATAGCGTTCATATTGATGTGGTATGGTAACATCTATAGTACATGATGACCCATCATAGACTTGATGGTGGTGTCCACAAGGGGTGGTCTACAGGGGCAGCTTCCCCACAGATATTGAGGTCTCTCAGCCATATTGTCAGAGTTTGCACTGAATCTAATACATCCATATTACAATGGTGGAGGATAGCCGCACTGAGTGCTCCTTTTACTATTATTAGCATTATTTTTTATTATAGCAACATTTATTCCATGGCGCTTTACATCCTTTATTCCTTACCTTCAACATTTGTTTAAAGGGAACTTGTTCTCTTTTTTTTGTTTGTTTTTTTAAACTGCCCCCAATGTTATATAGATCATGCACTGTGCATCACTAACCTGGTTAAATTAAAAAAAAAATATCCATGTATTTATCATAAAAAAGCCCTTTAGATGCTTACATGTTTGCATTAGATACCTGCACAGTCATCGGGGTGGATACCGCAGCTGGAATCAGTCACATCAATCCACATTCAGTTATGCAGTTTATTAAACATAGTCATGCTCCTCCACTGCATTGTAATATATTAACATCATGTTAGGACCTGTAGAAATTCACTAATGCTGTAAGGACCTGTGGTGATGTCACAACTATGTAACTATTGGGCGGAGCCAAGCCTACATTTCCTTCATGTCAGGCCTGCTTATGGTCACATGGTTGTGACATCATCACAGGTCCTTCGACAGTATATGTGAATTTCTGAAGATCCTTAAGTGATGTTAATATATCACAATGCAGGGGGCATGACTATGTTTAATAAACTGCATGACTGACTGTGGATTGATATGACTAATACCAACTTAAGTACCCATCCCAATGACTGATCATGCAGGTACCTAATGCAAACTAGGAGCATCTACAGTGCTTTTTATATTATAAAAAAAATGGCTTTATTTTATTTTTTAAAAAAGAGGGGCCCTTTCACATCAGCGGTATTTTCAAATAGCGGCAGATGCGGTGAAAAAAACGCATCTGCCGCGATTACCGCATAACCGCTACACTTGCGGCACACTTGCGGCAAGCCCCATGCAATGTCTATGGGGCTTGCGGTAAGGGTGCGGTAAGGGTGCAGCAGGTGCAGCAAGTGCGGTTTCGGCACTTGCGGCAGCGAAAAAAAACGCTTCTTGCAGCGTTTTTTTTCGCGGCCGCACCTGCCGCAAGTGCCGAAACCGCACTTGCTGCACCCTTACCGCAAGCCCCATAGACATTGCATGGGGCTTGCCGCAAGTGTGCCGCAAGTGTAGCGGTTATGCGGTAATCGCGGCAGATGCGTTTTTTCACCGCATCTGCCGCGATTTGAAAATACCGCTGATGTGAAAGGGCCCTTAGTGATGCACAATGCATGATCTAAATAACAATGGGGGCAGTTTAAGAAAATAACAAAAAATGACATGATGGCTTCCCTTTAAAGGATTTGTACCAAGGTGATAAGTTCTTCCCTATCTAAAGAACAGAGGATAACTCCCTGATCACTGGGATACGACTGGTCCCAAGATGTGACCTCCTGCTCTATTTATTCCTAAATTGTTTTTCCAACAAACAAAGTTCATTTTAATCAATAGATCTTGCAATAATAATAATTTCCACAACTGGATATTTAATAAAAATGTTCCTGTGCTGAGATAATCTTATATATGTGTCCCTGCTATGATGTACTGTGTAATGGATGTGTCTGACCGTACAGGGACATGGTCTGATCATACCACATTTCCTGGGCAAGTGAGGAAGGAGTAGAGTATACAGACATTACAGCAAGGGATCACAGATGATTCTTTCTTTATTTAAAGTAAAACATTTCCTGCCTGTTTCTTTTTTAAATGTTTTATCACCAAATAAAGGATCATCTATGATCCCGTGCTGTAATGTCTGTATACTCTTTTGCATCCTCCCCGGCCCAGGAGATGTGGTATAATCAGACTATGTCCCTGTACGGTCAGGCATAAAATATGCATGGCTAAATGAGTGAGTGTCCAATCATAGACCCAGAAGTAGAATGTTAAACTAGAAGGCCGGTCTACAATCTGAGCCCCCCTAGTCTGAGTCTACAGTGTTGGCCAAAAGTATTGACACCCCTGCAATTCTGTCAGATAATATGCAGTTTCTTCCTGAAAATGATTGCAATCACAAATTCTTTGGTATTATTATCTTCATTTAATTTGTCTTCAATGAAAAAACACAAAAGAGAATGAAGCAAAAAGCAAAACATTGATCATTTCACACAAAACTCCAAAAATGGGCCAGACAAAAGTATTGGCACCCTCAGCCTAATACTTGGTTGCACAACCTTTAGCCAAAATAACGGCGATCAACCGCTTCTGGTAACCATCAATGAGTTTCTTACAATGCTCTGCTGGAATTTTAGACCATTCATCTTTGGCAAACTGCTCCAGGTCCCCGATATTTGAAGGGTGCCTTCTCCAAACTGCCATTTTTAGATGTCTCCACAGGTGTTCTATGGGATTCAGGTCTGCACTCATTGCTGGCCACCTTAGAAGTCTCCAGTGCTTTCTCTCAAACCATTTTCTAGAGCTTTTTGAAGTGTGTTTTGGGTCATTGTCCTGCTGGAAGACCCATGACCTCTGAGGGAGACCCAGCTTTCTCACACTGGGCCCTACATTATGCTGCAAAATTTGTTGATAGTCTTCAGACTTCATAATGCCATGCACACGGTCAAGCAGTCCAGTGCCAGAGGCAGCAAAGCAACCCCAAAACATCAGGGAACCTCCGCCATGTTTGACTGTAGGGACCATGTTCTTTTCTTTGAATGCCTCTTTTTTTCTCCTGTAAACTCTATGTTGATGCCTTTGCCCAAAAAGCTCTACTTTTGTCTCATCTGACCAGAGAACATTCTTCCAAAACGTTGTAGGCTTTCTCAGGCAAGTTTTGGCAAACTCCAGCCTGGCTTTTTTATGTCTCGGGGTAAGAAGTGGGTCTTCCTGGGCCTCCTACCATGCAGTCCCTTTTCATTCAGATGTCGACGGATAGTACGGGTGGACACTGTTGTACCCTCGGACTGCAGGGCAGCTTGAACTTGTTTGGATGTTAGTCAAGGTTCTTTAGGTTTTTCGGACGAAGTACCTTATTGTCCGCGCTGCTGCTAGGGAGGTAAATATACCAACAACACTGGACGTCTGAGTACTGGTGATATAGGTTTATTTCCAACGCGTTTCGGAGCCTCGTCCGAAAAACCTGATCACAGCACCGCACCTTGTGGAAGTACAGTCCCTGCAGCAGCTGCATTGTTTGAGCGATTACGCTGGTTGTGTGCTACACAACCGGACCAGGTGAGCAAATCTGCTTTTTTTCCGCAATTTTACCTGTCTATAAAGGATAAGACCCTATGTGCGCATTCTCAACCCTCTAGATAGTCGAGGTTCTTTATCCACCATCCACACAATCTTGCATTGAAATCTCTCGTCAATTTTTTGAGATTGCTCATGCCTCCTCACAATTTGGTTTCTCAAGTCCTCAGACAGTTCTTTGGTCTTCTTTCTTTTCTCCATGCTCAATGTGGTACACACAAGGACACAGGACAGAGGTTGAGTCAACTTTAATCCATGTCAACTGGCTGCAAGTGTGATTTAGTTATTGCCAACACCTGTTAGGTGCCACAGGTAAGTTACAGGTGCTGTTAATTACATAAATTAGAGAAGCAACACATGATTTTTCAGATGGGTGGATTTTACACACCCAATTTATCTGTTCAATATCTGAACAGATCTCTGGTTGCAGTGAAATCATGGACACATAGTTCCATTTTGTGGCTGTGTACAAATGATACAATGTGTCCATGATTTCACTGCAACCAGAATTGTTCAGATATTGAACAGATAAATTGGTTGTGTAAACCCACCAATAGGGTGCCAATACTTTTGTCCACCCCTTTTTTTTTATGTTGGTGTGGAATTAGATCCAATTTGGCTTTAGGACAATTCTTTTGTGTTTTCATGTGAAGACAAATTAAATGAAAGATAATTAACCAAGAGAATTGTGATTGCAATCATTTTCAGGAAGAAACTGAGTATTAACTGACAGAATTGCAGGGGTGTCAATACTTTTGGCCACACTGTACAAGATTCTCAGTGCAGGAGATGTGGATGATCAGACCATGTCCCTGTACGGTCAGACACATTCATTACACAGTACATAGCAGAGACACATATATAAGATTATCTCAGCACAGGAGACGTGGTATGATCAGACCATGTCTCTGTACGGTCAGACATATCCATTACACAGTATATAGTAGGGAGTTATATAGAACATTATCTCAGCACAGGAACATTTTTATTTTTTTTTTTAAACATCCAATTGTGGAAATTATGATTATTCCAAGATCTATTCATTAAAATGACTTTTGCTGGAAAACCCCTTTAATGGAGCTGGAAGTGACATGTCGTCAACAGCACTCCAGTTAAGAATTGATACGTACTCGGCAATTAAAGGGAATCTTTCAGCAAGTTATTGTTACCTCATCGACAGCAACATAATGTAGGCAAAGGAACCCTGAATCCAAGGATGTATCACATAGATTACTGGTTGATGATCAAAGTATTTTGTTTCAGCCATGTAGCAGAGCTGGGAGAGCTGCCCCCATCCACACCATGCTCTCAATAGAGATTGAGCATTGACTGAGGTGACAATCACATCAGGGGGTGTGTCGGACTGCCCTGTGTGTGCCTTCCTAGTCCTGCAATGTTAATCATGGTGTAATAAACCCATTAGTTTAATTAAACAATTGCACAGACCCTTATAAGAGCACAGTTGCTTTTCATTTTTTTAACTCTTACATCATGCTGTCCTCAATTTACAGAGCAAAATCTTGCTGACAGATTTCCTTTAAACCCCAAGCAATCAGGTACAAATCCTCGGTCCTGTGGGATTGCTGCTCATCTTGGTACAAACCTTTTAACATATTCCTAGATGTGTGGAGCAGATAACCAGATTTTGAGATACTCTATGGAGAGATATTTATGCTATATGTGCCCAGGTTTACAGCATGCAAGGCTATTGCTAGGAAACAGTGATAAATATACTTTTTTTATTGTGGTAAAATAAACTTTAGGTTAAAAAAAAAAAAAAAATTTGGCAGCTAGCTTTCATTAAAAACTTTGCACACTTGACTTTTATAAGCTTCATTGTTGGCTGCAGACTGAGTCAACTGAGAATCTGTCAGTGAATTAGTCCTTCTTCAGAACTTCTTCCTGTTGATTTATGACCACATAAACATTGAGCTGAACTTTGATGTGGTCATAAATTCTACTAAATCTGAAATAAACTGCAGTACATAATTCCAATCCCACCTATTGGTCTTTGGTGCGTGAGACCCCAATTACAACATTACTACAGTAATAATACGGTTACTGGTAGAAAATGGTCTCATTTTTGGAGGGTGGGGGGCAAGAACCACTCTAATCAATTAGATGTACAGCGCACAGATGACGTACCTGTTCCCAATGTTCATGGTGCCTTCTTTTACAATGGCTCTAAAAGCCACATCCACATGTTAAGTACATGGTGAGTTTTATACCTTAGTATTTGTAAGCCAAAATTTGTCCTCTATATTTACCGTGTTTCCCCGAAAATAAGACACTGTCTTATATTAATTTTTACTCTGAAAAGTGCACCATGTCTTATTTTCGGGGGATGTCTTATATTAGCCCAAAAAAAATTACAGAAAAGCAACCTCCCATCCCAGTACTGTATCCCACTGCAGCAGTCTCCCATCATAATACCCAGTACGTATCCCAGTTGCAGCAGCCTCCCATCCCAGTACCGTATCCCACTGCAGCAGCCTCCCATTATCCCAGTACTGTATCCCACTGCAGCAGCCTCCCATCCCAGTACTGTACGGTATCCCACTGCAGCAGCCTCCCATTATCCCAGTACTGTATGGTATCCCACTGCAGCAGCCTCCCATTATCCCAGTACCGTACTGTATCCCACTGCAGCAGCCTCCCATCTCAGTACCGTGTCCCACTGCAGCCTCCCATATGTGTACACACACACACACACACATCACACGCTTTCACTTTCTTACCATACTTCTTTCTTTTCACTTTCTTTCCTCTGTGGAGCTGCTTTGGTGGTGCACAGTGCAGGAGCCCTGGGCCAATCAGAGTGCAGGAACAATCAGAGGCTACTGACGTCAGCTGGCCCATGATTGATGCGCTGTGATTGGCGCAGGGCTCGTGGACAGAGACCGGCACAGAGCTCCGGAGCTGTGATTCACGGCTGCGCTCCTGGGCTGTGAGCACTGCAGCGCGGCAGAAGAGCAGTAGAGTGTGGCGGGCACCGGACAGCGGGGAGCGAGACAGATGCATGCCCCGATCTTGTGATCGGTGGCATGCTGAGAAGGTACGCTTTATAATCGGGGGGTGCCTTATATTAGGAGGTGGGGCGCCCCCCATGCATGCCTTACTTTCGGGGGGCACCCTATTTTCGGGGAAACAGGGTACTAAATTTATAATTTGCAAATCTGAAATAGAATCGTCATTCAAGCCCGATAGTCTCCCCATATTGTACGAATACACTGCTAAAAAACTTCAAGAAAGGCTGTGAATCCCTCCTTGTTTCCTTTCCCCATCCAAGCATTACTAAGCGTAAAATAAACGCAAACTTTTAACTTTGCAAACTTTTTATTAAAAAAAAAACACAACAAAAATAAACTAAAACATACACAAATATTATAAATAAAATATATTTTTACAAAATTCCCACCCCACCCACAACCAGCATAAATGGACCCACTAACTACATAACATACAAAACTGTACCTAATTCCATTCATAGCATCCCGCACTGACTCTCAATACTTCTGGATTTGCAAAATAGAACAAGAAAGTGAAGGCAGAAGTCCGTGATCAGGAGGGCAGGCGGTAAAATTAGGGAAGGAGGGATTGGGTATAATCACAATTAAGTGACGGCCCCTTTTGGGTAAATGTGATGTGACTCAAAGAAATCCATGCACCCGTTGCAGAAAATTTGCACAAAAATGGCTGCAAAGTATCTGCCTTGAGCAATAATACCCTAGAAGGAAGGGGGGGGGTAAGGACTAAAGGTAAAAGCAGCGATGGAGCTTGTATATGGTACAGGACAAAGTCTAGGAATAATCAGACTGGGAGCTGCTTGGTTGCTCTGTGCAGACATCTCGGAGGCTGGACACCAAGGTATCGACCGCTGGTGGGTTAAAAGGTGGAAGGAAAAACTCCACAGAGCTGAGGGCAAAAGACATGAAGTCAGCGCGCCTGTTCAGAGGCAATCGGCGAACTTGAGCTGCCACTACACGTCCAAAGTCGTCAAGACCATCTTCAGTGGCTCTTCTCTGCAAAAGGGTCAGTATCCCCGCATCCACCTGCTCGGAGATAAAGGCCCTGCTGCGAACCACCCGTCTCTTCCTCATTCTGGGGGGTCGTGGAGGCAGGATGACCATAGAGTTCTTCTTAGATTTGCGCTTGGCTCCCTTTCCTCCTCGTCCGGAGCCTTTGACAGGTCCGTTTTTCTGCTGGTCTTCTGCCTCGGCCAGGTCTAGGTCGGCATCCACGTTGGTTCTGGTAAGCAAAAAAAAAAAAGAAGAAGCTGGTAATTGTATTAATAGTATAAAATTAAATGAGCGGTCTCTCAAACAAACAATTTTGGGTCCTGTGACTAACAAGTCGTGGCCGGCCAGAGATTTCCCCTTAGTGGCCAGAAGTTGGGGTGGAATGATACCTCCATGTGTCATGGTTTAAGTACAGAAAGTGATGCACGGACTGGCTGCAGGCTCCTTGCCCAATCTCTACACAAGTATAGAGGATATAAGAATTCTGGGTGCGAGACCTGTGACCGGTCCATGCACCCCAGTCCAAAAATCCAATCCGTCCAGAGTACTCCTTGTTCGGCGGCTCCACCTCTGAGGTCCATGTCTTTATAGGACAGGCAGACAGGGAGTGTCCTGATAGGCCAACTCCCTATGTAACAAAGCAATACTTACTGGATAATCTCCCCGCTGGTTGTGACAAACATCATCTCTTTCCTGTAGATGTACGGCTTGCGTTTTGATTGAGCGGTGGTGCTCCGTTGTTCCCGTGCTAGTTCCTTTATAAATTTGCCTAGCACTGTCCGCCATTTGTTCTTGATGTCACTCTCTACAAACACAAAATAATTAAACACACCACTTTTGAATATTGGTTGGGATTAACAGACGGGACACTTGCCGATGATCTCCTGCTGCTTCTCAGGCAGGCCATCCCAGTTCAGGTGCAGATTTCGGCAGATGGTATTCCAGGCTTCGTCCTTTAGCTGGCGGTCACTATACCCGATTTCGGACGTATCCCACAGAACAGTATGGGCTTCCACCTGCATTGGAGATAAAAAAAAAAAAAAACAACAACAAAGATTAACTACAAAAGCAACATGATAAAAACCTATATAAGAGAATTGTTATAAATATCATTATATTTGCCGGAGAGTTAACACAATATGAAGCGAGTACTTACCAGGTGCAGTCACACCCTCCACCGGAGTGACAAGATCCACGGCAGGATCCGCACATGGAAAAACAAACGACGAACTCCTTCGTGATCACTAGCACAACTATATGTTCTTACATAAGGTGCTCAGCATTGGGGAAGCCATTGTGTTAGTGTTCCCCCCCAACCCCAAAATAGGTTCAATGTGAACGTTTGCAATTTTGTTGCAGTAAACCCAAAAATGCAACTGACACAAAGTCCTTACTAAATTGCAGACAAGCAGATACGATAACTTGACTGATCAGCATCTTGCAAAGCACTATTGCCAATTTCTACTACAGTACTTAAAGGGGACCTATCACCCCCCTGGTGCTTTCCAAACTGAAAGCACCCCTGAATGCAGCATGTCTGCTGCATTCAGGGAAGGCGTCCCCCATGTCTCTAGCCCCCCTTTAAGTTGTACGGAACACTTTATAAAGTGAACAGATAACTAGTCCGGAGTAATGAGTCCTCGCTGCTCCCTGGTGTACTCCCAGTCTCCAGCCCTCTCTGTGCCACCTCCGGCCCCCTCAGTAATGCCTACATATGTGTCTCCCCAACACAAAGCAAGCAACGGGCGGCAGCGGTCCCAGCAGCTGAAACGTCTCCTGCCGGTGACGTCAGCTCTGGAGCCCGCCCTGCTGTACATACGCAATCTGGAGCAGGTCCTAGCAGCTGAAACGTCTCCTGCCGGTGACGTCAGTTCCGAAGCCCACCCTGCTGTACATACGCAATCTGGAGCAGGGCGGGTTCCGGCGCCGACGTCACCGGCAGGAGGCGTTTCATGACTTACTAGCCTTACAATATTAAATCACAGCATAATAAATCTTTTAGTTTAGGTAAACAATAGCAGGCACACAGATAAGTGAAGCACAGTTGCTTTTTGTTTGTGTTTGCCATTTGCTGTCCTCAGTTTATATAGCAAAATCCTGCTCACAGTTTTCTTTAAAGGGGCTTTCAGGAGACTAGATTGTAGGAGCGACAGGACAAGAATTAGCGCTCAAATTATCAATGGTGTATTTCATGGTGAAGAGTGACAGATTAGCCTGTTCCCTACAGTCGATGGTCCAAATCTGTGCCAACTGTAAAGGTGTGTCCAGGCAGTGCAGCCGGCCACACGCCGCTGAAATGTCGCCCAACAGGACGGCCATTCCCTCACTGTGGGTGAGTGGCACCGCATCGCAGACATATTACGGCTCTATCCCAAAGACATGACCTTTTATGGAAATAACGGGAACGCCCGGTTGTCAATTTAATTTAAAAATTCACCTATCCAGAGGTAATGCGGAGGTAACAGGAGGAAACCCACACAAATACAGGGAAAACAAACAAAGTTCTTGCAGATGTTGCCCTCGGACCCCAGCGTTGCAAAGCAACAGTGCTAACCACTGAGCCACCATGCTAAAAACAACTTGTCTTGCCCCCCTGGCCCACCTCCTTACCCCAGAAAAAAAAAAGCTCTCGTATCAAGATGCTGATGGAAATACTTTTTTGAAACTCACGAATGCAAGAAAATAAGGAAAACTTGTGAAGAAGTAAATGTGCGATCTCATTTATTCTTTAATTATTTATGTGTCATTCAGATTTTTGGTAATACTTTAATACACACCAGCTAGCAATAACATTACCTCTCCCCCCACCAAATTGCACTATATTGGTCGTCCTTTGCAGTCAAGATGCTCAAGGTGACCTGTGGTATCCGGCATCCAGAAATTAGCAGCAGATCCTTCCGTTAATTTATGGAGTTCTGTTGATTGAACTCGTCTTTCCAGGAAATTCCAGAGTCTTCTTCAGATTAAGATGTGGGAAGTCTAGAGATCGGTCGTCTTGAACGGTCAGGTTCTTTAGAATTCTCTAGTACAAAGACTGCAGTGTGGCGGGGCATTATCCGGCTTACATAGGGAATACCGCTGCCATGAAGGGTCAGTACAATGTTTAGGTATGGGTCACATCTTCATGATGCCAGGACTATGGTTCCCCAGGGCATCACACCTTTGCCAGCTAGTCTAGTGCAACCTAAAACACAGGCACCTGGTCATCTATGTTTTCTTTGACATCATTCATGAAATTAATAAATCTTCTTCTACACCAGGGTCCGGTTAGGAGGCTCCCATGCACTTTGTTAGAGCCCACAGCAGTGAACGAGGGTCAGAATGGGCATGGTCCGGTCTGCAGACCGATATCTACACACACAAAAATATATCATCATGTTTTTCAGAAATTTGGCAACTATAAAGGTGATGAGGAAGACCAGCAACCCAATGGCTTGACACAATCAAGGTAACACTGGAGAAGATCCTGGTGGCGCTACCTAGGCTTGGAGAAGACCCTATCCAGGCATACAGAAGACCTTGATGGCCCTATCTAGGCTTGGGGAAGACAATAGTAGACCTCTCTAGGCTGCACAAGATTGATCTTCCTTCAAGCGTTTATCTATCAAGTCGCCATGGTTCGAGATCGAGATGATAACTAGCCTTCGCTCTTCTACACCATCAATAAGCGTTGCACATGACTGTACTGGTCTTTGGTTCACCTTGGGCTACTTTTAACAGTGCATCCGGGAACCTTCCACATGACATGGCTTTTTCTGGAGCTCTCTATCCAAATAGTGAGCCACTATCTGGATCTGGTCAAAGTATCTCAGGTCTTCATTCTCGCCCATTTTTTATGCTTCCAACACATCAACAGATTGTTCCCTTTCTTTCCAAGTGTCATTGTTACCAGATAACCAATGTTATTTTCTACGCTATGGCTGACTGGCGCAAAACATCTTCACCATTGGTCAAATAAAGCAATTCTCATTGAGAACTCAATTTATAAGTCCAAGTTACTCTTCAGCGAGGAATAAAAATGTTAATATTCTGTTGACCACCGGCCACACACAGCCAGTATAGGGCCAGAGGAGTAGGAGACCCTTATCCACAGTGGCTCCATTATCACCAGAAAAATGGGTCTCGCATAATAAAATAAAAAGGAACACCACATAACTGTGCAACTCATTTTATATATACAACACAAATAGTCTTCAAATCCCCTTCTCCAATGTCAAAAAAATCCCACCCACCAAAGCAAAAAGGAGATTTTTGTGTACTCACCGTAAAATCCTTTTCTCTTAGCCTCTAATTGGGGGACACAGACCGTGGGTGTTATGCTGCTGTCCACTAGGAGGCGACACTAGGCAAATCTGCAAAAGAGTTCAGAAACTCCTCCTCTGCAGCATCACACCCTGGAGCAGGAAGCAATTCTCCAGTTTTGTGCTAAAGCAGTAGGAGAGTCAACAAATAACAGTGACACAGGAAGTACACACAGTCAACCCGTGTAAACAATATAGTTAACAAGGTAATAATAGTGGAACACGGCTTGAAACCGAACAGGCACGTGTGTAAACAGTGAAGAATTAGCAGAGTAATATTAGTATCACAAGGCCTGTAGCTAAGCAGGCGCATGTGGAAAACAGTGAAGAGTTAACGAAGTATATGGTCGTATAACAAGACCTGAAATTAAACAGGTCCATAGTACTACAAGGCCTGAGCTAAACAGGCACAAGTTTAAACAGCCAACAAGTAACAGAGTGATAAGAGACAAACACAGTAAACGTGTTAACCATGAAATGTGAGAACTGAAGAAAAGGCCCATAAGAGCAATAGGGTGGGTGCTGTGTCCCCCAATTAGAGGCTAAGAGAAAAGGATTTTACGGTGAGTACACAAAAATCTCCTTTTCTCCTTCGCCTCATTGGGGGACACAGACCGTGGGACGTCCCAAAGCAGTCCCTGGGCGGGAAAGAACAAAGGAACTAGATATACTGAGCAAGGTCAGAGAAGAACCATGCCCCAGGAACTAGTGACACTGAGCATGATCAGTGAAGAACAATGAGCCAACAGGCGAGCTGCCGCCTGGAGGACACGTGTACCCAGACCTGCGTTTGTTGCGGACTGAGTGCAAGCGCTATAGCGGCTTGGGTATGGGTGTAGGCTGGCCTATTGGCTGCCTATACACTTGTTGCGCCAAAGACTGTTACCGAACTGTCCAGGAGGCCTTCCTGGCCGAGTAGAATGTACCATGACCTTCTGGAAGGGATGAGTCATCGATGGAATAATCGTCCTGGATGGTTAGAGGAGCCTTAGAGGCTGACGTGTTCTTAGTTCTGCCCATTGGAAGAATGAGAAAAAAAGAACAGAGAATCCGACCTCTCAGGAGGGCACTGACATCTAGATGTGTAGGGCCCAGACCAGGTCCTGCACGTGTAAGTCCCTCGCGACCGGACGGACTGAAGTCGGGCGTAGCGATGGCAGAAAGACGTCGTCATGTAGGTGGAAAGAGTAAACCTATCCTGAAAGAAAAAAGGGAACAGCCATAGGAAAGTCTTGTTCCGATGAAAGACTAGAAAAAAAGATGGATTACGCGAGACCGCTGCAAATACCGATATGTCTGCAGAGACAAATAAAATGCCACCGAACCATACCGCTATGTGAATGAGGATGCTATAGGTAGTATTCCATCATGGCTGAAAACGGGATCCTTGCCGGCCGCGAGTATCAAGGTCAGTTCCCCACGGATCTAGTCTTGTTGTATGGGGACCAGAAATAGCAGACCCCTCGAGGAATGATTTCATAGAAGTCTGGTGGCAAGACGTGCTTGTAAGAGGGTGAAAAAACCTGCTGTGTGAGAGACCCAAAGGATAGCCCTGAGTCTAGGTCTGGGTGGAAGACGGAGAGTCCCTAGTAAGAAGTAGGGCCAAGGGGAATAACTGCTAAAGGAGTCCCAGCAAAAAAACCAAAATGAGTACACGTGTGTGATGGGATATTGCTGATAAAGCTGGTGTCCTCCTCTGTAACTACGCTCGTTACAATATCCTGGGAAAAAAACCTCTTGGGTTAAATTCTAGGTCTGAAAGGCTACGGTATTAACCTCAGATGTGAAGAGTTCTGAGGAAGAACTGGCCGTGAGCGAACAGGTCTAAACTGTCCGTTAGAGGTCCTGGTACTGCGCCATAAATTGGACAAGCGTGCGCGCCAAGGGTGAGTGAATCAGTCTGAGACTATAAAGAAGCCCCGGCAACATTCTCGTTGTGATATTCCCGACTATTAGAGGGGAAGAAATGTAGGAGAGGCGGGTACCGGTCCAGGCTTGGACTAGTGAGTCTGTCCCACTGACTGCGGATCCTGAGACCAGGCCAGGAAGGCCGGGACCGAGGCATTGAGGTGTGACTCCGTCAGCTCCATATCTGTGGGTACCTGGCGTCGGCGTTTCGACGGAGGACGTGTAGGGGAAGGGGCTGGTCACCCTGAGTCCATGCCTTGGCGAATTAGGAAAAAAGAAAACGCCACCAGAAGAATACACCTGGTATGAGAACAGCTGGCAGTACCGTGTTGTAGGATTCCACCTAGTGAAGAATGTGGCGAACTTGTCATCGCTTAGAGACTGCGGGTTCCACACTGGTGGTTGACATATGCCACGGCTGTGGCATTGTCTGACTGCATCCTGACTTGTCTGAATGCCAGAAGGTGACTGAACGATGACAGTCCTAGAAATACTACTGAATGTGTGTAGATTTAGGGGTATGTTCGAGACAGGGCAAGGCCACTGCCCTGAGCATTGTGAGGGGGGTACATCGCCCCCCATGCAGTATTCGTGCAACGCCTGAGCATGGATAATTGCCAAGGCCGGCGATTCCGCTGAGACCATGGAACTGGCTACTATGCTGACCAGGACTCTTATAGCAGCTGTGAAGGATTGAGGAAATTCCTGACGAAAGCTGCGGAGTCCAAGATGAAGAATCTGTGCTTTGTCTGGGAAACTGACTAGAGCTGTAAATGCGTTGCAACTAACTGCAGCCATGAGCATGCGATGCTGTGCGTCCCATCTGGCTGAGACTCTATACGTGACGCTGCAGCATGGGGCGTCAAGGGCACGCAGCGGAGCTGGGGCTCCTGGATATATGTGCTGTGTCGCAGCACGCGCCTTGGAGTTTGGGTAGACCTGGAGAAGGTCGATCCCACTGAGTCTGTTTAACGAGCACGGTGCAAATGTCACTGTGTTCGCAGTCTCTGAAAGTCAGGAATTGATAAAAAAGCCATCCGGAGATGGAAGACTGCTGAAGAGCAGATATACGTCGCCATTTTCAGGCGGGAGAAAAAACTATGTAATCTTTTCGCTTCAGTCCCTTCAGCGTCGCCCCACCCCGAGCTGAAGGTTCGGAAGCTCCGACGGCAGGTGGAGGGCGGGCAGAAGGCGGGCTGAGAACGGGCGGGGAAGCCAGAGATGTCACGGCTAGGCCGAAGCCGGGCCCTGCTAAAAAACGCGGGGCTCGGGAACCGCAGAGGCCCGTCGCGGAGGTCCAGAGAAAACCGGAAGACAAGAGCAGTGCTGGCAGAAAAAACAACCGGAGGCTATAATCACGACCGGTCGGTCGCTGGTGTCCTGCGCTGCACACCGCGAGTACTATCCCACTGGTGACTCCTGAATCGATAAGGGGCAGAGTGCGTGGAAGAAGGCACGGGCCATGGTCTTACGGGGGCAAGAAGGGCCCATTCATTGGATCAATGCGGTCTGGGGGCCGCAAGGTCCCGTCTCGAGGCAGGCTGTGCAGAGTACTCGCACGTGTCATCTTAAGCCAAATACCCATATAGGTCTAGTGAGGAGATTGGCAACAGAATTCGTATTCCACGTTGTGCTACCTCGAGTTACGTCTTTGTAGTCAGGTGACGGAGGCCGGCCAGGCCTCATGCCTTCGCAGTTTCAACCCGAATCCCCAGTGGAGAGTCGAGGAAGAAGCTTGGCATATAACAATATCGGCTACAACCCAGCGCCTCCGACAGTGGGGAGCTGAGGAGGAAGTATGTTATGGGTCTTTGGTTCCAGAGACCCGAGCTAAACCACTCGAGCAGGGCTGATCATGGAGTTCATCCTGTGTTTTGAAGGACTTGACCGTCATCCCTGCAAACCGGAGCTCTAGCAGAAAAGTGTTTGCAGCGGGGCTCGAACCGGGCACCCTTGCATTGGTAGGCAGTAGTGTTCACCACTACACCACGGCTCCTATTGTGGGATTGTAAAAAATTGGTAACAGTCCTAGGACCCTTGCAGTTGTCAGATAATTGTAGGTTACGTCAACTTCAACTGGACTCTCCGACAATGGAGGACCCAGGAAGAACCTGTGAGTTAGACTCGCCGTAATTCCACCGCAACCTAGTTCTCTCAACTGTGTAGGGGCCTGGGAAGGGATGAATGAGTATTTTATGTCTAAATATCAACAGGGTTCCCAACGTTGAGGGGAAACGAGGAGGAGGGCATGTCGGTATATCACTTAAACGTAGCTACCCTCTCCGGGTAAGGCTATCAGATCGGGAAGGTGTACCAACAGGTACCTGCCTCTGGCACGGTGGTAGGAACAACTATAGTTGGTCCGTGTGCTGGACAGAGGGACTCTGGCTGTACTTCTCTGTGAATTAGCAGTATTCCTAGTAATGTGATGTTACTCTGTCACAGAGTACAGGGGTAGCATTACTGTCACATGCTTGGTGTACAGGGAGGGGGGAGGAGTACCAGTTGAAGCAGGCTGTACCATGCTGGCTGCCAGTGGCGTAACATCAGGCTCCGGGACCCCGATGCGAAGGCTGCAATGGGCCCCCAATTATTGCAAATGATTAACAGTATGTCTTTTTCTATAGGACAAAGGACTTTTGGGGCCCCCTAGGCTGCAGGGCCCGGGTGCGATTGCAACTTCTGCACCTGGTGTAGGTACGCCACTGCTGACTGCCCGTCAGCAACTATCAGAGACTGGCGCACAGCGAAGCCGTATTAGTTGTGCTGTGTTGGATCCCTGTATACCCCCTACAGCGGATGCTGTGAGACTTGCTGTAATGTGGCACAAGAGTCGGAGCTGAGCTGTGTATCCCTATTATCTCCACCTGGGAGGATAGGGACCAAGGGATGCCTCAGCGGAAGCAA
Source organism: Allobates femoralis (assembly GCA_033576535.1). Lineage (NCBI taxonomy): Eukaryota > Metazoa > Chordata > Amphibia > Anura > Aromobatidae > Allobates > Allobates femoralis. The sequence goes on along the minus strand of JARQOC010000006.1, from coordinate 40,131,756 downwards.
GCATGAGCCTGCTGCCATCTGCCCCATTAGTGGGTGCCCCTGCAGGCATTCTGCCCAGAGCAGAGTCCTATGTGCAACCCCCGTGGTTGTAGTGGCTTATTAAAACATCTGACCTCCAGCCAAAGATGACCTGGTCAGCCTGAGTCCCTGATGCCCCAAGCGCTGTTCGCCGCTGTTATACAGCGGTGACAGCGCCGAGGCTGCAATGGCGGCGGTGCCAGGAAGAAGGGGGCGGAGCCAGCGCGAGAGCGCGCAGAAAAGCTGAATGGCGCCCTTTTCCGACCTGTCCCGCCCCCGTGCTGACGCTGAAAGGCTCCCGTCCAATGGGGGCGAGCCGGTGGGCGGGACAGTGACGTGCGGCTAGGCCGAAGCCGGGGCCTCGCGTAAAACGCGGGCCCGGGAATGGCGGGGGGCTGGCGCGGAGGTCCGGGGCCGGAACTGGGAGCACGGCGCCTGGCACCGGAGGCTGCGGCCACGGTGGGGCAGCGCCCCATCGGCACCCAGGGCCCGCTATGAGCCGCCGCTGCTGTGCTCCCTTCCAGGGGAGCGGATGCAGCATAAATAGTCCGGAGGACGGGGGACCCGAGGTGGGAGAGCCTGCTCTCAGAGACCCTCACAGTAGGGCTTGTAGTTCTGCAGCTTACAGACGCTGCAGCTGGTCGGCTCAGGGGGGGAAATAAAGAACACATGCAGGGTCCCGGGGGAGCCCTGATTACCTGTGTAGGCTCCTCAACCCAGACCCTAACAGGGAATGGGGAGGGCATCTTGGGCTTGCTCGACCCATAACCCAGAAGGGAGATGGGGAAGTCCGTGCCTGGCCTGGCGTCCTGATGTGCCCAGCAGGATCAGCTCTTTCATGCTGTGATTCTCTGCAAGCCTGCAGAAGTCACCCTGAGGTTCCCAATGGGGACAGGGGAAACGCCGGCCATGGGAGAAAAAACAAGGAGATCGGAACGCAATGGAACCGTCGCCTTGCTCCCTATCCATCGTGGCAGGAGGGGATACGTGGAGGTAACACCCCGCGTTCCCGCCTGTTGCTGGTTGTGGGAGATCGGTATGCGGAGATACCGTCGCCCTCTCATATCCTTGGTAAAAAAGAATAAAAACTCCTAAGTAAAAAATATCTAACTATGTAATTTGGAGTGGTCCTATGGACCATGTCTACCTCCTATCGACACTAAGCAAAAACTGGAGAATTGCTTCCTGCTCCAGGGTGTGATGCTGCAGAGGAGGAGTTTCTGAACTCTTTTGCAGATTTGCCTAGTGTCGCCTCCTAGTGGACAGCAGCATAACACCCACGGTCTGTGTCCCCCAATGAGGCGAAGGAGAAACCTTTATTTTGGTTCTAAATATGTAAGAGCTTAAAGAAACTTTGTGGCCTCATTATCTATCACTTTTCATGCCGTTTGAAACCCTTAGGGTACCGTCACACCTGGGGGCGCGTACGTTTTTGGCACCCTGCCAGCGTCGCCGTCGCGTGTTTACACGCGGCGATACCTCCGGCGACGTTACAGGCGGCATCGCCACTGTAGTATCTACAAACCCTAGCAACGATGCTTTAACATGGGAGCCTGTGGCTCCCATCGCCTGTAACATCGCTGATTGGCATGTTACATGGGCCGATGTGTACACATCGCCTCAGAGTGCTCACCTGGTTTCAGAGCACTGCTGAGAAACCAAGCGACCACTCAAACGATATTTAGAGGAGACATTACCCCTTTACATTAGGCGACGCAGCGGCGATGTCACCGCCAATAGGCCATGCCCCTGCATCGCCTATGTTATCAGAGGCGGTATGGCCTCGTGTAACGGTACCCTTAAAGAAGATGGCTCAGAAAAATTGGTTGAAGGTTAAAGGCTGTTAAATTGACTGGATAGAGGAAAAGATAGGCATGGCCATAATGGTGTGATGGTCGTTGTCGGGGGCCCAGCTGCTGCACCAAAAGGCTGACGATCATCTGTGAGACCAAAGAAAAAAAGTCGTCTTCAGCCTCAAGTGTCTGGATCATCCACAGAACCTTTGACCCTCTGTGTCGCTATCTGTCCTTTGAGGTCAGTGTCCTTTACTTCTACTTTTTTTGTCACTGGAGCGGCCCATGACGACGATCCTTTCAGGTTCAATCTGAGTGGGTCGCTGCTCCATTGGTAGCCTTTTCTCCTATATCTACTATTCCTTTTGCTCAGTATGGAAATTCAGTTGTCCCATTGTTTTTTTTATCTGTGAGGAAAAATAATAAAATCACGAGTCTCAAAAGAAAAATGTAATTTATTGCAGTAGTTAACAAGGTCCTTCTACTAAGCGTATGTGCACACTGGGAGGTTTAGCAGCTTCCACAACACCAGTAAACCGCTGTTTATTTAGCTGGAGTCTAGAGTCCAGAGCCCTGGACTCTCCGGCGGTTTTCCTGTGTTTTCCAGCGGTTTTTAGAGCGTTTTTAGCAGCGGTTGAACAGCGGTTACAGTCGGTTTTACAGGCGGTTTTCATAGCGGTTTTTTGAGCGGTTTTCTATGGAGGATTTGTTCATGTGAAGGATAGAGATTGTAAATAAAGTACGTGTCATTTGAACAACCCCTTGGGAAAAAAAAAAAACAATTTCCTGTCACATGATCTTCATGATCTCTTTCCCCAAAAAAGGATTAGCAGACGCTTCGTGTGCATCCTTTGTCCAAGGCAGAGAATCATGTCACTCACCAGAGTACGAACTTGGCGGCGGGTCCACAAACAAGTGCTGCTTTTGCTCATTTTGCAGCAGCTCATCGATCATGAAGAGGAGGAAAATGAGGTAAGCAATATGTTTATCTGTCCATAAACTGAAAAACATGTAAACTTTGCACTTTTATGAGCATATGTTTTGTACGTGATAACAGTTTTTAATTTCTTCGATTATAAACAGGTGGAGGAAACCCCACGAATGTGGGTACATCCCCTCCTGACGGACCGGGGTCAGAAGGGACACTTTACGCAATTGTACCAAGACTTGAGAAGGTAAGTCAAAATTATATTTATGTTAAGCAAATTAGTTTGAAACACCCCAACAGAGTTGTCAAAAACCTTATACTTATTTTCTGTTTTTTTCCCTTTTGTTTAGATACCCTGAAAAATTTGTGGGATTCTGCAGACTGAGCATCAATGCGTTTGATAATCTGCTGGAGATGTTGCGTGGAAAACTAACCTACCAAAACACCAGGATGCGGCCTGCGATCCATGCCGAACAACGTCTGCTTATTACGTTGAGGTCAGTGTTGCATATAACCATCTACTACATAATCGCGAGGGATACTATTTTCCGTCCAGGGCGGCGCTGCATCCGTCCTCATGTGGATACGAGTTTGCCTCAGTATCCACACAACACGGCGCATGCGCACACCCCCGGACATTGCCCTCCACCGACTCGCCGCCCTCACCCCACTATCCCCCTACCCTGTCGCTGTTCTCCCCATCCCCGACCCACATCCACCCGCGGCCAGCCCCCATCCACTAACCCGCGCCGCTTCCCTGCAACGCTCCTCAAGGTCCCACACCCGCAACCTGCAGCCCCCCCCCACCACACTCCCCGCACACGTCCGCCGCCAGACACAACCCCCACCTCCCCCTGTCCGGGCCGCCATGTCAGTATCCCCGCACCTCACCCCCATATCTCCTCCCCCCCCCCCCAGTCGATCACTTACCTCTCTTCCAAGGCATTTGTTCGGTCCAGGTGCACTCCTCTGTTTGGCCCAGGCGTCCTCTTGCTTCAGCCCGCCGGTCTTCTCCCTCCCGATGCATAATGGCCTAGGTACATTTGTCATGTTTTTTAATTGTGTTTTTTCTTTTTTTTTTCAGATTTCTGGCCACGGGGGAAAGTTTTTCCTCGCTACATCTCCAGTTCCGGGTGGGCAAAAGCACCATTTCCCAAATTGTTAAGGTGACGTGCGCTGTGATCTGGGAGCACTTGCAGCCCATTGTGATGCCTTCTCCAAACGAGGAGACTTGGTTGCAGGTCGCAGCAGGCTTTCAGTCTGTGGCCAACTTCCCGAACTGCATAGGTGCCGTTGATGGCAAACATATCCGTGTGAGAAAGCCTCCGCGATCAGGATCACGTTTCTTTAATTATAAGAAATATTTTTCCGTGGTCCTGATGGCGGTGGCCGATGCTCACTACCGATTTGTTGCCATTGATGTGGGTGCCTATGGCAGTACCGGGGATTCTCGTGTGTTGAGAAACTCACAAATTGGTATACAAGTGCTTCAACATCACAACACGTTACCTGCCGATAACCCTTTGCCCGGTTCCACGCATCCAGTCCCCTACGTAATGGTAGCGGATGAAGCTTTTCCCCTGATGCCTAACCTGCTGCGACCATACCCACGTAGGGGACTGGATGATCGGCGCAGGATTTTTAATTATCGGCTAAGCCGGGCACGCCGAGTCGTGGAATGCACCTTCGGGATCATGACTAGTCAGTGGAGGGTCATGCATTCAGCTCTTCAACTGAATCCAAGCACAGTTGATGTTGTTGTTAAGGCATGCTGCGTGTTGCACAACTTTCTGCATGATAATTCAAATGAACACGTCGAAACTTTGCAGCGCCTACGATCCCTTAACACCATCAATTGGGTTACTGGACGGCCTGAAAATTTGGCTTTGGCTGTGAGAGACACCTTTGCGGACTATTTCATGACCCCTGAAGGTGCCGTGCCCTGGCAATACTCTTCCAGCCATGTTGCCCACCCATCCGGAATATAGTTTTAAAACTTTGCAGGTATTAAGGACCTTTTCTCTTCTTGCAGAGATTACCCACAGTTCTAATATCACCTGCGCCTTTGTATCGTCATTCCTTTCCACTATATGTAACCACTCTTGTCTTGAATCCTTGCCAGTTTTCCTTTATATTGCTGTATTGTAATATTTTCTTTACAAAAATTGATACAGTCCATTTCTCAAAAAAAGGATTGATGGAAAATCAAAATTAAAAAAAAATAATTCAAAATATGTACCTTAATAAAAGTTTGGTTTATCATACTATGGTATGTGTGAATTATTTTACATAATAAAGCTAAGAGTATATGTGAACATACAAATTCCAAAGTGTGTAGGCATGCATTATGTTAGCAAATATCGATCGTCTGCACAATACTGGTGTTAGGTACTATACACGCTAGCTACCAACAATGCTGATTGTGTAGAGCTAAGACTGTGCACGTGCACGATGTCTTAGCACAAATCTCTATTCTTAATTTTTAGGCGCATACAAACTTCATATGTGTGTTGCGTAAATGTGGGTGCATGTACATTAACCAAGGCAAGGTTTAACAATAGAACCGCTTTATTTTAATCGCAAATAACATGTGACCCTTTATGATTTTTTATTTTCAGTAAAACATACAAAAAATTAGCAACAGCTTACATCTAGTCACCCTTTTATTCCAAATTTGTGAAAGACCGACTCCCATAATCACCACCAAATAAACTTTGACTTGCCATTTCAATACTTGCAGAACTATCATCAGACAACTGTGAGGTGAATGATGTGTAGTTCTGCAAGTGTTGACCTTGTGTGGGACGAAATGTATTGGGCTCACTTTGCAGAGGCGCCGTTGGACATTGTCTGTCCTGGCCGCCAGACACAACTGGTCTGGGGTTCTGTCCATGAAATAATTGGTAGAGACCAAGCATAACGGTTGGTACATCTGGAACGGGGTCTTTACCCTGGTAGATGTTTAGAAGTCCATAGAGAACTGGCATTAATGCGGCGTACCGCTCAGGTGGCATCTTTCTTAAGCAGCATGCAACATGTGCTCCAACGTGATCAAACTCGTCATCATTGCCGGCCTTCTGCAAAAATGTGAGTGCCTCATTCGCAAAGGATGGGACATTGCCGCAACCAGCATTGCTTCGGGGTACACGTCTGCCACTCGTTGTTAATCTGGGTGTTGGAGAGCCCGTCTCAAAAGAAGAAGTGCGAGTTGCACTTGAGGCAGAATTCTCACTGAATGTGCCAGTTGCTCCCAAATCTTGACCTTCAACATCCGGAGTGGATGTTCCCGAGGAGGAAACGCCTATGCTAACATCCTGGATTGAGGGGGTCCCAGGTTCCGTAGCAATCTGCCCACTCTCGGCTCCATGTTGTTCAGATGAAGGAGGCGTAGGAGGAGGAGGAATGTTCCCTTGAGTTCTAGACATTAAAATAAATAGTTAAACAAATATTAAGATGACATAGTTTACCTTGTGACAACGACTAACTTCAATTTTACCACTAACAACTGTTAAAAAATATAGACTAGTGTCTAAGGTGTTGTAACAGCGCTTGAATAGTGTGGTAAAATGCTCTTTACCACAAAACAGCCTGAGTACGAAGGGAGTAATGCTATGTTGAGCGTGATGACAGTCACTTCAGGGTAAGTTCAATGATCAAGGGGTGCCTGCATACACTGTGGCTCTGCCTGTCACTGAGGGGGCTGCCATTATCGCATAGTGAACGTCTCACTCTGGCGCTGTGATGGGCAGAGTGAGGCGTGCATATGCCAGTAGCCGCACCATGTGACGTGGCGCTCAATCAGCAACCCCCACCCATACCTGTCTCCACCATCCTCGTCCAGGCCCATGCAAACACCCAAAGACACATTTCCATGATCACAACGGCTTGTAAGCCGAGTATGGTACTTTTCTGTCCACATTTTTGGACTAACGTTTGAATAGCGTTTTACCCAACTATATATGGTATGTTTTCTGAAGTTATGCCAAAAATACTTACGGACGCAAATTTCTACCGGTGAGAGTAAATTGTAGCTCATGGTAGTAAGGGCATTTCCTGGCAGGCGGTGCAGACCCACTTTTCTCACATTTTGTGATGAATTTTTGGAAAGCATCTCTGACCGATTTCCATCGGCTTTTTAGGTCTTTTTCTACCCCAAAAAAATAAAACAAAAAATTTAGTTCTGTATTGGAAAACAATTGGTCATTTCCTTGATTCTGTGAAATAGGTCATTTACCTATTTTATTTTGAAGATCACGATCAGCCTCTGGGAATAGTGGGTAAAGTTCACGGCACAGGGAGTTCCACGACTGGGCCTTAAGGATCCTGTCACTGTAGGATTCACATCCCTGGTCCCATATTTCTGGCCGGGCTTCGATCTAAAAGTCAACAACAAAGATGATTACTTCAATATGCGTCCCCATGTATACATTGCAGCCCTCCAGCATTATACACTCCTGATCTCCCAATGTATACATTGCAGCCCTCCAGCATTATACAGTCCAGCTCTCGCAATGTATACATTGCAGCCCTCCAGCATTATACAGTCCAGCTCTCGCAATGTATACATTGCAGCCCTCCAGCATTATACAGTCCAGCTCTCCCAATGTATACATTGCAGCCCTCCAGCATTATACAGTCCAGCTCTCCTAATGTATACATTGCAGCCCTCCAGCACAGTCTAGCTCTCCACAAGTCTACATTGCAGCCCTCCAGCATTATACACTCCTGATCTGATTACCAGAAGCAGAAGACGGGGCACTGGGATCTCCATCCTGCGATACCACTCCATGTTGCTTGCTTCTTGTTCTTCTGTTTTTCTTCCTGCTTCCTGTCTCTGGACCTCCCACTTTACTGCTTGTACAGGCGGATGGGCGTTTAGCGGCGGTTTACAGGCGGCTGTGCACAGCCCCATTGCTTATGCTGCATGACTTTTCTGCCACTGAACGCTGCTAAACCTGGCGGTAAAAGGATCATGTTGGATGCCGCTATTCCGCCATAAATCCGCTCATCCGCCGGCGAAACCGACAGTCAAAACCGACACTGTGTGCACAGCGTTTTCACAATCCCATAGGTTTACATGAAAGCTCATATGCTGCTTACGATTTACATAAATTTGCATAAAAATGCTGCTAATCCGCCGGCGAATTTCGCTGAAAAACCGACACTAATCCTCCCAGTGTGCACATACACTAAGGCTGTCTTCACACCACGTTTTTTGGGGAGCCAGGTCTATCCATTTTTAATTGGAGAGGCAGGGATCCGTTTTGGCCTCCCATGTATCCCTATGGTGTCGGATTAGTCATATATGGCCATCCGTTTGTGTGAATTCAGTCCGGGATCCATTTGTATCCTGTTTTTTTCCCGTACCCAGAATCGGAGACTGCACTGTTTTTGGGCATACCGGACAGAAACGAATCTGGCATGGTCTGGAGCACATAATCTGGGAGTCTATGGAGCCGGAACCTGGAAAAAAGGTACTCATACTCTCTCTCACCATTATGTCCTATGGCTGCACCGATTGCCATGCACAAACCGGATCCTTCAAAAAAACAGGATCCACATGGACAGGCCAAAAACGTGATGTGAAGGAGGCCTTAAAATGGAACCTGTCTCATTGCACAGGCAGCTCCTAGGAATGGGCATTTCAGCACAGAGCAGACTTATGGTGGGTTTACACGTTGCGATATCGTTCAGATATCGTAGTACAACGGCGCGGGAGCGCGCATTTAGTGCCCGTTTCTCCCTGATCGCATCGGCGGTTTAGACGTCCCGATATCGGGATACAACGTCCCAACGATGTGTACGCCCCCCAACCCAGGAACGACCATTTAACATGGGAGTGAATGGGTGACGTGGCAGTACACATCGGAGTTGGCCTGTCACACAGGACGACCCGGCTCCAACCGGCATCCGATATCGGGCGGTTGATTAGCACGCTCATTCGACCCCCGATATCGGTTTGCCATCGTTACAGCATCGCATTGTACGTTCAAACAGTACAACGCAGGAACGATATCGGGTCCAGCTCACGAACCACGTGACTTCTGGTCGGAGTTGGACGCCGATATCGCAACGTGTAAACCCACCATCATAGTTTGTGAGAAAAGATTCAGAATAAACTATTATTCTGATGGATGTGACCACTGACTTTCAGGTTTCGGAGCAAAAGGATGGGACTGTACCCTAAGGAAAAAAAACAAAACTATGAATTAACTTGATTCTAGGACATTAAATACAGTAGTTTAATTACCTGCACAAGAGTTGGAAAACATCCACGTCCATCCTCCGACGTCTGGCCATGCTGATGATCTAAAATCCAGACGTGCTGCGGCTGGTGTCAATCGTGGAAAAAGATAAAACGTTTCCTGAATTTCTGTTCTGCAGGAAATGTGAACCAAAATCCACAGCACTATATACTTTGTGCACTTGTGGATCTTAGTTAAAGGAATTGGCTTTAAAATCTGTAACGCAGGTCAAAATCCGTGCCAAAATGTTGGTGGTGAGTGGACAAGATTGTAGAAAATCTCATTCGCTTGTGTTCCTCTCTATTGCACACATTTTATCTGCAGATCGTCTCCAGATAAAACCTTCAGCAAGTTTGCAGTGTGAACCGGGCCCAGGAGTTGTGTTACATCTTGGTTCGTTTCGCACATTTTCAAGCGCCGTACTTTAATAAGTTTAGTCGACACAACAAAAGACACAAAAAAAATGTATTGAGTTTAAAATGTTACTTTTATTAAATCAGTATATTTTTTAAAATATGTATAACATAAGTATACAAAAGGTTGAGATACAAACACTGCCATACGCAAAGGAATAGGAGAAGTGCTGCCTAAAATATAGGTCACATAGATACATGTATGACTTTAATTAGGTAAACTTCATATAAGGGATGTCGTTTTTCCCTTTAAGAGTTGTATACAGATATAGGTGTAAAAAGGTTAACAATCTAGAGGTATGGAAGTATTAATGTCCTAATGGAAGTTAAACAGATAAATGTTTTATAGATATCCTGATATACTTATATTATATACTTACCCGTATTTTTCGCTTTGTAAGACACACCTGATTATAAGACGCACCCCAAATTTGGAGAAGGAAAAGAGAAAATAAATAATTTTTAATGTTAAATGGCGGTCCGTCTTATAATGTCAGTGTCCGTCTTACAAATCAGTATATATGTCCCTCATCCTGGTATATAAACCCCCCATCCTGGTATCCTGGTATATATGTCCCCCCCCCCCTTTCTGGTATATATATCCCTCATCCTTGCATATATGTCCCTCATCATGGCATACATGTCCCCATGCTGTAAATATGGCCCCCCATCCTGGCATATACATTCCCCCATCTTATCTATATATGCCCCCCACCTGTATATATGTCCTCCTGTATATATGCCCCCATCCTGAAACTGTCCCCCATCCTGTTTTATATGCCCCCCATCCTGAAACTGCCACCATCCTGATATATTGCCCCCCATCTTGAAAATATGTGCCCCCATCTGTATATATGTCCCATCTGTGTATGGCCCCTTTTGTGCCTCTTCCCATCATCCCCCCCCGGACCCCAATGGCTTACCGAGATGCGGCTGCTGAACGGGGGTCCCAGGGGCAGGTTCAGGAGGGTGAGAGGCACAAGCGCAGGACGAACGCTAAGGGGGAAGGGGGCTCAGGTGCAGGAACGGAGTACCGGGGGATGAGAGGCAGCAGCGAGCAGTGGGTGCCAACATATTCTCTCTGCCCGGCTGCATTCACTGCTGCTAACTGTGCAGCCAGTCGGGAGAGACTTCAACAAAATGGCCGCGGCCATAACGGAGACCCGCGGCCATTGTGGAGTCTCTACCTCTACCGGCTGCACACTGCTTAGTGAATGCAGCCAGGCAGAGATAATATGGCGGCGCCCACCGCTCGCCACCGCCGATCATCCCCCGCAGCTCCGGTAGTGCAGCTGTGCCCCTCAACCCACGGAAGCTGCCTCCGGCACCCCTACTCATCAGCCGCACCCCTTACCCGGTAATATATATATATTTTTTTTTTCTATTACTTATTTTTTCATGTTCGCTTTTTAAGACGCACCCCCTTTTACCCCCCAGTTTGGGGGAGGCAAAAGTGCGTCTTAAAAAGCGAAAAATACGGTATATTATTACTAGATAGTGTCCCGATTCTAATGCATCGGGTATTCTAGCATATGTATGCAGTTGACATACTGTGACTGACAGAACTTGTTCAGTCAACATGAGTGAACTACACCGCTCCTCCTGTCCCCACTCCTCCTGTGTCCGATCCTCCATCTCTCGTCCTGTCCCCACTCCTCCTGTCACTGTTCCTCCTGTCACTGCTCCTCCATCTCTCCTCCTGTCCCCACTCCTCCAGTCACCGCTCCTCGTGTCCCCGCTCCTCCGTCTCTCCTCCTGTTACCACTCTTCCTGTCACCGCTTCTCCTGTCCCCACTCCTCCGTCTCTCCTCCTGTCCCCGCTCCTCCTGTTTCCGCTCCTCAACCTCTCTTCCTGTCACCTCTCCTCCGTCTCTCCCTCCTGTCACCACTCCTCTGTCTCTCCTCCTGTCACCGCTCTTGCTGTCCCTGCTCCTTCCTGCCACGCGCTCCTCCTCCCCTGCCTTCCTCCTGCCCCCCCCCCCCATCTCCTGTCTTCGCTCCTCCGTCTCTCCTCTTGCCCCGCGTTCCTCCTCCCCCCGCATTCCTCCTGTGCCCCCTCTGCTCCTCCTGCCCCCTCTGCTCCTCCTGCCCCCTCTGCTCCTCCTGCCCCCTCTGCTCCTCCTGCCCCTCTGCTCCTCCTGCCCCCTCTGCTCCTCCTGCCCCCTCTGCTCCTCCTGCCCCCTCTGCTCCTCCTGCCCCCTCTGCTCCTCCTGCCCCCTCTGCTCCTCCTGCCCCCTCCGCTCCTCCTGCCCCCTCCGCTCCTCCTGCCCCCTCCACGGTAATAATAAAAATATAAAAATCCTCAGTGAGGATACTCACCCATCCACCAGCTCGCTCCACCTCCGATGCATCTTGTAGCTCCCAGGGCAGGACCTGTCATTGCCTGGGAAACCGATCAGCTGATCGGTTTCCCAGGCAACGACAGGTCCTCAAGCCCTGTAGGAGCTAGAAGACGGAGGTGGAGTGAGCCGGCGGACAGACGAGTATTCTCACTGAGGATATTTTTATTTTTACCTTATTTAGTGGAAGAGCGGGGGGCCACAGGGAGCACGGGCAGGAGGAGGGGGGGGGGGGGGCTTTGAGTAGAGCCGTGCAGCTCTTTTGCATACTGGCCACTTCCGTCTGCGGAATGCGATTTCGGACTCAGACGGAAGTGGCAATTAGACAATTATGTAGTAGATACTTATATTAGTGTATTGGTGCTGGAGCAAAGAAAACATGCTAACAAAATAGATAGAGGCAGAAATGAAGTATACTTATATGTTAGCCAGCAAACACGTTTATACTCACTGCCCCAACACACGTTTCATGGGTACTTCCTCAGGAGGCGTGTTTTGGGGAGGAAGGGGGGACTAACAACCAATCGAATGTCCAGGAGGGGAGGTGTAACAATTCCGAGAAGTGGCACATGCATCAGGAAGGGCTGTGAAGTTGAAGTCTGAGTGAAATATAGGGAAATTGAGGAGTCAGAGGTCTGGCTTACTGACTGCACACCCAGGCTGTGGAGTCGTGGAGTCTGTGTCCATTTTGGTGGAGTCGGAGTTTGATTAAGGGAAATTGAGGACAGAATCGGAAGTTTGGCTTACGGACTTCACGGCCCTGGTTATAGGCGTGATCCACACAAATCGGGCACCACAAATAGGTGGAAAGCAAGTGTCAAAGAGACGGTGCATGTACTGACATGCCTAGCAGTGGAGTAACTACCGCGGCTGAGACCGGGCCCGCCCCCCCGTGCTTCCAGCAGCCCGCCGCGACCGTGATAGCTGGACGAGGAGTGGAGGGAGGACGGGAAGTGAGAGAAGCCTCACTTCCCGCAGCTGTGCCCGCCCCTCCTCTAGTCTGTGAAGAAGCCCGCAAGGGGCAGACAGGTACTCGCGCTAGAAAACAACCCCCCCCCATCCCACCCAAGGGGCCCCCGGAGGTGCAGGGCACCAAACCCTGCGACTGCTGCGCCTGCTTTAAATGGATGTGCGTCCCTGAGGACGCACATCCATGCCACTGCACGGCAGGTCCGCAGGCGGCCGATTACGGTCGCCAAAAGACTGGCAGGCGCGGCAGTTTTAAAATTCCCGGCGGCTGCTGCTGGTGCTGCACTGTGATGAGGTCATGTGACCTCCTCACAGACAGGACGCAGGCAGCTGCCGGCAAGAGCGGTGATGGTGAGTTCCTTCCTGAAGGAACTTTTCTCTTTGCTCCCCTGGGCTCTGGGTCGGATTACCTCCTGAATGGCTGCACTGTACCTGCTGGCTGCTGATCTGGTGGAGGGCTCTGTTACCAGCCTGTTACCTGGGGCAAGGTGATCCATGGCAGGGCAGTGCTGGGCACAGTGCCCCATTCCTTATGGCTATCCCCCAGCTTGTGTCTGCAGGGCACTGGCCAGAGCTGGGGGATGGATGGCCACTGTGGACTGTGATCTACAGCTCTGTAGTGTGTGTGTTTGTGTGGCAGTGTGTGTGTTTGTGTGGCAGTGTGTGTGTTTGTGTGGCAGTGTGTGTGTTTGTGTGGCAGTGTGTGTGTTTGTGTGGCAGTGTGTGTGTTTGTGTGGCAGTGTGTGTGTTTGTGTGGCAGTGTGTGTGTGGGAGTGTGGGGTGTGTGTGGGAGTGTGGGAGGTGTGTGTGGGTGGTGGTGGGAGTGTGTGTGGGAGTGTGTGTGTGTGTGTGGGAGTGTGTGTGTGTGTGTGTGGGAGTGTGTGTGTGTGTGGTGGAGTGTGTGTGTGTGTGGAGTTGTGTGGTGTGTGTGTGTGGTGTGGGAGTGTGTGTGTGTGTGGGGAGTGTGTTGTGTGGAGTGTTGTGTGTGGAGTGTGTGACACAAACATCTCTGAAAAAAAAAAAAAAAAAAAACTTTAAGGCCCCTTTCACAAAAGCATTTTGCTGATGTCTGCGGCCAATCCGGCAGGTGGCGCCGCATCTGCCGGATCTGCCACCTAACTGCCGCACTTGCTTTTCGGATCTGGCAAGCCCCATGTATTCTCTATGAGGCTTGCGGTCTGGTGTGACAAGTGCGGTTACACCGGATCCGGCACTTGCGGCCACGAAAAAAAAAGCTGCAAGCAGCGTTTTTTTTTTTTGCGGCCGTAAGTGCCGGATCTGCCGCATCCGGCAGAACCAAACTTGCCGCACTGGACCACAAGCCTCAGAGAATACATGGGGCTTGCCAGATCCGAAACGCAAGTGCGGCGCCACTTGCCGGATCGGCTGCAAACATCAGCAAAACGGTGATGTGAAAGGGGCCTTAAAGTATTTTTCTTCAGAGAAGTTTTGATAGGGCTATGAGGCTGCACTATATTATCTGGAGAGCTATCACGCTGCATTATATTATCTGGAGAGCTATGACACTGCATTATATTATCTGGAGGCCTATGAGGCTGCATTATATTATTTGTAGGGCTATGAGGCTGCATTATATTATTTGTAGGGCTATGAGGCTGCATTATATTATCTGAAGGCCTATGACGCAGGAATGTATTATCTGGAGAGCTATGTCGCTGTATTATATATCTGGGGCTATGAGGCTGCTATATTCTGTAGGCTATGAGCTGCAATTTTCTGGAGCTTGAGCTACATTATAATACATGGCTATTGGCTGCAATATATCTGGAGAACTGATGCTGCATTATATTATCTGGAGAGCTATGACGCTGCATTATATTATCTAGAGAGGTATGACGCTGCATTATATTAGCTGTAGGGCTATGACGCTGCATTATATTATATGAGGGCTATGAGGCTGCATTATATTATATGGAGAGCTATGAGGCAGCATTATATTATATGGATGGCTATGAGGCTGCATTATTCTATGTGGAAGGATATGAGGCTGCATTTTACTATATGGAGGGCTATGAGGCTGCGTTATACTATAATGGAAGACCAGGAGGAGGACCATATATAGCAGGATGAGGGACATTAATACTTAATGAAGGGGAAAGGGGTCAATTGTGAGTCTTTATAGGATTTAGAACGTTGTATAGGGCCCATACATCTGACTAATGTGGCGCGCGAGGAAATGGGGGGGGCCCCCGGTCCAAATTTCGAACTGGGGCCCTTCAGACTCTAGTTACACCACTGATGCCTAGTAGTTTTATACTTTGAAGAATCTCAGCATGTTAATTCTGACTGCTGTATACACTGGATAGCTATTGGACCAGAATTGGGTAGGAGGCAGCAGAAACGGTCAGCCGTGTATGGACTGTATTGGGTTGAAAACTGACCATACATTACACCCTAAGTGGAAGGTAACTGCAGAATCAAGTGAGAAGAAATGGCCTAGCTGATGTGTATCTCATGGTTTGATACATCTAAAAAGGTCGATACTATACATGTTGTCCCCCCCCTTCAACTCCATGCAGTACTAGTGCATTGAGAAACAAAAAATTAACGCTGGTGCTTGTTGCTGGGAAGCTTGCTGCAGCGAAACCCCATTCATCTCTAAATAAATAGAGCTTTAGAGCAAAACCCAGAACCAACAGGGTAAACCTCCAAGCAGAAACAATGCCTAACTGCAATATTTAGACCAAAATCAACATCAGTCTGTTTTCATGACAAAAAGTGTCATGGCTCAGGAAGGAAGAAAAAAAAAAAAAAAAAAGTACAGTCAACCTTAGAAGAAAGAAAAAAAGATGTGACCCCAATTTAGTAATAGAAAAATGGAAGTCCAGCAAGAATATATAAGCTAATGTTATATATTTGATCGCAGACACACATGGAGAAATGCAGGCTTGTGTCAAGGCACTTAAAGTGAACCTGTCACCAGATCTGGATGTTTAAAACTACAGTCATGGCCAAAAGTTTTAGAGAATGATACAAATATTAATTTTAAGAAAGTCTACTGCTTCAGTTTTTCTAATGGCAATTTGCATATACTCCAGAATGTCATAAAGACTGATCAGCTTAACAGCAATTACTTGCAAAGTCAATATTTGCCTAGAAAATGAACTTTAACCCCCAAAACACATTTCAACATCATTGCAGTCCTGCCTTAAAAGGAGCAGCTAACATCGTTTTAGTGATTGTTCCATTAACACAGGTGTGGGTGTTGATGAGGACAGGGCTGGCGATCATCAGTCATGATTAAGTAAGTAATTGACACCACTGGACACTTTAAAAGGAGGCTGGTGCTTGGTATCATTGTTTCTCTTCAGTTAACCATGGTTATCTCTAAAGAAAACGTGCAGTCATCATTGCACTGCACAAAAGTGGCCTAACAGGGAAGAGTATCGCAGCTAGAAAGATTGCACCTCAGTCAACAATCTATCGCATCATCAAGAACTTCAAGGAGAGAGCTTCCATTGTTGTCAAAAAGGTCCAGGGCGCCCAAGAAAGACCAGCAAGCGCCAGGACCTGTATTTAAAACTGTTTCAGCTGCGGGATGGGAATACCAGCAGTGCCGAGCTTGCTCAGGAATGGCAGCAGGCTGGTGTGAGTGCTTCTGCACGCACTGTGAGGCGGAGACTCTTTGAGCAAGGCCTGGTTTCAAGAAGGGCAGCAAAGAAGCCACTCCTCTCCAGAAAAAACATCAGGGACCAACTGTTATTCTGCAAAAGGTACAGGGAGTGGACTGCGAGGACTGGGGTAAAGTAATTTTCTCTGATGAATCCCCTTTTCGATTGTTTGGGACATCTGGAAAACAGCTTATTCGGAGAAGAAGAGGTGAGCACTACCACCAGTCTTGTCTCATGCCAACTGTAAAGCATCCTGAAACCATTCATGTGTGGGGTTGCTTCTCAGCCAAGGGAATCGGCTCACTCACAGTCTTGCCTAAAAAACACAGCCATGAATAAAGAATGGTACCAGACTGTCCTCCAAGAGCAACTTCTCCCAACCGTCCAAGAGCAGTTTGGCGCCCAACAATGCCTTTTCCAGCATGATGGAGCACCTTGCCATAAAGCAAAGGTGATAACTAAATGGCTCAGGGAACAAAATAGAGATTTTGGGTCCATGGCCTGGAAACTCCCCAGATCTTAATCCCATTGAGAACTTGTGGACAGTCATCAAGAGAGGGTGGACAAACAAAAACTAACAATTCTGCCAAAATCAAGCATTGATTATGCAAGAATGGAGGCTATCAGTCAGGATTTGGTCCAGAAGTTGATTGAGAGCAGCCAGGGAGAATTGCAGAGGTCCTGAAGAAGAAGGGTCAACACTGCAAATATTGACTTGCTGCATTAACTCATTCTAACTGTCAATATAACCTTTTGGTTCTCATAATATGATTGCAATTATATTTCTGTATGTGATATAAACATCAGACAAACACAAAAAAAACCAGAGGGCAGCAGATCATGTGAAAATATCATTTTGGTGTCATTCTCAAAACTTTTGGCCATGGCTGTAAGCTTCAGCAGCACCTATGCTGCAATGTAAGCAGGGCCGTATTTGGGGTTTATGCTGCCCTAGACACTTTTAGTTGTGCCGCCCCCCTGTTGATAACTCAGACTAAGGCTGTGTTCACACGTGGCGCAATTGTCGTGTAATTTTGCAGTAGTGCTTTTTTGCATGTGTTTGCACCGAAAAAAAGGGCTACTGCATTCAGATGCCGTGCTATTTTCGGAGTGCTTTTCCGAGCCCTTTTTATCATGTGGACTATGGGAAAAGCACAAACGATTGACATGTTCATTCTCTTTGCGCCGCGCTTTGCAGTTAAAGTGCAGGCGCATAAACACGCCAGAATACGCTGCGTCTGAGAGCCTTTTGGCAAAAGCCATAGCTTTGGCTGGAAGGCGTATCCAGCTTTGTGTTCCACTGCATTTATGCGAGCGCTCAAAAGGACCGAGTAAATGCGGGAAAACGCGGCAATTACGCTACGCGTGAACGTAGCCTAAGGGTACCTTAACACGCGACTACATTTCTAGGGTGGCTACAGGTAACTTACTGGTTGCAGTGAAATCATGGAGAGATTATTCCATTTGTACACAGCAACAAGATAGAACCTTGTCTCCATGATTTCACTGCAACCAGTAAGTTACCTGTAGCCACCCTAGAAATGTAGCCGCGTGTAAAGGTACCCTAAGGGTGTGTGCACACAAAATCTTTTTCAGGCGGATCTGCTCTGTTACCTGCCTGAAAAAGTGACTGGACATACAAGAGCATCTCAATGAATTAGAATATCATCAAAAAGTTATTTTCTCTCAGTAATTCAATACATAAAGTGAAACCCATATATTATATAGAGGCATTACACACAGAGTGATCTATTTCATGTGTTTATTTCTGTTAATGTTGATGATTATGGCTTGCAGCCAATGAAAAAACAAAGGTCATTATCTTCGAGAATGAAAGTAGGGAGGATGAAGGGTTAAACACCGCACTGCCGTATTCCACCAGATATCAAAGGGGGAATATAATATTGATTTATTAGTCAATGCGTTCCAGGACTCCCAGAAACATGGGAATTGATTTGTCCCGAGGAGGGGGCCAGAGAGCCCTGAAATGTGTTGACTAATAAATCAATATTATCCTCCTAAGAAGAGGTCGTTGGATGGTGAGGAGAGGCAGGACGGATGGTGAGGAGGGGCGACACGGACGGCAAGTAGAGGCGGGATGGACCGACTTGCAATCAAGCCCACCAGACCAGAAACAGTTAATTATAGTATAGGACGGGAAGTTTTTAAAATGTATTTATTGTACATGGACAGTCAGGGATATCACAGCAACTTTCTTACAATTCAGAATAGGGGTTTCTGAAGGTGATGCTTTTAGATTAAAACACCCAAACCTGGTGGCAGGTTCACTTTAAATAGCCAAAAGATGAAACACAAAGCAATAACACATCAGAGTTTTCATGTACCAAAATTTAGAAAAGCATGCGCGACTTGTCAAACAAAGAGGATAGAACAGAACGAGCAAGGACAACATGCAAGCAATGGAAAGGAGTGTTTGGACATGGTAAAATTATTATTTATCTGCACCTGCGGATATTTATACCGGTGGTTCTGATATCCTTCATATCACAATGTCAAGTCGAGTCGAAATTTTGACAGCATGTAGTACTGGTTCTGTTCCACAAGAAGGCCTTCCATACCTGGTTCTATTACCCTATATACTGGCTAATAAAAACCCAAAAGGCAACTACATCCCCCAAAAAACAAGGAGAACCCAAAAGTAATTAGAAATAGTGTCCACAACTACAAGACTGGAACGTGAAGTTTGAGGGCAAGTTTTCAAATTCAAAAGTGCCCCCCCCCCCCCCCCTCACACTGCTTCTTTTTCTGCGAAACACCAATGCGCCTTGTGGTTTTCCCTTTTTAACTTTTTTTATTGTTCTGTTTTTAGGCAGACGTTATGGAATTCTGCATTTAAAAATGCAACTGCATATTTTTAGGCTTCTTATAGTAGCTTATAGGGGGCATACAAAATATTAACGGGAAAGAACAAGCTTCTACACTACATGGGAACATGGCCTTAGATTAGATTACAATTTAGCATAGACCTGTAGTCATTTTCTGGTTCAGATGACTCCTACAAGTTATGTTATCTGCTTCACTGAATCAATAAACCCAACAAGGAACAGAACACTGCCCTCTCCATACCTGTACAGTCCCATTAGAAAACAGCCTTCCTTTAATGCAGACGTGATCAGTTTTGCATTCAATAATCTGTCACTTATCAAAGAACATGTGAAGTGTAAATGAAGCTACTTCCAACTTGTTCTACCCATTTTTATTTTCTCACTAGTAAAAAGGCCCGATGCAATTGCATCGGGAGCGTGGTGAAATGAATTGTGTGCATCCTTAGATGTGCTAACAGGAACAGTAAACATGCATGACACGCTTTGCGCTTGTGAAAAAAGCATAGTTTTTATTTACATTTGTAAAATAAGGGCAAAACATCATACTGTAAGGTAATAGTGACAGAAAAATAATCTACATAAGTTAATTGAGTATATACAGGTAGCTCTGTGGGTATCAGAGTATACAGTGAGCTGCGTGGGTAGCAGAGTACACAGGCGGCTGCGTGGGTAACAAAGTATATACAGGTATGTGTGTGGGTCGCAGAGTATACAGGCAGCTGCGTGGGTAGCAGAGTATACAGGCGGTTGCGTGGGTAGCGGAGTATATACAGACGGCTCTGTGGGTAGCAGAGTATACAGGTGGCGGCCTGTGTAGGAGAGTATATACAGGTGTCTCTGTGGGTGGCAGAGTATACAGGCAGCTGCGTGGGTAGCAGAGTATACAGGCGGTTGCGTGGGTAGCGGAGTATATACGGGCGGCTCTGTGGGTAGCAGAGTATATACAGGCAGCTCTGTGGGTAGCACAGTATACAGCCGGCTGCATGGGTAGCAGAGTATATACAGGTGTCTCTGTGGGTGGCAGAGTATAGAGGCAGCTGCGTTGGTAGCAGAGTATATATAGGTAGCTCTGTGAGTAGCAGAGTATACAGGCGGGTGCGTGGGTAGCAGAGTATATACAGGTGTCTCTGTGGGTCACAGAGTATACAGGTAGCTGCGTGGGTACCAGAGTATATACAGGTAGCTCTGTGGGTAGCAGAGTATACAGTCAGCTGCGTGGGTAGCAGAGTATATACAGGCAGCTCTGTCAGTAGCAGAGTATACAGCCGGCTGCGTGGGTAGCAGAGTATATACAGGTAGTTCTGTGGGTAACAGGTTTGTGGGTGTGATGGTGACCTTAATGGGCGTCCTGGTGGGTGGAGAGGTGATGTGACGTAATGGCTGTCACCACTGACTTCTTGTATGAGAGCTGCATACTTCCAGAGTGGAGGAAATCGTGGCGTGTCCTTGGTGTGAGGTAAATTTCGTGAAGGCGCATGCACGGTGAGGGATGGTTACTGCGCTCGTGCGGCTGTGAATGGCGTCGTAACTGTGGCTGGCGTGACTGCGGCTTACGGTGGGTCTCGAGCGCGCCATCGCTCTTGGGGCTGTGAATGGTGACGTAAGCGTTGGGGACGTGACTGTGGCTGGGGGTGGCGCAGAAGTGTGCCAGCGCTCGCGGGTCTTAGTCTGTGAATAGCGGCTCGCGAAGGCGCTGAGCGCGATCGCTGGGGACGGTGCCGCGGTGCATGGCGGAATAGCAGCACAACATTGGTGATTAAATATATAGATACCTACAGCGGTGTGAGTGTGCAGCGATGCAGAAATCCAGGATGGGGGCCGGGGGACAGCGGGAAGGTGCGGGCAGGAGGGGGCCGGGGAAGAGCGGTCGGGTGCGGCCAGGAGGCGGCCGGGGAAGAGCGGTCAGGTGCGGGCAGGAGAAGGCTAGGGAACAGCGGGCGGGTGCGGGCAGGAGGGGGCTGGTGAAGAGCGGGCAGGAGATGGCTAGGGAACAGCGGGCGGGTGCAGGCAAGAGGGGGGCCCGTCCTGGCCGCACTTAAACACTGTTCCCGGACGTCATCCTGCGTGCAGCAGAGTGCTTAGCAGAGTATACGGGGCTCATTGGTTAGCAGAGTATATGGGGGTTGAGTGCTTAGCAAACTTGACGGCGGCTCATTGGTTAGCAGAGTATACAGGGGCTCATTGGTTAGCAGAGTATACGGGGGCTGACTGGTTAGCACAGTATACGCTGGCTCAGTAGTTAGCACTGTATACAGAGCCTCAGTGGTTAGCACTCTACAGTGGCTCAGTGGTTGGCACTGTATATTGTTTGTCAACAATTAGAACAGTAATGTGGCTCAATGGTTAGCACTGTATATGGTGGCTCAGTGGTTAGCACTGTATACGGTGGCTCAGTGGTTAGCACTGAATATGGTGGCTCAGTGGTTAGCACTGTATATGGTGGCTGAGTGGTTAGCACTGTATACGGTGGCTCAGTGGTTAGCACTGTATACGGTGGCTCAGTGGTTAGCACTGTATATGGAGGCCGAGTGGTCAGCGCAGGATGGAGGCAGAGTGGTCAGTGCAGGATGGAGGCAGAGTGGTCAGTGCAGGATGGAGGCAGAGTGGTCAGTGCAGGATGGAGGCAGAGTGGTCAGCGCAGGATGGAGCCAGTGGTCAGCGCAGGATGGAGCCAGAGTGGTCAGCGCAGGATGGAGGCTCAGTGGTGAGCGCAGGATGGAGGCTCAGTTGTGAGCGCAGGATGGAGGCTCAGTGATGAGCGCAGGATGGAGGCTCAGTGGTCAGCGCAGGATGGAGGCTCAGTGGTCAGCGCAGGATGGAGGCTCAGTGGTGAGCACAGGATGGAGTGGTCAGCAGAGGATGGAGGCTCAGTGTTGAGCGCAGGATGGAGGCTGAGTGGTCAGCGAAGGATGGAGGGCCAGTGGGTGGTCAGCGCAGGACGGAGGGCCTGTGGGTGGTCAGCGCAGGACGGAGGGCCTGTGGGTGGTCAGCGCAGGACGGAGGGCCTGTGGGTGGTCAGCGCAGGACGGAGGGCCTGTGGGTGGTCAGCGCAGGACGGAGGGCCTGTGGGTGGTCAGCGCAGGACGGAGGGACAGTGGGTGGTCAGCGCAGGACAGAGGGACAGTGGGTGGTCAGCGCAGGACAGAGGGACAGTGGGTGGTCAGCGCAGGACAGAGGGACAGTGGGTGGTCAGCGCAGGACAGAGGGACAGTGGGTGGTCAGCGCAGGACAGAGGGACAGTGGGTGGTCAGACCAGGACAGAGGGACAGTGGGTGGTCAGCGCAGGACAGAGGGACAGTGGGTGGTCAGCGCAGGACAGAGGGACAGTGGGTGGTCAGCGCAGGACAGAGGGACAGTGGGTGGTCAGCGCAGGACAGAGGGACAGTGGTGAGCAGAGGATGGACGCTCAGTGGTCAGCGCAGGAAGGAGGCTCATTGGTCAGCGCAGGATGGAGGGGCAGTAGTCAGCGCAGGATGGAGGGGCAGTGGGTGGTCAGCGCAGGGCGGAGGGCCTGTGGGTGGTCAGCGCAGGACGGAGGGCCTGTGGGTGGTCAGCGCAGGACAGAGGGACAGTGGGTGGTCAGCGCAGGACAGAGGGACAGTGGGTGGTCAACGCAGGACAGAGGGACAGTGGGTGGTCAGCGCAGGACAGAGGGACAGTGGGTGGTCAGCGCAGGATGGAGGCTCAGTGGTGAGCAGAGGATGGACGCTCAGTGGTCAGCGCAGGAAGGAGGCTCATTGGTCAGCTCAGGATGGAGGGGCAGTGGTCAGCACAGGATGGAGGGGCAGTGGTCAGCGCAGGATGGAGGGCCTGTGGGTGGTCGGCGCAGGCCAGAGGGACAGTGGGTGGTCAGCGCAGGATGGAGGGAGAGTGGGTGGTCAGCGCAGGATGGAGGGAGAGTGGGTGGTCAGCGCAGGATGGAGGGAGAGTGGGTGGTCAGCGCAGGATGGAGGGAGAGTGGGTGGTCAGCGCAGGATGGAGGGAGAGTGGTGAGCAGAGGATGGACGCTCAGTGGTCAGCGCAGGAAGGAGGCTCATTGGTCAGCGCAGGATGGAGGGGCAGTAGTCAGCGCAGGATGGAGGGGCAGTGGGTGGTCAGCGCAGGGCGGAGGGCCTGTGGGTGGTCAGCGCAGGACGGAGGGCCTGTGGGTGGTCAGCGCAGGACAGAGGGACAGTGGGTGGTCAGCGCAGGACAGAGGGACAGTGGGTGGTCAACGCAGGACAGAGGGACAGTGGGTGGTCAGCGCAGGACAGAGGGACAGTGGGTGGTCAGCGCAGGATGGAGGCTCAGTGGTGAGCAGAGGATGGACGCTCAGTGGTCAGCGCAGGAAGGAGGCTCATTGGTCAGCTCAGGATGGAGGGGCAGTGGTCAGCACAGGATGGAGGGGCAGTGGTCAGCGCAGGATGGAGGGGCAGTGGTCAGCGCAGGATGGAGGGCCTGTGGGTGGTCGGCGCAGGCCAGAGGGACAGTGGGTGGTCAGCGCAGGATGGAGGGAGAGTGGGTGGTCAGCGCAGGATGGAGGGAGAGTGGGTGGTCAGCGCAGGATGGAGGGAGAGTGGGTGGTCAGCGCAGGATGGAGGGAGAGTGGGTGGTCAGCACAGGATGGAGGGAGAGTGGGTGGTCAGCGCAGGATGGAGGGAGAGTGGGTGGTCAGCGCAGGATGGAGGGACAGTGGGTGGTCAGCGCAGGATGAAGGGACAGTGGGTGGTCAGCGCAGGATGGAGGGACAGTGGGTGGTGAGGTCAGGATGGAGGGAGAGTGGGTGGTCAGCGCAGGATGGAGGGACAGTGGGTGGTGAGGTCAGGATGGAGGGAGAGTGGGTGGTCAGCGCAGGATGGAGGGACAGTGGGTGGTGAGGTCAGGATGGAGGGAGAGTGGGTGGTCAGGTGAGGATGGAGGGACAGTGGGTGGTCAGGTCACCTGGAGGGAGAGTGGGTGGTCAGGTGAGGATGGAGGGACAGTGGGTGGTCAGGTCACCTGGAGGGAGAGTGGGTGGTCAGGTGAGGATGGAGGGACAGTGGGTGGTCAGGTCACCTGGAGGGAGAGTGGGTGGTCAGGTGAGGATGGAGGGACAGTGGGTGGTCAGGTCACCTGGAGGGAGAGTGGGTGGTCAGGTGAGGATGGAGGGACAGTGGGTGGTCAGGTCACCTGGAGGGAGAGTGGGTGGTCAGGTGAGGATGGAGGGACAGTGGGTGGTCAGGTCACCTGGAGGGAGAGTGGTTAGGATGTGTCCCCCGCTTGCATCGGGTGTCAGGCGCAGTCTGTGTGGAAAGCGCAGCAAGGAAAGAGCGGTCATGTGATATCTGTCACATGACCGCTCATTACCGGGTGAGACCGAGCGGCCGGTGAGAGGGGGACGGGTAGGGGTAATAGAGCGGTGGGAAGGGGCTGGAATGGAGGGTGTGTGTGCAATGGAGCGGTGGGGGGGCCGCAATATAGGGGGGGGTGCGCATTGGAGAGGTGGGGGGGGCCGCAATGGAGGGGGATAAAGCGCAATGGAGCGGTGCTGGTGGAATGGAGCGGTGGGGTGGGCGATGGAGCGAGGAGGGGAGGGAGGGAATGAAGCAGCGGGTGGCGGTGGGAAAGTGGAGCCGGTGGGGCGAGATGTAATATCCAAGATGGCGGCGAAATCTCGCGAGATTTTGCACGCCATGTTGGAAATTACATGTCGCCGCAAGGACAGTGCTCCTCCAGCTGCATGGCGTCACCGAGGCCCCAGCGTTGCTAGAGCAGCGAGGGGCAGCGGTGACCTCGCGGCGGCGGGGCGGAGGCGGCGGCAGGGCGGAGGCGGCGGCAGGGCGGACGGGTGCGCGGCGGAGACGGCGGGTGGCGGAGACGGCAGTGCGGGTCTGCGGCTCGTGATGACGCTGCGCGTCATCACTCGCAGTCCCGCAAAGCATGTTGGGATTCGGCTACAACGCCCGAATTCCCAACTGCGGATTATATAAGTAGATAAAATGGCCCAATGGATACTGAACTGAGAACATTAATGTCCTGCAATCACTTAACAAAAAGGCACAGATCACTATAGAATAGGGATATCTGCAGAATAAAGTAAACATCTTGGTGTTTCTTAGCACTGAAATTGGAGACAGATGAGGTGAATTCTGAGCAATGTAAATGTATTTGTTTTCCCTTTATTTGTTATCAAACATGAAAATAAAAGATTAGACATTTTCTTTCCCACAATGAATAGTGGTAACCCTCTTTTAACGCTACCGTGTTTCCCCGAAAATAAGGCAACCCCCCCGCCCCCTGAAAATAAGACGTAGTGGGGCTTTTGTCCAGGCTGCTAAATATAAGGCTCACCCCCTCCCCCAAAATAAGAAGTAGCAAAAAGAGAAGGAAAAAAAAAAAAAAAAAAAAAAAAAAAAAAGAAGATACTCACGGTGCCGCTAGCCGCTATTGCCGGAGCCTGCCTGCCTCTGCTTGCAACTTTATTTATTTCTCTTCATTCTCCTGTATGCGCTGTACATATCTAGGCGCCTCTCAACGTAAATGTACGGTAGTAAGCCATCAGCCAATAAGGCGGTGGCTTCTGCACCTGATTGGCCGTGGCATTACCGTATATCTCCTGTATGGCTGTCATCCGGGCGCCGCTCAGCATAGATGTACTGTATTTTGGCGTCCAATCAGGAATGAAGCAGCGGCAGGCTCCAACAATAGTGATACTGTGTGTGCGTGTGGCTGGCTGCAGATGTGTGATGGGGGCTACAGAGGGATATTGAGGTATGGGGGCTGCTGATGGATGATGGGGGCTGAAGATGGATGATGGGGATATTGGGGGATGATAGGACTGCAGGTTAGTTGATGGGAATATTGGAGGATGATGGGGGATGCAGATGGATGACACAGTTTGGTTATGCTGGTTTGTGATGACAACTACT
Source organism: Allobates femoralis (assembly GCA_033576535.1). NCBI lineage: Eukaryota > Metazoa > Chordata > Amphibia > Anura > Aromobatidae > Allobates > Allobates femoralis. Next base: position 40,105,686 of record JARQOC010000006.1, on the reverse strand, counting down.
GTACAGTGTATAATAAATGTTAATTTTTTTTTTTGTTCATCAATAAATGTAAATTCTTCTTCATGGAGATAAGACACCCCCCTGATAATAAGACATGGTGCATCTTTGGGAGCAAAAATTAATATAAGACGGGTGTCTTATTTTCGGGGAAACAGGGTAGGTACAAATGCAACTATACAACCTTAGTTTAGGCTATGAGGAGTGTTTTGTTAAGCTTCACAATTGTCGCTCACGTCCACTCATCTGGGCACTGAATAGTCACAACTGTACTCTGTGCAAATATAAGCACATGTACAGCCCAGGCACATGCACACATCTCCCACCTTGCTTACTGCAATATTCTCCTCTGTGGACTACCTGCTAACACTCCAGTTTATCCTTAACTCTGCTGCCCGACTAATCCACCTCTCTCCTCGTTATTCCGCCCGCTTCTTAGTTAGTTTTTTACCTGCAGATCTGCGGCTTCTCATTTCTTGAGAAGTCACACAGGGCGTTCCCTGTGGCTTCTCATCGCCACCTACAATGTAATTATGCACACCCCTATGGGCATGCTAAACAATACAGTGCCTCCTCATCACTGTAGATAGGCGGTATAGCCGCTATGACGCTAATCGTGTAATATCCGGCTATACTGACGTCAGTACACCCAATGGGTGCCGCAAACTAAGCTCGCACATGCGCAATGCGCATCGAGAACTCAGCAGTACATCCATTGGTGTACTGACGTCAGTATAGCCGGATATGATGCGATTAGCGTCATAGCGGGTATATCGCCTATCTACAGTGATGAGGAGGCACTGTATTGTTTAGCACGCCCATAGGGATGTGCATAATTACATTGCAGGCGGTGATAAGAAGCCACAGGGAACAACCTGTGTGACTTCTCAAGAAATGAGAAGCCACAGTGCTGCAGGTAAAAAAATAACTTTTATAAAGTTTACAAATAGCCATTTTTCAGACAAAGGGATGGCTAGAAATTAATTAGGATGGTGCAAGGACAGGTCTTAAAAGGCACGTGAACATCGAGCAGCAGTTACAGACATAGCTGAAATGGAAGCAGCATGGGAGGAGAGTACAGGATCTATTATTTTAACTGGGGTAAACGAGTGGATTCAGTATGGGTAGTCCTCATAGTGGACAGCCCCTTTATAAGGAACCTGTCAGCAGTTTATTTTTGCATTCTAAATGCTGCCAATCCCATCAGATCATGTGAACAGGTTTCTTGCAAACCCTTCATATTCTCAGAGGTGCCCCTGAATACCTTTAGAAAACGTTTTATATTTCTCCCGCGCTGCATGTAAATTGTCCTGTCCAATGGGTGTCTCCAAAGTGCGATCAGCGGCGCCCCCTTCAAACGCCACCTCTTCTAATCGTATGCAACTAGAAGTCTCTACATCATCCACGCAATGCCTGAAGTGTTGCACATGCGCAGTGGAATCACTGGCTGCCCAATAGGGCACAGTGAGGCGCTACTGCGCAGGCGCAAGACTTCATCCACTAGCTTGCAATCAGAAGAGGCGGCGTATGAAGGGAGCGGAGCGCGCAGCGCTGATCACACTCTTGAGACACCGATCAGACTGGACAATTTACATACAGTGAGGGACAAAAATAAAACACCTTTTCTGAGGTCTGCAGGGGCACATCTGAGGATATAAAGTGATTACAGGAGACCAAGTCACATGATCTTAAAGGTGATGAGCAAAAAAAAAAAAAAACAGCTGACAGGTTCCTTTTAATGCCTTTGCTGCCCAGGAAGAAGGCTCTGTAGTGATAATGATGGGTTTCATCACCTCTCAAACATTGTACAACTCACATGACATCAAAGAAGAAAGAGCATCCAGACCGCTTACCTGCTTCAGGAGTTTCTTGATACCGTCATGGTCGCTATCAGATATAGTATGTGCTTCAAATTCCACATTCACCTCCTATAAACAAGAGGTTGCAGGTATTATTCATGAAAGCATCTGGCACCTAATGAGTTAACACTTACACTGGGGGGGCGTGTACTTCTACCCCTGTAGGATGTTGACCAATCATAAGCAAGCAGCACTTAGGGACAAGGACACGCCCCCTCCATAACTGAGAGCAGGTTGTCAGTGTGTGAGGTGTAATGATACAGCCCTGATCTCCTGGGATGGTCCTCCACACCCTAGTAACCCCCCTGATACCCTCTTCAACACTCCTAATATCCTAGAAACGCCCCCGACACCTCTGCATCACTCCTGGTATCATAGCAACAGTCCTGGTACCCCAGCAATGCCCCCGATCCTATTGAGCCCTGTCCGGTTGCTATGGACACTGTCGCTAGGGCCGCAGCCTCCTCACCTCGTGGGGCTCCTCTTCCTCCTCAGACTCCTCGTCCTCGATGTCTTCAGACTCGTCCTCTTCGTCTTCTCCCTCCATCTCCTCCTCCATCTCTTCCTCCTCCTCGTCGTCCTCCTGTCTCCTCTGTGAGGTCACCGCTCTCCTCTTGGCGCTGGACGCCATGCTGCTGCTGCTGCTGCTCCGTGCTCCCGGCGGCTGCTGAGGGCGGAAGTAAACCGGAAGTTCCCCGGACTGTACCATTTATCACCGGGGGTGTGCGACCAACTGTTTCTCAACTTTTCCGCTCCACTATCGTGTGTTGTAGCTTGAGACTGTGTACAATGGTGGCTATGAGGTAAATCACCATCTGGGTTTATATGAAAGCATGTATGTCGGGTTGTACAGTGGATTGTTCTGGTTATATGATATAGACTCCCCCTACATGTGACACAGATGGCCGCTCCCACAGGCGGCAGGAGGAGGCGGTGAGTGCGCGGGCCCAAACACCCGGGGCCCTTCACAGGCGCCCCTCACACCCAGGGTCTCCTCCTCCTCACCGGGGTCTCCTCCTCCTCCTCCTCACCTGGGGTCTCCTCCTCACCCGGGGTCTCCTCCTCCTCCTCCTCACCCGGGGTCTCCTCCTCCTCCTTACCTGGGGCCTCCTCCTCCTCCTTACCTGGGGTCTCTCCTCCTCCTCCTCTCCTCCTCCTTACCTGGGGTCTCTTCCTCCTCCTCCTCCTCCTTACCTGGGGTCTCTCCTCCTCCTCCTCCTCCTTACCTGGGGTCTCTTCCTCCTCCTCCTCCTCCTTACCTGGGGTCTCTTCTCCTCCTCCTCCTTACCTGGGGTCTCTTCCTCCTCCTCTCCTTACCTGGGGTCTCTTCCTCCTCCTCCTCTCACCCGGGGTCTCCTCCTCCTCCTACCTGGGGTCTCTTCCTCCTCCTCCTCCTTACCTGGGGTCTCTTCCTCCCCTCCTTACCTGGGGTCTCTTCCTCCTCCTCCTTACCTGGGGTCTCTTCCTCCTCCTCCTTACCTGGGGTCTCTCTCCTCCTCCTTACCTGGGTCTCTTCTCCTCCTTACCCTGGGGTCTCCTCCTCTCCTACTTGCTGTCTCCTCCTTACCCAGGGTCTCCTATTCCTCCTCCCTACCTGCTGTCTCCGCCTTACACAGGGTCTCCTACTCCTCCTCCTACCTGCTGTCTCCTCCTTACCCAGGGTCTCCTACTCCTCTCCTCCTACCTGCGGTCTCCTCCTTACCTGCAGTCTCCTCCTCCTCCTTCTTACCTGGTCTCCTCCTTCTTACCTGGTCTCCTCCTCCTCCCTACCCGCGGTCTCCTCCTCCTCCTTACCCGCGGTCTCCTCCTCCTCCTTACCCGGTCTCCTCCTCCTCCCTACCCGCAGTCTCCTCCTCCTCCCTACCCGCGGTCTCCTCCTCCTCCCTACCCGCGGTCTCCTCCTCCTCCTTACCTGGGGTCTCCTCCTCCCTACCTGCGGTCTCCTCCTCCCTACCTGCGGTCTCCTCCTCCTCCCTACCTGCGGTCTCCTCCTCCTCCCTACCTGCGGTCTCCTCCTCCTCCTTACCTGCGGTCTCCTCCTCCTCCCTACCTGCGGTCTCCTCCTCCTCCTTACTTGGGTCTCCTCCTCCTCCTTACCTGGGTCTCTTCCTCCTCCTTACCTGGGTCTCTTCCTCCTCCTTACCTGGGGTCTCTCCTCCTCCCTACCTGCGGTCTCCTCCTTACCTGGGGTCTCCTACTCCTCCTCCTACCTGCGGTCTCCGCCTTACCCGGGTCTCCTCCTCCTCCCTACCTGCGGTCTCCGCCTTACCGGGGTCTACTCCTCCTCCCTACCTGCGGTCTCCGCCTTACCCGGGGTCTCCTCCTCCTCCCTACCTGCGGTCTCCGCCTTACCCGGGTCTCCTCCTCCTCCTCCTCCCTACCTGCGGTCTCCGCCTTACCCGGGTCTCCTCCTCCTCCTCCTCCCTACCTGCGGTCTCCGCCTTACCCGGGGTCTCCTCCTCCTCCTCCTCCCTACCTGCGGTCTCGCCTTACCGGGGTCTCCTCCTCCTCCCTCCCTACCTGCGGTCTCCGCCTTACCCGGGGTCTCCTCCTTCTCTCCTCCCTACCTGGGGTCTCCTCCTCCTTACCTGGGGTCTCCTCCTCCTTACCTGGGGTCTCCTCCTCCTTACCTGGGTCTCCTCCTCCTTCTTACCTGGTCTACTCCTTACCTGCGGTCTCCTCCTCCCTACCTGCAGTCTCCTCCTCCTCCTTACCCAGGGCATCCTCCTCCCTACCTGCGGTCTCCTCCTCCCTACCTGCGGTCTTCTCCTTACCTGGGATCTCCTCCTCCTCTTTCTTACCTGGTCTCCTCCTCCTTCTTACCTGTTCTCCTCCTCCTTACCTGGGGTCTCCTCCTCCTTCTTACCTGGTCTCCTCCTACCTGCGGTCTCCTCCTCCTCCTTACCTGGGGTCTCCTACTCCTCCCTACCTGCGGTCTCCGCCCTTACCCGGGGTCTCCTCCTCTTCCTACCTGCGGTCTCCGCCTTACCGGGTCTCCTCCTCCTCCGCCTTACCGGGGTCTCCTCCTCCTCCTCCTCCCTACCTGCGGTCTCCGCCTTACCGGGGTCTCCTCCTCCTCCCTACCTGCGGTCTCCGCCTTACCCGGGGTCTCCTCTCCTCCCTACCTGCGGTCTCCGCCTTACCTGGGGTCTCCTCCTCCTTACTGGGGTCTCCTCCTCCTTCTTACCTGGTCTACTCCTTACCTGCGGTCTCCTCCTCCTACCTGCAGTCTCCTCCTCCTCCTTACCTGGGGTCTCCTCCTCCTTACCTGGGGTGTCCTCCTCCTTACCTGGGGTGTCCTCCTCCTTACCTGGGGTCTCCTCCTCCTTACCTGGGGTCTCCTCCTCCTACCTGCGGTCTCCTCCTCCTCCCTACCTGCGGTCTCCTCCTCCTCCCTACCTGCGGTCTCCTCCTCTTCCCTACCTGCGGTCTCCTCCTCCTCCTTACTCGGGGTCTCCTCCTCCTCCTTACTCGGGGTCTCCTCCTCCTCCTTACTCGGGGTCTCCTCCTCCTCCTTACTCGGGGTCTCCTCCTCCTCCTTACTCGGGGTCTCCTCCTCCTCCTTACTCGGGGTCTCCTCCTCCTCCTTACTCGGGGTCTCCTCCTCCTCCTTACTCGGGGTCTCCTCCTCCTCCTTACTCGGGGTCTCCTCCTCCTCCTTACCTGGGGTCTCCTCCTCCTTACCTGGGGTCTCCTCCTCCTTACCTGGGGTCTTCTCCTCCTTACCTGGGGTCTCCTCCTCCTTACCTGCGGTCTCCTCCTCCTCCCTACCTGGGGTCTCCTCCTCCTCCCTACTGGGGTCTCCTCCTCCTCCCTACCTGCGGTCTCCTCCTCCTTCTTACCTGGGGTCTCCTCCTCCTTACCTGCGGTCTCCTCCTCCTCCTCCCTACCTGCGGTCTCCTCCTTACCTGGGGTCTCCTCCTCCCTACCTGCGGTCTCCTCCTCCTTACCCGGGGTCTCCTCCTCCTACTCCTTACCCGGGGTCTCCTCCTCCCTACCTGGGGTCTCCTCCTCCCTACCTGGGGTGCCCTCCTCCCTACCTGGGGTCTCCTCCTCCTCCTTCTCCTTACCCAGGGTTTCCTCTTTCAACTTACCTGGGGTCTTCTCACCCGGGGTCTCCTCTTCTCCTCCTGGTCACCCTAGGTCTCCTCTTCCTCACCCTGGGTCCCCTCCTCCACCTCACTCAGGGTCTCCTTTTCCTTTTCCTCACCCAGGGTTTTCCTCCTCCTTACCTGTGGTCTTCTCACCCAGGGTTTCCTCGTCACCTGGGGTCTCCTCTTCCTCCTCCTCCCCCGGGGTCTCACACATTTTCAGGCTTCATACTCATTGTAATCAGTTCGTACCCCTTCTCTAACCTATCTAATAATAATAAATCTCTATTTATATAGCACCAACATATTCCGCAGCGCTTTACAATCCAGTGCTTAGAGTACAGAAAATATAATACAGTAATTACAGTAGAGAACAAATACAGTACAATAATTGGATACAAAACAATAGGCATAGAATCAATGTAAAAAAGAAAATACAATAAATAAAGCAAGAAATTAAGGTGACCCTGCTCAGAAGAGCTTACAATCTACAACAGGATAGGGGTTGCACAAGGTACAGGGGCTTATTGCACTAATGGGCCATGCATACATTGTGCCCTTTTAAGAGCCCTTCTCTGAGAATGGGAAGGGTTGGTGACTTGTTGGCCCTGTCTGCAGAGTTAAGAATAGTTGTTGCTCTTTTTGGACCTGTCTGCAGGGATAGGAAAGCTGGTGCTGTTTTTGGACCCATCTGTGAGGGTAGGAAGGGTTTTTGTCCTATTTGGACCCTTCTGCAGGGGTAGGTAGGGTTGCTATCCTATTTGGACCTATCTGCAGGGGTAGGAAGGTTTGTTGTACTATTTGGACCCATCTGCGGGGGTAAGAAGAGTTGGTGTCCTTTTTGGTCCATCTGTGGGGTTAGGAACGGTTGGTGCCTTTTCGGGTCCGTCTGCAGCGGTAGGAAGAGTTGGTGTCTTTTTGGACCCATCTGCGGTGGTCAGAAGGGTTGGTGACTTTTTGGTCCATCTGTGGGGTTAGGAAGGTGGTGCCTTTTCGGGTCCGTCTGCAGCGGTAGGAAGGGTTGGTGCCTTTTTGGTTTAGGGTGGGAGGGTTTCATGACCCTTTTTCGGGTTCAGAGTGTGTGTGTGTCCCATTTTTAGTTTGCAGAGTTGGGAGAAGTGTGTGTCCCTTTTTTGGGCCAGTAGGGAGGGGGATGCTGTCAGGTAGGATCGAGCACTCACAGCTCCCGTCCAGCAGACACAAATTACTAACGATGAACCGGGTATTTCGAATTTACATCAACTCCAATATTGACTGATATTTAACTGTGCTCTCTGCATGTGTAATCCACACATCCCATTTTTGGCCTTTGTCATTAGTAGCCACCGATGTACAGAACCAGGCAGGTGTGAAAAAATGCTACAAAGAAAGAATGCGTTCAATAATAAAGTGTTAATGGTTTTTATTATTAATTACAAAGCTGCCAAGTGAGTCAAGGAATGTAACTCACAACAGTATTTGATGACCACTCTTTACCTTCATCACTTCTGAGTACTTGTCACTTTAACACAATTTTTGAAGGATTTTGCCAGGGAGGTTGTTCCAGACATCTTACAGAAATAACCCCAGATCTTCTGTGTATGAGGCTTGTGTGGATTGTGGATCCTTCTGTCTCTTCATGTGATCCGAGACACCCTGGATGATGATTAGGCTCTGTGGATCATCACCTCCAGGACTCCTCGTTCTTTACACTGACGATCATTCTAACATCAGCTGTATGTTTTGGGTTGTTCTACTGCATGATAAACTTAGAGCCAATCAGACGCCTCCATGATATTACATAACGGATAAGTTCCTGTATTTCTCAGGTTTGAGGAACCAAGAAAGTGGCAGCGTTTAGGACCCCAGACATTAGAAGTCAACCAAAGAAATAGTGCAACAGATGAAAGACACCTCATGCTTTTAATTTTTTTCAAAATCGGAAGATGTCCAGCAGTGCCATCAGCTCAGAAATGGAAGATATTTCTCCATCATGTAATCAGATAAGTGTCTGGCTCAAAATTTATTCTACAGCAGGATAACAACACCTAACATCCAACCAATATGAACAAGGAGTCCTAGAAGTTGTGATCTGGTCGCACAGAGCCCTGATCTCACATCATCCACTCTGGGATTACATGAAGAGTCAGAGACCAAATATTGATGTGATTTAGGCTAAGTGCACTTGGCCATTCTAACACCTGGATACATTTATTTTTGAACTATTCCATTGTAGATTTTGCTTTATGTTTGGGATCATTGCCTTGTTGGAAGATAAATCTCCGTCCCAGTCTCAGGTCTTTTGCAGACTCCAGCAGGTTTTCTTCCAGAATGGTCCTGTATTTGGCTCCATCCATCTTCCCATCAATTTTAACCATCTTCCCAGTCCCTGCTGAAGAAAAGCAGGCCCAAACCATGATGCTGCCACCACCATGTTTGACAGTGGGGATGGTGTTTTGAGGGTGATGAGCTGTGTTGCTTTTACACCAAACATATCGTTTTGCATTGTGGCCAAAAAGTTTGATTTTGGTTTCATCTGACCAGAGCCCCTTATTCCACATGTTTGGTGTCTCCCAGGTGGCTTGTGGCAAACTTCAAATGACATTTTTTTTTATGGATATCTTTGACAAATGGCTTTTTTCTTGTCACTCTTCCATAAAGGCCAGATTTGTGCAGTGTACGACTGATTGTTGTCCTATGGACAGACTCTCCCACCTCACCTGTAGATCTCTGCAGTTCATCCAGAGTGATAATGGGCCTTTTGGCCTCATCTCTGATCAGTCTTCTCTTTGTTCGAGATGACAGTTTAGAGGGACGGCGGGTCTTGGTAGATTTGCAGTGGTCTGATACTCCTTCCATGTCAATATGATCGCTTGCACAGTGGCTCCTTGAGATCTTTAAAACTTGGGAAATCTTTTTGTATCCAAATCTGGTTTTAAACTTTGCCACAACAGTATCTCGGACCTGCCTGGTGTGTTCCTTGGTCTTCATGATGCTCTCTGCACTTGAAACAGACCCCTGAGACTATCACAGAGCAGGTGCATTTATACGGAGACTTGATTACACACAGGTGGATTCTATTTATCATTACCAGTCATTTAGGACAACATTGGATCATTCAGAGATCCTCACTGAACTTCTGGAGTGAGGTTCCTGCACTGAAAGTAAAGGGGCCAAATAATATTGCACGCCCCACTTTTCAGTTTTTTATTTGTTAAAAAAGTTTAATATATGCAATACATTTTGTTCCACCTCACGATTGTGTCCCACTTGTTGCTGATTCTTCACAAAAAATTAGAATTTATATCTTTATGTTTGAAGTCTGAAATGTGGCAGAAGGTTGAAACGTTCAAGGGGGATAAATACTTTCACAAGGCACTATTCCCACACAGGGAAGAGCTCTGCACACACATTGGTTTTATTTCTTTGCAGAACCTGAAACCTGCACAGGTTTTTCTGCGTTTTGAAAAGAATGAGTGTGTCAGTTCTTTTCTGAATTTTTGCTGCAGTGAATTGCCAAAACGTGGGAAAAACTCATCAAATCTCCTGCCAAGAAATCTGGAGATACTAGAAACCTGTACAGGTTTTGGTGCGTTTTTGGCCGCAGCAAAAATCGCTCTGGGTGCACGTACCCTTATGGTGCCGTCACACGGGGAGATCTTGCCGGTGATGTTGCGGCCGATCTCATGAACGCGCACATCGCTGCACCATCGCTCGTGAGACGTCACACGTAGCAATATTACCGTCGAACCGGCGATTCCGGAATCGCCTGAAACAACCTTGAAGCGATGTAGGCTTTTCAGATCGCCGTGTCACACAGCACCACCTCACCGGCAATGTGGCATACAGAATGGATTGCCTGAACACAGACATCGCCTGTGCCATTGCTATCGCCGCGTCACACGGCAGTAGGCATACGGATCGCTGAAGCTACATCGCCTGATTTCCCGACACTGTTGGGAAATCTTTGAACTCAGAACCAGAGATTAATCGTCGTTCAGTTGCCTTGTTACACGCGGTGACTCACAGGCGATGTCGCTTCAACATCGCCTGTACAGGAAGATCTCGGCGACATCGCCGGCGATATCTCCCTGTGTGACGGGCCCATTAGATTTCTAGTGTTCATTTATTAGCATTTTGTTAATTGCTAAAAATAAACTTCGCATTTCTATTTTTGAAAGTCTTTTTTACTTTCCAGCATTTTGTTCACACCGGCATAAACGCTTTCCATGGATGGTGTTAAGAAATAAAACAGCTGAATATCATCATGCTTTCTTTACGCCATTTAACTTTTTCTTTTTTTTTTTTTTAAAGTAAAAAAGAAAATTGTGTTGCAACTCACATCAGACAAGTGTATGACAGAAGTAAAGGACACTAAGCACTTGTGTAGTGCTTGGGGCCTATAGACATATAGCAGGGACAGCAGTTATCATTACAGACTGGATCACAATGACTGATAACACGACTATATACAATAGAAAATACAGGGTCTACCATTCACAATAGGTGATATCACAACTCACCTCCTCCTCCTGTACAATGACTGATAACACCTCTATATACAGTAGATAACACAGGATCCACCATTCACAATAAGTGATGTCACAGCTCACCTCCTGTACAATGACTGACAACACCTCTATATACAGTAGATAACACAGGATCCACCATTCACAATAGGTGATGTCACAGCTCACCTCCTGTACAGTGACTGATAACACCTCTATATACAGTAGATAACACAGGATCCACCATACACAATAGATGATATCACAGCTCACCTCTCTTCTCCTGTACAATGACTGATAACACCTCTATATACAGTAGATAACACAGGATCCACCAATCACAATAGGTGATGTCACAGCTCACCTCCTCCTGTACAATGACTGATAACACCTCTATATACAGTAGATAACACAGGATCCACCATTCACAATAGATGATGTCACAGCTCACCTCCTGTACAATGACTGATAACACCTCTATATACAGTAGATAACACAGGATCCACCATTCACAATAGGTGATATCACAGCTCACCTCCTCCTGTACAATGACTGATAACACCTCTACATACAGTAGATAACACAGGATCCATCATTCACAATAGGTGATATCACAGGTCACCTCCTTCTCCTGTACAATGACTGATAACACCTCTATATACAGTAGATAACACAGGATCCACCATTCACAATGGATGATATCACAGCTCACCTCCTCCTCCTGTACAATGACTGATAACACCTCTATATACAGTAGATAACACAGGATCCACCACTCACAATAGGTGATCTCAGTCGTGGTTCCAGTACCTTGTGGGTCGCAGTACACTCCCATTCACTTGCAATATGCTTCAAAGGAATGGCACAAAGTGAACTTGGGCTCCGTGACCTGCATTTCGTCTGTGTAGCCCCTTTCTAAAGTTGATAGCATATCCTAAATTTGGGAAGATTTTTCTTCTTTTCTTGAAGGGGGTAGGGGTTATTTTTTAAAATTATCAAAATATAAACAATATAAATTTGGTGTCGCTCTAATCATAGTAATATAGTAACATAGTTTTTAAGGTTGAAGGAAGACTTTAAGTCCATCTAGTTCAATCTAGTTCCTAATGACACAGAATAAAGTTGATGTGCCAAACTCTGATACACTGATGTCCCAAAATGTAAAAAAATAAATAAAAGAAATGTGGTTTTTGGAGGACAGAAGAATAACAAAAGCAAAAAAATAAAGAATACAGTATTCGCTATGGCAAAGAGAGAGGTGTTTATTGAACATTAGTACTATTGTAATTCTGACTATTTTCCTACACGTTTCTTCTATCAGGGGGGAGCAGCACGTGGCGTCTTATCAGCGGGCGGCCGCCTCTCGGGTTTTTCCTTACTCATCATTGCAGTATATATCTGTGGTCGGTTTGGTTTTTAGAGCCTCACTTTCAGCACAAGGCGCAGACACTGATACCATCACTTTGTATTTTTCAGAACTCATCCGGCATAATGAAAGTTTTGTTACTAAAGGACCCAAAAAGTGGTGACGAAGCCTCGGATCCTTACGTAAAGGTGAGTAACTTTTTTACAGTTCTTGAAACTTTTTGCATAAATATAAACTTTGTGCACAGGGATTTTGATCTTATTAGGGAACCTCATGACCGGGGGGGCTACATTTTATGAATCTGTCTATATTATTGAGCTCTCTATCATCTGAATAGCCATCATTTAAAGGTTTGTGCACACAGAGCTTTTGTTTTTTTTTTTGTTTATTTGTTTTTAAAGACTCTTTCTATTCATTTACATTGTAAAAACACTTCACTGTTCATATGTTCGGTGTATTATTTTTTTTCCACTTCAGGTTTTGAAAAACGCCTGGTGGGGAAAAATAGAGAGTGGATGTGGAGGGCCTGTCACACGCGTCAATGTCGTCAGTGAGATGATCGCTGACGACATTGACGGCTGATCGCTGGTGAGCTGTCACACAGACAGACTCACCAGCGATCAATTGACCAGAAACATCGTGGAAACGATTTAAATATCGTTTCCACGATGTCTTGCTCCCGCTGCCAGGCTGCTGGAAGCGGGAGCAGGCTGGTCTCCAAGGTAAACTGCGGGTATCTAGGCAGCGCGCGCTGCCTAGATACCCGACGTGTACCTTAGTTACCAGCCTCCTCCGCTCTCCGGCTGGTATCTAAGGTACACAGCGGGTAACTAGGGACCCTAGTTACCCGCTGTGTACCTTAGATACCAGCCGGTGAGCGGAGGAGGCTGGTAACTAAGGTACACGTCGGGTATCTAGGCTGCGCGTGCTGCCTAGATACCCGCAGTTTACCTTAGTTACCAGCTCCCAGCGCTTGTGAGAGGCGCTGGGAGCTGGAATATCGCTACTCCCGGTGTCACACGCAGCGATGCTGCGTGTCCACCGGGCGACAATCGCCAGGTTTTAGGACAGGTTCTAAAACCTGGCGATCATCAACCAGCGATTTATCGCTGGTTGATTCAGTATGTCACACGCGTCAATATCGCTGCAACGTCACGTGCAGCCGATATCGTGCAGGCGATATTGACGCGTGTGACAGGCCCTTAAGGCTGAGTTCAGACATCCAGTAATCCTCCATTAGATCAGATCCAGCACAATCCATTGTGCAAACACAACTCTTTCTCCGTTTTTTCTTAACATTGGAGTCTATGGAGAACGGATCCGGTAACTGATCACTATTTATCTTCCATTTGAAACTGATCCAGTAAGAAAAAAACGTATCCTTTATAAATGAGAGAAAAATGGAGTCTAAATAGCGATCAGTTGCTGGATTTGTTCTCAATTAATATTTATCCACTGTTTTTCTTTCATTTGTAAAGGATCCATTTTATTTCTTACTGGATCAGTTTCAATTGGAAGATAAATTATTATTATTATTTATTTATAGAGCACCATTCATTCCATGGTGCTGTACATGAGAAAGGGTTCCATACAGCCAAGTAAAAATACAATGAACAAAGTGACAGACTGATACAGAGAGGTGAGAGAGGACCCTGCCCTTGCGAGCTTACATTCTACAGGGCAATGGGGAGGGAGACAGTAGGTTGGGTATGCTCGGGTAGTGGTGGAGCGCCAGTTCTAATGGTGCTGGAGTGCCAGGTCCAATAGTGGTGGAGCGCCGGGTCCAGGGGTGGTGAGGTGGCTTTGTGGTTATTGCAGGCTGTTCTGAAGAGATGAGTTTTCAGGTTCCGCGTGAAGGTTCCGAGTGTGCACCCCAAAACATTCGACTGTCCCCCAGAGTTCCAGAGGATGGGGGATGCTCGGGCGAAGTCTTGCAGGCGGTTAGATGAGGAACGTATAAGTGTGGAGGAAAGAATGAGGTCTTGGGAGGTCGAAGATTGCGAGTTGGATGATATTGTGAGATTAGTTCAGAGATATATGAGGGCGACAGGTTGTGGACGGCTTTGTAAGTCAGTGTTAGTAGTTTGAATTGGATACGCTGGTGAATTAGGAGCCAGTGGAGGGATTTGCAGAGAGGAGAAGTGGAGGAATAGCGAGGCGAGAGGTGGATTAGTCGGGCAGCAGAGTTAAGGACAGATTGGAGAGGTGTAAGAGTGTTCGCACGGAGGCCACAGAGGAGGAGGTTGCAGTAGTCGAGGCGGGAGAAGATGAGGGTGTGCATTAGTAGTTTAGCAGATTGGGGTTTGAGGAAGGGATGGATTCTGGAAATATTTTTGAATTGGAGGTGGCAAATAGCGATCAGTTACCGGATCTGTGCTCCATAGTCTCCCATGTAAAAAAATGAATCCTGCAGAAATCAGTTTTTGCAAAAACAGTTGTTTGCACAATTGATTGTGCTGGATCCGATCTAACGGACGATTACTGGTCATGGGAACTTTCTTTGAAGTAATGGACCTGTAAGGCTCGGTTCACACAATTATATAAAAAAATGACTTCAATTTTCATCCAGAAACGTTGTACGGTTTTCTTCTCTCTTGTCATCCATTTGCAGTCTATATACAATCTTTTTTTGTTTTGTTTTTGTTTACAGCAGCAGCTTTTCATTTCCAGGACTGTTTACATGTTGCAGAACTGCAATGTATCTGTAAAAATTGGGTGCCATACTGTAACATCAGATTTTTGTTCTGCATAGACTTGAACAGTAAGTCTCTTTCAAGTTGAATTGCAGCAGATTTTATTACACACAGATTCGGTCAGTGAAAAAAAAATTGGTCATCAGCACAGTCGATTGAATAATACTGGTCAAATTGATGTCCATTTTTGACCTAGATAACACTTGGACCGAAAATCAGGGCTGTGGAGTCGGTAAGCCAAACCACCATCTCTGAATTCTCAGTTGCTCTGTCTCAGACTCCACCACTCCGACTCTGACTCCTACCTACTTGCCTAATGTTTAAGTGATACATTTATTGTAGTACAATATCAACATCAGGCTTTAGTCATTATTATGATACAATAATCAAGGTATTTAGATCGAACATAATAATTCATAATTTCAGCACAATATGAATTCATCTACTGTACCCAATTTATCAGTGGTGTAACTTCAGACCCATGGGCCCCGGTGCGGAAGCTCCAATGGGGCCCCCAATTATTGCAAATCTTTAATAGTATTAGTCCTTTTCTATAGGCCAAAGGGACTTTTGGGGCCCCCTAGGCTGCAGGGCCCAGGTGCGATTGCAACCCCTACACTATTGTTGTTACACCACTGCAATTTATTACACACTGGGTGAGCCATTTACAGGGTGAGCCATTTATATGGATACACCTACATAAAATGGGAACAGTTGGTGATATCAACCTCCTGTTTGTAGCACATTAGTACCGTATATGCGAGAATGGGAGTATATGACACAAACAGGAAGTTGATATCACCAACCGTTTCCATTTTATTTAGGTGTACCCATATAAATGGCCCACCCTGTATTTTAGGAGTTGGATTTGGTCCATATTATCCCGACTCCAACTCCACCTAAATGGGCTCTGACTGCACAGCCCTGCTGAAAATACTGTATTGTGAACGAGCCCTACAAAGAAGAAAAGAGAGCGCCCTCCCTAGTGCAAAAATCCTTTTTTATGTGCAGTTGTTGACAGAAGGGGCATATGTAGCATTGAAACTTTGCAGTTGGATGCTTTGTAAAACATGGATTTATTGACAATCAGGAATAGTATGTAACCAACAACCAATTGACGTTTCAGTCAATCATGGACCTTCATCAGAACTTTGCCACATACAATATTTGAACACAAAAATAGAGACCAAAGAGGAAATATAATTATTATCAAATATAAGATGCATCTGTATAGTATCAAATAGTAGAATATAGTAATCTGAACTATACATAATGGCACTTCTTTCCATTTACATTTTGTGCCTCCCCTATTTCCTCATAGATTGCAGCTTGGGATCAGGGTCCTCACTCCTTGGTATCTGGTGAATTGTGTTACTGTGTACTATCTGATATTGTCTGTATATGTTCCCTCTGAATTGTAAAGTGCTGCAGGATATGTTGGTGCTATAAAAATAAAAATTATTATTCTAGTGAGTGACAACAAACAACAACTTATGGAAAAGGTGATCTACACAGATCTCCAGTAAATGTGAAGTGAAGAGCGGAGTGGCAGGGATAGAGAGCTGTATACTGCAAAGAAAAATAAATCTGATTAATGCAATATATGATATAATAAAATGGTGTAAAAGAGGAAAAAGATCAGAACAACTAAGAAAAATCTGAAAAGACTCAGCAGGAAAGACTCAGCAGAGAAAGTCAGAAAAATCAGAATAAAACTCATAAAATTAGCTAGATGAATATAGAGTATATAGGAAGATGATATTGAAGGAAGAAAGAAAAAATTAAAAGAGAGAGACCCTACTCTGCTCAAATGGTTGTCTGCTCACCTTGGAGGTATGGGCAGATATCTTGCACAACGCTGTGCCAAAGCGAGATATGAACGGGATCATCTGCCCCTGGAGGTAGTCTGGGGCAGGAACCACTATAGATCAGATAAGTAGTTTACAAATTAAAATAAAAAGGGTGAGATATAAGCGCCGCTGATTGTAACAGACAGGCAGGTAATATCTAAGAATCCGCAAAAACACTAATGCATGCCCCCATCATCTCCCGCCTTGACTACTGCAACCTCCTGCTCTGTGGCCTCCCTTCTAACACTTTTGCACCCCTACAGTCTATCCTAAACTTTGCTGCCCGACTATTCCGCCTGTCTCCCCACTATTCCTCAGCCTCTCCTCTCGGTCAATACCTTCACTGGCTTTCCATTGCTCAAAAAATCCAGTTCGGGGGGCGTGTCCGGACCTGAATGGGAGCAGTCGCATGAAACTTGAGCTCCTGCTCCTGAGAGCATAAATCAGCAATAAAACAGCTCCAGAGGCCCAGAGATGGGTAAGAAGAGGACCCACAAGACACCCAAAGAGCCAGGAGTACAGGCACCAGGTGCCCTGGATAAATACCTGGCCAGGAGTGGAGTAACCCCTGCTCATGCTGCAGGACAGACGAGGAGTCAGGGAGCCACCGGCTTGCAGACTGCACAGCACCCAACACCAGCACTTCATATCAGTGGTGAGTCAGAGATGCTGTCACAAGACAGTCTACACAGGCCCACAGCTGCTACGAGAGACACAGGGCTGGAAGAGAGGAAGCAGGTCTCAGGAGCCTGCAGTGAACACAAAATGGCACCAGGTAGTACAGCCCCTTCTTCATCCCAGGGCTTTCCCGCGCTGAGTGATCTGGAGGGGAGGGGGAGTGAAGAGGAGCACAGCCTGATGTACATCTCTCCAGTAGAGGGGGCAGGGCCCCAGACAACTAATGACTCGCAGATCCTTCTACCTGACACTCTGCCCTGGCCAGGATCTAGTCATAAGGACCCTTTCCCTGATAACCAGCAAGACTGTACTCCGGTACTGATCCCAATAAAGCTACACTATGACCCTATAAGTGAAGGAAGCTCCAATGCAGATGATAGAGAGGGAGAAGAGGATATGTACCCCAGCACACCCCTCCTCCCACCTGAGATGACAGTGGAGCCTAGTGAGAAACCGGATACCCTGTCAGAAAGGGGCACGAGGAACCTAGACAATTCTGCCCAATATGAGGGACCCTCAGATGCTGAGAGCTTCCGGAGAGACTTTGCTGATCTCTCAGATGGGGACAGATGGAGCTCTACCTGGGCAGGTGACAACTGGGCGACTCAGGCCTTGGAGGAACCCAGTCTCCCGCAGAGATCGTCTCGATCACCACGCCAGGCCCTTGGTGCCCCCTTGGACCACAGAGAATTGATTGGAGGTTCTGGGTCCCTGTCAACTGACTCAGGAGGAGATCATATGAATCAGGAACCTGGCCCACCACACCTCACCCGGGAATACCCATACCCTCCTCCGCCCCCTTCTGACTGGTGGCGATACGTGCAACTGCTGCCAACCAAGCACGACTTCAAACAGATGGTAGCCGAGATCAAAGAGACCTGTCGTTCAGAACTAGCAGCAACAAGGCGGGAGGTGGTGGCTCTGACCCAAAGGGTTCACCAACTTGAGGAAGACCATAACCAGGCCAGGGCGGTCATTCGGCACCTCCAATCCCAGACGGCTGCTCAAGCCTCAATTATAAGAGATCTCCAGCGACACATAGAGGATCTGGACAATAGGGGACGCCGAAATAACATCAGGGTCAGAGGGATCCCAGAGACGAGAGAGGTGGAAGACGTAGCGGGTACCCTACAAAAAGTTTTCAACACAGTGCTACGCCGCCCAGCTGACCATCCAATTAAAATGGATAGAGCTCATAGAGCCCTGAAACCAAAGACCATGACGGGCAATCCTAGAGATATCATCTGCCGGATTACTGACTTTTCCCTGAAAGAAGACACCATGGCAAAGGCAAGACAGCTCAAGCAGATCACCCACAATAATGTGAAAATACAACTATATCAGGATCTTTCGTGGATTACTTTACAGCAACGCAGAGCACTGAGACCACTGTTAAGCATCCTACAAGACAATCATATTCCCTATCGGTGGGGCTTCCCTTTTAGCCTCTCAGCTAAGAGGGGAGAAAGGGTGGCCACTCTGAGAAGCCCAGATGACCTGGTGTCTTTCTGCCGTACACTGACCATCGAAAGGCCAGACCTACCCGACTGGTCCGTATCGCAGGGACTGCCCCCACTACAACAAACATGGCAACAATCCACACCTCGTCAAACGACAAGGAGGCTCCCCAGGAGACGAGACCCGGCGTGATTGGTGACTGTATTATCTAATGCCTGGCTATTATGCTTATATTTTCTTTCATATCTGTTTTAGTTGTGGGAATCTATATATACCCATCTGGGCCTCTGGGCGAGAATAGACAGCTCTTGGGGGGGGGGACTTTCTATGGTAACTGTTCTTGAGGTTCTCACGTGTACCCCCACAGATGAGAGTTGTATTATAGGTCCTATGACTTATTAAGTGGTACAGTAGCTCTAGGTAGCTGACTTTGGCGACTGATGCCATACTGGGTCCGACTCTCATTTTGGGACTACATGTTATTGTCCTACAATATGAAGAGGTTGTTGTTTTTTTTTTTGTCTTTCTCACTCTTTCAAAGTTTGGTTATACTATTATTGTTTTGATATACAGTACATGCCTAATGTTTCCATACCAGCCAAGCCCACACGACAACGCTCACGGAGTCTACAATCCCACCAAGACATTCTATATATCTCCTTTTAAAAGCTTTGAGAAAACCCATATTTTACAATGGTTAAGTTCCTCTCTCTTAATGTAAAAGGTCTAAACTCAGACCTAAAAAGAAGGCTGACGCTACGGGAAATGCGGGAGTCCAAAGCGGATATCGTATTTTTACAGGAGACACATCTTACGACTTCGGGTTCCCTTAGATTTGCACACCATTGGTTTCCTACTACTTTCTCAGCCACGGCTAAGAACAAAACGGCTGGAGTGGCGATCTTGATCTCCCGTCATTGCACACTCCAGGTAACAAAAACTGATATAGATCCTCAAGGCAGATTTGTCATTGTATATGGGAGCATAGGAGGAACACCAATTATGTTGTGCAACCTATATACCCTAACACAAACCAGGTAAAGTTTGTAACCTCAGTATTAGCCCGTTTACACCCTGATCGGGGAATGGCCCAAATAATTGGGGGGGATTTTAATATGGCATTTTCCAAGACTGGAGACAGGTTGGTCCATAAACCTTCCAGTAATGCAAAATTGACAGAACGGGTCTCCACTGACTTTCGGAAACTTATTCGTAGCTACACACTATATGACCTATGGCGCATTGACAACCCGACGGATAGGAGATACACGTTCTACTCACACCCGCATGGCTCTCACAGCCGTATAGACTATTTCTTTGGGGACGTGATTTCAGTTCGCTCATTGTTATCAGCTTCCATTGGCACTATAACATGGACGGACCATGCCCCTTTGATAATAGATCTCAAATTGATGCCAGTTCCACCTAAGTTGAATCATTGGAGACTGAATGAGTCCCTTCTCACTAATAAAATTACACGAGACAAACTGCGGGAATCCCTTGTAAACTACTTTACAGAAAACACCCCCACTTCTCCGTCATTGTCTGTCCTATGGGAAGCCCATAAGGCGGTTTTCAGGGGTGAGTGCATTGCACTATCATCTAGGATTAAAAAGGATGCAAAATCCCGATACCTGAAAATAGAAGGGGAATTAAGAAAAGCAGAGGCACGACTACTGACACACCCAACCAGATCGCTTTTAAAGAAATAGTGGACCTGAGAAGCCAACTGAAAGCCATCTCCCATAGTAAGGTGGAGACCCTTCTTAGATATTCTAGGCAGAAATTCTATGAATACAGCAATAAGGCACACACGATGTTGGCTAAGAGATTGAGGGATCAGGCCACTAATAATTCCCCATACGGTATTAAGGATCCGACAGGTGTGATCCATTATGACCCGGTTAAAGTAGCTCAAATTTTCCATGATTATTATTCTTCCCTCTACTCTCTTCCCCCCCCCCATCACATCAACCCCCAGGTGAACAAAACCGATCTCTGGACGATTACCTCTCATCATGCCACCTACCTAAACTATCCCAGTCTGCTTTAGACGAACTAAACCAGAAAATTACGTCGGACGAAATTGCGGCAATAGTGAAAAATCTACCGAATCGTAAAGCACCGGGTCCAGACGGGTTGCCCTATCTCTACTATAAAACCTACATAGATATGCTATCCCCACATATGGTAAATCTGTTTAATCATTTCATGGAGGGGGGGATGATACCCGACTCACTTCTTCGTTCATATATTACTGTAATCCCAAAGGAGGGCAAAGACCCGATGGAATGTGCAAGCTATCGCCCCATCATTCTGTTAAACTCTGATTTGAAAATCTTCACCAAGCTTTTGGCAGAGAGGCTGGGGTCCTTGCTTCCACATTTAATACACAAGGATCAGGTAGGATTTATACGTTTCCGACAGGCGGGGGATAATACTAGACGTATCCTAGACTTGGTCGAGGTGACCAACAGAGGAGCGGGGGAGGCCCTTTTGCTAAGTTTAGATGCTGAGAAGGCCTTCGACAGGCTAGATTGGACATTCATGTTCCACTCTCTTCACCACTTTGGCCTGTCGGGACCTTTTGTTACGGCTCTGAAAGGTCTATAT
This sequence comes from Allobates femoralis, assembly GCA_033576535.1. Taxonomy (NCBI): domain Eukaryota; kingdom Metazoa; phylum Chordata; class Amphibia; order Anura; family Aromobatidae; genus Allobates; species Allobates femoralis. Next base: position 40,084,594 of record JARQOC010000006.1, on the reverse strand, counting down.
TCATCACCCACTGCTCTGGTGCGCCTTCCTCACGCACATTCCAGAGACCTGCTCATAAAAAATGGAACGCGACAGGGGTGCCCCCTTTCTCCTCTGTTGTATGTCCTCAGTATTGAACCATTAGCTGCGCAAATTAGACTGAACCCAGATATATTGGGAATCCAGCTTAAAGGTAAACAATTCAAAATCGCCCTGTTCGCAGATGATGTTATACTCTCCTTGACAAACCCTATAACCTCTCTCCCTAACCTACAGGCCACTATCGCATCTTATGCTAAACTATCAGGCTATAAAATCAACTCTACAAAAACTGAAGCACTGCCAATAAATATCCCGGAACCTAAACTTCATCTCCTTAAAAGTTTATATAAATATACATGGCGCACAACATCCATCCGATACCTGGGGATCAATATGACCTCTAGCTACAAAACAATATTCCAAGCTAATTTCCCACCCCTCATTCAGAAAGTAGAAGCTCAGCTTAAAAAATGGTCATCCCTACAAATTTCGCTCTTGGGGAGAATAGCAGCTGTGAAAATGTCCATTATACCCCGGTTTTTATACCTATTTGAAACATTATCAGTAAAAGTACCCGTAGTAATTCTAAAAAGAATCCAGTCATTTTTAATGAAGTTTATCTGGCATTCGGGGAGACATCGAATACCAGCCTCGGTCCTTTGTGCGCCAAGACAACAGGGAGGTGTTGCATGCCCAGATATTTTACTATACTACTACGCTACGCACCTACGCCATTTGTCTCACTGGACGACATTGTCAGCTTGTACCAGATGGTCAGAGGTAGAACAATTATGGCTAGCTCCATACCACCCTGCTTCATTGATATGGGGCAAACCCTCGGAGATTCCCTCCAAAATGTTGTTGGGACCAATGTCTTTCACCAGAGGCATTTGGGATAGATGCAGGATTAAATTTCAGATGGCGATACACACCTCTTCTCTGACCCCTTTCTTGTATAGCCCACACATGTCGGGAGCCATGGACTCTGCTACTATGCGAAAATGGGCAGAAGCAGGCCTCTTTTGTTTCCGTGATATACTAAACCCACTTACCCACAAAATACGCTCTTTTACTGAACTATGCTCGCTTTATAAATTACCGGTAACCCTTGGCTTTTCGTACCGACAAATAATTCACTACCACGCGTCGATCATGGGAGTTAATAAATATACTAAACCAACCCAATTTGAAACCCTTTGCTCTCGGGGACCCTCTACAAAGGGTCTAATATCAGATATATATGCTATTTTGAACTCTCGAAGTATCCAAGGTCCCCTCAAACATGCCTATATGGCACGATGGGAAACATGGCTAGGACTGGAAATCTCTGATTCGATGTGGAAGGTGATATGGGAGAGAACCTTCAGAACGTCAATTAATACTCTATACAAAGAGAATCAGATGAAAATTTTGATGACGTGGTATAACACCCCCGAGATGCTTCATAAGTTCAACCCGGCAATACCTGATAATTGTTGGCGATGTGACCAGAGAAATGCCTCATTATACCATCTATTTTGGTCCTGCCCGATAATCCGAGGCTTTTGGGGGTCAATAGCAAAAGTGTTGACACGGGTTATGGGTCATATTCTACCCGTAGACCCGGCTCTATACCTCTTAAATCTGTTCCCTTTAAGCTTGAATAAACCCAAGAGCAAACTCCTAATGCTTCTTCTTACGGCAGCAAAATGCCTGATATCCCTCAATTGGAGGAAGAGGGCTCCACCTTCGTTGTCCGACTGGTTTATACGGATAAAGGACCTCCGATCAATGGAACAACTAACTGCCACGCTTCATAACACAATGGACAAATTTACCCAGACTTGGCAGATATGGGATCTCTCCATGGACTCACAACAATTGTAATATATGGAGAATATATGTTGATATTCTTGAATTTTGATATTGGAAAATGTAATGTGGACTTATTATTATGAAATCACATTTGGTATTGTTCTGATTGTTGACATGACTTAAAAAATTAATAAAAATCAAAGTTGGAAAAAAAAAAAAATCCAGTTCAAAACCTGAACCATGAAATTCAAAGCCATCTACAACCTGTCCCTTCCATACATCTATGACACGGCCTATCAAGCAGGGTCTTCTCTCCTCATCTACTGCATCCTCACTGATCCTTTGTAGACTGTGAGCCCTCGCAGCCAGGGTCCTCTTTCTTCACCTACTATATCCTCATCAATCCTTTGTAGACTGTGATCCCTTGTGGGCAGAGTCCTCTTCTCACATACTGTATCCTTACGCATCCCTTGTAGACTGTGAGCCCTCGTGGGCAGGGTCCTCTTTCCTCACCTACTGTATCCTCACCCATCCCTTGTAGACTGTGAACCCTCATTGGCAGAGTTCTCCCTCCTCACCTACTGTATCCTCACCCATCCCTTATAGACTGTGAGCCCTCATTGGCAGAGTTCTCCCTCTTCACCTACTGTATCCTCACCCATCCATTGTTGACTGTGAGCCCTCATTGGCAGGGTCCTCTCTCCTCACCTACTGTATCCTCACCCATCCATTGTAGACTGTGAGCCCTCGTGGGCAGGGTCCTCTCTTTTCACCTGGTGTATCCTCGCCTAACCCTTGTAGACTGTGAGCCCTCGTGGGCAGGGTCCTCTCTCCTCACCTACTGTATCCTCACCCATCCATTGTAGACTGTGAGCCCTTGTGGGCAGGGTCCTCTCTCCTCACCTACTGTATCCTCACCCATCCAATGTAGACTGTGAGCCCTTGTGGGCAGGGTCCTCTCTCCTCCTGTACGTTTGTGTGCCTTGATTTGTTCATGATTATCGTAGTTATCTACATATTCCCCTTTCTCACATGTAAAGCGCCATGGAATAACTAGCGCTATAATAATAATAATCTTATTTCTACTACTTTCTCCATTTTGTATTGGACTAGAAAATGCACTAAGAGTTTGTTTACCAGCCTGAAAATTGTAAATGATCTCTTTTTCTTTTCCATTGCAGGAGTTGTCCTCACACGGATACCAGACAACGCTGATCCCCGTGTTATCCTTTACATTTGTGTCCTTGGAGAATCTCTCTGACAAGGTATAATCTCGCTTTATTCTATTACTGAGCCTAATTCAGTTATCCCTTATCATTAAGTTTCATTCGGTGGATGAAGTCCCCCAGTAACCTAATATTTACTGCAACATGAGCCCCACAAGGGGCGACCAGCTGATGTAATGACTCCCGCACCAGCTGAAATCCCGGAGATTTTGCCTGTATTTGCTTCATCATCATTATGTGAACATTGTTGATATTAAATCTCCTGCAATGGATGTCACCCTGCATTTCCAAAGTCCTGAATGGCAAATCTTTCTGCTTTACAATCACTCATCCATAGATTGTTTAATAGGGAGGTTTTGGTTTTCAGGACTCTGGGAAAGATGGATGTTGACTACTAAATTTCTCTACTGCAATTCAACCAAAAAAAGTCAACCATCTTTTGCAGGACTCCTGAATGGCACATTTACATTTGTAGATCATTTATTGATGTCTAGTATGGTAGATTTGTCATTTAAGAGTCTGGAAAAGTTGACTGTCAACCACTAAAGTCATTTGTTACAATCCGTTAAGCGCTGTCAATCATCTTCTCCAGACTCATGAATTTTCGTTGGGTCATATATTGCTGTAAATTGAAGCAAATTTGACCTCCTAGAGTCTGAAAAAATCTGGATGTCAACCTCTAAAGGTCTCCATTAAAGTCCCACAAGTGCTGTCACTCATCTCTCCTAGTTTCCTGAATGGCAGATCTGCTTATTTTGTAGTGCAGGAAAGCTGGATGTGAACTCTCAGGATTCTCTATTACAATCCCACAAGGGCTGTCAGTCATCTTTCCCAGATTCCTAACAAGCAAATGTACTTTTTTTGTAATAATGCATCTTTGAGTAGCAGATTTGACATCTGTGAGTTTGAGAAAGTTGGATGTCAACCTGTCACAGGGAGCCTTGGGAGAAAAGGAAGAAAGGAACCTGGTCCCCTGAACCGCCCCTCAGGCTAGGGGAACCCTGACTTTCCTTATCTCAGGCTTGCCTTTTATGGTAGAGAGACCTGAATCTCCGACCTGTCCCTTTCTCCTGTCCAGCCGTGAGCTGAACCCCCAACCCCACCCAGGAGGTGAACTGTGATAGAACCCACAGATACAGACAGGCAGGGATAAAGCAAACAGCACCACACTGTAAACAATCAGGAAGATACAATATGTGTGTAGGGAGAATGCAAATAGGGAATGAAAAAACAACAAGGTATACTTCACCAGACACCAAGCAACGTTTAGAGTTTCAACAGCAACTCCAACACAGGACCAGTATGCAAGAGGCATGCAAATGCTATAGTCGGCATCCAGGAATGTTTAAAGGGAGAAGGCATTCCAGGAGTGTCAACCATCAACTGACACTAATCAAAAAGTTAACCCCTGCAAACCTGAACATCAATGAATGAACCACCGCCAACGCCCAAACTTAGACTGAGCAACAAAGAGGTCTAAAGGCCCCGTTACACGTAGCGATATCGCTAACAATATTGCTGGTGAGTCTACCTGTCTGACAGCTCACCAGCGATCACATAGCGATGTGCCAGCCATCATGATCGTTGGTCGGGTGCGCTGGCACATCATTATCTGTAACTTAGCCTTAAGGCTGTACATCAGACTCCCCAGTGTGAACAGAGTCTGAAGCTGGCATGACACAATCACAAGAAGTTCTCCGTTACAATATTACAGACACTGTCACCCATCTTTTTTAGCCTACTGAATGGTAAATCTGTCTACTTTGTGTTAATCTTCACTGGGTTACACATTGCTATAGAATGAGGTGGATTTGACATTCAGAAGTCTGGGGAAGCTCATGCACCACCGTTCAAGGTCTCGATTACTAATTCGAAGGTTTCAGCAGCAACTGCTGCAGTGGAAGTGTAATATTTATTGATGACTATTTTGCTCCTAACTAGTCCACCCCTTTTGTTTTTATGAATAGTTGAAACGTTTTTAGGAGGATACTTATTAAACAGCTTTTCCAGGGTGATGAAAACATTTTATATCTTTCTTTTAAAAACATCCCCACACCTATTCACGGGTTGTGAATTGCAGCCACATTGTGACGTCTGTTCGGGGCTACAGCACCAAACGGTTATCTCGGACAGGCTAGGCACAAGCCGCTCTGTTAGGCAGAATCCCAAGGAATCCTAACACCCTTTAACACCTATACAGGGATCTCAATTTTCAATGGGGTCCTGGAGATTGATGGCTATGGAAGGGCTGCAGTCCAGAGACAGGAAAGTCGCCAAGTAGGGTCAGAGCCAGGAGGTCAGGAACCGAATAAAATCAAGATCTATTAGAGTAGTCAGGAAGCCGGGTCAAAACCAAGATGTCAGCAAGGTACAAAATCGGAGGCAGAAGAAATGTCCAACATACAGGCTAAGGTAAAACGGGAAAAAACACTAAATGCACGACAGGAGACTAGTCAGGTAAACCAAAAGCTATTTCTGGCAGCTTCCAGCAAAAGGCTGAAGGTATTAGTAGGGTGTGGTTCTTTCCAATATGCTGAAGCTAGTAGTTAATTGACTTCAACTGGACACACACATATCCACTTTGTCAGACTGAAGTACTACAGGTCCCAGCCATTTTAATCTTAGTGGATGAGCAGAGCCTGCACTGTCCAACGTTTCTGGCCCTGATGTCTCCTCTATCACAGCACCATCTACATAATGAATATGGTGTCACCTGATGGCAGAAGCATATGTCGAAGGAGCAGGCTCTGGAGGGATGTGACACCCCATTCACATCAAGGGATCAGAGTTGCAATACTAAATGCAGCCCTGGTGAGCTTCTGCTTCCTGAAGAAAGCTGCCATGCTTTTTCTAATCCTAAACAACGTCTTTAGGTGGATCCAATTTTAGTGACTTCTACAGACTTTGTAGATTATAGATTCATCACGTGCATTGATAATGTGCACCTCAGACTGATACTGTGCTTTTTTTTTCCTCCCTGTATGGTATTCTTATCAGCTTTCCCATCCTGAAAATTATGCAGGTCTCATTTTCACCAGTCCAAGGGCGGTGGAAGCTGTGAAATTATGTCTGGAAAATAATAAAGAAGGTGAGTCCTGAAAATACCAATATGTTTATATAAGACATGACGTCAGTGTAGTGCTTTTAGTAGGATCTGTCAAGTGTTCATTCATTTTGCCCATAAAATAGAAACTCCTGATGCCCATAGTGGGCCTTATTCACAAATTCAGACCCTCTCTTCATCCATTGTAGTGGCACATGTAATACATCAGGACTCTTGACACTGCTGGAATAGAAAGACTTCACTAGTGAATATTGCCATGTTAAATGCCAAAATCTTTCAGAAGATACCTGCATGATTATCTAGGTGCAATATTCAGCTTGAAAAGTTGTACTTATTGGTTTAACTTCATGTGATGTCAGGAGGAAAAATCATAGTCACTTACTTCCTTCGTGTAGCCTCCATTGTGCCCAGAGATGATACAGAACCGTTTTGTGGTATCGCCCCAATCGCAGCCTAACACTGTCATCTTTCCCTCATACAACCCTCAGAGAAGATACAGGAGCCCCCCCCTCCTCACATAGCATGGTATATCAGGGACTGTATGTGTGAGCATGGAGCCATCAGCCATACCCCCTGTCACACCCCCTCCCCATACAGAAATGTGAGGGGGCGTGAATGTAGGTATGATCCTGCAGCTCCCAGCATCCACGCCCCTGACACACCTTCTCAGCAACAGCATGAGACTGTGTCAGGCTGAAGAGTCTAAGTCCTCTGAGGAGGGGGTGAGAGCTGAGGAGCAGGTAGATTTTATTGATTTATAAGGGATCTATAGATCCTAGAACTGCAGTGTACAGCTCTGCTTCATCATGTAGGAGGGCAGGGACTGTACTAAAACGTTTCTCTCAGGAGTTTCCCTTTAAAAGCAAAAACGTTTATTTAAGTCAACTAAAATTAATGGTTTAAAGCAGAACTATTCCGGGAAAATAGCGTCACGTGGAAAAAATATCCTTAGTATAGCTATATAAGGGTTTTTATCCCAAACGTAACAGAGATTTTCTGGAATAGTTCGTTTAAGCATCAATTTTACTGATGAAATAAAGTTTTTGCTTTTAAAATTATTCTGGATGTGTTGCTGGAAAACACACACTATATGAAGAACTTTTCTCTGTATTATCACCCAATCCCAGCCTGTCACTGTCATCTTTCCTTGTACAGTCTCCAGAGAGGATACAGGAACTTTGGTGTTCTACCAATACAGCTGTCACTGTCATCTTTCTTGACAGTCTCCAGAGGATACAGGAACTTCTGTGTTTACCAATCAGCCTGTCACTGTCATCTTTTCCTTGTACAGTCTCCAGAGAGGATACAGGAACCTTTTGGTGTTATCACCCCAAATCACAGCCTGTCACTGTCATCTTTTCCTTGTACAGTCTCAGAGAGGATACAGGAACCTTTATGTTATCACCCCAAATCACAGCCTGTCACTGTATCTTTCCCCTGTAGAACCTCCAGCATCTCATGAGAGGATATAGGAACTTTCTCTGTATTATACCTATGCAGCTGCTTGTCATTTCCTTGTCACTCCGTGTCTCAGAGAGGATACAGAACTTGTCTTGTGTTATACTCATCGCAGCCTGTCATGTCATCTTTCCCCTGTACAACCCCCAAAAGGATACAGTAATTTTGCTTTGTGTTCTACCCCAATCACAGCCCGTCAATGTCACCTCTCTCTTGTATAGCCTCCAATGTCTCCAGAGAGGATACTGAAACTTTTCTCTGTGTTACTACCCCTATGCAGCCTGTCACTGTCATCTATCTCCTGTACAGTCTCCAGTATTTCACAGAGGATACAGTAGTTTTTCTTTGTGTTGTTACCCCATTCACAGCCAGTCACTGTGATATTTTCCTTGCAAGTCTCCAGAGAGGATACAGTAGTTTTCTTTGTGTTATATCCATTCAGCCTTCATGTATATTACTGTTGTTCCAGGGATACAGGACTTTTCTTTGTGTTTCACCCATCTTGCCTTCACTGTTCTCTTTCCCCTATACACTGTGTGCAGAATTATTAGGCAAGTTGTATTTTAGATATTATTTTTATTATTCATCAACAACTATGTTCTCAATCAACCCAAAAGACTCAAATATCAAGCTTAATTTTGGAAGTGGAGGTTTTTTAGATTTGGCTCTTAGGAGGATATCTGTTTGTGCAGGTAACTATTACTGTGCAGAATTATTAGGCAACTTGATAAAATCGAAATATATTCCCATCTCACTTGTTTATTTTCACCAGGTAAACTAATATAACTGCACAAAATTTAGAAATAAACATTTCTGACATGCAAAAACAAAACCCCAAAAATTAGTGCCAATATAGCCACCTTTCTTTATGATGACACTCAACAGCCTCCATCCATAGATTCTGTCAGTTGCTTGATCTGTTTACGATCAACATTGCATGCAGCAGCCACCACAGCCTCCAGACACTGTTCCCAGAGGTGTACTGTTTTCCCTCCCTGTAGATCTCACATTTTAGGAGGGACCACAGGTTCTCTCTGGGGTTCAGATCAGGTGAACAAGGGGACCATGTCATTATTTTTTCTTCTTTTAGACCTTTACTGGCCAGCCATGCTGTGGAGTAACATAGTGACATAGTAACATAGTTTTTAAGGTTGAAGGAAGACTTTAAGTCCATCTAGTTCAACCCATAGCCTAACATGTTGGATGCATGTGATGGAGCATTGTCCTTCATGAAAATCATGTTTTTCTTGAACGATACCGACTTCTTCCTGTACCACTGCTTGAAGAAGTTGTCTTTCAGAAATTGGCAGTAGTTCCGGGAGTTGAGCTTCACTCCATCCTCAACCCGAAATGGTCCCTCAAGTTCATCTTTGATGATACCAGCCCATACCAGTACCCCACCTCCACCTTGCTAGCGTCTGAGTCGGAGTGGAGCTCTCTGCCTTTTACTGATCCAGCCTCTGGCCCATCCATCTGGCCCATCAAGAGTCACTCTCATTCATCAGTCCATAAAACCTTTGAAAAATCAGTCTTAAGATATTTCTTGGCCCAGTCATGACGTTTTATCTTATGTTTCTTGTTCAAAGGTGGTCGTTTTTCAACCTTCCTTACCTTGGCCATGTCCCTGAGTATAGCACACCTTGTGCTTTTTGACACTCCAGTAACGTTGTAGCTGTGAAATATGGCAAAACTGGTGGCAAATGGCATCTTGGCAGCTTCACGCCAGCCAACAGGCTTCTTGTGACCCTTTTGGCTATTTGCCATGAAACGCTTGATTGTTCGGTGATCACACTTCAAAAGTTGGGCAATTTCAAGACTGCTGCATCCCTCTGCAAGACATCTCACAATTTTGGACTTTTCAGAGCCCATCAAATCTCTCTTCTGACCCATTTTGCCTAAAGAAAGGCATTTGCCTAATAATTAAGCACACCTTATATAGGGTGTTGATGTTATTGTACCACACCCCTCCACATTACAGAGATGCACATCACCTGATTTACTTAAATGGTAGTTGACTCTCAAGCCTATACAGCTTAGAGTAGGACATGTATAAAAAGTATCATGTGATCAAAATACACCCCCAAATTTGATGAAGGAAAAGAGAAAAAGAATAATTTTTAATGTTAAATGGGATCCTTCTTATAATGTTAGTGTCCATCTAACAAATCATATAGGGTATATGTCCCTCATAGCCCCCTCATCCTGGTACATTGTCCCTCATCCTGGGATATAGCCCCCATCCTAAAATTAGCCCCCTTAATCTGGATATGGCCCCCTTATATTGGATATACCCCCTTGTGCTGGCACACGTCCCCCGGTGATGCCACACGTCCCCCATGGCTTGCACACGTCCCCCATGGCTTGCACATGTCCCCCATGGCTTGCACACGTCCCCCATGGCTGGCACACGTCCCCCATGGCTGGCACACGTCCCCCATGGCTGGCACACATCCCCTATGGCTGGCACACGTCCCCTTTGGCTGGCACACGTCCCCTTTGGCTGGCACACGTCCCCTTTGGCTGGCACACGTCCCCTTTGAGTGGCACACATCTCCTATGGCTGGCACACATCCCCCTGTGCTGGCACACATCCCCCTGTGCTGGCACACATCCCCCTTTGGCTGGCACATGTCCCCTTTGGCTGGCACATGTCCCCTTTGGCTGGCACATGTCCCCTTTGGCTGGCACACGTCCCCCTTTGGCTGGCACACGTCCCCCTTTGGCTGGCACACGTCCCCCTTTGGCTGGCACACGTTCCCTCTGTCCTGTCTATGGCCCCCATGCTGCTGCCCATATTAAAATAAAAAACACTTTACTTACTCTCTTCGAGTGCTGTCCTCCCGGTGTTTCCGTGCTTGCCGCTGTGCTCCTCCTGCCTGGTTCTCGGTGACAGTCATGTGATCAGCACAGCAGAGAGTAAAATGATTTCTGCGTGCCTGATCACAGCGGCAGCAGGGAGACCGAGGAGACAATGGGAGATCAGCGCTGGAGAAGGTAAGTAAAGTTTTTTTTTTTTTTATTTTAGTATGGGCAGCAGCATGAGGGCCATATCAAACAGTGGGGAAGCATGTGCCATGACTGGGGGAAAGCGCAGGCACATATACAGTTGTGGCCAAAAGTATTGACATCCCTGCAATTCTGTCAGATAATACTCAGTTTCTTCCTGAAAATGATTGCAATCACAAATTCTTTGGTATTATTATCTTCATTTAATTTGTCTTCAATGAAAAAACACAAAAGAGAAGGAAGCAAAAAGCAAAACATTGATCATTTCACACAAAACTCCAAAAATGGGCCAGACAAAAGTATTGGCACCCTCAGCTTAATACTTGGTTGCACAACCTTTAGCCAAAATAAATGCGATCAACCGCTTCCGGTAACCATCAATGAGTTTCTTACAATGCTCTGCTGGCATTTTAGACCATTCTTCTTTGGCAAACTGCTCCAGGTCCCTGATATTTGAAGGGTGCCTTCTCCAATCTGCCATTTTTAGATCTCTCCACAGGTGTTCTATGGGATTCAGGTCTGGACTCATTGCTGGCCACCATAGAAGTCTCCAGTGCTTTCTCTCAAACCATTTTCTAGTGCTTTTTGAAGTGTGTTTTGGGTCATTGTCCTGCTGGAAGACCCATGACCTCTGAGGGAGACCCAGCTTTCTCACACTGGGCCCTACATTATGCTGTAAAATTTGTTGGTAGTCTTCAGACTTCATAATGCCATGCACACGGTCAAGCAGTCCAATGCTAGAGGCAGTAAAGCAACCCCAAAACATCAGGGAACCTCCGCCATGTTTGACTGTAGGGACCCTGTTCTTTTTTTTTGAATGCCTCTTTTTTTCTCCTGTAAACTCTGTTGATGCCTTTGCCCATAAAGCTCTACTTTTGTCTCATCTGACCAGAGAACATTCTTCCAAAATGTTTTAGGCTTTCTCAGGTAAATTTTGGCAAACTCCAGCCTGGCTTTTTTATGTCTCGGGGTAAGAAGTGGGGTCTTCCTGGGTCTCCTACCATACAGTCCCTTTTCATTCAGACGCCGACGGATAGTACAGGTTGACACTGTCGTACCCTCGGACTGCAGGGCAGCTTGAACTTGTTTGGATGTTAGTCGAGGTTCTTTATCCACCATCCGCACAATCTTGCGTTGAAATCTCGCGTCAATTTTTCTTTTCCGTCCACATCTAGGGAGGTTAGCCACAGTGCCATGGGCTTTAAACTTCTTGATGACACTGCACACGGTAGACACAGGAACATTTAGGTCTTTGGAGATGGACTTGTAGCCTTGAAATTGCTCATGCTTCCTCACAATTTGGTTTCTCAAGTCCTCAGACAGTTCTTTGGTCTTCTTTCTTTTCTCCATGCTCAATGTGGTACACAGGACAGAGGTTGAGTCAACTTTAATCCATGTCAACTGGCTGCAAGTGTGATTTAGTTATTGCCAACACCTGTTAGGTGCCACAGGAAAGTTACAGGTGCTGTTAATTACACAAATTAGAGAAGCATCACATGATTTTTCTAACAGTGCCAATACTTTTGTCCACCCCCTTTTTTATGTTTGGTGTGGAATTATATCCAATTTGGCTTTAGGACAATTCTTTTTGTGTTTTTTTTCATTGAAGACAAATTAAATGAAGATGAAAATCAAAGAATTTGTGATTGCAATCATTTTCAGGAAGAAACTGAGTATTATCAGACAGAATTGCAGGGGTGTCAATACTTTTGGCCACAACTGTAATATGCGCTGCTCCCCCAGTCAATCAACGTGGTGCGGTTTCAGCACCACGGTGGACAGCGTCAGTTCATATAACATGAGCGGGAGCAGGAGCAGGAGTTCTGCAACATTTAGTGGTAGGGGCTTTTCTGTTTCTACATAGGGAGAAGGTGATCATCTGCTCGTGTATCTAGTGTGAACATTTTTAGTACTGGTGGTTCTAAGATTTTGGGCCGGATTCAGCGAAGCTCTCATACCAGAATTCTGATGTAAAAGCTTTTAAAAGTCGCAAACTCTTGTCGTAGCTCAGAAATATGCTAAAGGGTTGACATTTTTTTTACTCCAGTTTCTTTCACCTCTGTAATTTTTTTTATAGAAACAGGGAGGCAGTACTATCAGTGCCTACGTTTTTATTTATCTACATCTAGAGACCATGATATAAGGCTACATTCACACTCACTGTTTTTGCTCCGTCTTTGTGATCCGTTTTTTGCAGTGTACTGGAAATGGAATCCCAGCAAAGTTGTTTTTACTTTTTGCCATTCAGACAGGGAATTTGTTGATTGATCCGTTTTTTTTCCTGGAAAAGTGATCCGTCAAGGAAAAATGCATGTTATTTTCTGTGGCGTTTTTCTCATCTGCTTTTTCCATAGGGAACCATTCTGATTGGGAAAAAAAAACATAGCATCCAAAATGCAGAAAAAACGGATCAAAAACGCAGTGCGTCTATAGGTGATGCATCTTTGGACCTGAAAAACGGATCCCAAAAAAATAACAGTGCAAAAACTGTGTGTGTGTGAATGTACCCTAATACTGTCGAGATTGAAAAAAAAAAATTTGGACGGGTATCATCCATGCCTCAAATTTATAGGAAGAAACAGGAAGGCAGCACTATCTGTGCATACATAACTTGACAAAGTACATTGATACAGAACTACCCGTGTCTGCAAATTATTATAGAGGATTGGGAACTCAAATATATCTGAGCCTACAGTATTATTTGGGTGTAAGCATGTGCTACATCACCTTCAGAAAGGTAAGTGCACATCCTTGTATATACCATGATACCTCAGTTTTCGACGATAATCCACCCGAAAACTATCGACAAAAACTGAGGCAATGATTTCCATAGAAAACAATGTAAAATTCATTAATTTGTTTTAGACACTCCAAAATACATACATAAAGCTCATTTTATGTAGTATAATGATAGCAGTTAAAGAGGACTTGTCACCCCCCTGGTGCTTGGCAAACTGAATTCAGCACTGAATGCCTTCTGGGTCTGCCCTCCTCTTCTGCTCCTGCTCCTTGTGACGTTAAGAACAGAAGAGGAGGGCAGACCCAGCAGAAGAGGAGGTAGCGGCAGACACATAGAGGAGGCGGAACACACAATGGGGAGACAGGGAGGACTGTGCCAGCAGCGAGGACCTCTTAAAGAGGACCTGTCACCCCCTGGTGCTATGCTAACTGAATGCATCGTGTGTGTGTGGTATTCAGGGAAGGGGTCCCCCATGTCTCTAGCACCCCTGTAAGTTGTTAAAAAGACTTCATAAAGTGTACAGATAAGGAGTCCGGAGGGAGTTACTCAGTAATGAGTCCTTGCTGCTCCCTGGTGTCTTCCCTGCCTCCAGCCCTCTCTGTGCCACCTCCAGCCCTCTCTTGTTCAGCCTACTGTATATGTCATCGCTATTGCTGGTGTCCTCCCCGCCACCAGCCTCTCTGTGCCACCTCCAGCCCCCTCTTGTTCAGCCTCCTGAGGGCTGGAGGTGGGGATGACACATGCAGGAGGCTGAACAAGAGAGGGCTGGAGGTGGCACAGAGAGGGCTGGAGGCGGGGAGGACACCAGCAACAGCGATGACTCATTACTGAGTACGTCCCTCCGGACTCCTTATCTGGACACTTTATAAAGTCTTTTTAACAACTTACAGGGACTCTAGAAACATGGGGGGGCCCTTCTTTCAATGCAGCATACACGATGCATTCAGTGCTGCATTCAGTTAGCTGTCACCCTGCCAGTGCTATGCTCTCTTTAATAGGATCCTACCCAGGCGACCTCTTAACTGTAAGGTTTCTAAAGTCTTTTTTAAAGCTTACAGGGGGGACTAGAGACATTCAGTGCTGCATTCAGTTTGCCATGCACCAGGGGGGTGACAGGTCCTCTTAAATACTTGAATCACTCAGAAATTACTATAAAATGAAAGACTAAGGTAAAGAATAAATAAACATTTAACTTGGTATTTTATTTTTATAAATGCCCTTTTTGACATATGGAGGGGAGAGAGGGGTGCACATAATTTTTGGAATGAGAATCACGCGGGTCACCATTTTTGTATCGGAAAATTAGCGGCGATGTATCTATGAAAACTGAAGAAAACTGAGACATTGGTGAAAACCGAGACATTTTTCGTTGGAAAAAATAAACAAAAAACGAAACCAACAATAACCGAAGTCAACGAACACCGAGGTCTCACTGTATTAATCCACAGAATGTGACACTGTTCAGGTACTAGAGAAAGGAGCAACGTTATACAGAGAAGAAAACGTCCCTTTAACTGAGTCTGTCTTGTTTTACTGGTGTAGAACAATTGAGCGTCTTCCTCATCTGTCCGTCCGCCGCTTGTTCTGCTTCCTCCCTCGGCTGGCGCTTGTTTACACGATCAGCATGGTTTCATCGGGGATTGATGCCATCTGTTTAAATACAGGGGGTATGTTTCCAGTAGACAATTACCCTGTGTTGTAAATTAAGTCAATCTGAAAACACTCTCTCTGTATTTGTGGTAGGTTTTTTTTCTCTTCTATTTCAGTCACTTTAGCTAAGGACCTTTTTTTAATTGACCGTGTTAATTCGATGTTCTTTAAGTACCTCCGGCACTTTGCTGGCATCTAATCCCGACGCTCAGCAACAGCCGAGTCCCAGAGCTCTCCAAGGAATAAATGAGTTTATCACCCTGCAAGACTGGCATTTTTATTTGTTTCCAAAAAATTGGTTTTAAGGAGGAGTTTATTTTTTTAAGGGTACATTGAATTTGAGGGTATGTTGTTAACGCATGGCATTTTTCCCACCTTAAATACAACATTGGCATGAAAAATGGTGAGTATATAACTCACATTTTGTATGCAGTTATGTCACATATTGATGCAATTTTCATTGCTGATTTTTGAGTACTGGTGTGTCTCGCTGTTACTCCTCTCGATTGGGGGCGGGCAATTAATTTTCCCAAGGGTCCACATGAGAGACCATGAATGGCGTGGATGGCCGAACCTATAGACTGAAATATTAGCATTTTAATTGGAATTATATTATAGTAATATTGATTGTATCACTTAATGTTGAGCAGAATTAAGTATGCCGACATCTGCCTATATCCAGTATGAGCACCAACATAGCCCCCTATATACAGGTACACATCCCATACACACATAAAAAAAAGAAAACACATACTCTTCTCGCTCCCTTTCCCCCGGCGTTCTGCTCCAGCCTCCGCTGCACCGACGCTGTGCTACAGTCTCACCTGCTGATTGGTGGAAGAAGGAGCCAGTGACCCCCTCTTCCTCTAATGTATTCACTGCTATACCCACCCTGAGGATGCAGATAGTGGTGACATCAGACGGCCAGGCGGCGGGGGAGATTACTGATGTTTCAATTTTTCCTTTTTTTTTCCTTTTCCTTTACGTTGTCTCTGTATATAATAGTGTGTGTCACATGTTTGCAGTTTGTCACTGTCACTAGCATCCACACAACCCCTGACGAAAACCCGGGAAGGGTAGAAACGTTGGGTGGAGCCACATGATGATCACTTTGCCTTCAATAAGACAGAAAAAGACTCCTTGAATTCCATTGCAATTTGTTAATCTTTGAGTGCCAGGACTTTATTGGTTGTATATGGGGGGGGGGGGGGGGGGAGAGGCATGAAAAAGACCTTTTGCACATAGAAAAAGTCTTAGGGTACCGTCACACCTGGCCATATCGGCGGCGATTTCATAGGCAACGCAGGGGCTTGGCCTATCGCTGCCGACAGCGCCGGTGCATCGCCTAATGTAAAGAGGCGATGTCGGTGCTAACAATTGCCTTAGAGTGGTCGCCTGGTTTCTCAGCACTGCTCTGAAACCAGGCGAGCACTCTGTACACATCGCCCCATGTAACATGGGATTCGCCGATGTTACAGGCGATGGGGGCCATAGGCTCCATGTTACAGGATCGCCGCTGGGGTCAGTGGCGCCTGTAACATCGCCGATGCATCGCCGGAGGAAAACACGCGTCGTCGACGCTGGTGGGGCGCCAAAAACGTGCGCGCTCCCGTGCGTCGCTGCCGATATCTCCGGCGAGGTGTTCTCGTGTGACAGTACCCTTAGATCTTTTTATTCAGGCCATGAAAAATGGAAGAAAAGACAAAAGTGTATATATTTTCGTACAATGTAACTTCCACTGGATCTGTACATTGAGACAAACCCCATTGACTTTAATGGGGTTCCTGTCAAGTTTTCTGTATATATGACAATAGTTACATGCCGACCGAGCTCTTTGAATTAACCCTGACGGACTCATTAATGCCAGTGTGAACATAGTCTTACCCAAAGTTAACCTACACTGTCCACATCACAATTGACTCCCTCCACGTTTCGGCTGCGTGTCGTCACCACAATAGCTATTAAACGCAATGAATAAAGCCGCCCCGCTCATAAGCTCCATTGTCCATAGCCGCACTGTGCCGTCTGTACACGGTGACATTTCCAGTAATCCCATCATGTCAATTCCTAATTAAATAAAGATAATAGCATTTTGTTTTCAATTATAATGTCCCACTAACGGAATTATTGTAAATTAACATCCTCGGAAAATTTAATATTGCAGTCTCATTTAGGGTTTTAATTAGGCTTTTGATTTTTTTTTTTTTTTTATTAAGCTGAAAAACCGCTCTCCATGAAATCTTTAATCATTATAAATATGTCGTACAGGGTTATTACAACCTTTTTTTGCACAAAATTAGCCGCAGGCATTTATTTGCCCTCCCCCCATTCCTTATTTTGCAGTTCCTCTATGTAGAGCCATACAAGCATTAACTCTACAAATAGGGGACTCGACCTCGGGCGATTAAATGAAGCAATAGAAGATAAAAATTGTAAACATGGTGACATAGGGAGGGGAGTGAGAAGTAAGGACTTTGGACCTTGTTTCTATGGGGGATAGAAAACAAATGCAAACAGAAGGTACAAGAGAATCTGTTCTTCTGGGAACAGGTCATCTATAGGAAGACTTAAGGAATGGCCACCTAAATTATTAGTCTTCCATAATGTATAGTGATGAGTGAGCACTACCATGCTCAGGTGCTCGGTACTCGTAATGAGAAGTTGGATGCTCGGATAGGAGCAACTCAATAGAATTTCATAATGGAAGTCAATGAGGAACTAGAGCATGTTCCCGGAGAGTACCCAGAAATATGATTGAGTTTCTCATGGACTTGTATTACAC
The DNA here is from genome assembly GCA_033576535.1 of Allobates femoralis. Classification (NCBI taxonomy): domain Eukaryota; kingdom Metazoa; phylum Chordata; class Amphibia; order Anura; family Aromobatidae; genus Allobates; species Allobates femoralis. Next base: position 40,066,853 of record JARQOC010000006.1, on the reverse strand, counting down.
TCGGATACTCAATTCACGCCCATCCGAGCACTCGACTGCTCGTTACATGTGCCAGCACCTGTGGATGGTGGTGCTTGCTCATCACTAATAATATAATGACCTTCATTTGGAACCAAACTAACTTCAAGAATGTAAATGTTTACTTTGACCGGTAGCAGTAAAATGGAGCATCTCCCATGCACACGAGGAGTTCACTGTAGTAAACCTTCTCTCGTTCTCCAGCGTCCTGGGGAGGTTAAATGAAGCATCAAGCTCCCCATCACTCCATCCTAGTCCATTATCCTGATGAAAGATGGTTCCAATTAAATCCCCAAACAGGAAAGATGGGGGCACAAGAACCTCATCCTGGTGATCAGTGGGACCCACTCCAATCCTAGTGACCACACCAATCTCATCCTGGTAGCCACACCAATCTTCGGGGGATAGGCGATAGCTTGTTTAGGCTGGAATACCCCTGTAAATAGGATGACTGTGAAGAAATTTCAGGTCTGCATTGTGCTGGTCTTATCTATCGGTGAGCAGGTTTGAAAATCTATTTGCCCCATGCTAATGCTAGAAGATTTTCAGCCAGTGATGTAGGACACTAATCCAAGAGGTTCGAATCTAACCCAACTTCTCCTAATTCTATATTGTAGACTTTTTCTCATGCTCACCTGTGTTGGCGACCGTATTGCAGGATATGGGGATATGGTCTTTTATCCAATGTCACTTTCCAGTCTACTAGTATTTGACCTACTAAGTTAGCTAATCTAGAAAAGATTTACTATTTAAATTAAATCATTTTTCTGCTGCAAAGTATCTATAAGTCCTTGTGCACTATAATAAAAGTGTTACCTTTATCTTGCTAAATCGTACATTTTTCTGGTCATCATAATGGGAGACCCAGACAATGGGGTTTAGGGCACTGCCCTCCGGAGGTCACACTAGGTACTACAAGTTTGTAGACACCGCCTCCTCCGCTTATAAACCCCTACCGCAGGGAACATCCTCAGTTTTAAACTTAGTGTGCTCGGAGGATCACGCTTTGCTTGCACTTCACTGCATTCTCACTACTTACGTGATGGCGTCTGAAGACAAGGTAATATGGTCCTATCGGGACCTGTGGCAGCCTCCCCGCTCACCCTTAGTGGCACACGCTGGTGGAGGTACCGGAGGGCCTAGAGCCTGGACACTTCGTGTTCTCCCGGTACGCTGTCACGCTCCTTTCCATCCCTCTCTGGGGGGCTCTGGAGAGTGGGAGATGGGAGCCTTGCACAGCTCCGCTCCGTCCGAGGCCTCCCTAAATGGTGCTTACAGACCGGACTGGAGCCAGCCCAGTCCGAGGCCTCCCTAAATGGTGCTTACACTCCGGACTGGTGCTGCACCCCCGTCCGAGGCCTCCCTAAATGGTGCTTACAGACCGGACCGGCACTGAGGCACTCTGTGTCTCCTGTGTGCCTGGGGGTAGTGTCTGGCACTTTATGTGTTTCATGACACTCAGACCGCGCGTTACCCTCGGGTCCGCGGTTCTGCGGGCGTACCCTGTGCTGGGGTCACCCTGGCTGACCGCCCTGTGTGTCACAGGGGCTGAGGCCGTGGGCTGCGGATGTTTGTTTTGTGCATGCAGTCTGTGTATAACTTTTTACACTTTTTCCCGCGCTGCGGGCTCCGGCTCCCTCATGCTGAGGCTGCTTGGAGGATGGGAAGCAGCCCGTGCGGTGACGTCATCGATGGGCGTGTGTGTGTGTTTCCCGCGTGTCTTCGGCGCCGCCCACAGTTTCACTGTCGGCGGCCATCTTTACCCTCACTTCCCGGTTGGGATTCGTGTGCAGTGTGCGTCTGCACTCCAAAGGGGAGACCGGAAACCGTCGCGGAGGTCACACACACACACCGCTTCCTCATACCGCTTTACTGCGGTCGGTAAGCCACCGGGATTCCCGGTTTTGTTGTCTGCAATTTGGCTTATCTTCCCCTACTGTGGCGATGTCCTCAGCTGGGAAGCGTGCTGCTAGGGCGGCAGAGACCATCATTACCTGTGCTACATGCAATGGAACACTGGTGGAGGGGTCCTGCAATAACTGCGGACGCCCAGAGGCCCGGGCTGGCACTGCTGAGTCAGCAGCTCCGGTGCTATACCCTGAGGTTCAGGTGATCTCAGGGCCATGGGAGACTCAGAACAAGATCAATGAATCTCTGTTGTCCCAGCTGTCCTCCATGTCGCAATCCCTGGAGGCACTTAATAGGAGGCTGGATAGCCCAGCTACTCCGTCCAGTTACCCCCGGGTGTCTCCCTCTTCTGCTGTGAGACCCCTTAAGCGGGCTCGTCGTGAGGAGTCACCCGAGCTCCAGGCTCTCTCTGAGGAGGAGCGTTCCTCTGATGGTGAGGACGATGATGGGGGTTCAAATTTCGGGTCTGTGTCTATATCTGAACCACCAGACGGGGTGGAGGATCTGGTGTCCTCTATTAACGAGACCTTACGTCTCGTGACACCCCTGAGGAGGTGACGGTGCACCCGAAGGAGGTCTATCAATGGCTGCGACCAGAGGCTAGACCAAGTGGCTCCTTTATGGACCACACGAATTTTGGAAGGGTGGTTAGAGCTCCCAGTTACATCCTGGGCGGCGCTATGTCCGTAAACCCAAGGACAATCGCTTCCCCTTCTCCCAGGAGGTGCTTCAGGAGTGGTCGCAGTCCCCGAAGGTGGACGCTTCCATGACCAGGATTGCTGCACGCTCCCTTTTCTCTGCCTCTGATAGCTCCTCGCTGAAGGATGCGACGGATAGACAGGTCGAGCAACTCGCCAAGTCTTCCTATGAGGCTGTGGGGTCTTCATTTGCCCCTAATTTTGCCACGGTCTGGACCTTACAAGCGATTACTACCTGCTTGGATGGTATCTCTGACCTGGCAAGATCCAGTCCAGAGGTCCTAGCACTTGCCGAAAGGGCAAGGGCCTATGCGGACTACGCCAGGACGGCGACTCTGGAAACTGCCACTCGCTCAGCTGTGGCTTCGGCCAATGCTATAGCGATCCGCAGGTTGTTGTGGCTGCGTCTTTGGGACTCAGATGCCACATCCAAGAAGATTTTGCAGAATCTTCCGTTTGCTGGTGACAGGCTTTTTGGCACCGAACTGGACAAGCTGATAAAGGATTCTGCTGAGTCTAAGATACCGCAGAATAAGCCTAAGCCACGGTATACCGTTAAAAGGAACCCGAAACAGTGGTCCTTTCGTTCCAGCTCGCAGTCATCAGCACCGTCCGCTCGCACGGACCCAGGGGGAAAGCCCGCTTCTCAGTGGCGCTCTAAGAGTCGTCCAAAGAAGCCGACGGGGGCGGCAGCTGCCACCCCCAAACCCGCCTCTACATGACTCGCTCTCTCATCCTGCCTCCCCACAGGTGGGGGGCCGCTTGTCTCGCTTTCAGGACAAGTGGCTACTTCACGTTCAAGATCAGTGGGTTCGAGACGTGATCTCGCGAGGTTACAGGATAGAGCTGACGTCAAAGCCGATATCCCGATTCCATCGGTCGGGTCCCATCACCAGAAAAGGCTCAGGCTTTTTTACCAGGTGTTGGAGGGTCTCCGCAGAGACGGAGTGGTGGTCCCGGTACCTTCCGGAGAGAGGTTCAGGGGTTTTTACTCCAACCTCTTTATCGTCCCGAAGAAGGACGGATCCTTCCGCCCTGTACTGGACCTGAAGTTGTTCAACCATCACGTGTTGGTTCGGAAGTTCCGTATGGAATCACTGCGCTCCGTGATCGCAGCTGTGTCACAGGGGGACTTCCTAGCGTCCATAGATATCAGAGACGCTTACCTTCACGTCCCCATTGCACCGGCTCATCAGCCTGGTTGCGATTCGCAGTGGGGGAAGAACACTTCCAATTTGTGGCGCTGCCGTTCGGGTTGGCCTCGGCACCGCGGGTGTTCACAAAAGTGATGGCCTCCATGATGGCTCTCCTGCACATGCAGGGACATGCCGTCATTCCCTATTTAGACGACCTGCTGGTCAGGGCGCCATCAGAACACCTCTGTCAAGAGAGCCTGGATGTGACCATGCGGTCCCTGGAACAGTTCGGTTGGCTTCTCAATATTCAGAAGTCCACGCTAGTTCCGACCCAGTCTTTGACATATCTGGGCATGGACTTCAACACAGCCTCAGCCCTGGTGTCTCTGCCACGAGTCAAACAGATGGCGATCCAATCAGGAGTACAAGCAGTCCTCCTGTCACCACACTCATCCCTACGGGTGTTGATGAAGCTGGTGGGGCGCATGGTGGCAGCAATAGAGGCGGTGCCGTTCGCACAATTTCGCCCCTGTCCTCTTCAGCTGGAGATTCTCCGCAGGTGGGACAAGAGGACGATCTCTCTGAATCGGCTGGTGACCCTTTCCCTACCGACCAGGGATTCCCTGCAGTGGTGGCTACAGCCACATCACTTGTCTCGGGGTCGGTCCTTCATCAAACCGTCATGGTTAGTGGTGACCACCGACGCCAGTCTGAAGGGCTGGGGAGCGGTGTTCTTACACCACAGGGCCCAAGGCCTCTGGACTCAGTCGGAGTCGGCGTTGCAGATCAACGTACTGGAGATCAAGGCGATCTATCTGGCACTCCTGGCTTTTCAGAGATTCCTCTCAGGACAACCCATTCGGGTTCAGTCCGACAATGCGACGGCCGTCGCTTATATAAATCATCAAGGAGGAACCAGGAGTGCAGAGGCTCTGGCCGAAGTCCACCGCATCCTATCCTGGGCGGAGGACAACAACTGCCTGATCTCCGCAGTTCACATCCCAGGGGTCGAAAACTGGGAGGCCGACTATCTGAGCCGGCAGGGGATGGACGCCGGAGAGTGGTCTCTTCATCCAGACGTCTTCCAGGACATCTGCAGCAGATGGGGCACTCCGGACGTGGATCTGATGGCCTCGCGGCTGAATCATCAGGTCCCGCAATACATGGCGAGGTCATGGGACCCCCAGTCTCTGGGAGCGGACGCCCTGATCTTGACTTGGTCCAGATTCCATCTACCATATGTGTTCCCGCCTCTGGCTCTGATTCCCAGGGTGCTGTGGAAAATCAGGTCGGAATGCAGGGTAGCCATTCTAGTGGCTCCAGACTGGCCCAGGAGGTCCTGGTATCCGGACCTGTGGCAACTGTCAGGCGGACACAGGTGGGCTCTTCCAGAACGCGCGGATTTACTCGCGCAAGGACCATTCTTCCACCTCAATTCCAGGGCCCTCAGATTGACTGCATGGCTCTTGAGGCCTGGCTGCTGACATCCAGGGGGTTCTCCCCTACGGTGGTTGCCACTATGAATCGGGCTAGAAAGCCAGTTTCCAGGAAGATGTACCACAGAACGTGGAAAATCTTTTTTACTTGGTGTGCCTCTGGCGGACGGTCTCCGTGGCCCTTGTCCATCCCGACGTTGTTGGCTTTCCTACAGTCGGGTTTGGAATTGGGGTTATCCCTTGGCTCTTTGAAAGGTCAAGTATCAGCACTTTCAGTGCTGTTTGACAGGCGATTGGCGCTCCTCCCGAAGGTTCGTCAATTTCTGCAGGGGGTGTCACGGATGGTTCCGCCCTACAAGAGACCTCTAGACCCTGGGGACCTTAACATGGTCCTGGCGGCATTGCAGAAACCGCCGTTTGAGCCTCTGAGGGAGGTTTCTCTATCTCGTCTATCCCAGAAAGTGACTTTTCTGGTGGCGATTACATCTCTGAGGAGAGTCTCAGAATTGGCTGCACTATCGTGCAAGTCACCCTTTCTGGTGGTTCACCAAGACAAGGTGGTGCTGCGTCCACGGCCAGAATTCTTGCCGAAGGTGGTTTCAACTTTCCACCTGAACCAGGAGATTGTTCTCCCATCATTTTGCCCCGCTCCCGTTCATCAGGTTGAACGCGACCTCCATACTCTGGATCTCGTGAGAGCTATACGCATTTATGTGTCTAGGACCGCCTCCTTTAGGAGTTCGGATTCCTTATTTGTTCTTACGACTGGTCGCTGTAAGGGGTCCGCGGCGTCGAAATCGACATTGGCCAGATGGATTAAGGCTTCCATCCAGGAGGCTTACCGGACTTCTGGTTTGCCTCTCCCGGTGGGATTGAAGGCGCACTCGACCAGAGCCGTAGGTGCCTCCTGGGCTTTGCGACATAGAGCGTCTGCTCTACAGGTGTGTCAGGCGGCCACTTGGTCCAGCCTGCACACTTTCTCTAAGCACTATATGGTGCATGCCCATGCCTCTGCGGATGCAAGTTTGGGCAGGCGGGTTCTCCAGGCGGCGGTTGCCCACCTTTAAAAGGGAACCATGTGTTATCCGTCTTGTTGAGGAACTTTTCCCGCCCTGGGGTATTGCTTTAGGACATCCCCATTGTCTGGGTCTCCCATTATGATGACCAGAAAAAAGAGAATTTTGTTTACGTACCGTAAATTCTTTTTTCTTTAATCATCAATGGGAGACCCAGACACCACCCAGTTGTTCCTTTGCATGTTTTGCATTGGCTCTGTTCTCTGTTGAGACAGTGTTTGCCGGGTTGTTGAACCGTTTGTGCACGGCATTCTTCCCGATGTTTCGGGTGTGGTTTATTTCCTCCTCGCAGCTTGTAGACCAAACTGAGGATGTTCCCTGCGGTAGGGGTTTATAAGCGGAGGAGGCGGTGTCTACAAACTTGTAGTACCTAGTGTGACCTCCGGAGGGCAGTGCCCTAAACCCCATTGTCTGGGTCTCCCATTGATGATTAAAGAAAAAAGAATTTACGGTACGTAAACAAAATTCTCTTTTTTGCTCATGTCATGAGCCGTTATATATTTTTGATTATTTTTGCAGGTTTTACTTTTTGCTTCCCAAATAACTTTTCCCCAAACTCAATGAATAACTGTGCATTTACCCAAACATATATCATAGCTTATAATTATTAGAGATGAGCGGAGCCGTCAAAGTTCGGGTGTTGCGGCCAGACTTTTTTTAGTGACTTGTTCAGGACCCGAATTTAACCCAAACCTCATTGGAAGTCACTGATTGACAGTTCAGCTCTCCAGCCGCATACAGCTAGCCATAAACAAAACATGTCCGGGGCCGGGATGGAGGGGACTTTTTTAAAAATGTATTTTAGAAAGACACTACCCCTAAAAACTCTGCTTTTACCCCCAGTATGAGCCCATCGAACGTTGGAAGAGGCTTGCACTGAGCCAAGCATCAAGCATACCCGAGCACAGCGATGCTTGCTCCAGCTCGTTGAAAATATAAGACACCCGAACTCCGAACCCAAACAGATTCGCTCATCTTTAATAATTATCTGTCATGGTGAACTATGTGTTGTTGTAATAATTTTGCATTTGTATTTTTACATTTTCAGCTTGGGAAAATTCCCTGAAAGAGAAATGGAATTGCAAGTCCATCTATGTGGTGGGGAAAGCAACTGCTGCACTGGGTAAGTAGTCGTGAAGGTCTGGGCATTATTAAAAATCAACACCACCAATCAGAGGACAGTTGTAGATCATTGAATATAAATCTCTTAGGGGCCCGCTACACGGTGCCACCTCGCCACCCATGTCGGCAGGGAATCACGGGTCTTCGCATCCCCACCGATATCGCCGATGAGATGTCACACGTGGCAACTCGCCGGTGTACTCGCCGGCAAGTAGCATCGGCGACCGCTCGCTGGGTTGCCCAGGAATCCAGCTACTGGTAACCCGCAATGTTAAACATTGCAGGTCGCCGCGTTACACAGGGCGATCGCCCTGTTCAGATTGCCAGGTTTCACAACACTGCTGTGAAACCTGGCGATCATTCTGAGGCGATATTTCACACTAGGCGACGTACTGGCGATGTTGGCGGTGATAGGCCACGCCCCTGCATCGCCACCGAAATCGCCGTCGATGTCACCTAGTGTGACGGTATCCTTAGAATTTCTAAGTACTTAAATTGGACCTTCGAAATGTCTATGTTGGTAGGAACCTTAGCTTTGGTCCTTTGAACGTTGGACAATTTTTTTACTCTCGACACTGTCGGCGATTTGAAGAAACAGCTGATTTGACAGCTGTTTAAATCTCCCGCGCCGACACCGAAGAGGTGATGATGGCGCGGGAGACTTAAACAGCTGTCAGATCAGCTGCTTCTTCAAATCTCCCATGCCGACACCGCCGGGAGATTAGCGGTGGCCGTGCCCAGGAGATCAGCGGCTGCTCCAGCTGATCTCCCGGTGGCCGCAGTTGATCTCCCGGGAGATCAGCTGCGGCCACCGGGAGTGATTTCAATGAGATTCGCAGCGTTCTCCTGCGCTGTCATGTGGAGGACATTGCGGATCCATTGAGATCCATGCATTTTTTGTTTGCTTGCTGATAAAACAAGCGCCCATGAACGCACACAAAATGCAACAGGCTGCGTTGGGAGGGTGCGCAAATTATGCGCATCCGAACACAGCCAAACGCAGGTACCATGCGTTCCCATGTTAAACATAGGAACGCAGTGTGCATGCGTTTGGCTGCGTTTGGTTTCGCTGTGTTCCAAACGCAAATGTGAAACCAGCCTTACTCATGCATTTGTCTATAGACAGTTGTTTTGCCTACAGGGGTTATTTAGAAACAGGAACCTCCAGTCCTTAACATCTATCTGTATCTGTATGCAGCACCTCTATTAACCTGTAAAGCAGCCTAATCCCTTTTTTTGTGCCTTTCCTTTTTCCAGTTACCAATGCAAGAAACTTGGAAACTGCAGTTTTTGCATACTAATTGGTTTTATTGATACACCTATCATTACATATAGCCTTTACAGAACCGGTCAGCAACTTTACCTAATACCTCTTTATTTTAAGGTATTTTTAGGTTTGCGTATAACATTTTCTTTCAATAAGGCGGCTCACATTCTGGTCTTCTGCATCAGGTTTATTCCCTGCTTGACTGCATCATTAACAGAGCATTTATATGGTTTTTGGCTTCCTCCGGTCTGTACAAGACCTCCCCAAAAGGGATAAATATTTTTTCTGAGCTCTATTTCATTTATTTTTGTGACATTAGGGCCACAACACACTAGGTGACGTCGCCGGCGACGGGAGGGAGCGCTCACGTTTTTGGCACTTCGCCAGCGTCGCCATCCCCCATTTACATGGGGCGACACCTCCGGCGACGCAGCGGCCATCTGACAGGCGGCATCGCCGCTGGGGTGTCTAAAAACCCCAGTGGCGATGCTGTAACATGCGATGCTGTCGCCTGTCAGTGCGCCGTCGGCTGTTTACATGGGGCGATATGTACACATTGCCCCAGAGTGCCCGCCTGGTTTCACAGCGCTGCTGTGAAACCAGGCGACCACTCAAATGCGTCGCCCTCGCATATTTACATTGCGCGCCTAAAAAATGGCCGCCGACGTCGCCAGGTGTGACGGTACCCTTATAGATCTCCTATTTCTCTATCCTGAGTGCCTACATTTCTTCGGTATTTAAAGGGGAAAAAAATCACCTCTTGCTATTTATATGTCTTGTACATGGGCAATTTGTATTCATTGTGCTTTTGTACACAATTTTAATTGTTTTTAGAAAAAAACCTCTGTGCTTTGTGTTTCTTTTTTGTAACGGTGTTTTCTAATAAAGTTTGCATTTCATTCACTCATTTCATGAGGAAGAAAATGAATCTCCTTGATCTTGGTCGTGTATGCACGTTGCTGTCTTTTTCTTACATGGTTGCTCTCTACGTGTGACTGGTGGATCACACAACTGTGCCACTGAAAACTCAAAAAAACGTTTCCTTCCTTCTCAAGGTGGCTTCTTCCTTTCACCTTAAAGCAGAGATTGTTCTGCCTTCACTTTACCTTTCTCCTTCTATTCCTGGAGAGAAATCTGTCCACTTTTTTAATCTGGTCAAAGCGATACAACACTACCTCAATTTGACTGCTTCCTTCGGAGTTCAGATCCCCTGACTGTCATTCCAAATGAACCAAGCGTAAACACAGATATCTGCAGAATTGTCTCTCTGCGACGTTCCAAATGGTCGTTACATCTCGTCCATGTTTTGGAGATTTAAGGTTTTGGTTACCGCCACGAGATCTCTCTGCCTCAAGCTACCATTGCTGTTGATAGTTGCCAACCAGGACCTTATGAAGCCAAGAACACCGCGCCCCCACCGGGCGTCAAGGTTCATTTCCCTAATGCAGCCTTCCTGGGCTGTCCGCAATGAGGCATCAACCTTGCAGCTTTGTAAGGTGTACTGGTCTTCATTACATTTTTTGAAGTTTCTGTGCGTTCACTAGTTTCTGTCTTCCGCAGTGCGAAATCTGTGGAGAAAATGTCACATGCTAGAACGTCTGTCTCAGTTTACGTTTTGCCCTTCAAAGATTCAAGAGATTTTTCACGTGTTTTCAGCGGTTCCAGATTACAAGTGAAAAAAATTTTTGGGACAAACTTTAAGCTCAAAACGCAATAAGGTCAAAACTAGTCAAAGAGGACACGCACCGCCATTCTGCAATGCTACAGGTAGGACGGTCTGCAAAGAGCAGAAGTAGATGGGCTGGCATAGATCAGGGCTGTATTTGGTCCTCCATACATGGGTTCCGTGACTCACACTTCGTTTTCAGATGCGACTCTAAAGGGAGAGTGCTAGCCACAGCCATAGTCCTAACTCTTAGGCCTTAGCATATAATATATCACACTACGTCCACGTTACACCAGGAAAAAGCATTTATGGACTAGCAAAGCTCAATCAGCTTCATATCAGGCATCTGTCACAACGGGATGCCAGAAGTAGAACTGGATCAGGACATCAGGTGGATTTTTGAGCTGAACCCATATTTAGGTCCAAGGGGGGGGCGCCAACAGCTCAGGCCTAAGCTCCTGAAGCTACTAAGCACTACTCACCCACACTGCAGGAAACCTCACCTTTCCAATGAGACAAACAGCATCAGATCAGCAGAAAAAGGCTAGTTTAAAACTGACAGTGCAGCAGGTATGTAGACTTTATGCAGGGCAGTCAATATGTGACACCTTCCTTTTGTTCCTGTTGGCGTACGTGTGTGTGTCATGTTTTTCCGCATTTCCTACCGTTTTTTCTGACAGACTGAATAGCTTGGTTACTAGGAGGGTGCAGCCTGATGAATAAGAGCCAACCCTTTTTTTCCTTGTATTGTAATTCTGAGCACCAACCTCCGGGTGTCAGCTGCCCATACCCATGTTCTCAGTGTCTCCATGAAGACAACAAGAAAGTGAATTAAGGCAATCCAAAAATCCTCTTCTATAGGATAATCCCATTTAACTTTGAGTGAGAAAAGAAGTTGTAACCTTAAAATCTCCCTAGCCGGCCATCCTCACTCCTAGAAGAACCGTCTGATAATGATCTGCTTTTGTACCCGGCCTCTGAGCAGTCTTCTAAATACGTCCAGCACCCCTACGTAATTTCATGTCTTCTTTTTCTTGAATTATTGATCGATGCTTCCATTCATCCATTATTTAATGTGGTAAACTTCATACAAAAAAAATAATAATCTTGATGTTCGGAAACATTCTATGATTTTTTTTTTTTAATAAGCCGAGTGACAGATTTAATCAGGTGCTCGGAGGGGGTCACAATCTCATATCATTTTACCCTTTTTTTTTTTTTTTTTTTTGTTGCAAATGAGGCAGGAATTGCTTTTAAATCAGGCATTAATTTTTTTTCTCCAGGGGCAACGCGGGGGGGTGGGTATTATTATTTCTGCAGTATCATCTTCTGCCCTTGAATTATACACGGCGCGGTAGCCTGGCGGAGTTAATTTGTTTTCTAGCCACTCTTAACTCTCGCGCTCAGGCTGTTTTTATGTCCCTTTTAAAGAGGCGCTATAAAGCTGTCACCTCTGTGCTCTACTTCAGTCACATTATACTTCTGTCTGTGACTTACAGTGTGGAGGATCTCTACGATGCGCTTTCTCTCTCTTTCTCTTCCAATCCTCAGAGCAATTCCCGGGCTGCGAGCCAGTGCTGACATTGCAGAGCCGCTCCGTAATAGACAACACAAGTCACAGTTTAGGAAGGCTGAAGGCTGCTGTACTGCTCTGACATTTAAACATTTTCTTGCGCAACTACTAAGAACACGGAGGCTCACAGCCAAATTACCGGTCTGATGTTTCTACAGCAACGCTTCTTACTTTGATTTTTTTTTTTTTTTTTGGTGTGTTTTTTTTCCTTTTTTTTTTCCGAGTGTATCCAGAATGCCGATGCACATCAAAAATCCAGCTGAAGTCAGCAGAGCCACGTCAAGGGCAGAGCAACCCACTCAGCTACCTAAGAGGAAAACACACACAATTGATTTATATATATATTCCGTACAGACACATACTTTAGGGGTTCACCCCGATCGATAGAATAAGGGTATGTGCCACACTGTGACGCTCACCGCATGGGCGGACTCCAAGTCCGGAGGTCCACCGGCTCCTTTTTTGTGTATTATTGCGACATACAAGCTAAGTTGCTATGGCCAAACGTTACGAGGCAGTGTTACAGGCGCCATCGAAATCAGTTACTTTGTATTCAATCTTATGCAAGCGTTGCCAAGAACCGATGAAGGTTTTACAAAATAACAAATGGGTTTAGTGGAAACAACCCTGTGGGGAAACCAGAGGGTTTGAACGGAATGAAATGGAAAGCAAGGTGATTGGAAAAGGGTGAACGGTTTACATGAGGTAATTCAGGGAATTAATCAAACGCCGGTTTCGGATTAACAGAAATTATAAATTTGTATTGTAAACAGACGGTCTTTTATCATTCAAACCGGACCCTAACGCCCAGTGTCATTACCTAAGGGATAACGTTTTGATCCAACCACTGTGACACCCACCCATCCAGAGAATGGGACTCTCAAGTCACATGGAGGTCGTCCTTGTCCTCTATTCTTTTTATTTTTTATTTATTAACTTCACCATACAAAAACTAAATCTTATACAACAGTTACGAAGTATTCACAATGTAACAAGACCCATCAAAATCATTAGTCTTTGTATGTACAAACTTAATGTCTAACAGTATCCAAAGAACCAAAGATGAAGGTTTTTAACAATAATAAACGAAAGGGTTTAGTGGAAAATACCCTGTATAAAAACCAGAAGGTAAAACCAGAAGAAAAAGAGCAAAGAAACAAAGAATAGAATATTGAAAATAGGGAAAGGGGGAATCTTCGCCCATAGGAAAGTCAGGCGCAACTAATCTAAGAGCTCGATTACGGGCGAGCAGGTTTAGAGTATTCCAGAGAAGATTTAAATTGCTCATTGAAACAGTACTGTAAATTCTTTATATTTATTCCGATGGATGCCGTCAGATTTCCATAAGCATCAGTTCATTATCTTACTAACCACATACTTACACCAGAGGGAGGGAAATCTCCAACAAAGCGGGATGCATGCCTCGTAGCCATCACCATGAGCGCAATATGATGTTCGACAGATTGATACTGTGAGACTAAGAGCTGGAGCAAGAACAACTCGGCCCAAGGTTTTGTCCTGTATTCATGATCATTTGATAGCCAACTTCACTTCTCCCAAAACGGTCAGTTTCGCACAGTCCAAAGATATGTAAGAATGTCTTCATATCTTACATCTCCACGATATGGCAGATTCTACAGAATCACGATTACATTTTTATGCTTTACGTGACCATCTGATCTATTCTTCAATCTAGGATGCGGAGGAAGATCTCCATCATCGCTGTGTGTGACATCCACCGATAGTCCATCTCCCATGAAGCGCTATTGGATGATTGGACAACTTGTACGTGGGTACTAAGATGCGGAGCCTATTACGATGTGTACCTAGTAGCTCGGACCCTAACGCTTGGTCTGTTTTCATCACCAGCATTTGTAGCGATTTTCTCAAACATCGCGGTGCAGTGTTCGCACAGCTCCTAAAGATATGTGACGAAATGATCCTTCATCTTGTCCACATCGCCAACATATAGGATCAACAGATCAACAGAAGGGAACATTGTATGGAGGCTTTTAGGGACCATCTTGTCCTCTATTCTTGCTATATTAGAGTGCTGGAGGTAGCCCATTTCATGCTTTGGACAGTCCCACAGACACCAATATGGTTATCCTCTATTGATAGGCTTACTTATTAACTTGGAGCCAACTTTTTTTATGGCGTATTACAGATTGCAGACTCTATTTATTTTGTGTGGTTCCTAGTGCTCTCACCCTAACCGATTTTCATAATGGTTGTCGCACAAGAGAGTGGCTAGGAGAAGTTGGACAGAGTGGACAGTTGTGCATTTGTATCATTATCTAAGTCTGAGGATGATAACGATAGCCGATCACATTGTTTGGCTATCCTCATCAGCCCACAAGCTTTCAATTAAAGCACCACTACAGTTGGGGTTTCAGCACTGGAATGGCACTTTAAATGTATGCCCTCTGCCATATCATTAACCTCCGATGTTTTCACCTGTTACCAAGAAAGCTTCAGTCCCATGGCACCATCTTGCATCCATAACTTCTAAATAAGAAAAAAATGATGGCACTCCTTAACACGCAGTCCGAACAGGTGCATATTGAACATGACATATTATGACAAAGACAGTTGCACTCTCAAATGCTAAAGCATGAATAAAAGAATATAAATATGCAATACTTCTAAGGAATATATGAAAAAATTTAGATACTTAGCATATATAAATGTCCATTTCTATATCAGCCCAGTAGCCACGTCACTGCGTACCTCTTACTTTCTTTTTTTGTTATTCAGATTATGAGGTCATGCCTTCTGACTGTGCACCCCTCCCCCATTAGCCTTAGGAGACTTTATTCTCTATTAGCAGATTCCTATACACTCATACAAATGTTTTTGTTTTTTTAAACCCAGGGATAGGCTTTCTTAGTGTAGGAACCCAGTAAAGAAGTACGCCGTGACGTGGCTACTGGGCAGAAATAGAAATTAACATTTTTATATGCTAAGTATCTAAATTTTCCATATATTTCCTTAGCAGTAATGTATATCTGTATTCTTATATTCTTGGTTTGCATGCTTTAGCATTTCAGAGTGCAGCTGTCTTTGTAGTACTCATAACGTCTGACTGTCCGGAAGTCACAGGAGCTCGATGCAGCTCTGAGAGCCAGAGAGACGCTCTCATAGACTTGTATTGAGTTATGACCTCCGGCGCGCTCCATGAAACACTGGAGCTGGCGGTAGATCACAGGTCCCTGCAGATCGACCAGATGACACTGGAAAAAAGTTAAGCTTCCAGAAGAGAAGTGTAAGACAGGGGACAGGGAATTCATATTTAAAAGTACAACTCCAGTGCTGCAATAAAAAAAAACACAGGAGTGGTGTTGTAAGTAGAAGGGAGCATACGCTTCCAGACATATCATTTGACTCCTGACCACGGTCGTACAGCCAGGGAGCCAGTAGTACAGCCAGTAGTAAATCTAACAATTATAATCCAGTGGATAGATTATACATCTATAAAATGAAACCTTTTCTTTTGCAAATAAAACTCATACTTTTATCGTTAAAAATAAAATTGGGGCTTAAGAAAAAAAAATAAAGGCGTGCGACCATATGTCTTGACTATTACTCAAGCGACATGCAATCACCAGAGCCAAGAAGTAAAATAATCAGACCCCTCCTTCTTCTCCTTGATTGACATCTTGGCCCCCTGACGTGTTATGCGTATGATGGGTGGAGCTGTCAATCAAGAAGAGAAATGGGCACTGCGTGAGGAGTAATGAAGACGCCTTGTGCATTGGCCCACCCCAATGCACTTTAAGGCTCATTTGCATTTGCTTTCAACACCAGTTTTCTCAGCAGCTGCAGTCCAGTTATACATAAAGAAAGAAGACACCAGCTCATCATACCATCGGCTGTCGGCGTGCAAGGAGCAGAACAGGAAAAGTGTGACTCTAAGTACGCAAGACGATAGAAAAAATGAAACTGTCCAGCTCACTAAAAAACGTCTTCAGACTCTATCCCATCAGTTTGAAAGAGAAAACGGATCCAAAAGGCAAACGTGATTTAAACGCAACGTGTTTCGGCTGTAATGCAGGCAGCCATTGTCAAAACTATACACGCCTATGACCAAAACCTTGTTCCACCACTTCAGTAGTCAGATCGTATATACAATGTTGTGTGTATTTCTGGGCACAAAAAAACACAACAGAGCCCAATCAGGATCACAGGCGGAAGCCAACGAAGGGGGGCGGCTGTACCCAGAAAGATCATTAACATCAGTGTGACCTATTAACGATATATAAATACAGTACCGTGTATATTTCCCACGATGTACTTATAAATATGACTGTTACTATGTCAAAGAGACATCCTCTAATAATGGAAAGAAGACCTATCAGGCAAGGGTTATTTACTGTAAGAGCAATGAGGCTATGAAGAACTCTGCCAGAGAGAATTGACATGGTTATTAGGGAGCCTTGTCACCCCCAAAATACAAATTAATCCAAACAGACAGTAATTAGGACTTATTCCCTATAAAAAAGCATTGTTTAGTAAAAACGCTAAAAACCCAAACCTGCCTACAGTCAATAAAAAGTGCCCAAGAAATGACCAAACTAAGTGATTTAGGAGAAAAGGCGTTTCTTGAAGCATCATCCACTTGAAAAAGGGACGTTTTTGGTTACGTAAAAAAAGACCGTGTGTGCACATGCCATGGGTGAGCGCTCAATGCATTTCTGCACCCATAATTACACTGCTAACCATGTCCCCGTTGACCCTTTATCTCCAGACACCTCTGTTGTGCTCACACATCATGTCCACTTTGGTCCGTTGCAGCCCCTTGCTGTTCTTATCAGTATAGTAGGAGGCCGCAGCAGACAGGTCTGTGTTCACACTCGCTCAGCTCCGCCGAGACGCCTCTCTGCCTCTGCCCACAATCTTTGTTGACACTACTGTGGCAGGAAAGTCACGTCTATGATATGTGACTATTGCAGCCAAAAACTGGGCACAGAGGTGATGTCAAATTTGATGGCATGGATTAGAAGTTGAAATCACAAACTGTAGACATCACTGCTGCTGCAGCCATGTCAGCAAAGACCAAGGGCAGCAGTGAAGAGGCATCGCTAGAGGTAAGCAATGCTAATTTTGTAAAGAAAAGAAAAATATAGAGAGGAAAAAACCCTTAACAGTACATTCAGACATCTGTATAAATCATACCGCAGTGCTATGACTGGCCGCAGCTCTCCTGACCCGAACATGACAGCTTCATATAGGTCTATGCAGTCATCATGCTCTAGTCAAGAAACGTGCAGCCATTCCAAGCATGGCGAAACGATTCATTTGGTCGTCTGAGTGTACTCTAAGGCTACATTCACACACAGCATGTTTGATGATCCATTTTTGAACTGCAAAACTGAATCAGCTTTTCAAAAATAGCATCAAAAATAGATATCCATTTTTAGACTATTGCATTTTGTAAGCCCATAGACAATGGTTTCAATGGAAAAAGCGGATCAGAAAAAGTCCACACAAGTTGACGTGTTCATTCTTTTTGAAGATCCATTTTTGAGCCAAAAAACACAAAGGTTGTGTCTGAATGATAAATCTTGATAACTCATTGATTTTGCTAGGAAGCTCATAAATTGATCCATTTCACTGCACCGCCACTGCAACAACGGATCCTCAAAAAAACGCATCAAAAATGTGCAGTGTGAATGTAGCCTCACAGCGCTACTTTTGTGTCTCATTTGAGGAAGCTCCTTGGAGACATTTCAATCAGATAAGCACTTGTTAGACAGCATGGACAGAGAGTGTTGGTTACAGAAGGGGGATCCAGTTGAAAAACTGGAAGCAGGACAGCGACAGGAAGAGCAAAACTGGAACAACAGGAAGCGGTGAAGCAGAGTTGAAGCTTAGGCAACAGGTGCCAAAAGGAACCAGAATAGAGTCTGCGATGTGGAACCACAGTAGCAGAGCAAAGTCTAGAGGTAGAGTTGGTTCATCCAAGAAGCAGAGATAATCAACCTTGAGTAACTGAGCAGAGTTGCACAGTTCAGTGGGTCCAGGAATATAGAACAATTGACTCAGCGATGTAGCAAAGTTGAGTGGAACCAACTCAGTCAAGACAAAACTGAGTAGAAGAGCTGAGTTCGAAGTGGGTCCAAAATATCAGTGCTTCGTCATACTACCTGAGCTGAGTGAGGGACATGAAGACCCATCGACAAAAGGATGAAAATGCAGCATCCGGCGCTGGATCCAGGAGAGGCAAGTGACAATTACATGATCATACAATTATAGATTGGCTGCCTTTTATTCATGGTGGCTCGAGAAAGCTGATTTTGGCAAAAAAATCCAACTGCTTCTGTCACAATGAGTTCTATTATCAATGTTGCTTTATCCTTTCAATCGATATTTTGCAGGAGCCATCGCCATATCACATAATTATAAAACACCGCCATGTAGACAGTCATGATACAATATAATGCCACACTTACTATAGCTTCTCAAATTTTGTAAGTGCATTTTGAAACCCAGA
The DNA here is from genome assembly GCA_033576535.1 of Allobates femoralis. NCBI lineage: Eukaryota > Metazoa > Chordata > Amphibia > Anura > Aromobatidae > Allobates > Allobates femoralis. Next base: position 40,048,460 of record JARQOC010000006.1, on the reverse strand, counting down.
AATTGGCTCCTCAACAAAGTCATCTACTGCACATTTGCTTGTTTTAAATGCTTGAATTTTTTATAGAAACATTTGTTGACCAGGTTCACTTCCTAAACACCATCTTGTCCACTATAATAGGGAAGCCTTGATATATGTTGTCATTACTCGCTTCTCCAATGAATGTTTAATACCGTCATTAGTTTCCAGGGTGAAGTTCTGTAAATGAAACGTGAATTGCCTTCCCCGAGAGATCTCTTTAGTGTTATTTTTGACCCTCTGAAACATGGTTTAATCGCCTGGTAATTAGAATATCTTGAATATTTAATTGGTTAGTTATTCTGATAAGATGCTGTAACTCCTGCGAGGCCAAGACTTGTCACGTACCCAGAGTAGTAGATTTCAGATCGCAGACTGGGGAGCTTATGAAGCTTATATCTCACCTGGTATAATGTTTTATGTTTCTCGGTCCATATTAATTATCCCATAATGGATGTTGTCTTATAGTTGACGATCTTGGCCTTTCTTCAGAAGGGGAAGCATCTGGTAATGCGGAGAAGCTTGGTGACCTAATATGCTCAAGTAAGTGTATCCCACTATCCTACTCTATGTACTAAATACAACTACCGTATCTGTTTTGGTAGTCGCATGCATTGAATGTAACCATCTACATGTGGGCTAGAATGACCCTTGTGAGACATCCACATATAAGGCTATTTCTGAATGTACTTGCTGAGTCAGCAGTTGCTTGGAGATCCAGATGGGAGGAGGTTTCATATTGTCCTTGAGTGAACAGTTGCATGGAGATGCACATGAGAGGAGCTTTCTGAATGTCATTGCTGAAACAGTAGCTGCATGGAGAGCCACATGGAAGGTGTTTTCTGAATTCTCTTGCTGTGTCAACAGTTGCATGGAGATTCATATGGGAGGACATTTCTGAATGTCCTTGCTGGGTTAGCAGTTGCATGGAGATCCCCAAGAGAGGAGGTTTCTGAATGTCCTTGCTGAGTCAGCAGCTTCATGGAGATCCACATAGGAGAAAGGTAATGAATGTCCTTGCTGAGTCAGCAGTTGCATGGGTATGCACATGGGAGGAGGCTTCTAAATGTCCTTGCTGAGTCAGCAGTTGCATGGAGATTCACATAGGAGGAAGTATTTGAATGTCTTTGAGTAAGCAGATGCATGGAGATCCACAAGAGGAGAGGTTTCTGAATGTCCTTGCTGAGTCAGCAGCTGCATGGAGATCCACATAGGAGAAAGGTAGTGAATGTCCTTGCTGAGTCAGCAGTTGCATGGGTATGCACATGGGAGGAGGCTTCTGAATGTCCTTGCTGAGTCAGCAGTTGCATTGAGATTCACATAGGAGGAAGTATTTGAATGTCTTTGTTGAGTAAGCAGCTGCATGGAGATCCTCAAGAGGAGAGGTTTCTAAATGTTCTTTCCGAGACAACAGCTGCATGGAGATCCACATGGGAGTAGGTTTCTAAATGTTCTTGCTGAGTCAGGAGCTGCATGGAGATCCTCATGGAAAGAGGTTCATGAATGTCCTTACTGAAAAAGCAGCTGCATGGACATCTACATGGGAGGAGGTATCTAATGTCCTTGTTAAGTTAGCAGCTGCCTGGAGATCCACATAGGAGGAGGTATCTGAATATCCTTGTTAATTTAGCAGCTGCATAAAGATTCTCATGGGAGAAGACTTATGAATGTCCTTGCTGAATCAGTGGTTGCATGGAGATCCACATAGGAGGAGGTATCTGAATGTTCTTGTTAAGTTAGCAGCTGCATGGAGATTGCGCAGGAGCAAGCATCTGCTGTCAGACTCTCCATAGAAAAAGGAAGACACAGTTTATTAAATGTCTATACAAAAGTATTGTCTATACTTTTCTAGAAGCCGCCATGAGGTTTCCTGTGCCCATCCTGTTAATTACTTGATCACCGGGTGCTGCACATCTGCAGTAGCTCATACTTTAGGACACTGTATATTAGCACCAACACCTGTTACAGGTTAAAAAAGGTCATGTTAAACTGCTCGCCAAGTGTTGCATGACCAAGTTGCGGGCACAATGTCCTTCTTTTTTAATCCTTGACAACTCCTTTAAGAATAAATAGGTACTCCCACCAATATGGGGAGAAATGGGCTGATCTTGGACAGGTTAAGGTTCATCCCAGCTTCTACATCATGTACAGCTGATTTACTTTCTTGCCCGGTTGATTACATTTACATTATATGATACGCAGAAGAGACCTGTGAACGCCTCCATTTGTGCCGTTACGGTCGTTTCTTCCTGCAAACTTCAAAGCCGACTTTGAAGAGTTTGAGTCAGAAAAAAAATAAAAGATTTTATTTAATGTTCACTCGCAATGATTGAGATTCTTCAACCTTCAGAGGCCGCGGTGTGAAGTGTTCCTCTCTCGTCCTTGGTAAACGTAGGACAAAGCGCGTTATCAGAATCTCGCTGGGTATTAAAGGACAGAACTTTTTACTGTGGATTTTGTTTTTCGGTCTTAACACCTCACAACCTTCACAACACTATCGAGAATGTACAGACATTGTATCTTAGTTCTCCCTGTACATTTCAAAGAGAAATATAACCAATTTGAAAAGTTTTCATTAACATTATTCTACTATTTTACATTTGCAGTTACCTTATAGTGTCTCCATGGTTACAGACTACAAACAATCCCCGTGTAGTCTGATCCCGCAGAGCTGTTGCTCCCTTTTTCGCCCTATTATGGCTCATCTGTAGACAATAAAAGATGGGGAGCAAATAGAAAAGGGTAACACACGACTAAACAGGGTTTACTTCACGCTTTAGTTTCATTAATCCTTCTGCACAACCCTGCATCCTTTTTTGTAAAACAGATGTCTGTGGGTTTAAAGGGGTTGTCCACTATTGTTGTCATTTTTTTTAAAATGCATGTATTTTTAGCTAATGTTAGCTTAGGCTAAAGTTATTTTTACTCAAACTCTATGCATTTTGTATTGACTGAACATAGTACTGCAGCTCACTAGTACTCAGACCTAATTTTACACTGAGTGAATGGGATTGAGCTTCAATACCAGGGACAGCTGCCACAATGTGTACTGAATGGTGCTTGGCAGAAAATAAAGAGGCACTATGCTTTCAAGAAGTGTCACAGCCAGGGACGTAACTAGAAGCAAATTAATGAACCCTGCAGCAAAATTTGCACTTAGGCCCCATCTGCATGTTGGTCAGATATATAGGCCCTTGTAGCGTTGTAAATCCTATATAGACATGTGTTCTGCCCCCCCTCCCCTTTATTAGGTAGTAATGTCCACTGTCTTTGGCTCCTGACAGATATAAGTCCCCCATCCTGGTAAATATGTCCCCCCTCCAGGTGTATATCTCTCCTGTCCTGGTACATACATTCCCCATCCTGGGCCCTTTCCAGGTATATATGTCCCCCATCCTGATACATATATCCCGCTTTCAGGAACATATATCCCAATCCTGGGCACCTTTCATTTATACAGTACAGACCAAATGTTTGGACACACCTCATTCATAGAGTTTTCTTTATTTTCATGACTATGAAAATAGTAGATTCACACTGAAGGCATCAAAACTATGAATTAACACATGTGGAATTATATACTTAACAAAAAAGTGTGAAGCAACTGAAAATATGTCTTATATTCTAGGTCTGGGGAACTCGCTATCTACCTTATGGAGAGGAGTTTGCCTGCAACCATAAGGAGAAAGTTAACTAGATAAGGAGATTTAAAGCCACATCCCTTCTCTAGGAAATATGCAATATTTTCCTACAGGAGGGATGCGGCTTTAAATCTCCTTATAAACTTAACTGTCTCCTTATGGTTGCAAGCAAACTCCACTCCATAAGGTAGATAGTGAGTTCCCCAGACCTCGTCTATAGCCTCTCATACAGCCTGATCAGAATATCCCACACACTACACTGATGAGGGGCAGTTACCCAGAAACGCAGCGTCTGTAGTTTGGGGTTCTGATCTGGCACAAATCCTTAGTCATATTAAAAGGCTTGTCAGAAAGTCGACTATGACTTTGAGGAGCTACCTAAAGGTGGCGCTAGAGTTCATCCACTTCCATTCTTATATTCTAGGGTCTTCAAAGTAGCCACCTTTTGCTTTGATTACTGCTTTGCACACTCTTGGCATTCTCTTGATGAGCTTCAAGAGGTAGTCACCTGAAATGGTTTTCACTTCACAGGTGTGCCCTGTCAGGTTTAATAAGTGGGATTTCTTGCCTTATAAATGGGGTTGGGACCATCAGTTGTGTTGTGCAGAAGTCTGGTGGACACACAGCTGATAGTCCTACTGAATAGACTGTTAGAATTTGTATTATGGCAATAAAAAAGCAGCTAAGTAAAGAAAAATGAGTGGCCATCATTACTTTAAGAAATGAAGGTCAGTCAGTCTGAAAAATTGGGAAAACTTTGAAAGTGTCCCCAAGTGCAGTTGCAAAAACCATCAAGTGCAACAAAGAAACTGGCTCACATGAGGACCGCCCCAGGAAAGGAAGACCAAGAGTCACCCCTGCTGCGGAGGATACGTTCATCCGAGTCACCAGCCTCAGAAATAGCAGGTTAATAGCAGCTCAGATTAAGACCAGGTCAATGCCACACAGAGTTCGAGCAGCAGACACATCTCTACAACAACTGTTAAGAGGAGACTTTGTGCAGCAGGCCGCAGAGTGAAGGCAAAAGGACCAATAAGTGCTAAGCATCTCTGGGAACTCCTTCAAGACTGTTGGAAGACCATTTCCAGTGACTACCTCTTGAAGCTTATCAAGAGAATGCCAAGAGTGTGCAAAGCAGTAATCAAAGCAAAAGGTGGCTGCTTTGAAGAACCTAGACTATAAGACATATTTTCAGTTGTTTCACACTTTTTTCAGGATAAAGAAATGGAGCCGCACACAGGAGCTTCTTTGCAGATTTATTGTGCTTCAAGGGTTTTTACATGGTAGGGGACCCCCACCATGTAAAGACCATTGAAGCACAATAAATCTGCACCCCACCATGTAAAGACCCTTGAAGCACAATAAATTTGCAAAGAAGCTCCTGTGTGCAGCTCCATTTCTTTATCCCGAAACCGGAAGTGACGTTGCCAGGAAGCCCACACCAGGATCTCAGCGAGGTGCAGAGTGCAGGAGGCCGGAACAAGGCATCGGGGACACTTAGGAACGCTGAAGTCTAGGAGGAGGCACCGTGACAGGGTTGTGCTGGCCGCATCTTCAAATTGTGAGTTTCACACTTTTTTGATAAGTATATAATTCCACATGTGTTAATTCTTAGTTTTGATGCCTTCAGTGTGAATCTACAATTTTCATAGTCATGAAAATAAAAAAAACTCTTTGAATGAGAAGGTGTGTCCAAACTTTTGATCTGCACTGTATATGTCCCCCATCCTGTACATATATCCCCCATCCAGGGCCATTTCCAGGACTATATGTCCCCTATCCTGATTTGCATGTCTCCCATCCTTATATATATATATATATATATATCCTTATATATATATATATATATATATATATTATATATATATGACCCCCATCCTGATATATACTGTATGTCCCCATATATATATCTCCCCCGACCAGCTTCTGTTCTCTAACACTTAAAAAAAAAAAAAAAATCTTCCCACCTTCCCCCAGACACACGATACACAATGTTCTCTTCTGTAGCCGGCAGTGATGACATCACTGCCATGCGCCCCCCAGTCACTTGCATGCTGACGTCAGCTGACGATAGACTGGTCTCTGCCCCACAATGCATTGCAGCTGAATTTGCATCTCCAGGCACACATCCAGCTGAAGTAGGCACAGACATTGACAGCTCCAGCACGGTTGCAGCCTCTGTGTCCACAATAGTTACACCCTAGTCACGGCTACCTCAATTGTCTATTAATGGGTTTTTGGGAGTCTGTACTGCACCAGACCAATAATGATGACATCTGAGGTATGCCATATATAATCCTGAAAACCTTTATCACAGAGAGGTTGTCTTTATTTTGTTTATTTAAACAATATATCAGTTCCAACATTCTTTAATGGTTATTATACGCAGTTGTAAAATTCTGGCCTCCTGTATCTGCCACTAGAGGGAGCTAAAGAAATTACTGTATACTCTTCACGGTAAAACGGTGTGAAGTGAGCTCCCTCTAGTGGCAATTGCGGGCAATTAGCGCTTTTATTCAGTTATACAGAAGATTTCAGTTCAGTATAAAGTTATTCCACCTAAAGAAAGAAATTGAATTTCCACATTTTAACACATTTATCAATATTTCATAGAGTGACAAGCAGTTTTTCTTTCCTTCTACCTGCAATCAGTAAAGGAAAAGCTATAATTTACAGCGAGATCCACTTCTAACATTCATCATCCACAAATGTATCACACACATTAAATAGACCATTTTGCTGATCCTTCTGAGAAACGACATGAAATTTTTGAGGCTGTGAAGATCAAAGGAAATGTGGATGTGCGGAACGTAATAGCTAGACAGAGGAGAAGGAGGAACGTCTGTATTCTCATGGAGATCGGTAATAATCTATATCTCCTTGATACATTATATCGTCCAGTTTTATCCTCTTGTAGCCGATATTTCTCATGGGCCGCACAGATTCTAAATTATTGATGTACATGAGTTTGTATTATTGTGTGACGCTGATTATTTAATATTCATATGTGCAAAAAGAATAGAAAAAATTAGATAAAAATTCATTTTCTGATCTCCCAAAAATTGCAGCTGAATATTTGTCATTTTGGGCAAGTCCATATTATTTCTTTATTTTTAAAAACCTCTCTGATCTGCTCCTCTAGTCTTACATTTTGATGGTTTGAGCGATTCAATAAAAATTCAATCCTTCATCTGCTCCTGCCTGATACTAATCTCATTTGTACAACCTATTTATCAAGATTATCTTCAAATATTTTGGCCAAGATATTTCCAGAGTAGATGGCATACATTTAAAGGGGGTTGGCCGTTGGATCATAACTATTTTTAAAAAGAGCTTGGACTAGTATAAAAACAAAAAAAAAAAAAATAAGAATTCTGCCCACGAGGGCTCACAGTCTACAAGAGATGAGTGAGGATACAGAGGAGAGTAGAGAGGACCCTGCCCACGATGGGCTCACAGTCTACAAGAGATGGGTGAGGATACAGTAGGTGAGGAGAGAGGACCCTGCCCGCGATGGCTCACAGTCTACAAGAGATGGGTGAGGATACAGTAGGAGAGGAGAGAGAACACTGCCCATGAGGGCTCACAGTCTATAAGGGATGGGTGAGGATACAATATGTGAGGAGAGAAGACCCTGCCCATGAGGGCTCATGGTTTACAACGGATGGGTGAGGATAGAGAACCCTGCTTCTGATGGCTCACTGTCTACAAGGGAATGAGTGAGGATACAGTATGTGAGGAGAGAGAACCCTGCCTGTGATGGCTCACAGTCTACAAGGGATGGGTGAGGATACAGTAGGAGAGGAAAGAGGACCCTGCCCACTATGGCTCAGTCTACAAGAGATGGGTGAGAATACAGTAGGTGAGGAAAGTAAACACTGCCCACGAGGGCTCACAGTATAAGGGATGGGTGAGGATACAATATGTGAGGAGAGAATACCCTGCTCATGAGAGTTCATGGTCTACAAGGGATGGGTGAGGATAAGTAGGAGAGGAGAGAGGACCCTGCCCACGATGGCTCACGGTCTACAAAAGATGGATGAGGATACAGTAGGTGAGGAGAGAGAACCCTGCCCACGATGGCCCACAGCTTACAAGGGATGGTGAGGATACAGTAGGTGAGGAGTGGACATTTGCCAGCGAGGGCTCACAGTCTACAAGGGATGGTGAGGAGGATACAGTAGGTGAGGAGAGAGGACTCTGCTCACGAGGGCTCACAGTCTACAAGGGATGGGTGAGGATACAGTAGGTGAGGGCAGAGCTTGTCGTGTGGTGGTATAAAGGACGGAGGGTCATGGCAGGTTGTAGGCTTGTCGGAAGAAGTGGCTCTTCAAGTTTCTTTTGAAGGTTTCTGATGTGTTAGGGTAGAGAGCTCCAGAGTATGGGGGAAGCATGGGAGAAATCAAGTATGTGATTGTGGGAAGAGGAGAGAATGAGATGGGAGAAGAGAAAGAGATCTTGAGAGGATCGGAGGTTATGTGTAAGTAAGTACTGGGAGACCAGGTCACAGATGTACGGAGTGGAAAGGTTGTGGATGGCTTTGTATGTCATAGTTAGGGTTTTCAACTGGAGTCTTTGGGCAATGGGAAGCAAGTGAATGGATTGGCAGAGAGCAGATGCTTTGGAATAGCGGGGAGACAGGTGGATTAGTCAGGCAGCAGAGTTTTGGATATATTGTAGGGATGCAAGAGTGGTAGACGTGAGGCCAGAGAGCAGGAGGTTGCAGTAGTCGAGGTGGGAGATGATTAGGGGCATGCACTATTTTTTTCAAGAATCTTGGCTAAAGAATATATGTATCCTGGAAATATTTTTGAGTTTGAGTAGGCAGGAGGTGGAGAGGCCTTGGATATGTTGCTTGAATGAGGGGCAGAGGCAAGGTTTGAAAACGAGCCAGGAAGTAGAGGTCAGCGTGTACTGACTACGCTTTGGAGCTATGGAGTATCGGTGAGTTTCTAAGGCTTAAACATTTTTTTAAACCATTGCATGCATGGTAAGAAAAAAATAAAAAATCAGTTTACAGCTACTGTGCAGACCTATGAGTCCATGGTAACAGACTACAAACAGACCTTGTTGTAGTCTGATCCTGCACTATTGTGGAATTGCTCTGACTCTCCCAAAGCTAGAGTGCTTAGTACTTTTATCTTTTGTTTCTGGTTTTAATGACAACATCTGCATGGAGTTTGTACATTATTGGTGTTTTTGCTATGTGTTTTTTTCCAGGCTTTCTAGTTTCCTCTAACGCTCCCAAAACTTGCTAATAATAGTGACTTACATTAGTGAGTTTAGTACCTGAAGAATAACTTTACCTTCACAGATGGTACATCTTCACCAGCCTTGTAGACATGAATGGAGCAGCATTGGTTACGGGCAACCATGCTTCTCCAATCAATCCCATCGGAGATTTCAGAGGATTAAGGTGTTTTCAGATCCCAGCAATTGGACATTTATCATTATCATCCCTCTGAATATCCTTACAATCTTTTCTGTAATTATTTTATGTCCCTGCAAACACATTTTGATCATTTTTAGTCTTTTTTACATTTTTATTTTTCCAGAGCAGATCTCTTACTCTGCCCCCATCCTGTTTCCGTGCGGCTCCTTGAAAAGGGAAGTCCTTCCCAAAAAACTTCAGGAGAAAAGTGAGTATCTCCAAGATGACGTTCATATTATTTTTGGAAGAAAAGCGGTTGTTAGCATAATATAGTCACAAGAACTAGAAATTTATATACGGTAATTTTATCAATATGCTTTCTGTATCAATTCCTGTGTTTAAGATCTTTGCTTTCAGTCATTGAATGGGAACCTTTGATTGTTTACTTGCAGTGCATACAAATGTATTACGGTTGTGTAAAAATAAGGGGTTTTGGACTGATACCCATTTTCTAGAAAAGATACCTGAAAGCACTAAGAATATGTCATTCTGCAATTTACACGGGTCATTTTGCACCAAAATGTAAATATTTTTAAAATAAATTAATTGAAAAGATCACGTCAGCAGCTAAAAATCTTAGCCACCCAATGCTGCCTCAGAACCTGATCCAGTTTTTTCCCTTAGTGTCCCTATGGTGCCGGATTGGTCCTATTTGGCCTCCGGTTTTGTGCTTTTCACCTGAATTCAAATTTGTTTGTTTTTTGCACCGGACACAAAATCTGAGTCTGCATCATTTATTGTGTCCAGTGCAAAAAACTAACAAAACCGGATCCTCCTGGATCTGGGGCGATGTGGCGCCCACAACATGGGAGTCCATGAGCGCCGGATCGCCCGGGTACGGCAAAGTAACAGGATCGTTTCCCGGATGCCATTATAGAACAGCGCCGGCTCTGAAATGCTGTGCTCATTCAGCACCTGGATAGCAGCAGCATTTCAGAGCCACCGCTGAACGTTCAGCACCATGGAGAGCCCCACTGCTCACATAGGTTGAAAGTTCAGCACCGTGGACAACTGCACAGCACAGAACGCTGAAATTTCAGCACCGTGGGCAGCTCCCCTGCACACGCAGGCTGAAATTACAGCACCGCGGACAGCAGCAGCAACGAGCAGAAACGAATACTGTTAAAAAGAGGATCGGAGGGCATATTTGCCCTCATGTTCTACTCGTCCGGTCCTGTCAGGTTCTGTCTGGTGCATCCTGCAAAACACCGCACAGAACCTGACAGCACAAAACCATGGTGTGAAGCCAGCCTTATACACATGTTTATTTCCTTTGTGTGTATTTGAACAACACAAAAAAAAACAATAACAGGTAAATTGGACATAATTTCACACAAAACCACCAAAATGTGCCGGACAAAATTGTTGGCACCTTTCCAAAAGAAGAAGAAAACTGAGAACCAAAATTATTGAAAAATATCAACAATCTTAATGTTATAAGTCCATCTCCAGAGATCTTGATGTTCCTTTATCCATAGTGCACAAAATAATCAAGAAGTTTACAACCCATGACACTGTAGCTAATCTCCCTGGACGTAGACGGCAGAGAAAAATTGATGACGGGTTGCAACGTGGGATAGTCTGATGGTGAATTAGCCCAAATCAAGATCCAAAGAAATTCAAGCTGTCCTGCAGTATCAGGGTGCATCAGTGTTAGCACGAACTATCCATCCACATGTGAATGAAATGAAATATCATGGAGGAGACCCAGGAGGACCCCACTACTGACACAGAGACAGAAAAAAGCTACACCGCAATTTGCCAAAATGTACATGAGTAATCAAATCCTTCTGGGAAAGTGTCTTGTGGACAGATGAGACCAAGATAGAACTTTTTAGTAAAGCGCATCATTCAACTATTTACTGAAAATGGAATGAGGCCTACAAAGAAAGGCACAGGACCTACAGTGACATATGGGGAAGGTGAGAGAAAAGAACACAGGACCTACAGTCACATATGGGGTAAGTCAGAAAAAAGAACACAGGATCTACAGTCACATATGGGGGAGGTCAGAGAAAAGAGCACTCGACCTACAGTCATATACGGTGGAGGTCAAAGAAAACACAGGACCTACAGTCACATATGGGGAAGGTCAGAGATGTTTTGAGTTGTTTTGCTGCCTCTGGCTGTGAGCAAGAGATCATGAAATCTGAAGATTACCAAGGGATTTTGGTTGGGAATGTAGTTTCCAGTGTCACAAAGCTGGGTGTGTGTCATAGGTCATGGGTCTTCCAGCAGGACAATGACCCTAAACATTCTTCAAGAAGCCCCAGAAATGGATGGAAACAAAGTGCTGGTGAGATCTGAAGTGGCAGCAATGAGTCCGGATCTAAATCTATTGAATATGAAGAGATTTAAAAATTACTGCTAAAAGAAGACGCCTCAAATATGAGAGACCTGGAACAGTTTGCAAAAGAAGAGTCTAAAATTCAGGTATAATTTCTGCAAAATAGGTATCAGTCCCAAACCCCTGGAAGTAAAAAGGTTAAACCTATTTTACAGATTTGTGTACACCGCTCCTTCACTGTCTCTGAGTATAAAGTGCAGACAAACCCTTAGCGGTGTGATCCAGGAGGTTACTGCATATCAGTCCAATTCACTTCATACCAGCTCATTATGGCGGTCTACAAATATTTGTTGGCAGCGAACCACTCTGAAGATGAAAAAGTAATCAAAATCCTTCTGGGAAAGTGTCTTGTGGACAGATGAGACCAAGATAGAACTTTTTAGTAAAGCGCATCATTCAACTATTTACTGAAAATGGAATGAGGCCTACAAAGAAAAGAGCACAGGACCTACAGTGACATATGGGGGAGGTCAGAGAAAAGAGCACACGACTTACAGTCACATACGGTGGAGGTCAAAGAAAACACAGGACCTACAGTCACATATGGGGGAGGTCAGAGATGTTTTGAGTTGTTTTGCTGCCTCTGAGTTGATGCCGATCAGTTCCATCACCCACGTCCATAACACATGGCCGCTGGACCAGTTCTTACCTGACGGCATCCGCGGCTCATCTTTTGATTAGCTGATTTGGTACAAGTCAAGTAGCTTGAGGTACATTTTACCTTACACCAGGCTGGCTAATATAAAGAAGAGCCATGGATGTCATCAGGTAAGAGAGGTTTCTCATGGCTCCTGTCCGGTGGCTGCAGATTAGTAATGTAACTGATGAACTGGCTCCTGCGAATCGATTTGCACCAACTCTAAAAGAGAAGAATACTACTTCTTGTATGACCTAATGATAAAGTTTTGATCATAATAGACCCTATTGTTTTGATCCTACTAATGTGTATCGTAATGTGGCACACCATAAATGTTTCTAGAGGTGCCATAGTTGGAAACTGCGTGTGCCACCAGTTGGGCAACATTAACTTTTGGTATTGTGTATTGGACATGTCACACCTGGTGTAAAGCAGTTTTCCAGCTGATAATTGTTTTAGCTTTATAAGGTGTCTGTTTGATGTGAAAGACGGGAAATGATACTCACCTGCACCAGTTTCCCACAGCTCTCATTCTGACGCTTGCTCTGTCCCCGTTGGTCTTTACTTCTGGTCTTGACACCCCAGAAGTGGCAGGCAATGCCCAATGAGCCAAAGCTGGCTGCAGTGGATAGCAAGTGATTAGCATTTTCTATCGATGTCCAATGTGTTTAGCATGAAATTAATAGCCACAGAGGGACGAGTAGAGACCCCATACACGTTAGATGATTGATCATTCGCCCAACAGCAAAGTCAGCCGACTCACCCATACACAGGAACGCTCGGCTCAGATGAAACACAGGCTATATAAACCATATAAGACATATATACAAGGAAGGGCCCAGGATAAGGAAATATATACGAGCATAGGGGAACATATATCAGGATGAGGACATATTTACCAGAATGGGTCAAAGATAATGACATATATACCAGGAAGGGGTTGAGGATAAGGACATATATACCAGAAGGGGTCCCAGAATATAGTCACATATACAAGAATGCAGCCCAGGATGAAGACATATATACCATAATGGGGAACATATACCAGAATGAGAACATATGTACCAGGAAGGGGCCGAGAACAGAGATATATACTAGGAAGGGGCCAAGGATGGGGACATATATCATGAGGAGGACGTTTAGACCAGGATGGGGCCATATTTACTAGAATTGGGGACATATTTACCCGGAAGGGGCCCATGATGAGGGATATTAGTACATAATGAACGGTGAGGGGGGGCAACACATGTTGTTATAAGATTTAGAACGCTACAATGACCCATACATGCGGGGGAGGAGGGGGACAAGGTACAAATTTTGCACCAGGGTCAATGGACTCTAGTTACACCACTGCTTCTTACATTTCATTTTTTTTAACTAGTCCTTTTTTTTAAAACATATTTAAAATCCTCTGGACAACCTCCTTAGGGAGTTTGTCACTTTTCAATCAGTTGTGCGATGCTTTTCCTTCCAGCTGCAAACGCTTTGTTTTCTTAAAATGTACGTAAGGCGACCAGACCGCGGCCTACAGGACTAAAGCCGTCATTTCCATTGTGTGAAGTTGCTGGCGTAGGTCTTTGTAATATCCCGGCCTGTTTTATAGAAATACATTTCTTTTTTCTAATTACAGATGTACCTCTGGAGAGCATTACTGTTTATCAGACGGCCCAGCATCCCGATATACGATCCTCTCTGACAGATTATTTCACCAAGGTATTCATGTTAACGGCGCAGCGTTACAAGTCCTAATAAATGTTCCAGTTTTACTTCCTCATAAAATATATATATATATATACACTCCGCTGCTGTGCTTTGTAAGCCTTTACATTTACAGATCAATTTTGTCAGTGCTTGTTTTGTTGCTCGTGGTTTATCTTTTTTAATGACTGGGGGAATAGTTGCTGAATTCTATTAAGTTTCATCAGAAGGTCTATAACGATTACTTGGAGGCGCATAAGCTAAACTCTCGCTTTATTATTTCCAAAATAATTCCTGCTGAGGGACATCTACTGTCTGCAAAATGCTAAATTATTTAAGAGGGGGGATATCTGGATTTTGAAAATCCTCATTTTATAGGAGAGGCACAATGGACTGTTTTATTATAAAGTGATAACTTATCACTCACCCTCCCCAGGTCCTGAGTCTGCACCACTGTTGCCTGTGTGTGTTATTTTCTGCATCTAATCGGTCAGCTCAGCTGCCCTGAATGTCTTGTATACTGAGGTCCGTGACTGGCTGCAGCACGTTGACTAATCGGGAGAGTCGTAGCGAGTAGTTTGTAATACGCATTCATCTGAATAGCGAGTCCAATGTTAGTCAATTAGTGACAGGCTCCACCCACACACATTAGGCCATAAAACGAGTATTTCTAGGACAGGGCGGGAGGGTGGGATTTTTTTGCATTTTCAATGCATAAAACACCGTGCTGTGCCCGCCAGTGAGACTCTTCCTTTCAATCTGCTCTCACTGGGGTGGCAGCTCCTATTGTTTACTGAAGGGAGCTGCAATTTGTCTCAGATCGCTCACGATCAGCACATCGCGCACGTGCACCAGTGATACGCAACGAGAATCGCGAATACTGTACTATACGTGCGAGGAACGAATAGTAACGAGTATATTCACTCATCACTAGTGTTGACGTGTTGTCAGCACTGTAGATAATGCCATGCATCCGGAGGTACAGTGCGGGATCTGGGGGATGGGGTGTTTACAGCACAGTTTTTAGTTTTGTTTGTTTTTAAACAATCTTCACCCGCAGGACAGGGGTTTTCCAAAAGTGGAAAATCCATTTCATAAGGGCCCAATAAATAGAGCGTTGCATTTGTTTGCGGCCACTGCACCTTTTCAATAGGGCATTTCAAAACCCGGTTCATCCGCTTATTACTTATTCTTTTGGAAAGATATATTAATATTGGGCATAACACTTTACAGATGGGCTTGCCTATGAAGCATGGCTGACAGAATTCTTTGTATTATTGCCCTGTTAGCATCACCCTCCAGTAAACACCATAAAAATTGGCTTATAAATAAATAAAAATGCTTATAGTTGTGCTCAAAAGTTCACATACCCTGGCAGATTTTTTGCTTTCATGGCCTTTTTTCAGAGAATATAAATAACACAAAAACTTTTTTTCCGCTCATGGTTAGTGGTTGGGTGAAGCCATTTACTGTCAAACTACTATGTTTTCTCTTTTTAAATCATAATGACAACCAAAAACATCCAAGTGACCCTGATCAAAAGTTCACATACCCCTGGTGATTTTGGCCATGCACAGAAGTTGACATAAATAGGTTTGAATGGCTAATAGAAGTAACATCCTCACCTGTGACCTGTTTGCTTGTAATCAGTGTGTGCATAAAAGCTTAGTGAGTTTCTGGAATCCAGACAGACTCTTGCATCTTTCATCCAGCCACTAATGTTTCTGGATTGTGAGTCATGGGGAAAGCAAAAGAATTGCCAACGGATCTACAGAAAAATATAGTTGAACTGTATAAAACAGGAAAGGGATACAAAAAGATATCCGAGAAATCGATAATGCCAGTCAGCAGTGTTCAAATTGGGATTAAGAAATGGAAAATCAGGGGCTCTGTAAAAAACAAACCACATTCAAGTAGTGTAGTAGACCAACAAAAAGGTCAGTGTTAGCAAGGCCTATGATGAAAGGAACACCATTCCTACTGTAAAGCATGGAGGTGGATTTCTGATGATGTGGGGATATGTGAGCTACAAAGTCACAGGAAACTTGGTCACAGTTGAAGGAAAGATGAATGCAGCACGTTATCAGCAAATACTGGAGGTTAATTTGCGCTCATCAGCATGGAATCTGTGCATGGGACGTATTTGGACATTCCAACATAACAACGATCCAAAACACAAGGCCAAGTCGACCTGTCATTGGCTACAGCAGGTCAAAGTGAAGGTTCTGGAGTGGCCATCTCAGTCTCCTGACCTCTATATTATTGAGCCACTCTGAGGAGAACTCAAGCAAAGCGCAGTTCATGCAAGAAAGCCCAGGAATTTACAGGAACTGTAAATAGGCTTTTTGCCAAGAAGAATGGGCAGCTTTACCATCGGAGAAAATAAAGAGCCTCATCCACAACTACCACAAAAGACTTCAAGCTGTCATTGATGTTAGAGGGGTATTAAGAACTGGGGTATGTGAACTTTTGATCAGGGTCATTTGGATGTTTTCGGTTGTCAGTATGATTTAAAAAGGGAAAACACAGTAAGTAGACAACAAATGGCTTCACTCAACCACTAACCATGAGTGCCACTAACCATGAGTAGGAAAAAAAGTGTTTTGTGTTATTCATATTCTCTGAAAAAGGTCAAGAAAGCAAAAAAATCTGCTGGGGTATGCAAACTTTTGAGCACAACTGTATATCTCTGCAACTGTATGGCAAGTAGTAAAAGGGGGCCTGTCACCTCAAAAAACACTTGGCTAGAGTGTCCCTTTAAATCTAAACTCCCTGCCTCCAGTTTTGTACTCAGCTTCCAGCAGCTTCACTCTTTACCAACGCCACTTTGGTCCCATGGTGCCATCTTGTGTCCTTAACATCTGACTGACCGGAAGTCAGAAGTTACATCACAAGCTCCCAATGCAACTCTGTGAGGGTCAGAAGGAGGCCAGAGCAAGGCTCTCATAGAAATATTGGACCTCCTGACAAGTCACTGTTTGCCAAAGTGATGGATTTATGGCGATAGCAGGTAAAGCCACCAGAAGGTGAGAATTATAAAGGGGATTGGATTTGCATTTAAAGCACCACTCCAGCCGTACAGTAGAAAAAATTTAGAGTGGTGCTCTAAAGTGCAGCTACTGGGAGACAATCACCCCATTTCTTCCCGGGAACCATTGGCTATTTGTCATGCGGGGTCAGTCCAAGTAGCGATTTTAGTCATCTGTAAGCTCACCCCGGCTTTTGACTGATGTTGCTCCATATACCACCCCATATGACTGATAGTCGGCTCCCAGGAAGAAATTGGGTAATTTTCTCCCAGTAGCTGTACTTTCATTAAGGTAGCCATGCAGCATTGTAACACTATTACCGTACTTGTAATTTCTATTAATACAAATTTCTGCAGTTAAACAGCATTTTCCGAGGTGACAGGTTCACTTTAAAAAAAAATATAGAAAAAACAAGAAAAAGACAAGAATACCTAGGAGAGCAGAAGGAAGAAAAGAACAATAACTTGGCCCTTCTGATGGAGTGACAAGTCCTCTTTAACTAGACGGCTTTGTATATACATTAGCTCTTTCCTGCGGTATATACACATGCACACGGCAGCAGTCATTTCCTTACACCTGAGTCAATACGAGCCGTCCAAGCGTCAGCAGTTTACTAAGTAGAAGCATCAAGGCTCTCATACAAGGATTAAGGTTAGATTCAGGATTATTGGAGAGGACATGGCGGACCTGACCTATTGCTGACATTATCAAGTTCACGTCTCAATGGATTGCGCTCAATTATGGAAGTTTTCCAACTTCTTGAAATACAGGTAAAAGGCACATTTATTAAGACGTACTGCAGTCGAGTCACTGCTTGCGTGACCAATGCCGTATGCTGCACTAATAGATCTGGAAACCATGCCCTAAACTTTGGAGGACAACCTCAAACTTTTTCTGAGTTTCAATGTATATGGAAAATTTGTTTCATGTTTTCATGCATTTAGATCCTCATCTATTTATTTTTTGAAGATTATGGCAACAATTCTGGAGTACAGAACTCCACTATCCCCTTCACACCCGCAGACTGTAGGGCTGTTGTGTGCGCTCAACCACTACTACTGGGAACTAGTGATTAAGGAGGTCCCAGTATTTGGACTGGTGTAATTGGAATAGCTCTGGCAATTAGCAATGTTTTATCTAGTGACAATATATGAAAAAAAAAAAATAAAACAAAAGTAATAGCACATTCCACAGAAGTGGGGACCAAAATATCCTGCAAGGATATTGGTCAAGTAAAGGCCTCCTGTATATACAGCAAGTCACTGGACAAGGGGTTCAAATCAAGGAACATTTCACTGGTGATGAACTAAAGACACGGCTCATACATAGTCTGGTCTATTCTGTAGTAATATATGGATGCGAATCCTGGATGATAAAGAAACAAGACAAAAGAAGAATCAACCCCTTCGAAATGTGGTGCTGGAGAAGGATGTTATTAATACCATGGATGGCAAGAGAACAATCACATCAATTCTGGAACAAATCCATCCAAACATGTCACTGGAAGGATGGATCACCAAGATACGACTTGTCTACACATCTTACGAAGAGGGAAATCACTGGAGAAGGACATCATGGTCAGAAGAATAGAAGGAAAAAGGCAAAAGGAAGGCCAGCAAGCTGATGGATTGCTAGTGTCAAGATAATCGTGAAGAAGACCCCGGTGGACATATCTAAACTAGGAGAAGACTCTTGTTGACTTATCTAGGCTTGATGAAGACCCTTGTGAACCTATCTAGGCTTGGGGAAGACCCTGGTGGACCTATCTTTGCTTGGAGAAGACCCTGGTGGTCCTATCTTGGCTTGGAGAAGACCCTGGTGGGCCTAACTAGGCTGCACAAGATCAATCTTCCTACAGGGTGTTCATCCATGAAGTTGCCATTAATTAATAATAATAATACATATAGCAAAAATTTAGAGGCAGCACTCTATGGAAATTCTCCAGGAAAGCATCATTCTATGCAATGTTGCATTCTAGGTAGAGTTAAATAGACTCCTTCCTCCAGACGGGAGTCAGTGATCCTCTTCCTACCTGCTGTAATCTCCAGTATTACACCATAATTGGGGTGTGACGCACACATGACATTTATTGGGTATACCAATCAAAAGAGGCCTCAGGGTTCCTGTGGGTGGGAGGAGGTTCGCAGGACTCCCATCCGGCAGCCACAAACCACTGATTACTCCCTAGACCAGGGTCCGGCTGATCGATTTGCTCATATGTAATTCTGTCAGAATAAAAACTCGCACTATTTTCACCTTCTATCCTTGGGAGCTGCCTCCATGTTGTTGCATTGAAGCGACAAAGTAATATATCTACTTAGTATTCACCCAACAGTAGACGTCCAGTGATAATCAGACCCTCCTCACTTTGTATATGCAAGTGTATATACATACATATATATGTATATCAAGTGTTAACTATCACATTCACTTTCTTTAGGGCGGTATCCCTGGAAGCATCGTGTTTTTCAGCCCGTCAGGAGTGAAGTTTTGTCTCAAACTTATTCAGGAGCTTTCAAATGATCAAGTAAATCAAATTAAGGTAAAACAAACACTCCAGTCTTAAGTGGCACGTAAATATATAACATCGATATAAAGCATACACCAGCGATAAAACCGCCCTTTGAGCTTGATGAGGTCTATGATCATCCAGTATATGCATTGTGAATATTACTGACAAATAAGCTAAACCTATATACTGTAAGTGAGGTGCTCAGCGCATTGTTTGCAAAGTACATGGACCCTTTTGCCTGCAACAAGGTGACCTCTTTGTAGACGGGAACCTGCACTTGTCTCTCCTAGGGTGAAAATTAAAGTGCAGGTAGGACAAATAATGAGGAGATCACAGTAAAATGCAGAGGTGATCACTCACTCCATCTATGCTACATAAGGAAATAAACATCGCTGGCAGATGTGGTTATAAACTTTGAAAACTGTTCCCTTAGAACAGAGGTCCCAACTTGTGGCTCGCGGGCCCATGATGTGTGGCTTGCAGCTGTCTTCCCGCATGGTGCATTAGCATCAGATCTAGCAAACAGCTTTGTAAAACAGATCTCCAGATGGTGACTTTTCTGAGTAGCTTTACACATAAGAGCAGATCTGAATGGAGATAGGAACCCCTGAATCTTGGTGTACTGCCCGGCGTGATTTCTGTGGACAAGCTTAGGCTGTCATTATACAGTAAGGGGACTCTGGGTGTCAGTACTGTGAGGGTGGCGGGAGCTGGATGTGGCTGACGACCCTCTCTCAGAGCTGGATGTGGCTGATGACCCTCTCTCAGAGCTGGATGTGGCTGATGACCCTCTCTCAGAGCTGGATGTGGCTGATGACCCTCTTTCAGAGCTGGATGTGGCTCGCCACCCTTTCTCAGAGCTGTATGTGGCTCACAGCCCTTTCTCAGAGCTGGATGTGGCTCGCCATCCTTTCTCAGAACTGGAGGTGACTCGTGGCACTCTCTCAGAGCTGGATGTGGCTAGTGACCCTCTCTCAGAGCTGAATGTGTCTCAGGATCCTCTCTCAGAGCTGAATGTGGCTCAGGATCTTCTCTCAGAGCTGAATGTGGCTAGTGACCCTCTCTCAGAGCTGCATGTGGCTCACGGCCCTCCCCAGAGCTGAATGTGTCTCAGGATCCTCTCTCAGAGCTGAATGTGTCTCAGGATCCTCTCTCAGAGGTGAATGTGTCTCAGGATCTTCTCTCAGAGCTGAATGTGTCTCAGGATCCTCTCTCAGAGGTGAATGTGGCTCAGGATTCTCTCTCAGAGCTGAATGTGTCTCAGGATCCTCTCTCAGAGGTGAATGTGGCTCAGGATTCTCTCTCAGAGCTGGATGTGGCTAGTGACCCTCTCTCAGAGCTGAATGTGTCTCAGGATCCTCTCTCAGAGCTGAATGTGGCTCAGGATCTTCTCTCAGAGCTGAATGTGGCTAGTGACCCTCTCTCAGAGCTGCATGTGGCTCACGGCCCTCTCCCAGAGCTGAATGTGTCTCAGGATCCTTTCTCAGAGCTGAATGTGGCTCACGGCCCTCTCCCAGAGCTGAATGTGTCTCAGGATCCTTTCTCAGAGCTGAATGTGGCTCAGGATCTTCTCTCAGAGCTGAATGTGGATAGTGACCCTCTCTCAGAGCTACATGTGGCTCACGGCCCTCTCCCAGAGCTGAATGTGTCTCAGGATCTTCTCTCAGAGCTGAATGTGGCTCAGGATCTTCTCTCAGAGCTGAATGTGTCTCAGGTTTCTCTATCAGAGCTGAATGTGGCTCGCGGCCCTCTCTCAGAGCTGAATGTGTCTCAGGATTCTCTCTCAGAGCTGAATGTGTCTCAGGATCTTCTCTCAGAGCTGAATGTGGCTAGTGACCCTCTCTGAGCTGCATGTGGCTCACGGCCCTCTCTCAGAGCTGAATGTGGTTCTCAAGGTCAAAAAGGTTGGGGACCTCTACCTTAGAACCTCAATTTTATGAAGTTTTCTCTTCTCCTCTATTTATTTCTCTCTCCCCTCTTTCTCTCAATCTCTTTTCTCTCCTCTCGCCGTCCTCTTTTCGCTCTCTCTCCTTTCTATCACCTCTCGTTTTTCTCTTCTCTCTCTCCTTATCTCCTTTTTCTCCTCTCCCTTCCTTTTCTTTCCTCTCTCACTCTCATCTTTCTCTCACTTACTTACCTTTTTCTCTCCTCTCGCTCTTTTTTTCTCCTCTCTTTCGCTTTCCCTTTCCTCCCTCCCTCTTCCTCTTCTCTCTCACTCTCCTCTTTCTCTCATCTCTTTCTATCTCCTCTCCATCTTTCTTTCTTTGCTTTCTCTCTTCACTCTATCTGTCCTTCTCTCTCTCTCTCTCTCTCTCTCTCCCTCCCTCAATTTCCCGCCTCGATTATATATGGTATATCGTACTGCCTCTAGCATGCTGAAGTGCCCCGGACCTGCATCTACTGGAAATGAACCACTGGGGCCACAGCAGTTTACCTTTGCATTCTATGTGCCATTTACTTCTGTGATTAAAAAATTCCTTTAATTAGTCATATTCTGTTCTAGTTTGCTTCAATAGGTCCAACAACATCCGAGGCGATGGTAGCAGGAGGTCTGACAGTCAGCTGCACCGCACAAAGCCCCACAGCCCAGGACCTGGCGAAAGGACTAAAGCGCTGTCTGATGCCATAAAATACATCTTGAATGGTCCGATATTAACAGTATATGAATGTGGTGATGTTTATATTCCCATTTAGAAGAAAAATATCTAGTTACTTAAATATATGTAAGATATCATTCTTGTCATGGCATAGGATTTTTTTATATTTAAATACCTTAATAAAGAAATAGATATATTGAGGCTACTATGATTTGTATGTTACACCCATTAAATTACCTCAAAGTCCTCTCTTCTGACCCCTAAACTAAAGGTTGTCTGTACAAGAGATTATGTGAAATGTAATAAAAAATATTTATTTATTAAAGGTGACTTTTTTTATTAAATAAATTAATGGCATTCTTGAAATTGTATAGCCCTTCACTAAATTTTACATTTTTACTGCTGGAAACGGCCATTTATTTTACATATAATAAAGAGACATTTGCACTCTGAAATGCTGAGGCATGTGAACAATGTATAGGAATATGGACATGCATTACTGCTAAGGAAAAACATGAAAAAATTTAGATACTTTGCATATAAGATTTGTTATAAGAGCCCAGTAGCCATGGCTACTGGGCTATCTCTTTACAGGATCCCTACCTAAGTCAATGCCTCTTTCTGGGTTTAAAAAACCTCATATATATATGGGTGTACAGGGACCTGCTAATAGAGAATTATAATCACCTAGAGCTAATAGGCAGGAGTACACAGTCAGAAGGCATGACCCCAAAATCTAAATAAGAAACTATTGGCACTTCCTAAAAATTTGAAAATTTACCTTTTTTTTATATGCTAAGTACCTCAATTTTTTTCATGTTTTTCCTTAGCAGTAATGCATGTCCATATTCCTATACATTGTTCACATGCCTCAGCATTTCAGAGTGCAAATGTCTATTTATCATATGTAAAATAAAAAGCCGTTTATTCCAATATTCATAGTTTGCATGTGTTAGAATTTTCAGAGTGCAACTGTCGCTTTTATTATACTTCTAGATTTGGGCCCTATGCTATCGCATTGGGAGGGTGGTGACATCATGATGGGAGCGGGCTCATTGGCGCTGGGGGTGCTCTCCTAATGTTTGTAATTAAATGTATTTTTACTTAAAAACCTGTTTCTGTTTTATTCCTGTATTTTTTTTTTTTTTTAATTAAGTGTTTAAATTCCTTGTAAAAAATGTGTAGGACTTTGCTGTATTTTCTATGTCCAGCAAAGGTAAACCAAGCAGCTACTGGCTGCCAACCCCCACTCACCCAATACATGAGAGCCCTATTTTTTTTTTTTACTTATTTAAATAATTTTTTTAAAAAGCGGGCAGGCTGCACAGGAGTGTGGACTGGGTGGCATGTGCAGTGGTCTTCTGTCGGCGGCACCGCCAGCGAGCGTCAATTGAGCAATACCCATCTTTTGAGTATGTTAATATGGCTTCTGGCATGCTTCCGATGGCACAGTGCATTATGGGATTCATGGACATCGCGTCGGAAATTGATGACACACTCCATGAAGTAAGTACATAATAGGTATGTTATATTCAGTATGCACCTGTTAAGACTTGCATGTTAGGAAGTGCCATCAGCTTTCTTGCATATATTATAAATAGTCACTAATATTTGAAAGAAATGTAAATCAATAGTATGAGCTAATATCAGAAACTTTGTGATATATCCTATCCTGCACTCACTGCCGCAAAAAAAGCCTTCTTCTCAACCCTAATAACCTCCCTGTCTCACAATCTCAAACAGCTTTTTAAAACTTTCAACTCTCTACTCCGTCCGCCTGCTCCTCCCCCCTCTCCTCTTTTTTTTTCCAAATCATTTTTTATTATTTTCACATTCAAAGAAAACAGATCATGACATGTCATATGCTCATATATATGTCAACAGAATATTTTACAACTCAATTATCCTCAAACATTAAGACGCATACATATTACAGCGAAATTTTTTAAGTACAAGAATAGTAAACCAAATCCAACATCCGTCCCCACCCCCCGGTCAGCATCTAAATCAAATTTACTATATTCCATAAAGCAAATTTTACAAGCATCTTACAACTTGCTACACACAACACGTTCGACAATGATTAGATTCGTCATAGCACCCCTACTTAAGTATCATCCTCCTCATCGGATCGCAAGAGTAATTTACCCAACGTTCCTCCCTCCCCTCTCCTCTTATCGCTGCTGAAGACTTTGCCTCTTTTTTCAAACAGAAGATCGATAAAATTAGAGACAGATTTGGCCTACTATCCCCACAGCTTCTCCTCACAACTACACTGCCCTCTCTTTCCAAAGGCTGCTTCTCCACCATGACAGAAGATCAGCTCTCCTCCCTTCTGTCAAAATCACACCTCACCACCAGCACCCAAGACCCGCTCCCATCCCACCTCATCCCCAGCCTCACCTCAGTCTTCATCCCAACTCTAACCCATCGCATCAACTTATCACTTACTACTGGTGCCTTCCCCGAATCCTTCAAACATGCCTTGATTATTCCCATCCTAAAAAAGCTCTCCCTCGACCTATCCTCTGTTTCTAACTATCGTCCCATATCACTTCTCCCCTTTGCCTCAAAACTTTTGGAACAGCACGTCCACCTCGAGCTGTCCTCCCACCTCTCCTTCTCCTCCCTCTTTGACCGCCTACAATCTGGCTTCCAACCGCATCACTCCACCAAGACAGCCTTAACCAGAGTTACCAACGACCAATTAATCGCCAAGAACAAACTACACTAGTCCGTCCTCCTCCTCCTTGACCTTTCGTCCACCTTGAACATGGTAGATCCTGGAATCTCTTGGTATCACTGACAAGGCCCTCTCCTGGATCTTTTCATATCTAACTGACCGGACATTAAGTGTCACCCTCTCCCACACCACCTCTTCACCCTACCCCCTATATGTAGGCATCCCCCAAGGCTGGGTTCTCGGCCTCCTACTTTTTTCCATCTACACCCTCTGTTTGGTTCAGCTTATTGAGTCCCTTGGTCTGCAGTATCATCTCTACGCCAATGACACTCAGATCTATCTCTCTGGACCTGACCACCTCCTTGCTATCCAAAATTCCACAATGTATGTCCGCTATCTCATCCTTCTTTATCGCTCACTTTCTGAAACTGAAAATTAACAAAACAGAATACATCATCTTTCCCCCAACCCACTCCCCCCTTCACCTGATGTATCCATCAACGGATGCTCACTTTCCCCAGTCCCCCACGCCCAGGGTTATCCTCGACTCTGCCCTCTCCTTCAAGCCACATATCCAAGCCCTTGCCACCTCCTGCCAACTCCAACTCAAATATATTGCCCGGATCTGTTCAACCCTCGATACTACAAAAACACTTGTCCATGCCCTCATCATCTCCCGCCTTGACTATTGTAACCTTCTACTCACTGGCCTCCCCATTAACTCTCTCGCACCACTCCAATCTATCCTAAACTCTGCTGCCGGACTAATCCACCTGTCTCTGCACTATTCCCCAGTCTCCTCTCTGCCAAGCCCTCTACTGGCTCCCCATTTCTCAAGAGGCCCCGGTTTAAAACCCTTACTCTGACATAGAAACCCATTCACAATCTGTCTCCTCCATACATCTGCGACATGGTCTCCCGTTATCTCCCCTCACGCAACCTGTGATCAACTCATGATCTCCTCCTCTACTCTCCCCTTATCTCTTCTTCCCACAACCGCATTCAAGATTTCTCCCATGCATCCACCATACTCTGGAACTCTCTGCCCCAACATATCAGACTCTCACCTACAGTACTCGGGAAACCTTCAAAAGAAACCTGAAGACTCACCTCTTCCGACAGGCGTACAACCTGCAGTGAGCCTCAGTCCACCAATCCACCTCACGACCAACTCTCGCGACCAATCCCCTCATAGATTGTGAGCCCTCCCGGACAGTGTCCTCTATCCTACTGTTCCTGTGTGCCTTATGTTGTCCATGTTTATTGGACTTGTCTATTATACCCTCTATGCATGTAAAGTGCCATGGAATTAATGGCGTTATAATAATAACTAATAATCTAAGAAATATGCATCTTTCTCCACCTATGAGCCACTTCTTCCCATTTCCCCTGCCTCCCGAATTCATCATTCACTCAGAAATTCAGCTAAAATTGCTTCTGCTCAAGACCAGATAGGCTGAAGGTTCAAATGAATGCAGCCTGTTAGTCTATGGAGAGGGATAAGATGGGGAATAAGAGCGGAAAACAGTGCTGCTGTCTCACCCCCAGAGCTGGATTCACATCTACACTGCTCAGTACTCCTGTATTATGTCCTCCATGCTGCTGCTGCTGTTTCTGAACATGTGCTAAATAGAGACAGGAGAGCAGGAGTGTCCGATGTCTCTATGTGCTGTGTATAGAAGACACCCACCAGAAATGGCCAGAAATTATGTTATTCCTCATGTTTACAAATATAATCATATATATTCTGAACTGTCACCTGAAAAGCTAAGAACTGAAGTGCGCCAATCCCAAATCTTATGTTTATTGATTCTTTTTATGCCAAATTCTTAATGTGGTTCATGAATTTGGCGCAAAATTTCTTTAAAAAGCTGCTTTTGTAGAGGAATAAATAGAGACTCAGGATCTCCCGCTCCTTCCTCCGCACTTCCCCTTCGTTTCCCTTCTTGTTATTTTTACCCTTCTTTTTCTCAAGGAGTCTTCCTTTATAAGTCCTCTCTTTCTAAGTGCTATTGTACACAATTTCAATGCTCCGTCTTTCTGATATTTCTCATTTACAGTAGAATTATACACACATTTTTCCATTAAGATGCTTAATGGCTATTGTACGACTTAATAGGCCTTGTACTACTCATTATTTGTTTATAAACTTCTGCAATTTTATCTTTCCAGAGTTGTAAAATAATCTGTTCTTTTTATAATAAAAATAGATTGAACATAAAATTGAAGAAAAAAAACAAAACTCTTTATTATTGGACTCAACCTGTTTGGTAACTTTTTGGCTATGTGCACATAGGGCATTTTTGATGAGTTTTTTCGTGTAGTTTTTTCACTGCATGCCTACCCTTATGCCAGCAAAGTCAATGAGAATCCTGAAGCGTCATGCACACATTGGTTACTTTATCCTTGCAGATTTGGTGCAGAAAATAATCAGCAGCATGTCAATTATTCTTGCATTTTTGCAGCGTCTTTCACCTTTTACACCTATTGACTTCATTATGAAAATTGCATTTTTGGTGCATTTTTCTACAGATACTCAACATGCGCACATTGCAACTTTTTGTGCTGAAGGCTATGTGCAGAATTTGTACCACATTTCAGACGTAAATATGATCATCCCGGGGCGAGGGGGACTAGAGTACATTTTATATCAACATTTTGCAACTTTTTAAGAAGTCACAATTGATGAAACATACAAAAAAGACATATACAATGGACTTTTAAAAAAGGTGCACATTAAAAGAAGAATAACGAGCAAATTACAATGCAAAAAAACAAACACTAGATAGAAATGTCATATTGAATGCAACCTTATTTATTTATTTTTCTTATAGGAAATCAGGCATTTTTGAGATGTATGTTGGATGTGACGACTCCTGTGCAGGTGGACGCTGATTCTCTGTATAAACCTGTGCAAACTGAGCAACAGGAAACTATCTACTGTCCTCAGTCAAGTAAAGTGTGCCGGACAAACACCTCCCAGGAGGTCACTTTCTGTGTAATTTACACATCCCTGTAATCACATACAGCCATTCTGTAGAGTATAATGTAGCATTATCCCCTGCGACCTCACATACACTGAGCCGAGTTATGCTGGAGCCACGTGTCAGGAGCCACGCCGCTATTCTATTGAATAGCAATTTTTATATCATGTGTCATAGATTCCCCTTTGTTGCAAAAGATGTTGACACCGTCCAGAGCTTGTCCATAATTTTAATAGGTGCCATTAAAATTGTTTAATTTAATTGGCTTATGGAAGAAAGAATAGTCCAAACTCCTAATGAGGCCCATGACAATATGGGTAATTATGACAACTTGTACCCATGAGCTGTATCTATCTATTTTTCTCTCTTTCTATCTATCTACAGTTGAAATCAGAAGTTTACATACACTATATAAAGACACAGCTGCATGTTTTTCTTACTATCTGACATGAAATCAGAATAAACCTTTCCCATTTTAGGTCAATTAGAAGTACCATAATTATTAATATCTGCAAAATGCCAGAATAATGAGAGAGAATGTTCAATGTATTTTTATTACTTTCTGAAAAGTCACAAGTTTCCATACATTTAATTAGTATTTGGTACCTTTAAATTGTATGACTTGGGTGAAACGTTTTGTATATCCTTCCACAAGCTTCTCACAATAGTTGGTAGGAATTTGGGCTCATTCCTCTTGACAGAACTGGTGTAACTGAGCCGTGTTTGTAGGTCGTCTTGCTCGCAGCCTTTTCAGCTTTGAGTATAAATTCTCAATAGGATTGAGATCAGGGCTTTGTGAAGGCTGTTCTAAAACATAGACTTTGTTATCCTTAAGTCACTTTGTAACCAGTTTGGCTGTATGCTTTGAGTCATTGTTCATTTTAAAGACCCATTTCCGCCCAAGCTTTAACTTCCTGCCTGATGTCCTGAGATGTTGCTTCAGTATTGCCACATAATCTTCTTTCCTCATGATGCCATCTATTTTGTGAAGTTCACCAGTCGATCCTGCAGCAAAACAACCCAACAACATGATACTGCCACCCCCGTGTTTCACAGTTGGGATGGTGTTCTTAGGCTTCCAAGATTCTTGCTTTTTCCACCAAACAAAATTATGGTCATTAAGGCCAAACAGTTCAATTTTAGTTCCATCAGACCACAGGACGTCTCCAAAAATATAGGTCTTTGTTCCTGTGGGCATTTGCAAACATAAATCTGGCTTTATATGTTTCTTTTGGAGTAATGGTTTCTTCCTGGCAGAGTGACCAGAGTGACCTGGATAATGACACAATCTTACCAGCTTCCGCCATCATCTTCACAAGATCTTTTGCTTTTGTTCTGGGGTTGATATGCACATGTCAGACCAAAGCACCTTTATCTCTGGGACACAGAACCCATCTCCTTCCTGGGCGGTATGATGGCTGGACATTCCCATCTTGTTTGTACTTGTGTATAATTGTTTGTATAAATGAATGAGGCACCTTCAGGTATCTTATAATAGCACCCAAAGATGAACCAGACTTGTGCAAGTACACAATTCTCTACCTGATATCTTGGCTGATTTCTTAAGACTTTCCCATGATGACACACAAAGAAGCAGTGTGTTTCAGGTGTGCATTAATATACAGATGTTGACAATAAACCAGAAGTTTCCAAACACATGGCATCATCATTTGGGCTGTCCCAAATTGTTTAAAGTCATAGTAATCTTTGTGTATGTAAACTTGTGACTTTGCAGAAAGTAATAAAAAATACCTTAAATTCTCTCTCTCTTATTATTCTGGTAATTGGCAAATATAAATAATTATGTTAATCCTTATTGACCTAAAGCGGGAAAGTTTCACTCTGATTTCATTTCAGATAGTGATCCAGATCTATCTTTATCTATTTATCTAGCTAACTTGACAAGTTATTTATATATAAACCCAGCCATTCACAAAACTATCAGTTCATTGTTTTTTACCTCCCTTGGTTTTTCAATGTTTCTGCCTCTCTATCCTTACCTCCACCTGTATGTTTGATTTCATTTGCCCTTCATTTGCATTGCCGGCCTTGCCTAACTTAATTTATTTAAGGCTATTGTTCCTTCCCATGTCCTACCATATCATGCCCGAAGGTCTTGAAACCTCTATTATCTCTTCCTGTGTTATTTCAAGTGAAGCAAGGATTAAAAAAAAGAAAAAAAAAAAAAAAAAAAGATCCTCACCTGTCCGGCGTGTGTCCCTGCAATGTGCAGCATCTACCGTAGCTCAAGGACCTGGGAATCAGCTGACCGGAAAGGGGCGGAGCAACCCGGTCAGCTGATTCGTCACATGACTGCATCAGCGTGGTTTAAATCTCCTACCCGCCGATCGGTTTTGGCGGGCGCGCAATTTACACTGATCAGCTGATTCAGTCATGTGACCAATCAGCTGCGGGTTGCTCCACCCCTTCCCGGTCAGCTGATTCCCAGGTCCTTGAGCTATGGTAGATGCCGCACATCGCGGGACACACGCCGGGAGGGGAGGATCTTTTTTTTATTTTTAACCCTTGCTTCACTTCTGCAATGTATATTATACATTGCGAAACTGAAAGTGCCCTTCTGTGTCCGGATCTGTGAAAGTCACGGACCCGGACACAGAATTGGCATCCGTCGGCACACATCCAATGCTACCCTTTCCTGTCCGTGGGGTCCTGCAAAAACAGGATCCCCACAGACAGGAAAAAATCACGATGTGAAACCAGCCTAAGCGAAAATAGAAGAAATCTGCACAGAGAGTGGGAAACGATTTACTGCAATCCATGTTAACAGACATCTACACTTAGATTCCGTGCCCCGTTGTCTTCCTCTTTGTATTTTTTCTTTTCCTTTAAAGCCTTTGAAGGCCAATCGGCAGCTCATCAGAGAGTGCCCACTGCCATATGATGACACTATTAAAAAGCTCCTGTCAGGGGTCCTTGCCCATACCTTGCGGCACTTGGATATTACTTGGAGATTTGGGAGCATTGTGATTTTTGTTATATGATAAATACACCGATTTGACATGCAAAAATGTCTATATTAATGTTTGTTTAATTTTTGTATGATTGTCTTGCTCTGATTTTGTATATTATGATTATACCGAATGTAAACTATTTTTGTTGGAAGAAAACTTTGGTGGAAAATTGAATAAATATGATGTTTCAAAAAAAAAAAGCTCCTGTCAGTTTGGGATTTTACATGTGAAAATAGTGGCATGGGTGCAGGAACCCTGGTAAAAATGACACCATTTTTGGAGAGATCCAATGTGCTCTTCATAAGAAATCTAGCACAGAAACCAAGTGCAAATCAGGTAGAGTACTGGGGGCATGTCAATGCACTAGAAGGAAATAAAAACATTTCAAGTGCATTGACACACCCCCTGTGCACTTCTAGCCTGATTTGCATATGGTTTATTTGCTTCATTTCTCACAATGAGTACATGGGATCTCTACAATAATGGTATCATTTTTATTGGAGGAGAAGCGGGTATACGGCGGTACCACTACTTCCTTTTAAATATTCTGCCGTCAATAAGGTCCCATATCTCCCAGATACACAAGGAAGAGATAATTTGAGAACACAACCGCCACATTGTCCATTTGCATGTTTTCCCTAAAATTGCGGCTTTATTTCTGCTTTTTCATTTGTGGTTATGTTGGATAATAAGTCTCTAGAATAGACATAATTGCAGAAAACCAATTTTACCATACAAAAAAACCCTTCCATACAGACGTTACATAAAAACCCAATTTACAATCGCTCCATTTTATTTACCTATTAACTCTCCTTTGCCGCCCCTCTATAAAGCTCTTATTTTTAGACATTTTCGGAGTAAAATGGATTTGCTTGTGATTACCGTGAAGAGGATAATGAAAGGTAATTTAGTTTTGGAGTAGCATTAGTCCTTTGTACCAATCTGAGATTATTAGAAATACTTTTTCAGTTTTAAAGAAATATTTCTTATAATTTGACAATGGTGGGGGACAAAACACAAAATTATCATTGTGTACTGACTTAAAAAGCATCACCTAAAAATAAAGAAATATTGGTAAATGCATCCTCTGTCAAAATATTACTTATGTTTGTGATGTGACACCAATATTGCCCCTGAACTGATCCCACATCTCTTTTCATCCATGGTTGCCCGAGTCCCCATCAGAGTAATACGTCACTGCTGCAGCTAATGATTGGCTGCAGCGGTCATATGTCCACCTGGATGTACATACAGTGGGGGAAATAAGTATTTGATCCCTTGCTGATTTTGTAAGTTTGCTCACTGACAAAGACATGAACAGTCTATGATTTCAAGGGCAGGTTAATTTTAACAGTGATAGAATATCAAAAATAAAATCCAGAAAATCACATTGTGTAAATTATGTAAAGTTATATGCATGTTGCAGAGAGAAATAAGTATTTGATCCCTCTGGCAAACAAGACAATACTTGGTGGCAAAACCCTTGTTAGCAAGCAAAGCAGTCAGACGTTTCTTGTAGTTGATGATGAGGTTTGTGCACATGTCAGGAGGAATTTTGCTCCACTCCACTTTGCAGATCATCTCTAGATTATTAAGATTTTGAGGCTGTCGCTTGTGAAATCGGAGCTTTAGCTCCCTCCATAAGTTTTCTATGGGATTAAGGTCTGGAGACTGGCTAGGCCACTCTATGACCTTAATGTGCTTCTTTTTGAGCCACTCCTTTGTTGCCTTGGCTGTGCTGGAAGACCCAGCCATGACACATTTTTAATGTCCTGGCGAAGTGAAGGAGGTTGTCACTCAGAATTTTACAATACATGGCTCCATCCATTGTCTCATTGAGGCAGTGAAGTAGTGCTGTGCCCTTAGCAGGGAAACACCTCCATAACATAATGTTTCCACCACCATGCTGGACTGTAGGGACTGTGTTCTTTGGGTCATAGGCAGCATTTCTCTTCCTCCAAAAACAGCAAGTTGAGTTAATGACAAAGAGCTCAATTTATGTGTCATCTGACCACAGCACTTTTTCCCAATCACTCTCAAAATCACCAAGGTGCTCATTGGCAAACTTTAGACGGGCGTCACATGTACCTTCTTGAGCAATGTAACTTTGCAGGCACTGTAGGATTTTAAACCATGTAATGTGTTACTAATGGTTTTCTTGGTGACATGGTCCCAGCTGCCTTGAGATCATTAACAAGTTCTCCCCGCTTTAGGCTAATCTCTCATCTTGCTCATGATCCTGGATACCCCACGAGGTGAGATTTTGCATGGAGCCCCAGATTGATGCCAAGTGACACTCATTTTGTATTAATTCCATTTTCTTAATATTAAACCAACAGTTGTCTCCTTCTCCCCCAGCTTTGTCTTACTTATGGTTTTGTAGCCCATTCCAGCCTTGTGCAGGTCTAGGATCTTTTCCCTGACATCCTTAGAAAGCTCTCTGGTCTTGCCCATGTTGTAGAGGTTACAGTCTGACTGATTAATTGAGTGTGTGAGTAGAAATCTTTTATACAGGTGACAATGTAAGACAGCTGTCTGTAATGCAGGTAATGAGTTGATTAGGAGCGTCTAACTGGCCTGGAGGAGCCAGAACTCCTAATGATTGGTAGGGGATCAAATGCTTATTTCTCTCTGCAAAATGTTTATACATTTATATAATGTAGACAATATGATTTTTTGGATTTTATTTTTGTTATTTATCTCTCACTGTTAAAATTAATCTACCCTTAAAATTATAGACTGTTCATGTCTCTGTCAGTGGGCAAACTTACAAAGTCAGCAAGAGATAATATTTCCTCATTTATATAGTGCTGTTAATTCTATAGCACTTTACATACATCAGTAATACTGTCCCCATTGAGATTCACAATCTAAACATCCTATCAGTATGTCTTTGAAGAGATCAAATACTTATTTCCCCACTGTATGTATGTCTCCAATCCAGCAGTCGTCAGGCTCCCTTTACTCCCGGGCCTAGACTCTGCCCCTGGGTGCGGTTTATTATCAATGTGTTACAAAGTAAGCCAACAAACTAGAGATACAACTACTTGTACACATGTAAATAGGATGTTATTTCACATGGTGCCGAGAGCGAGAGCACATGGAGTGTCACTAAATCAACTGCCAGTATTAATAAAGCTCATGGAAATGATGATAAAAGGTGGTGGCACATTAAAGGGAATCTTTCAGTAGGATCAACCCTCCTAAGCCATCTATATGGATATGTAGGTCATAGAAAGGTGAAAAAAAAGACACCTTGATAACTGCGATCCGATGGCTTATTCCAGAGAAATCCTACTGACAGATTCCCTTTAAGAGTTGATGGTACTCTGTAAATTACAGTTAGAGGTAAATAGATTGAAAGATGCTCATTCCTGGTCTCTAATTTTTATCTTTCTACTCACTTGCAGTGGCGTAACTAGAGTCTGGTGGGCCCCGGTGCGAAATTCAGACCTGGGCCCCCCCCCACGGACACACGTTGGTCGGATGCTTGGGCCCCGTGTAACGTTCAAAGTTCTATAAAGACTCACAAATTGACCCCTCTATTTATTAATGTCCCTCACCCTGCTATATATGGTCCTCCTCCTGGAATATGGCCCTTATCCTGATATATATGTTCCCCTTTCTGGTATATACGGTCTTCCTCCTCCCACCACGATAGGCGTCCAATTATTATAACGCATCCCATATTCCTCCATATATTACAATATATCCCCATAGTCCTCCATGTTTTATAATGCATCCCATAGTCCCCCATTTATAAGGTAGCCCCAATAGTCATCCAGTTATTATAATGCACCCCCACTATCCTACATATAGTAGCCTCATAGACCTCTATATAGTATAATACAGCCTCACAGTCCTCTATACAGTATAATGCAGGCTCCATCCTCCATGTAGTGCAGCCCCTATAGTACAGCCTTATATATGCAGCCTCATAGCTCTCCATTAGTGCAGCCTTATATCCCTCTATGTAGTGTGTTATATATGCAGCCCCACCGAGATCTGAAAAATAGGATTAGTGACAACTGCACAAAACAGTAGACTCACTGCAAAACCCAGTGTCACCCCACATGTTAGCCTATTCCAGTAGTGGAGTCTTCTGCTCTCCTCTGTCCCCCGCTCTTCACCTCTGTGCCCCACTCTCCACCTCCTCCTGTGTCCTCCTCTGTCCCCCATTCTCCTGTGTCCCACGCTCTCCTCCTCCTCTGTCCCCCATTCTTCTGTATCTCCCGCTCTCTTCCTCCTGTGTCACCCGCTCTCCTCCTCCTGTGTCCTCCATTCTCCTGTGTCCCCCACTCTCCTTCTCCTCTGTCCCCAGTTCTCCTGTGATCCCCACTCTCTTCCCCCTGTGTCCCCGCTCTCCTGTGACCCTCGCTCTCCTTCTCCGTCCCCTGTCCTCCTGTGTCCCCGCTCTCCTCCTCTGCCCCTGTTCTCCTCCTCCTCTATCCCCTGTCCTCCTGTGTTCCCCGCTCTCCTCCTCTGCCCCCGTTCACCTCTGTCCCCCACTCTTCTCCTCTTCTGTCCCCTGCTCTCCTCCTCCTCTGTCCCCCATTCTCCTGTGTCCCCCACTCTCCTCCTCCTCTGTCCCCCGCTCTCCTGTGTCCCCCGCTCTCCTCCTCCTCTGTCCCCCGCTCTCCTCCTCCTCTGTCCCCCGCTCTCCTCCTCCTCTGTCCCCCACTCTCCTCCTTATGTGTCGCCCGCCTCCTCCTCCAGTGTCCTCCATTCTCCTGTGTTCCCAACTCTCCTCCTCATCTGTTCCCAGTTCTCCTGTGATCCCCACTCTTCCTCCTGTGTCCCTGCTCTCCTGTGTCCCTCGCTCTCCTCCTCCGTCTCCCATCGTCCTGTGTCCCTGTTTTCCTCCTGCTCTATCCCCCTTTCTCATCTATCCCTGCTATCCTCCTCCTCCTGTGTCCCTCGCTCTCCTCCTCCTCTTTCCCCCGTTCTCCTGTGTCTCCCGCTCTCCTCCTCTGTCCCCGTTCTCCTGTGTCCCCTGCTCTCCTCCTCCTGTTCCCCGCTCTCCTCTTACTGTGTCCCTCGCTCTCCTCCTCCTGTGTCCTCCATTCTCCTGTGTCCCCCACTCTCCTCCTCCTCTGTCCCCAGTTCCCCTGTGATCCCCACTCTCTTCCTCCTGTGTCCCCACTCTCCTGTGTCCCTCACTCTCCTCCTCCGTCTCCCTATGTCCCCCGCTCCCCTGTGTCTCCCGCTCTCCTCCTCTGTCCCCCGTTCTCCTGTGTCCCTGCTCTCCTTCTCCTGTCCCCCGCTCTCCTCCTCCTCTGTCCTCCTGTGTCCCCACTCTCCTCCTCCTCTGTCCCCAGTTCTCCTGTGATCCCCACTCTCTTCCTCCTGTGTCCCCGCTCTCCTGTGTCCCTGACTCTCCTCGTCCATCTCCCTGCATCCCTCGTTTTGCTCCTCCTCTATCCCCTGTCATCCTGTATCCCCCACTCTCCTCCTCTGTCCCCTTTTTCTGTCTCCCCCGCTTTCCTCCTCCTGTGCAGGAAGGGCCCACAGCGGCGGCCAGCGTGGCAGAGAGCGAGTACCAGCCGGGCAAGGAGCGGGGGAGGGAGACGGATCCCCCCCACTGACGCAAGTGGCCTGGGCAAAGCAAGAGAGGGGCCAGACCATATGCAGGCAGGCAGGGGAGGCGGCATAAACCACACATCTGCCAGCGCCGCGAGTACCTGCTTTGCTCTGCCTCCCGGCTTGTGGAGCAGTGGGGGCGGGCATTGCTGCTCGGCTGCAGGAAGTGTCTTCTGTCACTTCCAGTCCTCCCTCCGCTCCTCTTCCGGCGCTACCGCGGTCGCGGCGGGCGGCTGGAGGCACAGGCAGCGGGGCCCCCGGGGAGCTCGGGGCCCCCTCAGGGGGCGGCCCGGTCGCAGCTGCGACCGGGTAGTTACGCCACTGCTCACTTGCCTTCACCCACTTCATAGTCACAAACGGGTCGTGAGCTGCATGTCAATGAACAAGACTTAGGAGTCCTCCCCTGATATTATTATTATTATTTATTTATATAGCGCCATTGGTTCCATGGCGCTTTACATAAGAAGCGGGGGTAACAAGGACAGGTACAGTACATATGAGCAGTCAAGGCTTGCTGATACATGACGGGAGAGGATCCTGTCCACGAGAGCTCACAGTCTACAGGGGTGGGGGAGGACACAATGGGGGGAAGCGCCAAGCGTTTGGTGGAGCGGCGCTGGGTCTCATCATAGGTTGTAGGCTTGTTGGAATAGATGAATTTTCAGGTTCTTTTTGAAGCTCTTGAGGGTAGGCGAGAGTCTGATGTGCTGGGGGAGAGAGTTCCAGAGTCTAGGGGAGGCGCGGGAGAAGTCTTGTATGCGGTTGTGGGAGGATGAGATGAGGGGGGAGGAGAGGAGGAGTTCTTGTGAGGAGCGTAGGTTGCGTGCAGGTTGGTATTGGGAGACCATGTCGGAGATGTAAGGGGGACAGGTTGTGGATGGCTTTGTAAGTCAGGGTTAGGATTTTAAATTTAGATCTTTGGGGGGTGGGAAGTGAAGTGCCATGCGGAGAGGGGAGATAGGGGAGTAGCGAGGAGGCAGGTGGATTAGACGGGCAGCTGAGTTTAGGATAGAGCGGAGAGGTGCAAGGGAGGAGGCAGGGAGACCGGTGAGCAGTAGGTTGCATTAGTCAAGGCGGTAGATGATGAGGGCGTGGACGAGAGTTTTGGCGGTGTCATGATTAAGAAACGGGTGGATACGTGAGATGTTCTTGAGTTGGAGTCGGCAGGAGGTGGCGAGGGCTTGGATGTGGGGCTTGAAGGAGAGGGAAGAGTCGAAGGTGACCCCGAGGCACTTTGCGTGGGGGACTGGGGAGAGGGAGGAGTCGTTGACTCGGATTGACAGGTCTGGCAGAGGGGGAGGGAAGACAATGAACTCTGTTTTATCCATGTTCAACTTGAGGAAGCGAGCAGAGAAGAAAGATGAGATGGCGGACAGGCATTGGGGGATTTTAGACAGAAGGGAGGTGATGTCGGGCCCGGAGAGGTAGATCTGGGTGTCGTCGGCGTAGAGTTGGTACTGGAGGCCATGGGACTCTATGAGTTGACCTAGGCCGAGGGTGTAGATGGAGAAAAGTAGCGGTCCAAGTACCAATCCCTGGGGGACGCCGACAGTAAGGGGGTAGGAAGAGGTGTGGGAGTGGGTGACGCTGAAAGTGCGGTCCGTAAGGTATGAGGAGATCCAGCAGAGGGCGAGGTCAGTGATACCAAGGGATTCTAGGATTTGGAGTAGGAGGGAGTGGTCGACTGTGTCGAAGGCGGCGGATAGGTCGAGGAGGAGGAGGACAGAGTAGTGTTTTTTTTCTCTTCGCGGTCAGGAGGTCATTGGTGACTTTAGTTAAGGCTGTTTCAGTGGAGTGGTGGGGTCGGAAACCGGATTGCAGGCGGTCGAAGAGGGAGCGGGAGGATAGGTAGGAGGACAGTTCAGAGTTGAGGTGTTGTTCGAGTAGTTTGGAAGCGAAAGGGAGAAGGGATATTGGGCGGTAGTTGGCGACGGATGATGGGTCGAGGGAGGGTTTTTTGAGGATGGGTGAGATCAAGGCGTGTTTGAAGGATGAGGGAAAGACGCCAGTAGTGAGTGATAGGTTGCAGAGGTGGGTTAGGGCAGGGATGAGGGCAGTGGTGAGGTGGTGAAGTTGTGATATGTATGTGCCCAGGAGTCCACTCTGAATCGCTGACACATAAGTGTCTTATCTATGCAATGCAAGCAGGTACCAGTGCCTGGGCCCACCACAGAATACTCCGGTCCTCCGGTGGGCCAGACCAATCCTGCTCGCTATCAGGGAATGACCTGCTCTTTAGGGCACACTGGATCATGCATTATAGATGTACCTATTCCTCATTCCCTATATCCATTCCCATCCTTCTGTTGAACTTTATGGATGTGTGTGGTTTTTCAACCTTACTATGCAACTATGTTTGCCTTCTATAGCCTGTATTTTACACTGCCTTTTGCTGGCTGCAGAATGAGTTCATGGAGAATCTGTCAGTGAGCTAATTCCAAGGTAGATATTTTAATCAGTGCTTTTAAGTCTATCTATGGATTACTGTCGCCAGAATGGTTTTGCCAACAGGTTTCCTTTAATGCAACAACAGTAAATTAGTCATTTAAAAAGGGTTGTCCACCTTTGGGGGAGGGCTCAATTTTTATTATTTATTTTAAATCTAATACATGTATGTGAGGTTAAAAACCATCTAAACTCCCGGTGAGCACACGGTACATATTTTTACAGGATGTTCTTTCCTCTTTTGGGTCTGGCGGCTTTGTACCGTAGTTGGATATATCCATCTTGTAGCTGGTTGTCCACTTTCTCTTTTTTTTAATTAAACTCTTCCGGGCACAATTTTCTTATCTAATGAGCTGGGTCTTCTCATAATATGTAAAATTACATAGTGGAGGGTAATGTTATCTGCAGGGGCTTAAACATATCAATATTCGGACTGATGGGAAAATTAATCATAGCCTCCAGACTGATTATTCCCGGATGTTCCAGTGTGAGATGTTCGTTCTTCTCATCTTATTATCTGTGAATCCTCTTCTTCTGCAAACTCATTGTTGTTTTTCTGTCGTTTATACCTTAAAGACAAGGAGATTTTACATTTTTGCTCTTTTGTTTTGTTTGTTTCCTCCCCTTATTCATTACCTTTTTTATTATCATAATGAACAAAAATATGAACACAACACTTTTGTTCTTGATCCCATTTCTCATGAGCTGAACTCAAAGATTTAAGACGTTTTCTATGGTCACAAAACATATTTTTTCTCAAATATTGTTCACAAGTTTGTGTAAATCTGTTAGTGAACACTTTTCCTTTGCTGAGATAATTCATCCACCTCACAGGTGCGGCATATTAAGATGCTGATTAGACACAATTATTACAGGTGCGCCGTAGGCGCTCTGCCTTTGGCTGCTCTGTTATTTAGCTCAACTACACTGGGCCCTCCTTACTGAATCTTATGGATTACAACTTTGTTATGCCTGCTGCTGTCCAGCCACAACAGCTCCCCTGTTCCATGTGGATGGCCCTGCTGCACCAGCACCTTTGGTCCGTGTGGCTTAACAGCTGCTCATCAAGTGCTTTGAAGATCCACCTCTGCAAGGGCAAGGCAACACTGGGCCAGTGTGGGCTCCCCACAGGTCTTAAACCAGGGGTCCCCAACATGTAGCTCAGGAGTCACATGTGGCTTGCGAACCTATGATGTGAGTTGTGGCTGTAGTCCACCTTAGTGCATAGGCAATAGGTCTAGCTAACAGTTATAAAGAACAGGTCGCTGGATGGCAATTTTCTTGAGTAGCTCCACATAGTAGAGCAGATCTCAATGGTGTGAAGGTAGGAACTCCTGCATCTTGGTGTGATTTCTGTGGAAAAGCTTTGGCTGTCATTATACTAGTAATGGAGGTGTGTTGTTACTGGATATTGGGTACTGTGTAGGGTCAGGAGCTGAAGAGGCTCGAGACCCTCAGAGTTGAATGTGTTTAGTGACCCTGTATCACATCTGAAATTGTCCCCAAAGGTCAGAAACAGTGGGGATCTCAGTTCTAGTACATTGTTCTATAAAATAGATAGATAAAGAAGGCACATAATGATGGATTTCGGAGTTCTAGTTGAGAAGATTACAGTCTCTACTATTAAACCTTAAAATGTCTAATCTGCAGAAAAGGATAAAGTTTCAGAAGAGCTTGAAACAACGAGAAGGAAGTAGAGATGTGACCTCTGTAAGACCCAAAAGTCAAATAATTGTACAGAGGACTCACGTTGGCACCAAACTGTTACCCCTGTAAGTTTGTGCAAGCCTGACACTTCCTAGGCACACTTTGAGGACTGAGTGTTGAGTAAATAATAGTGAAGTGAAAGAACCTT
This sequence comes from Allobates femoralis, assembly GCA_033576535.1. Taxonomy (NCBI): domain Eukaryota; kingdom Metazoa; phylum Chordata; class Amphibia; order Anura; family Aromobatidae; genus Allobates; species Allobates femoralis. The sequence goes on along the minus strand of JARQOC010000006.1, from coordinate 40,008,031 downwards.
GTTGTTGGGTGGGAAAAACACAACTCATTAGTCAGCGGTCTATAAAAGGAACTAGAAGTGGGATCATCTAGAGAAGAACTTCACAGTAACTGGTTGAGGGCTCAATTTTCGATTGATTTAGACATGAAGACTAACATCCTTCTAGTTTTGATCTTCCAATGTTCAATGGTGTCCAAATTCGGCAACTCTGAAAAACCTTTCCATAGGAGAGATCACTCAGATATGGATTCATCAAATCTCCAGCAAGCCGAGCTGGTCACAGACTTTGTCTCAGCACAGGTCAGTTCCATGAGTGGTATTATTCCTACCATTTCTCATCGCCCTACTGCTGGGAGGCAATGAGACTGATCACTTGAATATATTTGATCCTTTATATCCCTGCATAAATATATGTAATGGAACTGTATATTGGGGACTATTGGAAATTTAAGGGATAAGTGAATCTGTTTTTTTCCCAAAATATGTGCTACATCCCTCTATGGATTGTCTGGTATTGAAACTCAAACTCATAACTGTAATAAAGTCGAGCTTTAGCACCAGACACAACCCATGGACAAGTATGCTGTTGTTTTTGGAACCAGCCATGTTTTTTTCATTTCTAAACAACCCTTTTAAAATAACCATTTTTGACAAATAAGTTTTTGATAAAACCTCTGTGATTAATTATACTGCTTTATACATGCTTTTAGGAATATTTATCAAAATATGGCTGGACAAAGCCCGTCAGGTGGGAAGAGTCGACAAGTAAAGATAATGAAGATTTGCAAAAGATTCATCCAATGGAAGAGGCAGCGGAAAACTCTGGGCAAAGGCCACCAGAGCCAACAAAAGGTTCTTACTTCACTGAAGCACTGAAAAAGTTTCAAAAGCTAAATAACTTACCAGTAAGTGGAAGATTGTATGATGCCACCATAAATGCCATGAACAAGCCAAGATGTGGGGTGCCTGATAATCAGGTCCGGGAAAATGGCCAAGAAAAGCCACATTTAACCGAAACTGCGTTGAAAATCAACTCTACAAAGAATGTCACCAAACAGGATGACGGGACTCCAAAAAAACGATCCAAGAGGTTCCTGGATCAGTTAATGTTCTCGGACAAGTATCGGAAAGAGCAAGAAGCCACTCAGAATGTGGGGGGCAAAGCTTTCAGTAAAAAGATCCTGAAATGGCGCATGATCGGGGAAGGATACAGCAGCCAACTCTCCATTAGTGAGCAGAGATACGTCTTCAGGCTAGCCTTCCGTATGTGGAGCGAGGTCATGCCCTTGGACTTTGCAGAAGACAATACATCACCTTTGGCACAAGTTGATATCAAGCTAGGCTTCGGACGAGGTAAGTGGTCACTTTAAAATAAAATCTTTTATGTTGAGTATGACTGTTGCCTTCTTGATATCACATGGCCATGCCCTTGTATTGTACTATAGTTTCCCCTGTAATGTTATTCTACAGATGAGCAGTGAAGATAATAGCCCCCAGGTCTCCAGGGCCTTAACGCCACCTTATGTGGTCTGTTTTCAATTCCTTCCTTAAGGATGTCCTTGAATTTGCATCATAATGCCATCTATGGTACTGTAAAGCAGTTTGGACACTGTATGGCACTGCTATGTGTGACCCTATCATACGGTAGCCATAGGAAGGTTTTATAGCACTGTTATGTGTGACCCTATCCTATAGTGGCCATTAGAAGGTTTTATGGCACTGTTATGTTTGCCACTGTGCCGCAGCTGTAGGGGATTTTTGCATTTTGGTGGGCACTTTGTGTAACTGTTCTATTATATAGCAGCTTTAAATTACAAGTTACCCCCTACTCATAGTATTGGGAAGAACGTCTTGATTGCTGTGGGTCTGACTGCTGGGATCCCACCGAACCAGAAAATGAGGCTCTGAGGAACCACATCTGTTGTGGAGGTTTAGCATATGCACATCTGCTCCATTCGTTCTCTGCGGGAGGACTCAGCTTTCGTGGGCGACCCCATGCATGCTCCACCACTCAATTCAGAGCCCTTTTCTCAGGGATCCCAGTAATCAGGCCCCACAATTGGGAAGTTATCCCCGAGGGTAACTTCTAATATTGGAACAAATAAAGGAGGGTAGTAAGTTGGCACTGTAAAGCATTGGCATTTTCAGTTTTCTATGTTTTGTGTGCCAATATGATAAAGCAGTTAAAGGCCATGTATACCTATGAACATTTTTTTTCATTGCTTAATTAATTATTTCCTGAATGCAAACGTTAAGCAAATTTCTACATAATCTTCATTATTCATTTTCTACCACTTTGCTGCTGCAGAATGTCTTGAATTCCGTTTAGGGTACTTTCACACTGCGATTTTTGTGGATCCGTTGCTGTCCGTTGTAAAACGGACAGCCACGAATCCGATTTGGCCCCCATGTATCCCTATGGGCAACGGATCTGATTTGACCTCAATGGCATCTGATTTGTGACAGATCTGATTCTGTCCAATTTATTGCTGTACCCAAAATCGGAGACTGCTCTGATTTTGGGCACAGTGGACCAAATGGAAACACAATCGGACCCGACACGATCCGCATCCATTAACATGGAGGCCTATGGAGCACGGGTCCGAGAAAACATTGGATCGTTTCCCGGACCCGATTTTTGTGTACTGAGCATGCTCCATACATTAAAACTGCTCTTTGCCTATTTAATTTCACTTCCGCAATGTATATACATACATTACGGAAGTAAAATTAACCAACAAAGTGTTAAAAATAAAAAATCTTCACCTCTCCACAGCGTGTGTCCCACGCCGTTTAGCTCCCGGGGTTTAAGGACCTGGCGGAGCTACCCGATCAGCTGATCGATCACATGACCGCATCACCTGAGTGGTTTAAATCCCACACCCACTAAAACTGATTGGCGGGCGGGAGATTTAAACCGCTCAGCTGATGCGGTTATGTGACCGATCAGCTGATTGGGTAGCCTCGACCCGCCAGGTCCTTAAACCCTAGGAGCAAGATGGCGCGGGACACATGCTGGAGAGGTGAGGATGTTTTATTTTTAACCCTTGGTTCACTCCCGCAATGTATGTTTATACATTGTGGGAGTGAAAGTACCCGGCTTGCCTGCACTTTGCAGGCTCAGGCTTTTCTGTGTCCGGATCCATGAAAATCACGGACCCGGACACAGAAATAACATTCGGAGGTCACCTCCGTTGCGGTCCTTTCCTGTTCTTGGGGTCCTGCAAAAAGTAGGATCCCCAGCAATGGGAAAAATGCGCTACGTAAAAGCAACCTTACTATCTGATAGCTCTGCAAAAATGTTACAAATTAGTCAGGGTTCCTGCTCAGTTCAGACCATTTTTCTGCAAGTCCGCAGTAGACAGGGGGAAGAGTATCGCAGGGGGAGTAGAGTAACCAGGAGGAAAGCACAGATTGAGACAGGATAGCAGCTGTGCTAATATGTGAAAGTAAGTGAAGAAAGCAAACAGCAGAATCCTGGATACACATAAAGCTCAAATCCAGCTTATAGCAATTTACCATATACTTTGCCACTCTATATATGATGAGATTCCACTCACTTTCCTTTTCCTTTTTTTTTGGCCCTGCTCTTTTTTTTTTTTTAATCCCTGCTCTCATTGTACTACTTTACGGTTGAATATCCCTTACCTTCTGTTGTCAATGACATATGCTGATTTGTAATGGAAAAAGTTCAATATAACCAAAGTTGAAACAAATCCAGCCTATAATACAGGGAGAGACACACAGACCTCACATCTAACCTATATTACTGGGAGAGACACACAGACCTCACATCCAGCCTATATTACTGGGAGAGAGACAACTCACCTCCAGCCTATATTACAGGGAGAGACACACAGACCTCACATCCAGCCTATATTACTGGGAGACACACACAGACCTCACATCCAGTCTATATTACTGGGAGAGACACAGAGCTAACATCAGCCTATATTGCCAGAGAGACACAGAGCTCACATCCAGCCTATATTACTGGGAGAGATACAGAGCTCACATTCAGCCTATATTACTGGAGGGACACACAGCGCTTACATCCAGCCTATATTACAGAGAGACACAGAGCTCACATCCAGCCTATATTACCAGAGAGACACAGAGCTCTCATCCAGCCTATATTAGTGGAGAAGACACACAGTCTCACATCCACCCTATATTATTGGGAGACACGCAGACCTCATGTCTAACCTATATTACAGGGAAACACAGAGCTCACATCCAGCCTATATTACAGGGAGAGACACAGACCTCACATCCAACATATATCACTGGGAGACATGCGACCTCATGTCCAGCCCATATTACCAGAGACACACAGAGCTCACATCTAGAATATATTACATTGAGAAACACACAGACCTCACATCCAGCCTATATTACAGGAGAGACACACATCTCACATCCAGCCTATATTACTGGGAGAGACACAGAGCTCACATACAGCCTACGGAATATTACTAGAGAGCCACAGAGCTGACATCTAGACATATTACAGAGAGAGAGACACACAGAGCTCACATCCAGCCTATATTACAGGGAAGACACACAGAGCTCACATCCAGCCTATATTACAGGGAGAGACACACAGACCTCACATCCAGCCTATATTACATGGAGAGACACAGACTTCACATCCAGCCTATATTACAGGGAGAGACACACAGAGCTCACATCCAGCCTATATTACTGGGAGAGATACAGAGCTCACATTCAGCCTATATTACTGGGAGGACACACAGCGCTCACATCCAGCCTATATTACCAGAGAGACACAGAGCTCACATCCAGCCTATATTACCAGAGAGACACAGAGCTCTCATCCAGCCTATATTAGTGGAGAAGACACACAGATCTCACATCCACCCTATATTATTGGGAGACACGCAGACCTCATGTCTAACCTATATTACAGGGAAACACAGAGCTCGCATCCAGCCTATATTACAGGGAGAGACACAGACCTCACATCCAACATATATTACTGGGAGACATGCAGACCTCATGTCCAGCCCATATTACCAGAGACACACAGAGCTCACATCTAGAATATATTACATTGAGAAACACACAGACCTCACATCCAGCCTATATTACAGGAGAGACACACATCTCACATCCAGCCTATATTACTGGGAGAGACACAGAGCTCACATCCAGCCTACGGAATATTACTAGAGAGCCACAGAGCTGACATCTAGACAATATTACAGAGAGAGAGACACACAGAGCTCACATCCAGCCTATATTACAGGGAGAGACACACAGACCTCACATCCAGCCTATATTACAGGGAGAGACACACAGACCTCACATCCAGCCCTATATTACTGGGGGAGACACGCAGACCTCACATCCAGCCTATATTACTGGGGGAGACACACAGACCTCACATCCAGCCTATGTTACTGGGAGAAGCAATCACTGATCTCAGGGAGCCGGCTAAAGTGCTTAACGCAGTGAATTCCTAGGCGCATTGGCCCCTGGGATTTCGAATATGCAAATAAAGTCTGTGGAGCCTCGTTTAGGAGTCTCAACACAGGACTAGCCAGATATCCCTCCAGGGAAGGACCTAGCCATGGAGTGGCTCTTTGAGGAGACCACCATAAACACCATATTAAGTGGCCCTTTGAGTCAATATCCAGCTTATTACGATCTTAAAGATATGACAAGGGAATACCAAGGCTAGGTATCCATCCACAGACAGCTGTTTGGGGGTGTTGCCCCTCATCAGAGTGAAGTAGGATTCTGGCTAGGTTGGAGTAATGCCTAGTAGATGGATACTTGGCCTTGGTATTCCCTTGTTATATCTTTAAGCTCGTAATGAGCTGGATATTGACTCAAAGGGCCACTTAATATGGTGGTTATGGTGGTCTCCTCAAAGAGCCACCCGATGGCTAGGTCCTTCCCTGGAGAGATATCTGGCTAGTCCTGTGTTGAGACTCCTAAACGAGGCTCCATAGACTTTATTTGCATTTTGCATATGTTACTGGGAGAAACGCACAGAGCTCACATCCAGCCTATATCACTGGGAGAGACACACAGAGCTCACATCCAGCCTATATCACTGGGAGAGACACACAGAGCTCACATCCAGCCTATATCACTGGGAGAGACACACAGAGCTCACATCCAGCCTATATTACTGGAGAGACACACAGAGCTCACATCCAGCCTATATTACTGGGAGAGACACACAGAGCTCACATCCAGCCTATATTACTGGAGAGACACTCAGAGCTCACATCCATCCTATATTACTGGGAGAGACACACAGAGCTCACATCCAGCCTATATTACTGGAGGACACTCAGAGCTCACATCCTGCCTATATTACTGGGAGAGACACACAGAGCTCACATCCAGCCTATATTACTGGAGGACACTCAGAGCTCACATCCTGCCTATATTACTGGAGGACACACAGAGCTCACATCCAGCCTATATTACAGGGAGAGTCACATTTGCCTGGCTCCCCTCCATTGAGTTTAATCAGAGGTAGAGAACCTGTATCAAAGTCCTGCATTCATGACAGATGAGAGACGGACCCCATGGATGACTCTGGGTATCTGCGCCACATCTGACCACCTGACTCCACAGCACATATTACCAGCTTTGTGCAATCAGCAGCTTTTTTTTTTATTTGCAAGGAAGATATTAAGTAACCTTAACCGTAAAAGAAAGACAATGTTCTTAATTAGTGTTTCAGTCTCGTAAAATTCTTTATTTATTCTAATTCTTAACTGCTGAGAGCGAACACTCTGCAATATATTCTACTCCGAGACGGCGGATAATTATAAAATTGTTTAATATGCAAATGTTTCATGATTATACTTTGCTATGATTTATTATGGATGTAATGAACATTAGAAAATGAAGACGGGAGCGCTTTTCCCTGATGAGTAGACTGCGAAGACTGTTGATAACCAATAATCAATTGTTGAAGTTGGTTAATATTGGGGCATCTTATTAAATTTCTATTTATTAGCCAAAGCTGAGAGAGCGACCACAGTGGGGCTGTAGTCCCCCTATGGAGGACCCCACCTGCCTGTCCATCAGACATTTCAGTGATTTTGATAGGCAGCATGTAAAAGTTCATATCTCCTGTGGTGGTGCTGTAAGGAAACACAGCACTTACCGACAGGTGCGTTCACAGCTGATCGCCTGTGATCATTCTTAAAAATCACCAGAAATGGTTTATTTTTAAGGATTTATAGTAAGATTATTAACTTATTCTCCCTATATTACACAATGGAGGGGCCACGGCACACAAGGCCGTTGCAATCTGTGTAATACAGCCAGCACCTTCCTCTAACAGCAGAGATTGGGGCTAGCTCTAATTACTGCTGCTCAACCATATAAATGATCCTGCCAATCTCTGCTGGGGCATCTTAGGATCCTGCTGGGATGTCTATCCGGACGCCCATACTCTGGTCAACCCCTCGCAGTGCCATTGTGGAATGTAGATTTACTACAATGACATCCGTAGGCTTAACAGGAAACCATAGTTCCTATATACCATGGGCTGTGCAGTCGGTAAACCAAACATCTGACTCCAACTCCTCCATTTACCTCCACTCCACCAAAATGGACACCGACTTCACAACTCCGACTCCACAACCAGGGCTGTGGAGTCAGCAAGTCAAACATCCGATCCAGACACCTCAATTTCCCTGAATCCGACTCCAACAAAATGGGCACCGACTCATGGGCAACCAATGGTTGTGAAGTCAGTAAGCCAAACATCTGACTCTGACTTCGACTCTTCAATTTCTATGAATCCGAGTCCGACTCCATCAAAATGGACACTGACTCTGACTCCACAGCACTGCCGTATACTGGAATACTGAAGTTCACTAAAACTAAGGGAAAAAAAGTAAAAAAAAATATTTTTCATACTATTTTTTTTTTTACTTCTATCTTCATTCAAAAATCAACAAGAAATAAGCATATTCAATATTGCTGCATCTGTAAAAGTCTAAATTATCAGAATATAAAACCATTTAAAGGGACTCTGTCAGGTCATTTTTCAGTCTTATACTAATAGTACCCTTGAATGCATGGGCAGATCTTTCAGAATATGTAAAAATCGTTACTGTACCCTTGTAGTTCTCTTGCTATAAGGACCTTCACACCCACGGTACCTTATTCACTAGTCCGGTCCATTACTTTCGCTGCTGAATAGTCTGAAGTATGTAAATTAATTCCTTTGCAGGCTGGCATCCCCCTCCTACCCCTGTGCTGTGTGTCTCACTACTAGCTTTCATTTTCACTTTGGTTGTTGCCTACAGATCAGGGCAGTGCAGTGCAGTGATGTCACTACATGAATATTCATCCTATGGGGAGTGGGCAGCAGAAAACTAAGTGATCACTCACTGTGATTGACAGATGGGATGAATCTTTAATTTTGCAGTTTACAAAGGATAGGTGGAGGGAGTATAAATAAAAGAAATACATGAATAGAGAGAGCTTCACCAGAGAAATTAGAAAATTTTATCAGTTGCATATGGATTTTTGACCTGACAGATTCCCTTTAAATGAAAAAGGGGTAAGTGCAGTGAAGAACAAATGATAGAAATACCAAAACTACAGTTTTTTTTTTGGTTCCCTGAACTCCCCCTCCAAAAAAATGCAAAAAAGGGATACTAATAAAAACTAGTTTGCCTCACCAAAAACAAGCTCTTATATAGCTCCATCGAAGGAGAAATTAAGAAGCCGGGGTCTCAAAAAAAGGTCGACACAAACCAATTTTTTTTTTTTCAAAGTTTAATTTTTTATTTTAAATTACTAAAATCTTAAAAGAAGTTTTTAAGATTTTAGTAATTAAAATAAAAAACCCTAAACTTTGTGAATAATAAATTTGGTTATGTTGATATTTTCTCAGATATACTATACATGGTATCTCCATAATTGTACTGACTGACCCAGAAAATCGTGATACCAGGTGATATTTACCACAAAATGAATTCCAGAATCCCAAAAAAGCAATGGTGGAATTAAATTTTTTTCACTATTTCAATTTATTTTTCCTGTTTATTCAGTCAACTATAAGATTAAATGAACGGCATCATTCAAAACTGCAAACTCATCCCACAAAGACAACAAAGTGCTCGTACGGCAGAAAAATTAAACAGGTTATGGCTGTTGCAAAAAAATGTAAAACTAAAATCTGGCTGCATCCTTAAAGTGTAAATGTAATTTAATTGAAAAAATAAAAACTCAAAAACCAAATACTGCCCAGGTTGTTAATGATGGGTCACATAGCAGCTAAGATGATGCTTTCTTTGTGCCATATGATGTATTTTCTCACATTTTTCTGTGCTCTTTTAAAAACTGCATTTTATTGTTGTGTGGGTAAGGCCAGCGTCTGCCAGCACTATGTATTACTGCAGCTTGTGAGAGAAGTTGGACATTGAGCTGTGTGGTGAGCCAGCAGACAAGGGGTTAACAGAGATTGTGACTGAGCTGTGGGGAGTCAGATGACAAATCTTTCCTCGGCACAAGCTTCTGAGAAGTTTGCACTGATCCTGACATTCTGATGCTGCTCAACAACTGTGCTGTAATCTGAACTAATCTGATACATTGTTTCCTCACCAGCTGCAGTCTGGAGTGTAGACCCCGCCCCTTTACCTTATATGGTTACATGCCCCGTATTCACTGTGAAGATGGATCTGACTGTTAATGAACATGTGTATACGTCACACACAGTGTAGTGGGAACACCTTATGGAAGGTTTATGAATGGTTTTCAACCAGAATGTTCTAATAAGTATATTTGAAAGTTTATGATAATCACTTGCTCTACATTAAAGGGCAGTTATGCTTTAAGGAGTTAAAAATAAAAATCAGCTCTATGATGTTTTTGTCTTGTACAAAATTGTGGCTGAAGCCGCCATTTTTATTAGTCGCCTGACTATGTCTTCAATCCAGCAATGTTTCTAGTTTCTGCTCATTTTCCGCCTTGCTCTGGTATATCTCACTCACAGGGCGGCACTTGGGATGTTCAAAGTCATTTGATGGATCGGGACCAGGAGTTTGCACACGCCTGGTTTCTGGGGGACATACATTTTGATGATGATGAACATTTTACCGCTCCGAGCAGTGATAACGGGATTAGTCTTCTCAAAGTAAGTGACTTATTTATGAATCCACTGTAAATATTTGTATTCCATATAAAAACCACAAATCTAGTAAGGTAGTAATGTCCCTTTGTTGTTCCTCATGAAAACGTGGAAATAAATGAACATCTGGGTGGTAGCATTCCTCTGGTTTAAAATATTGTTCTTATGTACTGATTGGATCAATGTCAAACTATGTAGGAAAAAAAACAAACCTGTGGAATAGTAACACTTCCAGGAGGAATATCAAGATACAGGTTTACAAGGAAAGATGCTCCAAAATTGTTATTTCATAGGCAATACAAGTAATATTCCCTGTCGGAAGATACAAGTCCTGTTTTATACATAAAATTATAGATTTTTTTTTTTAATTATTGTTTCTGCATGGATCAGGCAGGAAGAAGAGTTGCGCTGTTATTGATCTACTAGATTGGGATCTGTTGCTATTACATTGGGAGGACAGGTAACATCAGGATAGGGACAGGCTGTGTGGCGCTGGGCTAGGCAGTACTCGTTGCCCCTGTGCACGTCTCTTCTTTGAGCTGTCTTCCCGTGTGCTGTCTCTCCCTGTGCCGTCTTCTCCCCTCTGTGCTCTCTCTCTTGACCTATCTCCTCCTGTATGCTCTCTCTTACCCTGAGTGCTGTCTTTTCCGTGTGCTCTCTCCTTTGAGGTGTCTTCTCCCTGTGTGCTCTACCTTCCCCCCCTGTGCTTTGTCTCTCCCCCATGTGCTCTCTACCTTCTGTGGTATCCAAAGATGGTGGAAGCGTGAGTAAGCGCGCATGTGCATTGGGTCACTCTGGACACCTGGGTATACAAAGATGGCGGCAGAGTGACCCGATGCACATGCACACTTACTCAGGTTGCTGCCATCTTTGGAAACCTGGGTATACAAAGATGATTGCAACCTGAGTAAATTGCATGCATGCTTGGTATACGCATGCGCACTTATGTTATACGCATTGATGTGTCAGCGGTGGTAGCTGCAGGCGGTGGATTCGGTGTGCGGCTATGGCGGTGCTGCACAATGTGCCAGTACTGTCAGTGGCACCACATTTGCTCACTCAACACTCTCTGCTCCCCCTGTGCACTCTCTGTGAAGTCTCTGTGCCCCCCTTGTGTGCTCTCTATGCACCCCCCGTGTGCTCTCTATGCTCCCTTGTGCTCTCTCGGAGGCCCCCCTTGTGCGCTTTCCTTGCTCGGTGGGCTAAGTTTCCATGTCCAGTAATCATCCATTAGATCGGATCCAGCAGCAATCTATTGTGCAAACACAACTTTTTTTTATCCATTTTTAAATTATTGTTTCCACATGATGTTTTTTTTACCATTGGAGTTTATAGAGAACGGATACGGTAACCGTTGCTATTTAATCTCCGTTTTTCTCTTATTTGTAAAGGATCTGTTTTTTCTTACTGGATCAATTTCATATGGAAGATAAATAGCGATCAGTGACTGGATTTCCGTTCTCCATAGACTCCAATGTTAAAAAGGATCCTGCAAAAATCTATTTTTTCATACGGGACAGAGAAAGTTGTGTTTGCACAATGGCTTGTGCTGGATCTGATCTAACAGACGATTACTAAACTGCCTTTGGCGTCTGTGATGTTTTCCTATTCCGACTCTTTTCAAACATGACAAGTTACCTCTTATTACAGAAAGCATGTGAACCCCTTTACCGGATGGTGTATTTGGATGGTGTAGGTGGAATTGTATTAGCTCCTTCTTGATAAAGTGACACTAAAGATAAATGATCTTTTTATTGTGCACATGTACAGAGACAGGCCGAGGCATCGTGGCTGTCGTATTCGCAGCCCTGAACCGGTTGCATGTATCAATGCACTAATTAAAGCCGCCCTCGTCGTCAGCTAGAACAAGGCAACTCGACGCTGATTGTTTCTCTCCTCCAATTAATAGGTTGCAGTTCATGAAATCGGCCATGTTCTCGGACTATCTCACATCCACAGAACTGGATCAATAATGCAGCCCAATTACATCCCCCAGGAATCAGGTTTTGAATTGGACTGGTCTGACAGGAAAGCGATACAGAACCTGTACGGTAAGACTCGGCGGATGCTGATTATTTCTCGATCATTGGTCGGGGCGCAGAGGCTCAAGTTGGTCCTTTTTTTCAAGTTGGAACATTTCCTAATAAAAAGGGAAGGATGAGCAGATAATGCAAAAAAAAGTGATAAAATCAACTTAATCTGTTGGACTTGTGCACACTAGATGGTTTTTAAGAAGAGTTTGGAGTGGAAACTCTCTACATCTGCCTCAAAATCTTAAAAAGTTGGAGTTTCCACTCCAAAAAAAATCAACAAAAAGACTCTCTGTGCACATAGATATTGTTAGGAAAGCAGATGAAAACCAACAAGGCCAAAATGTAGCTTTATTTAATGATTCAGAATGGAATCTCTACCTAGATATAAACCCACAGCACCAAGACCATCACATATCTGGCAGATCAGGTAAAAGAATGAACCCCCCCGCCCATAAAAAGCACCAAGACTCCAAAAAAAGTCACAATAATGGGGTGTGCTCTGGGCCCGATTACTAATTTTTTGCTTTTTCAGTCACTTTTCATTTTTGTCTTGTATTTGTTGATTTTTTTTTTTTTATGCGCCAAATTCTTCCCAAAAAAATAAGAGGAATCTCCAGCGATGCAAGACAAGGTGGAGAAAGGTGTTTTTTATTCTGAGTAAACAAAGCAACAAGTATACTATAGAGACTTTAGGCTTATCCTACGCGTTTTGGCACCTTGTCTTTATAATGGTTTAATGAACTATAAATAAGGCCAGTTATACAGGAAAAAGGGGAGGAGGGGAAAACAGCTCACCGATAATGAGTGTCCTGGCTCCTAGGAGTCGTCCCACACAGCACAGCCCTGGTACCGGGCTGGTGATTGAAGCAATTGGAAAGATTCCAGCGAGACAAAATCAGTTTAAAAAAGAGCGGTTTCATTTATTGCCCATAAACACTTCAAAGACATAGGCAGGCAATGTGCTAGGTGCTGAGGCCAAGCGTTTCGACGCTGAGGTCTTAATCATGGCTAGTGAAAAGAAGTTAGGGGTGCGGTATAATATCCGCTCCCTGAGAAGTGCACAGCTGCAGTAATCAATACTATATACAAATCAGGGAATACAAAATGTAAACAGAACAGGATTTTAAAACAAAAAGTGCACACTAAGTAATAAAGCGGTAACACTAGGATGACTGACAGTACAAAAACCCAACATAGTGATGTTAATATTGGAGGATAATATCCTGTCTTACATTAAGACCTGTGGGTGTGCGGGAACCAAGGCGAAATATCCAATAGGATTCTCTGTGTAACAGCTTACGTCTCAGGTCCCCGCCCCTAAATGAATTAGACACTTTTTCGATACCCTTAAACCGTAATGAAGAGGTATCACCTACATCAGGAGAGCTTAAGAGAAGAATTTGCAGGCATATATCAGACTCTACCAGTACCACCGCTTTTAAAGTCTCTGCGGTTTCATGGCATTTTTCTGCGGTTCACAAAGATGATACCTCTTTATTACGGTTTAAGGGTATTGAAAGAGTGTCTAATTCATTTAGGGGTGGGGATCTGAGAAGTACGCTGTTACACAGAGAATCCTGTTGGATATTTCCTAGTGTTACCGCTTTATTAATTAGTGTGCACTTTTTGTTTTAAAATCCTGTTCTGTATAAATTTTGTATTCCCTGATTTGTATATAGCATTGATTGCTGCAGCTGTGCACTTGTCAGGGAGCGGATGTTTATACCGCACCCCTGACTTCTTTTCACTAGCCTCAGTGTTTAAACACGTTGGCCTCATGACCTAACACATTGCCTGCCTGTATCTTTGAAGTTTTTATGTGAAATAAAAGAAACCGCTCTTTTTGAAAAAGATTGTGTCTCGCTGGAATCTTTCCAATAAATAAGGCCAGGAGCCGAAATGCGTAGATTCAGAGTAAGGTTTCTAAAAACATGCCAACAAGTACACCATAGAGACCTTAAGCTGAACCTACACATTTCGGTACCTGGCCTTATTTATAGTTCATTAAACCATGTTCATTAAACCATGAAAAACCATGTTGTAAAAAGCGTAGGTTAATCCTAAGGTCTCTATGGTGTACTTATTGACATGTTTTTAGAGACCTTAGGCTGAACATATGTGTTCCTGGCCTTATTTATAGTTAAACCATGAAAAAGACCAGGTACCGAAATGCGTAGGTTCAGCGTAAGCTTTCTAAAAAAAACATGGCAACAAATACACCACAGAGGCCAGTGATGGTCAACCTTTTGAGCTTGGTGTGTCAAAATTCGCCAAAAAACAGAGCATAACTCGCGTGGTGTGTCACTTCGGGAAAAACCTATAATTTTCAGATATTTGTAGCTGTAATAACAAAAAAGTTATCCTGGATATGGCCCCCATTCTGGTATATAGCCACTTATGCTGGATATAGTCCCATCCTGGTACATTACTCCCCATCCTGGATATGGCGCCCATTCTAGTATATAGCCCCTTGTCCTGGATATAGCCCCCATACTGGGATATAGGAACCCCCATCCTGGTACATTACCCCCATCTTAGATATGGTCCCCATTCTGGTATATAGCCCCCATACTGATATATACTGGGATATAGCATCCCCAATCCTGGTACATTACACCCCCCATTGTAGTATATAGCCCCTTACGCTGGATATAGCCCCCATCCTGGCATATAGCCCCCATGCTGGGATATAGCACCCCCATCCTGAATATAGCCCCCCCACCCATACTGGGATATAGCACCGTCCCCATCCTGGATATTGCCCCCTTCCTACTGCACATACAAAAATAATAAACAATATAACTTGCCTATCCCTCAGTCCTCTTCATACTTAAAGTTTCAGCCCGCCAATGATAACATAATTAGCTCTGCTGCATTACTGCGCCACCCTTGTCCCACCTCCGGATGCTGAGCTGACACTGTGATTGCATGCACTCAGTGTCAATCACAGCATCAGCATCCGGAGGCGGGATGCTCACACTTTGTCATCTTCTTCACGTGCAGCCCTTGTCCCACCTCCGGATGCTGACACTGTGACTGACACCGACTACATGCAATCACAGTGTCAGCTCAGCATCCGAAGGCGGGACAAGGCAGCACAGTAATGCAGCAGAGCTAATTATGTTATCGGCGGCATGCGGAGGGGAAACTGAGCCATGACATGCATGTCAGCAGAAACGCCTTGGCGTGTCACTGCTGACACGCATGTCATAGGTTAGCCATCACTGCCTTAGGCTGAACCTACACATTTCGGCACCTGGCCTTATAGTTCATTAAACCATGAAAAAGGCCAGGTTCTGAAATGCGTAGGTTCAGCATAAGGTCTCTGTGGTGTACTTGTTGAAATTTTTTTTTAGACATTTTATGCTGAACCTACGCATTTCGTCTCCTGGCCTTATAGTTAAACCATGAAAAGGGTCAGGTGCCAAAATGCGTAGGTTCAGCCTAAAGTCTATATAGTGTACTTGTTCCATGTTTTTTAATCTGAAGAAATAAATTTGAGATTTAACCTGTATTCAACCTTGTCTTGCGTCCCTGGAGATTCCTCGACCTGATTCAAGGAGGCTCTGAGTGCTGACTGTGATCCTATCAAGGTGCACTACTTATGAGTTGACTTTTTATCTAACTATAAATTCTTCTAAGCGGTGCACGATTCATGGATTTTGTTCAAAGCCAAAAATCTTCAGCTTTGTCTTTTACCTTATTTGTGCCTTTTTACAGTAAAACCTCACATCATCTAGTTAGTGCTAAAATGTTGCGGTGGAGGGGGAGTGGTGAAAGGGGAACGTTTGCACAAAGTTTTTGTAACTTTTGAGAACGTTACAATTGATGTATCGGCAAAAAATCAGTCTGGAAATTCCAAACTCTGCCCACAATAGTAAAGGTTAAAATATATAAAAAAAATAGGTTTTCCTTTTCATAAATTCACATTTGATGAATTAGTTTAAAACATTATATATAAAAAAAAAAATTAAAAAAATTCCACGACAAAAATACAGAACATGAACTAAAAATAACAAAAAAGTCAACGATGAATCGGGCCCAAAAAGCAATATTCCTGCTTGACTAAAATTTATAAACCACATGTGGAATTTTGCAAAAAGAAAAGTCAACTACGGTAATACAAGACAAAAGAGAAAAAATGACAATTCAATTTAAAAAGACGTGTAGGATATAATATCCGGAGTAAAGGTCTATGGCGCTTCAAAACTAGACAAGATGCTTTCCAATGGATAAACTTTTTATTAATACACTTCAGGATAATAGTATTCAGAGTAAGCACAACTGGTTTTGGCTTTATGTTACAGACTGTACCTGAGGAAGGCTCAGTCTGTAATTTAAAGCCAAAATGCATTGTACTGACTCTGAATACTATTATCCTGAAGCGTATTAATAAAACGTTTATCCATTGGAACGCATCTTGCCCTGTCTGGAAGTGCCACAGACCTTTGCTCCGGATAGTATATCCTACACATTTGCTGACGGGTCCTTGGACGGCGCACCCACTACATCGGAGGCAGGCTGCAGACCAGGCCTGACAGATTTGACTGGAGCCCCTAGTGGATCGATACGCCATAACTCAAGATCAACACAAGGTGAGCAGCACCACTAATAAGCTTTATTTTAACAGAAGATTCTCTACACTTAGATATTGCATCCCCTCTCTTGTCTCCCCTCTAGACCCCATACGGGGGTTATACCATACTGTGAAAAACACAAATAATGAATTGGGCTCACAGATTCCCGCCCCCCCCCCAAAAAAAAATATATAAATAGTATAAATCCTAAGAAAGATTTTAGTAACATATACAGTAATTATACTTAACCTGTTGGAGAAAGTGACCTGCGAAAGTGCTGTTAGTAATGGAAGGGATGTGCTGTACGAAAGCAGCAGCAGCAGCAGAGTGTGATGACTTTGTTGGGGACAGTGCCCTATCCACTTATGGTTATATGTGATAGTCAGTGTCACTTGAAACTCAGAGATTAATACAAAAGAAGAAACTGAAGCAAATCAGATGCAATGTGTGATGACAGCAGAGGATTGTGCTGATTAGGTTGAAAGACGTGACCAGGAATATTATATGACAGGACTAATATCATAGAAACTACATGACAAATAGGAGGGTTGTAGATTGTAACCAATCAGATAATATAAGAATTATAACAGCACGAGATGAGTATTATAACCTTGCTGGAGGCAGTGACCTATCTATTAATGTCATTATATGAAGCAGAAGTGGGATATATATGATAGCAGCAGCGTAAAAAACTTAGTGATGAAACATATTGCTGGTCAACGCAAAGGAATAATGATGGCAGCAGGAGATGAGTATTATGACTTTGTTGGGGGCAGTGACCCATCTAGTAATGTCATTATAAGAAGCAGAAATGGGATACATGTAATAGCAGCAGCGTCAAAAACGTGGTGATGAACCATATTGCTGGTCAACTCACGGGAATAATAATGACATCAGGTGATGAGTATTATGAGCTTGTTGGGGCAGTGACCGGTTTACTAATTTCATCATATGAAGCGGAAGTAGGATGTATGTGATAGGAGTAGCGTCATAAACTTGGTGGTGAACCATAGTGTCGGTCAATTCAAAGAAATAATGACAGCAGCAGGAGATGAGTGGGATGACCTTGTTGGTGGCAGTGACCTATCCACTTCTGTGATTATGTTAGTAAGGGCAGTGTTATCAAGGGCAACATTGTGATACCTAGGCAGGAAGAGGCTACGACAGATAACTACAAATAGACAGGAGTGTGTTGGAAGAGTGCAGAATATTCCTACAGTACAGATTGTTCATGCTTTGTACTTACACCGAGCTGCAAACAAATTACAGAAGATCCCAGACGGCTGTAATCTCAGCAGGGATCTTGCAGTTTAGGTCTTGAGTGGGCAGGAGGAGATGCAGAATTGGTTTTATTAGTGAAATGAATATCCCAGATATCCCCTTTGGCCTTACATCAGCAGAAACCTGGGGAGAGCGAGCATTGTATAACTTGCCGCTGCACTGCACCTTGACAACTTCACAGCTCTAATTTTTTCACTTTTTTTTGCACCGGTTGCAAATTCATGCAGATTAATCTGGTGCTTGACTCTGTCAAAATCTGGCTGCAATTACATGTGCACATTAAACATTTATAGAAAAGCTAATCTTGTTACATCTCTAGCATGAATGTCGGAACCATTATTTGTGCAGTAGCATCTGACCCACAGCTCGCTGAAATCCTATGATGGCCTCTACAACTGGTGGTAATATGGGAGGCTACAAACATTATTTTTTGTTCAGGTTTTTTTTTTTTACTTCCACTATACCTAATCAGGATATGCTGACTACCTCCAGCCGCCACCAGAGGGAGCTCTTTCCATACGTAGTGTATATTGCACACAATAGACCTCGAGGCTGTAGGTCAGAGAAGGGTGGGGAGCGATGAAAACAGGTGCAGATCTAAATGTAAAAGTACAATATTTCTCAGAAGTAAACTGGGCAAGAGAACTCACCTTTATTGTTTCTTGTTTCTTCGCATATCGATCCACTGGGGGTCTTAGTCTCCTTGGTATGCTGCTGCTATCCTCCAGAGAGCGGAACTCCCAGCTATGAGCCCATGGAATGAAGCAAATAATCAAGGTATCCAGATGATTGAGCGCTCCCAAGGAGATTGACCTTATGATAAGGACTCTGACTCCTTTTTTTTTTTTTTTTTTCCTCCTTCTTGGAGATTTATTTCAAATGGCTTCACAGTAGTAATGACTTTTAATTATGCTTTTATGACTTTTATGACTTTTTACTACTGTGAAGCCATTTGAAATAAATCTCCAAGAAGGGAAAAAAAAAAAAAAAAAAAAAGGAGTCAGAGTCCTTATCATAAGGTCAATCTCCTTGGGAGTGCTCAATCATCTGGATACCTTGATTATTTGCTGCATACGTAGTGTATAACATTGTGCAGTGAGCTCCCTCTGGTGGTGGCTGCAGGTAGCCAGCATATTCTGAATGGTTATAGTGGAAGTAAAAAACTCAGGATATGCTGACTACCTGCAGCCACCAAAATCACCGAATTGGTACATAATATAGAAAAGAGAAAAAAAAAAAAACTCACCAAATGGCCTCTTACAAATATCATTGCATTTAGCAGGATACTATCAGCCACCTCAGAGGCAACCCATATCTCTCAACACCGATGCTCCATCCCCTACAACCCTGACAACGGGGGCGATTGTGGCATCTGCGACCAGCCGTGCCACAAGGAGGAGACAGGTGGTATCACTGGACATGAGATCACCACAGGACGGCAGCCACTCAACAAGTGAAACATAGTGTCAGAAAGCAGCCTATTAATGACGCCCAGCTGTTAGACAAGGCGGGCCGCTCTGCAACAAAAAATGCAACACAAGTGACTGTCGCCCCCTAGAGGACACAGCTGTAGATAGATAAAAAAAATGCAATATAACTATAGATGACGGTGAGGAGTTAGTTTGATATTTTGGACCAAAATAGTGTAAGCTCGTAGTCCCCGTCACGGGCCCTCACACCTACGAGTACCTAGCCACATGTATAGCACATGTATAATTTAGTTTTACACAATAATCACCGAATTGGTACATAATATAGAAAAGAGAAAAAAAAACCTCACCAAATGGCCTCTTACAAATATCATTGCATTTAGCAGGATACTATCAGCCACCTCAGAGGCAACCCATATCTAGTGCTTTCTGACACTGTTTCACTTGTTGAGTGGCTGCCGCCCTGTGGTGATCTCATGTCCAGTGATACCACCTGTCTCCTCCTTGTGGCACGGCTGGTCGCAGATGCCACAATCGCCCCCGTTGTCAGGGTTGTAGGGGATGGAGCATCGGTGTTGAGAGATATGGGTTGCCTCTGAGGTGGCTGATGGTATCCTGCTAAATGCAATGATATTTGTAAGAGGCCATTTGGTGAGTTGTTTTTTTTTGTCTTACCTGCAGCCACCACCAGAGGGAGCGCTTTCCATACCTAGTATAGAACATTGTGCAGTGAGCTCCCTCTGGTGGTAACTGCAGGTAGTCAGCATATCTTGATTGGTTATAGTGGAAGGAAAAAACCCCTTAGTATATGATGACTACCTGCAGCCACCACCAGAGGGAGCTCTTTCCATACTTAGTATATATAACAGTGTACAGCTCCCCTCTACTGGTGACTGCAGGTAGTCAACATTATCTTTTAGTCCTCTATATGTGAATGAGATTTGGAGTTTTGCATGAAGAAAAAAAAAAAACTTTGACGGCTGTAATGACATATAGAAATTAGTCAACGCAGATGTTTGAACCTAAAGACGACAGGATGATTCATGATGTTAGGATGTTTATACACGCCTTCAATTTATGGTCAAGAATTAGATCGAAATAAAACAATCATTTTAAGAACTCATCTGGATTCCATTGAATGGAAACCTTCAGATGATTAATAAGTCTTCTGATATTGTGATTATCACACAGCAGACATCTTTTTACAATACAGTTCTGTTGTGTCACAAGCTGAGCACCAGAATGATTATCCCATGACCTGATCGTGTGTAGAACAGGTTTCTCTTCAATAACAGCAAGCAGAGATCTTGATACAGAAAGCATATTGGAAAATTGCATCATTTTCAGTTATTTGTAGTAACTGCAGCAGATACCTCAGTCACTGAACTATGCCCTGAAATACTGATGTCCCAGACAATTATTCCTGACACTCTGTATCCGTACACTGTATAACCTTCTCATCTGGAGGTTTTTTTTCTATGTCTCTTTTTCGCTGGCATTCTGCCTCCGCTGTATTGTTTCCAAAAAATGATTGTCAAGCACTTCTGCCAGGCGGCGGCCGGGTGACTGTGCCCGGGAGGAGAGCCATGAACTGTGCACCAGTAAATTAGGACACTTGGTGTCTAGATGTTCTCACGTCTTCGTGTGACATTTTCATTTCCAGCCTCAGAGGGAAGGAAATCTATTTTAAATATCATTTAACCCGGGGAGTGAGAAATCCAAGGATCTCTGAGCCAGAGAGCCCTGTGGGCAACACAATGAGAAAGTTTCCGCACTACAGGTCTCTTCACCAATTCCTAAAATGAGTAGGTAATGGCTTATTATTAGAGATAGCGGGCTGAGAGTTACTGATTAAAGGCAGCAGGAATATCTATCCATCTATCTATCCATCCATCGATCATCCTAATATCTATTTAGCATCTATCTATCCTAATTATCTATTCATCTATCCAAATATCCATCCATCTATTGAAATGATTGAAAGTTTGTGAACCTTCAAAATTTTCCATACTTGTGTAAAAAAATTGACCTAAAACTACATCAGATTTTCACACAAGTCCTTAAAGTACATAAACAACCAAATCAAAGAAAGGAGTCCAAAAAATTAAACTTTGTCACTTTTTATTAAAATTTCTGGAAAATTATCCAATATCACTCCTAAGTGGCAAAAGTCGTGTCCGGCGTGGGCTCCTCGTGCATCCAATCATTTTTGGTAATCACTAATCCTGCACATCGGATGGAGTAGTTTTAGGTATGTGCCCACAGGAAGGTTTAGTGGCGTTCAACCCGTCAGTAAACCGCTGGAAATGATCAGTTCTGAGCTCTGAAGTCTCCAGCTGTTTTCCGGCGTTTTTTTTCAGCGTGTGCACAGCGTTTTTCAGTCGGTTTTTCCAGCGGTTTTCTATGGAGGATTTTGTTAATGGAACCGATCAAAAACCGCTGAGAAGAATTGACATGCTGTATGCTGCTAAATCGCTCAACCGCGGGCAGATCCGCTCACATAAACCCACTATGTGTGCACAGCGGTTTCTAAATTACATAGGGTTACATGTAAGTCCTAACGCTGCTTAAGATTTACATAAATTTAAATAAAACCTATGCTAAACCGCCGGCGGTTTTCGCTGCTAAACCAACGTTAAACCTTCCTGTGGGCACATACCCTTAGCCTGCTGCTCTCTATAAAACAGCTTCACCTGTCTTATGTGGGTGGTTTTCTCTTAAGAACTGATCACGTCAGCTTCTTCCACAACGTTTCTATAGAATTAAGGCTTGGACTGTGACTTTCTTTCTCTGTAACCTTACCTCTGTAGAGTGTCCGACTTGTGTGCTTCCGGTGGTTGTTTTGCTGCAGGACCCCGTTCTCTTGAGATTCAGCTCATGGACAGATTATCCTAACATTTTCCTTTAAAACTTGCTGATATGGAACAATGAATTCTGAATTATGAGTTATGGCAGCCGCCCTGGCCTAGATGCAGCAAACCTGCCCAATCCATGGTACTATCACCACCGTGTCACAGATTGATAAGGTTTTTATATTATAGCACAGAGTTTTTCTTATTCCAAATATAATGCTTTTTATTTAAATTTGAAAACCCTACTTTGATCTTTTCCATCCTCAACACATTATTTCAGTAGCCTTCAGACCAGGTGATCTTTAGCAAACTGCAGATGGACACCATCGTTCTTTGTGGAGAGCAGCGGCTATCTCTCTGTTATCCGCCCATGAACACATTATTGTTCAGTGTCCTCCCGTCAGAAGACTTCAGTTGATTAGAGACAACCGTGATTTCTTTTATGACCTTGTCGGCTGCTGTAAGCCTTTATCTTGGAGTGATCTTTGTTGGATGGTCATGACCACTCCTGGGGAGGGTAATAAAGATCTTGATTTTTCTCTATATGAACATAATCTGACTGCCTGTCGAGTAGAGTCTATAAGAAATGGTTTTGTAACCTTTTTGAGCCTGATAAGCATCCACCACACTTCAGAGATGCTCAGAAAGCTCCTGTTGTGTAGCTCAGACTTTTGTAGATTCCTTTTTTTTTAATTAAAACAGGTCACCCACTCACACCTGACTGTCACTCCATTGATGGAAAACACTAAAATGTTATTTCACATTAAAATTATCTGCTGATCCTAAAAGGTTCACATAATTTATGCCATTCTCTGTTATGTTAGATTGGCTCATTTCCCTCCAAAAATGACAGTCTAATATTTTGGAGTCTGCTCCTCTTAGCAGGTGATAAAAGTTCCCCCTTCTATGCAGGAGATTCAACCACTTGGACCCTCAGCGCACATGTGTGGTTAGCATTTAATTAAAGGAATTGTTCAGCGAAAACAAGTTAAGAGTCTCTGGAGACTTGAGGGTCAGTGGGTGCTCTCATCCACTGGCATACCTGTCTTTAGAAAGACCACCCAGGGCCGAGGCTCATCCCACTGGATGCCCGTACTCCTTTTCCCACAGGCAGAGCAATTCTGAAGACAACACAGGGTGAGGGTACGACTCCCCGCTAAGACTTTATTGGGACGCCAACAGTACACAGCATATAGTACATTCCCAGCACGGACACAAGATGGTGCATGTGACAGAGTCAGCTTTTCATTGGCTCACAGGTGATTAACCCCTTAATGCCTACTGTTGCATATTTGCATCATACCAGTTTAATTCATTTGTATGCCCATGTTGATTTTAATTCAGGCAATAAGGGGTTCAAATCTCTGTGACTCAGCACCCCACTTTTGGCAGGCACCCACTGAGAGGAGATAGCAGCAAGCTTACGAAGCCAACTGAGCACAACGAGGTATGTGCCCAGGTGACCGGATTGTCCCACCCTGGAGTTTTCCAACAAATTTGTGGGCTCAGTATTGGTCAGTAAGGCAGCTATGTAATCCTCCAGCTGGAACCATGGTCCCTAGGCTGAGGCTTAGAAAAGGAAGCGGCAAGTTTAGGAATGTGGCCAGGTGATCGGGTTGTCCCAACCTGGGTTTTCCAAAGAAATAGTGGGCTAAGTATTGGACAGCAGAGCAGCCCTTTAATCCACCAGCTGGAAAAATGATTCCTAGGCTGAAAGCCTGTAGAAAAACCTCGGTGACAGAAGCAAGGCCCTTCTTATATGATTCAACTCCTATTTCAGGGCATTGTGCCCTACAAGATTGGGGGTAGATAATCATGGCTGTTCCATAATTAGTCTCACATAAAACAATGGCTCATGTCCCTTGATTTATAGAAACAAAAGGAAAAGTATGTGCATAATTAAGAATAGTTTGGATCTTTTGGATAATTGAGAACTTGTTTTCACCTTTAATGGAGAGCTGGTCACACATTTGGACTACTGAGGGTCGCAGTAGCCAATTCTCTGTGTAGTAAAGAGGACTTGCCATATTTCCTCATTCATATTTCCTATAAAATAACAATTGTGTGTTGTACCATTCTAACTATTAGTTTAGTAAATGCATGATTGCCAACTGCATGTTAGTATTCCCCTTGCACCCTTCCTTACATGGGCTAGCTATGATTAGATGGCGTCACATCGTATTGGGATATACCCCCCTTAGGAAAGGTTAGTGGTACCAATCAGTTAAACTATTTATTTAAAAAAAAACTTGCAGGAGTAATAAAAGAGGGATAGCACAGTACAAATTCTAATAAAAGGTTCTCCAAGATTATTATTTATTAAAGGGACTCTTAAAACTTTTAAAAACACGTAAAATCATTATTGTACACTTTCTGGTTTCCATGCTGTAAGCATTCTCACACCCTGCAGGCAGCTCCTGTATTAGTCCTCTACTTAAATTCACAGCCAAATAGTCCAACTATGTGTTATTTAAATATCCATACCTATCCAAGCTTGTGTTCTGTCCCTCCTCTGTGCTGGGGAGGGGGTAAAGGGGGGGGGGGGTGAGAGTTATTTTGTCCTGCACGGTTTTAAGAGTTTTCTATTATTTGAACATTGGGTTTCCTGCAGACATGTAATGTGTGTATCTGCTGCGCAAATGTTCTTATAATCACAGATATATCTCAGATTACACACATTACACACATGCCTCATACACACAATGACATGAAGAGCTACAGCTCTGCACACACCTCCACCCCCTCCTTTCTGCTCTGCAATGAGTCACACAGCTTAACAAATCACAGGAGGGCAGGACAGTGTAGTGATGCATGAATATTCATTACTTGGGTAGTAGGCAGCAGAGAATCACTGTATTGACAGATAGAATTAGTCTTTTATTTTGAAGTTTACAGAGGATAGGAGGGAAGTATAAATAAAAGAAATACATGATAGAGAAGCTAGAGAAAGGAGTCAGAAAATGATATCAGTTACATATGGATTTTCGACCTAACAGATTCCCTGTAATATTTACTAACAACTGACCGATCAGTAGAGATCCACATCCTCTCCTCTACTGCTCTGATGCGGGAGCTATGAAATGCATTTCAAAACTACCGCACACATACAGAAACATCACTCTTGATTTGTAGCATAAAGAATACATGACATAAAATAACAAAGAAAAATTGCAAAACAAGTGAAAAGAAATCTATGTGTATATGAATATAGAGCAACGGTGCCACTTCTGATCTAAGTCTGGGGAAGAAACGGCCAGGATGGCTCAGAGGTAATTTCTTCCCATATAAAATTCAGCCAGATTCATTTTCCCTTAAAATCCGTTGAATACACATAATAACAAAAGAGAAATAAACTCTGGGAGAGTAACCTTAATCAAAGTATCATGCATACAAATAAAAATATAAGCAGCTAATAAAAGCTGCATGAAAATGCCAATAAAACTTGCAAGGTAATGTCCCCGTCTGCAGGTAAGTAATAATGATGTAAATGCGGAGATGTGGAGGCTGCTGGAGGACGTAATTCACTGGAGAATAACATGGCGCACAGGACGAGGCCGCACCAACGTGATGGCAAATTACTTCAACAAAGAAATCTCATTTAAAAAGGCAAGCGGTTTCATAGATGAAAATCATTTCCGTCCCTACTTGGCCTATTTTTCTGATTTAAAGGGAACCGGTTATCTGCTTTATCTGTAGTGATAAACTAGACACCACTTTGATAGTCCTTTAAATCGGCTTCAAATGTGCCCTCAGATCACTAATGCTGTGCGACCTAATGGAGAAAAATTTACTATATACATGTGCAGCGTGATCTGTAGATCATTGATGACTGGTAGTGATGACTGAGCACTACCATGCTCAGGTGCTCGACACTCATAAGCAGTCGGAAGCTAGGACGGGAACTCGAGCATTTTTCCAGAAGACCTTCCAGAAAAATGGTCAAGTTCCCCATTCACTTCCATTATACTCGGTACACGAGTTGCGCCCATCTGAGCAGCTAACTGCTCATCACGCGTACAGAGCACCTGAGCATGGTAGTACTCAATCACCACTAATGACTGTTCCAATAGTGTGACCCGGACCATCCTTTATACCTCCTCTCAGCCTGATCAAACCATTGTTCCTGTGGCTTGTGCTGTGCCCATTCTTCTAAACCTTGGCGCAAGCGCAAAGATGAGTTGATGTCACTGTGTCGAACAATGTGAAATGCACATGCACCAGACCTTTGGTGAATTGCCGTAGCCCAAGGTTTATAGCTGCATGCCAATGATATTGAAAAAGTAGCTGTAACATCAGGCTGGCAGGAGTTGGCCATAACAGTCCAGGCTGAACCATTGGACTGACTGGCCAAGATGTATATTTGGTGCTTGATATGCGTATAGCATGATACTTTCTATGTTATCTTGGCACTTGGGATGAGCAAGCACTACCATGCTAGGGTACTTCGTAGGGTCAAATGAGCAGGTCGGACACTTGGGCGAGCTTTACTCAAGTACAGAGTATATTGATAGTCAATGGGGAACTCTTCCCGAAAAATGCTTGAGGCCCCCATAGACTTCCATCATACCAAGTCAAGCCCATCCAAGCATTCAATTGCTCATTTTGAGTACCGAGGACCCGAGTATGGTAGTGCTCACTCATCACTAGTGGGCACATTTACAACGCTTTCTTGAAGGCAAGTACTTGAGCATCAACGGTTTAGTATAGGATTACCCCTTGATAGTTTTATGTTAACCCCTTATTGCCTGAATTAAAATATACATGAATACACACATGGATACAAATGAATTGAACTGAAAGATGCAAATACGCAACAGTAGGCATTAAGAGGTTAAAGCCTACCATGTCCTCGAGACATATCTGAAGATTAAGCAAGGGGTTGGGTGCTGAGACACCAAAAAAGGCACAAAAACTCAAAGCTGAAGATCTTTTCACTTCGCAAACTGAAGATATACTGAGTAGAAAGCCTCTTATTTAGCTTTGTGTATTTTCCATCTGGGTTTTTTTTTTCGTTTGTGCCACATTAGTTTTTTTCACTTGTGTCATTTTTAAAAGTCTATTTGCGTAGGTGTTTTATTTTTTTTTTAAGTTCACCCTTGTGGGTGAGGTTTGGGTTTTTTAGATGTTTTTTTCCGACGGATTCATCATTTGTGACTTTTCAAAAACGTTAACAACTTCTGTGCAAATGGACTCCAGTCCCAGTGATGTTATGTACTCCAGAATGTGTTTTTTTTTTTTTGAGGATTTCTTGAACAATTGGTGCAAAAAACAAATACCTATAGATATAAAAAGAGAAGTGGCTTAAGAAATTTGTGAATGATTCGGGGCCTATAAGTCTACGTTAAGCGTCATAACACCCTGTGACACGGCCTCCCCTGCTGCCCTATCCTACGGCGGTTTCAGTCTTTCCCACACCCTCTGCCCCTTTAACAAACATGGCGGAGGCGTGGGCATACTCCTGTCCAAAACCTGCTCCTTCGCCCCTATTCCATTACCCCCCTCTGCTACTTTTCCCTCTTTCAAAGCCCACTCTGTCCGCATCTTCTCCCCTTGTAACCTCCAGCTGGCCGTCATCTACCGCCCCCCTGGATTCATCCCCACCTTCCTCGATCACTTCACCACCTGGCTACTTTACTTTCTCTCTGCTGATATCCCCACCATCATTATGGGTGACTTCAATATCCCCATCGAAACCGCCCACCCAACCGCCTCTCAACTTCTTTCCCTGACCTCCTCCTTCGGGCTTTCCCAATGGTCCTCCTCCACCACCCACGAAGGTGACCACACGCTGGACCTCATCTTTACCCATCTTTGCTCCCTCACTAACCTCTCAAACTCATCCCTCCCAATCTCTGACCACAATCTACTGACCTTCTCCTCCCCTACTACGCCACCTCCTCTCCGCAAACTCGATCACCCCCGCAGAAACCTAAAAAACATTGATCTACACTCACTCTCTGAATCCCTCCTCCCTCTCACCGACATAACATCCATACGCGACACAGACACTGCTACCACCCTCTACCACACCATGCTAACCAAGGCCCTCAACCTAGCCGCACCCCTCACACACCACGCTCCACGCACTAACAGGCAACCCTGGCACCACCGTCCTCACTCAAGACCTGATACAAGCATCCAGGGTAGCAGAGAGGCGATGGAAAGAAAAAAAAAAAAAAAAAAAAAAAAAAAAAAAAATCACATTTCACTGAGCACTTTGCACTGTTCAAACAGTCCCTCATAGCCTTCAGGAATGCTCTTGCTACTGCCAAACAAACCTTCTTCTCATCCCTAATAACCTCCCGGGCCCACAATTCCAAACTACTGTTCAAAACCTTCAATTCCCTACACCGCCCACCTGCTCCCCCTCCATCTCCTCTTATCTCTGCTGAAGACTTTGCCTCCTTCTTCAAAGAAAAGACTGACAGAATCAGAGGCAGCTTTGATCCACTGTCCCCACAGCCTCCCCTCTCGCCTATACTGCCCTCTCCTTCCATCAACTGCTTCCCCCCCATAACTGAAGACCAGCTCTCCTCCCTCCTGTCAAAATCACACCTCACCACCAGCGCCCACGACCCGCTCCCATCCCACCTCATTCCCAACCTCTCCTCCGTTATCCCAGCCCTGACTCATCTTTTCAACCGATCACTTACCACCGACACTTTCCCCTCAGCCTTCAAACACGCCTTGATCACACCCATCCTCAAAAAACCCTCCCTTGACCCCACAGCTGTCTCCAACTACCCCCCTATATCTCTCCTCCACTTTGCCTCTAAACTACTTGAACAGCACGTCCACTCTGAGCTGTCCTCTCACCTCTCCTCCTGCTCCCTTTTCGACTGCCTGCAATCCGGCTTCCAACCCCTCCACTCCACTGAAACAGCACTGACCAAAGTCATGAATGATCTACTGACTGCCAAAAGCAAGCGCCACTACTCTGTCCTCATCCTCCTCGACCTGTCCGCCGCCTTCAACACTGTTCAACACTGCCTCCCTTCTACTTCAGATCCTGGAATCTCTTGGCATCACAGACCTTGCCCTCTCTTGGATCTCCGCATACGTAACCGACCCGGACCTTCAGTGTCACCCACTCCCACACATCCTCCTCGGCCTACCCCCTATCTGTCGGGGTCCCCCAGGGCTCGGTGCTAGGACCGATACTTTTCTCAATCTACACTTTCAGCCTAGGGCAACTCATTGAGTCCCATGGCCTCCAGTACCACCTCTACGCCGACAACACCCAAATGTACCTGTCTGGACCTGACCGCCTCCCTACTATGCAAAATTCCGCAATGCCTGTCCGCCATCTCTTCCTTCTTCTCTGCTCACATCCTTAAGCTGAACATGGACAAAACCAAATTCATAGACTTCCCCCCCAAGCTGCTCCCCCTCACTACCTGACCTATCCATTGTTGTCAACAACTGCGCTCTCTCCCCAGTATCCCAAGTGCCTCGGGGTTATCCTTGATTCTACCCTCTCCTTCAAGTCCCACATCCAAGCCCTTGCCACCTCCTGCCGACTCCAGCTCAAAAACATCTCTCGGATCCGCACTTTCCTTGACCACGACACCGCAAAAACCCTTATTCACGCTCTCATCTCCAGCCTCGACTACTGTAACCTACTGCTCACCGGCCTCCCAGATACCTCTCTTTCACCTCTCCAATCTATCCTGAATCCGCTGCCCGCCTAATCCATCTGTCTCCCCCCTCTCTGCCAAGCCCTTCACTGACTCCCTGCTTCCCAGAGATCCCTGTTTAAAACACTAACCATGACATACAAAGCCATCCACAACCTGTCCCCTCCATACATCTCTGACATGGTCTCCCGATACTTACCCTCATGCAACCATGCGATCCTCCCAAGAACTCCTCCTCTACTCCCCCTTCATCTCCTCTTTGCACAACCGCACACAGGACTTCTCCCGTGTATCACCCATACTCTGCAATTCCCTGCCCCACCACATCAGTCATTCCCCTACCCTGGGAACCTTCAAAAGAGGCCTGAAAACCCACCTCTTCCGCCAAGCCTACCACCTGCAATAAGACCCGGTCCACCGCACTGCCTCACGACATACACCTCCCCCTTCTACTGTATCCCCACCCACCCCTCAGACTGTGAGAGCCCTCGTGGACAGGATTGTATCTGTACGTCAGAATTGTCCACAGCCATTGTTACTTGTATTGTTACCATGTTACTTGTCCTAGTCTGCCCTCTTAACATGTAAAGCGCCATGGAATATTATGGCGCTATATAAATAAATAATAACAACAGAGCAGTGTCAGCCAAAAGGCCTCTGGTTTCTTTGTTTTTTTGATTAAATCAGCCAAGCCAGTGATCATAGTTTTTGATATTTCTCCGTTACATGTCAAAATGATTTAGGAATGCAGATACCCTTTAAGGTTAGTGTTTTGCATTGGGTGTGGTCAATTATAATCTTAAGGGGGTGTCACACGCGTCAATATCGCCTGCACGATATCGACTGCACGTGACGTTGCAGCGATATTGACGCGTGTGACATACTGCATCAACCAGCGATAAATCGCTGGTTGATGATCGCCAGGTTTCAGAACCAGCTCAGAAACCTGGCGATTGTCGCCCGGTGGACACGCAGCATCGCTGCGTGTGACACCGGGACTAGCGATATTCCAGCTCCCAGCGCCTGTCACAAGCGCTGGGAGCTGGTATCCAAGGTACACTGCGGGTAACTAGGCAGCGCGCGCTGCCTAGATACCCGACTGTGTACCTTAGTTACCAGCCTCCTCCGCTCACCGGGTGAGCAGAGGAGGCTGGTAACTAAGGTACACGTCGGGTATCTAGGCAGCGCGCGCTGCCTAGTTACCCGCAGTGTACCTTGGAGACCAGGCTGCTCCCGCTTCCAGCAGGCTGGCAGCGGGAGCAGGACATCGTGGAAACGATATTTAAATCGTTTCCATGATGTCACTGGTCAATTGATCGCTGGTGAGTCTGTCTGTGTGACAGCTCACCAGCAATCAGCCGTCAATGTCGTCAGCGATCAGATCGCTGACGACATTGACGCGTGTGACACCCCCTTTAGAGATTGGCACCAATTTACAATATGGCTGTACAAAGCTTTGGTGATCAGCTTATCTCCATGGTTGTTTGTCTCTATGGAACATTCCCTTTTCTTATCATACATGTTGTCCACTACAGGATTTTGTGAAGGACCTTTTGACGCAGTATTTGATTTTGTAAGAAAAGAGAGAAATCAATATGGAAAGATTGCTGGCTGGTACAACACATACTTCTTCAGGAATGGCTGGTACTGGATGTACGAGAACAGGAATAATCGGACACGCTATGGAGATCCCATTGCCATTTCATCTGGTTGGCAAGGAATTCCTGTAGAGAACATTGATGCCTTTGTTCATGTATGGACCTGGACCATGGACATCTACTATTTCTTTAAAGGTACAGACATTGACAGGATGGGACATCCACATCGTCCATAAATGTGGCTCCTAATTCCTGTTTATAAAATTGGGTACTGAGCCTCACAGTCCCCTAAAACATCTGTATGTCACAACAGAGCAAATAGAAAACAACCTAAGATGATGTCTTTAAAAGGACATTTCCTTACTTTACCATGGGTGACTGGTTCTTACTGATCCCATCACTAGCGAGTCTGACAAACAGCAGAACAAAGTGGTCGCTCTTTATGTGCCCATGTTGAGTATTGCAGCTCAGTCATATAGGGTTGAGCTTTAGTGCCAGACACAAGTGCAGAACCGGTACCAGGTTAGGGTCCAGCAATGAATGGGCCGATGTGATCAAAACACCCTTTATACTGCTAATCCTATGGGAATACGAATGACCCCTAAGCGCACCTTATATTTCCTCATTCTCCAACTATTCCACAATGATGGCCTATCCTAAACAATAATATTTTCCATCTATAAAGCCAGTTTTGACACCTGGTGATGCTCAAAAATAATCACTCTCTTAGATAATGGATTTATGATACTGCAGTTTCTACCCTATTGCCGCTTCTACCACTTCTTCCTTACTCCATCAATGTTCTACAATGAGATGTGTCTTCCCATATTGTTCCAAATAAAACAGAACTCCAATCTGGTCCAGTGTTCTCAAAGTGGAAGGTTTGGACTTCATTGTATCAAGGATCATTTTAGGATGCACAGGTAGCAAAATTGAGAGGCATTTATTCTTTTCCTAGGTGGGTAGCTCCTCCTAATGAATTGGTGCTGTATTTGCCTGGGGATGATGATATGAGACTTGTATTGAAGGATGATTTATATAGAAATCTACATTATCAGGTGTAGGAACATCAAAAGATGAGCAATTGTGGGTGTGAAGTAGGAGAAGAGATCTGTTGTCAAGACATCATACAGAGGAGTGGTGGGATCTGTCACCGCTACTCTGGGGAATTCTGTGCCATTATAATGTCTCCCCTACATTTACAGGAACGCTGTACTGGAGGTACGATCCTGAAAATGACAAAGCCTTCTCTGAAGACACTCAGGGGAAGACCTACCCCAGGCTCATTTCTCAAGGTTTTCCTGGAATTCCCAGTCCAATCAACACTGCCTACTTTGACAGGAGGACACAGAGCATTTACTTCTTTAAAGACTCCCAGGTGAGAGGAAACAGTTCTCATTTCATGATATACACTTATTGTATATTTGATGGGTTAACTATTTTACGTCTTAAACCTAACAAATCGACGGTTTTCATTTAGGAAAAGTAGCAGATACACCTTTTTCTATGAGCCGTGTCTGCTTTTGCGGCACAGCCACATTCATTTAACTGCTATAGACTTATCCCCAAACCTACGGCCCTTCCGCGCCTGATATTTACCAACCTCTACCTGCATTCACATTTAAGCTACCGTCTATTCTTCAGCCAAAAATGGAAAAAAAATGCCTTTTTTCCTAGCATTTCAATCACAGAAACGGAGAAGTTAAATCATGTTGTGCAAATGTATTCTGCACTTCAGACCTTTAAAGGGGACTTGTTATTTTTTCATCAACATGGCATTTTTCATGTTGTCCAAATTCTGCTGTTTTCCTGAATCTGGCGTGGTTTTGTTTTTGCTCCTATGCCTCTCCGTTCTCAAGATATGGTCGTCTCTTCGCTGTATGTAAATCTTTTGTTTGTGAACTGGGCGTGATCATCGAGATTCTCCGCTGCGTTCACATCAGTATGGCTGCATTTGCGTCTGCATGCCCACCGCATGCAGACACAAACGCATATGTGAAACCAGCCTAAGGGCCCTTTCACATCAGCGTTTTTTGAAATTTGCGGCAGATGCGGTGAAAAAAAACGCATCTGCCGCGATTATCGCATACCGGCTGCACTTGCGGCACGGTTGCGGCGCGGTTGCGGTAAACGCCATACAAGGTATAGGCGGACTTGCGGCAGATGCGGCAAGTGCGGTTTTGGCACTTGCGGCAGGTGCGGCCGCGAAAAAAAACCGCGGCTGACAGCATTTTTTTTCGCGGCCGCACCTGCCGCAAGTGCCAAAACCGCACTTGCCGCAAGTCAGCCTATACCTTGTATGGAGTTTACCGCAACCGCGCCGCAACCGTGCAGCAAGTGCAGCTGGTATGCGGTAATCGCGGCAGATGCGGTTTTTTCACCGCATCTGCCGCGAATTTCAAAAAACGCTGATGTGAAAGGGGCCTTAAACATTTCACAGCTTTTTTATGCCAGAGGAGAATTCAGTGCTGGGTGGGATCCTGGCAGATCTCAGCGCTTCTCCTTACAATGTGTCATTAGGACTTAGCACTGCACCAACTCCTGCCTTGAGGATGTGCACTTTGCAATAAGCATCCAGTATACTAACTCATTATGAGTATCTACCGCTGCCTGGAGTGTATAGATGGCGAGTCAGTGCCAGGTACTTGGGTCCTGACATTTAGCTTTATAGTTCTGTTCTTAAGGGAGGTGTTTTTAAAAGCCAAGAAGAGCTATAACCAAAGGATTACTTATTTGCACTTCACAAGTCTTTGAGAGGCATATTTATTAGCAATGGTCAGAAAAAAACCCTGAAATTTATATTTACTATTATTTAGTGAATTTTGCACTGTTGTAAAGTAAGAAGTTTACATTTTTGCTGCTATGTGTAGATATTTTCTGGCTTTAGGTAAAAAATAAATCAGTCAAAGGTTAAGTTCAGACAGAGCATTTGTGCTCAGATTTTTATTGATCAGTTTTTGGTAGTTTCTGCACCAAAAATGGATCCTCTTTTAGCAAAAAGCATCACAAACGCATCATCCGATTGTGCTGCTTTTTTTGCTCCGTTTTCAGGACACACACACACTTTCCTCCCCTCCCCTCAATCTTACGGTGAGCCCCGATGAGGTCTTTCTCCAGGGCCTCAGCAGGACCTGTGGGTAGTCTTTACAGTATTTACAGGACCTGTGCCCAAGTGAGTCAAAACCTGTAAGTACACTACAAACTACCCGCAGGTCCTGCTGATGCCTGGAAGGAAGACATCACTGGGAATCACAGTGGAATCGCGGGGAGTGTAAGTAATTGGATATTAGTGGTGCAGGAAGCACCCCAGAAAAGCGGTGCAATAATTGATAAACTCAGTCTAGATGCGCTTTCTGCACTAACGCAGCAGTCAAGAAATGCAGCATCTGAACAGCAAATGGAAATGCCCATTCACTTTGCTGCAGATGCAGTGACTGATCCATTTTTGGTGCAGTTTTCAAACAAAAACATAAAACAAAAAAAAAAAAAAAAAAAAACAGCACCAAAAACGGATCAGAAACATCCAGTGTGAACTTAACCTAAAAGTTGTTTCCCAAGCCTCTTCCAGGCCAACCTCCCTAACCTCCCAACTTTTGTTATGTATGGAACAAAAAGGCAATTTATTTCTGCACAAATTGCAACATTTTGGGGAAAAGTTTTAGCTGAAAAATGCACAATAGGGATGGACTCCTTTGTTAAATGTGTAAAATTGCAAAGTGAATGAAAAAAACAAGAAACGTTGCAAGTTAGTTTACTAGAAACACTAAAGAAATGAGGAATTTTTAATGGTTTACAAAACATACCCTAGGTTACCAACCATCTCTGTAGTCTTTCAGAGGTGGCCAGCACCCTCACCAAGAAGATGATGCTTGCAAGCAATTTGCTTTAAAGGGAACCAACCACCTAAAGATCCCTATCTAACCTATAAATATCTGTCCCTGGAGCCTAAAATCACTATTCTACCCATCCCTTACTGACTAAATCTACCTAACTAGAGGCACAATAAATCACTTTTTATACTTACCAAATCCTTGTCTGATGGGCGTTCCTCCAGGGTCTTTGACCGATAGGCGGGTCTCCTCGCCACGCTCGCATCCGCCTCGCTGCTGTCCATCTTCTTTCCAGGGTGGCATCTACTTTCCAGTTCCAGAAGGATTCAAATTACCCGCCCATCGCGTCCTCGCAATGACGCGGTCACGTGCTGCAGGCCCCTCATCACTTCCGCCCGCCGCGTCACTGGTACACCCAGGCCGGCTTCAGAGCATGCGCAGATGGCATAGACCCAGCGACACGGCGGGCGGAAGTGACGCTAGGCCTGCAGCACGTGACCCGCTAATTGCGAGGACGCGATGGGCGGGTAATTTGAATCCTCCTGGAAAGAAGATGGACAGCAGCGAGGCGGGTGCGAGTGCGGCGAGGAGACCCGCCTATCGGTCAAAGACCCTGGAGAAACGCCCATCAGACAAGGATTTGGTAAGTATAAAAAGTGATTTATTGTGCATCTAGTTAGGTAGATTTAGTCAGTATGGGTACCTTTACACGCCGCCACTGCGTGGTAGCAACTGCCTGGCAATGGGGATTTTTGTGCCTGTTGCGTTGAAATTGCTACGAAGTGGCGGCGTGTAATTTGGGAAAGTGATCGGGTTTCTCGCAGTTGCTTCGGGTACCTGTTTCCGAGCCGTGCTCAAAAATCCAAGGCAACACAAAGGCACAATTGCCATGGTAGTGGCGTGTAAATGGGGGACAGGGATGGAATCAACGTCGCCTAGTGATTTCCCCAGGGCATGCCACACTGTGCTGGATACCGCGCCCCATCAGCGATGATTGGTGGGGGCTACTATGTTCCCATTGGCTGTCCCTTCACAGGGCGCCATATTTAAAGAGCTGTCCATTTACACTACACAATTGCAATGGCGTCATGTATTATCCAGCCTTCCTGCGCAGGCTAGCCAATCATGACGCTATTGCGTTGTCCAATCAGCGTGTTAGCGTCAAGGAATACACAACTCTGTCACGCCTATGTACTTGCGGCGCGAAAGATGTACGCCCATATTCCTTTGTGGATAGCGGCGTGTGAAGCGGCGACGGTATTCAACAGCAAGTTATCCGCAGGATCTGTTGGGACTTCCCGGGAACCACGATACCTTGAGTTGACAACGCAATGGCGGCGTGTACATGCGGTATCGGCGATCGTTAGCAACCATTAAAAACGTGCGCGTGCACTCGCGGTTGATACCGGTTGCCAGGGATAGTGGTGGCGTGTAAAGGTACCCTAAGGGATGGTTAGAATAGTAATTTTAGGCTCCAGGGACAGATACTTATAAGTTAGATAGGTATTTTTAGGTGGTTGGTTCCCTTTAAAGCTTGTAAAGACTGTACTGGTAACTGTGTCCTCATTCTTGTTTATTGTTTGCAAGTCTAGATGGTCTGCTAAATCTGAGGTAATAATTATTGTGGTCAAAATACACAAGCTCATAACCCACATCAAGGGTCCGCCATGTCTTGCGAGTCCTTAGACAAACATTAAAAGCAATGCCACAAAAAAAGGAATTAACATGGCAAAAGAGTAATATTTACCTGCCCATGTTACAGAAACCATTACACTAACAAGGACGAAGCAAGATAAGATGGAGGCAACACAGGTACAAAATACTAATGAGACAAACACTCAGGACTACTAATTCATGGAGGGGTGATTGCTTAATATTAAAAGCTGCTTACAAAAAATGCTTGTATAGGGTGCTGTTCACACGCGCAGTGCAGAGTCTGGCTCATAGCCCATTATTGTCTCCCAGTTGCACCTGTGCTGCCTCCATCTCTATTATGGGGGTTTGCTGTATCCTGCTAGTGCATTCATGTCTGTGACCTGGTACAGTAAATACTGTTGCCCTTTTTTGCTATTTTGCAAAATCTGGAAGAAATCTGTCTGCGTTCCAACTCTTCCCCGAGTGATTGAGGGTGCTGGATCAGATTTTCATCGGTATTTGGCGGCCGTCACACTCATCAATATCGTGAGCGATATTGTAAGTGATCACGTGCACGCGCGATCGCTAACAATATCGTTCACATCGCTGGTGAGATGTCACACAGACAGACTCACCAGCGATGTGGACCAGAGAGATCGCTGGTAACTATGGTACACATCGGGTTACTAGGCGCCGCGCGGCGCTTAGTAACCCGACGTTTACCATAGATACCATCTCCCAGCATAGGCTGTGCCGCTGGGAGATCGTTCATCGTGGTGTCACACACCATGATGAAGCAGATTGAACAAGCGATGATCGCTTGATATGAGCTCCGGCTCTCATATCTGCGATGTAACGATCGATTTTACATTGTAAAATCGCTTGATTACACGCAGCGATGCACAAACGATATCGCTTAAGCGATCAAAAAGCAGATCGCTTAAACGATATCGTTCAAGAAATTGAACCGTGTGACGGCCGCCTTTGGTTAATGTCTGCTTTAACCATCAGAGTTTCATTAGTAATTTTCTCGCAAAGAAAATGTTTTTGCAAAGCTTCACCTGTCACCCACTGCAGTGTTCAAAAAATAAAAATAATGGCCAGCATACGGATTTCACTCATCCATATGCAGTCAGTGATCTTCATAGACTTTTATGGATGATTTTGCAGACTACTTGGCCTGAAAGAAAAAAATAGGCAACACGCCAACAGCTACATAGTCTATACTGGATGTTTTATCCAGGAATACCACATAGAAAACAGAGGTGAAAACATACATCTGAATGAAGAATTAGGAAGAGCAGTGAGATGGGGATTGTATACAGCAGATCATGGTATGGAGAGGGGGGACAGCATCTACAGTCTCAGTGAAAATTGTAGCTAGTGGGAAAGCACATAATGGGTAACTCACTCCAGAAATAAAGCGAATACTTAAGAGCCAGTGAAAACCACAGCTACCTGGACAGACAGATCTGACAGACAGATCTGACATCCAGCCTACATTATGGAGAGGAACCCAAAAGTGAAAAGTCTGGAACGATCAAGGAGGTTGTAAACTGCATATAATAAAATCCCCTTTCTATTTGCAGGTTTTTGCCTTTGATGTAAACAAAAATCTTCTAGTTCCAAACTTTCCAAAGAAAATGGAGGATGTTTTTCCTGCAGTTGCTCGAAACAACCATCCCCGGAGTAATGTGGACGCGGCGTATTACTCCTACAGTCACGCTACCCTGTTTCTGTTCAAGGGGAAGCACTTCTGGAGAATGGTTAGTGACCAAGACAGACGGACAAATCCTTCTCTGCCCATTAATGGATTGTTTCCTCAGCAGGCGATCACTGATCAGTGGTTCGATATCTGTAACGTTCACTCATCTTTATTAAAATTGTGACCTGGAACGTCCTACTGGATAAAAAAGGAATGACCACTCATTGGACTCTTAGACCTTTGCACAAAAAACAAGTTAGAAATCTAACAAATTTTAGACTGACAGGTTTAAGGCACTATATGGCCTAAAATGGCAAAATGACTCTGAATGAGTGCAAAATTTTAGAATTGTCCTCTGTATGAAGTTTTCTGTGAGTTCATGGCACTTTGTTTATGCTTTGGATATATACATGACAATAGGGAGGATTGTCTTCTCTTGCCTGTACAGACACAGCAGCTCCATTGGCCGTTACGTTATGCCTTTTGTAAGACGAACAAACGTTTATAGTTGTGCTTTTTGTTCATGCCTATTTATTATAATGCAATGTTCTATTTATTAATAAAGTTATCAAATATATTTGATACTTGAAATGTTTCCTGAGCATATGCAAATCGTCTAGGGTAAGAAGGAGCAATGAGGCTTTACAATGCGCCGACCTTTTAACATTACCATAAACAGGAGAGGACTGTAAACATCTGAATAGTTTCACAGATGAAGAGCAGTGTTCATTCTGAAACTTTCCAGGTAGCGGTCATTTGTAGCAATTAACAAACAATACCATGCTCGGGGACTCGATACACGAAAAAAGCAGTTCCATGCTTGGATGGGTGCGACTCGTGTACTAAGTATAATTGAAGTCAGTGGGGAACTCAAAGATTATCTGGAAAAATGCTCAAGTTCCCCATTGACTTCCATTATATTTAGGTACTCGACTTGTGCCCATCTGAGCATTCATCTGGCCCAAACATGGTAGTGCTCATTCATCACTAGTCATTTGTAAGCCGTGCTGATTTCGGGTAGAAGCGCCCATCAATCACTCCAAAACATACTAAGACACCACCGATAGACATGTACAGATCACAGGCATCAAGGGCACAGCCCTAAAATAGACACACACATTGAATGAATGGCAACCAAATCTGCCAATTTTAAGTGGAACCGTTAAGTCACACATTCCCACCTTCACATTCTAGATCACTGTTGGCCAAATAATGGTGCAGCGGACTGATCGGCTGGCAGCTATCACTGGAAGACTCCTGTGTTCAGTATGAGAGAGCTGCTGCCAGGCATCTCCCAAGATGGCTTATGACTGAAAAAAAAAAAAAATCAGCAGTCTCAAACTGGATGCCCCACCCTTATCTCCACTCGATAAGGGCTGGAAATGCCAACAGTACAACTTGTGCATTTACATAGGGCCTCACTTCCACTCCATATTAACATGCACTTCTAACATTATTGGACTTCAAAAGGCTCATATTCTTTTCTGTGTCCAC
The DNA here is from genome assembly GCA_033576535.1 of Allobates femoralis. Lineage (NCBI taxonomy): Eukaryota > Metazoa > Chordata > Amphibia > Anura > Aromobatidae > Allobates > Allobates femoralis. Next base: position 39,967,845 of record JARQOC010000006.1, on the reverse strand, counting down.
TCCCTGCCCTCAACTCATCTGATAGGGGAAGATGGGAAACCCACAAATATTAGACTTTTGGAATGTCCGGCTGACATTAATCTAATGTGTAATGAGGTCTTTTAGACCATAAAATGTGTAGAGGGGTAATCAGACTCTCCCAAATCACCAGTTTGGCATTTATATGTTAAAAGGGTTGTCCAGGGCTTTATAACAATGATGACTAATGATGAGCGAGCATGCTCGCCGCTACTCGTTACTCGCACAAATATTTCGGTACTCGGCGAGCACAGAGTACCGCCAAGATGCTCGGACTCCTCGCTAATAATTATCGATCTGACACAAATACACAGCTCCCTTCAGTGCACAAAGTGAGCTGGCACCTCACGGAGAGCAGATTGATTATTAGGATCCCTCTGGGGGCCACAGCAAGGTGTTGTATGTTGCGACGATTTGAAAAAGCCCACCCTCCCGCTCTTTCACAGAAACACTCGTTTTATAGCCGGAAGTCTGTGGGCGGAGCCTGTCACTAATTGACTTACATTGGGCTCGGTGCTCTGGCCGAATACACGAGTATCTTGGGACGCTCGGCCTACCTTCGTGCACCCAAGCATTTTAGTACTCGCTCATCTCTAATGATGACCTTTCTTTAGGACAAGTCATCAACATCTGATCAGTGACTGACACACAGCACCCCAACCGATCAGGTGTTCCCGATAGGGACAAACTACTCAGTTGTGGAGCTGCAGAACTCCTTCAATGGAAAAGTGGCTTCAGGGGCAGATGTGCAGAACCCAGCCGTGGCCACTCTACAGGTGATAGATTGGCCATGCAGCTCTACAATTGAGTAGTTCTGGCCTCCGCTCGTATCGTTAACAGCTGGTCGGCGGGGGTACCGGGTATCATACCCCCACCAATCAGACAATGATAACCTAGTGTAAGAATAGGCCATCAATGTTCAAGTCCTGAATAACCCCTTTAATAGATTTGATGGCTTCAAGCTCAACAAATAGAAGATACCGCCAGTTTGTCCTGCAGCACTTTATGCTTGGAATCCTACTAGGAATCCTACTAGGAACACATTCAGTGTAGGCATAAAAGGCCTCTAAAGAAATAGCTGCTGGTCAACAGACATCCCAGGCATATGACCACATAACGCCACAGTAGCCTCCATACTCCTGTCCCCCTGCCGCACAGTATGATGACTCTCATCCCCTGCTCATGGAGCGATTCCTAATAAGGCTGGCTTCAGAGTTGCAGACCCTCCGCAGCGTCCTGCGGAGGGGATCCGCAAGCTGACCGCAGCCCCTATCTTTATAGTGAGAGCGCACGGTCATGCGCAGGTCTGCTCAAGACAGAGCGCTCTCATTCACTGCAATATGAGATTTGTACGCAGGCGGATGCCCGCGCACAAATCACACACAATCACACACTCTCGTCCGCGGGCATCTGCCTGCGTACAAATCACATATTGCAGTGAATGGGAGCGCACGGTCATGAGCAGACCTGTGCATGACCGTGCATTCCCATTATAAAGATAGGGGCTAGCGGTGGCTGCCGTCAGCTTGCGGATCTCCTCCGCAGGACGCTGCGGTGGGTCCGCAAGTCTGAAGCCAGCTTAAACAATGGTATAAAAATGCTGGAATATCTCTTTAAGCAGGTCTGAATGTTTCTCTAATTACTCAGTTCACATGTACAGGAGCCGCTCACCTCTAAAAGCCTCCAGAGAACCTGCTGATATTGGGAAAATACAAGGTCGCAGCAAGAGAACACTCTTTCCATTTTTACGGCGTCACATTAAGAGCCGCCTAGCGATAATACAACCCTGTGTGACTGTTCCCTATTAATACCTTCAGCTACCCGCCCAGAAATACGGCAAATGTCATGCCTGCACCATATGGAGAAGGAAAAATGCTGAATGTTGCTGGAGCCGCTACACAAGCTGTTATGAAGAGCCTTTATTCTCCGGTTTACAAATGGCAGCTTCTCTGAATAATGCCCTTGTGTGATCCAAAGGAATGGCTTCTAAGAAGAGAACAATCGACTTTTATGGAAAGTGAGCTTTAGGCTCCTCCATAGGGCACAAAGGATTAGTGATAGGCAGGTAATGTTCATCAGTGCTGTGGTAAATCCCAGATATTCTCACTAGACGTTTCGCTGGAAAATAAAAGAATATTTGGACACTTAATGGAAAATCTCTTTCTTGGAGCCTTTATTGGGGGGCACAGGAGACCAGAAAGACGAGTGTCTTAAAAAAAAGACACAACAAGAAACCTTTCTGCATAAGGCTCTGTTAATATTCAGGGCTTTAATTCGCTTCTCATGTATGATGGAAAAACTCCCAACATAGCATTTAACTGTTCTTAATTAGGCCAGATGTATTGTTCTTTTGTTTGGTAAATCAAGGGGAGTTAGTTGTCTCACATCAGATTGATCGGAGCCCCAATGTCTTAATTTGTGGATTGCTTGCTAAACGTGGATTGCCTCAGCCCTCGTACCATGTCGTTCAGAGGAAAATTATGCAGTTAGCTTGAACTAGTGAACAATGAGGAACAGCCTTCTCCCACCTATCCAGTAACAAGACAAAACCCTGAAATAAGAACTGGGGGTGTAAAAAGGGACTTGCTCCTGTTATCATGGCCTTCATATTCTACATGACGTCAGCCTAGGAGCTATGGTTCCAGCTGGAGGATCACAGAAAGACTAGACTACTTACCGGTAATCGTGTTTTATGGAGTCCACGTCAGCAAACACTTGGCCCACTTGTTTAAGCTTTTTGGATTTCTTAGCCTGAAACAAGGGATAACCAGAAAGAAGGGAAATCAGCTTAATAGGCAGAGCCATGTAACACTCACCCAGAGAGGCTTGCCAAAATGGTACCGGTTCTGGAGGCACAGCACGAGATGAAGACGGACCAGCCTTTTTACTCCGCTCACTCCTGTCAGTGGAGTCACCCTGTCTGGAGTGCCTGCTGCTGCTTTTGGGTCTGCTGTGTATCTGCACTTCCACCACCTGTGGGTGCACCTCTTAGTCTACTTGTGAGGACATCTCTGAGGGCGCGGTGGCAGGACGCCGCTGGTCTTATACTTACATTCCCCACACTGGAGCACGCCTCCCCGGTCCACCAGAATCAGTCACCGCTTCACTTCCGGGTCAGGAAGCTTGATGGCCAGTGCGCATACGTGGGGCCCAAACCCGAAAGTTAGGCCCCATGGAGCCACCGGCTTCTCCTGTGCCTCCAGGAGCAGCATGGTTTGTCCCTGCCCCCGCACCGCGTCCACATGGGCCAGAGTGGACAATCCGAGCACTGGCAACATGACATCCTTCCTTCAGACAAGGGGAGGGCCTGACAGGCAGGACTGCTCCAGACGCTGCCTCTGATGCCCCAGACCCTGCTGTTACTAAAGATACAGGCACAGAAGCTACATTGGACCCAGGTAACCTTTTTTGCTGCAGGTTCCCATAAGGACAGGAAACCAACTGAGGAGGCGAAGGGGACCGCCCCTTTTTCATCTGTAGGTTTCCTGTCCTTATGGGCATATCCCCCTCTCTCAAATGGGTGCTGTCAAAGCGAGAAGAAAAGTCTTCATTTTCTACAGAACTTCAGCCTAGGATCCAAGGATTGAGCTGGAGAATTACATAACTGCTACACTGTCAGGTTGGGACAATTCGGTCACCTGGCTACATACACCTTAACCTTGCTTAAAGGGAACCAACCACCCCAAATGACCCCCCCGGACTGTTAATATGTGTCCCTACACCCAGCACACACATTTGGGGCAATCGTTTTTGCTAAAAAAACTGTTTAGTAGAAGCTAAGATATAGCTTTATGAAGTTTAATAAATCAAGCCGAATGGGTGTTACCTAGCTTTGTACTCGTGCATTTGTTCGTGCCTGTCAGCTTCCTCTCCCCTCCTCCCTTCAGTGAAGCCCTTCTGTGTTGCTGAAAATGGCCTGCCTGTCTGCTGCTGCCTGATAAATTATGCACGCCCATCTCTGCACCTAAGAGCCTGGCCGAGTCATGAAGTGGGTGGGGCTAGATCGCGTCATGCCGTAGCCCCGTCCCCTTTCATGACGCAGCCAGGCTCTTAGGTGCAGAGATGGGCGTGCATAATTTATCAGGCAGCAGCAGAGAGGAGGGGCATTTTCGGCTTGCACAGAAGGGCTTCACTGAAGGGAGGAGGGGAGAGGAAGCTGACAGGCACGAACAAATGCACGAGGACAAAGCTAGGTAACACCCATTCGGCTCAATTTATTAAACTTCATAAAGCTATATCTTAGCTTCTACTAAACAGTTTTTTTAGCAAAAACAATTGCCCCAAATGTGTGTGCTGGGTGTAGGGACACATATTAACAGTCCGGGGGGGGGTCATTTGGGGTGGTTGGTTCCCTTTAAGCTTGGGATTCAAGAATCCAGCCAAACAATCCAAGAACTGCTTGAAGAGCCCAGGTTAGAACAATTTGGTCCCCTGACTATATGCCTTGCTGTGCTAATTCATCCTAGGTTCCAAGGATCCAATCATCTAACTGCTAGAAGAACCCAGGTTGGGAAATGCGGTCACCTGGCTACATACCTTGCTGCGCTACTTTAGCCTAGGATCCGTCCAAGGATTTGGCCGGACAATCAGAACTACTTGGAGAAACCAGATTAGGGCGATTCGGTGACCTGGCTGCATACGTTGCTGAGCTTGGTTATATTCTAAGCTTATCGCTTTCTTTTCTCAGTGGGTGTCCAACAAAAGCGGGGTGCTGCTGGACTTGAGTAGTTGGCCCTGGAAACCCCAAAGATTCTAATCCTTGGTGAGCCAGTGGAAGGGTGAGAATCTTTCGCTTGCACAGTCTTGAGTTCTTGCTGGGAATCGGTTATATACCTTTGACTGTTGGAGACAATAAAGTCTTACTAATGTGTGGTACCCTCACCTTGTATTGTCTGAATAGAGATGTGCCTACAGTAAAGGAGTTCAGTGTTAAGTGGGATGATCCCGGAGCCATGTGGTCTTTCGAAAGACAGCCAGGCCAGCAGACGAGAGCTCTCACTGTCCCACGTGTCTCCAGTGTCATATGGCTCCGATGCCAGATGGGCAAACATACCCTTGAGGCCTCTTTCTGGCTAGTAATGATATAATAAGGAGTCCATAATGTAACTTTTAAAAAGGTGCTGTCCACCTTTGGAGACTATTATATTTACTTAAATGCATGTATTTGGGGCTAAAAATCATTATGGTCACTGAGCTGGATTAACTATATTTGCTTCTTCGCGCATTCAATGTGATCTGTGGTCATAAATCAGCAGCGAAGAGGCTCAGAAAAGGACAGATAAAGAGTTACAAACTCTCCAGTTAGCGGGCTGACTGATTCTCAGTTCACTCAATCTGCAGCCGGTAATAGATAAAGGTAACAAAGAGGGTATACAAGATAAATTGGGCCAATTTTTTAATAAGACTCCTGTAAAATCACGTTAAAGTGATTTTTAGCCTGAATTACATATGTAAGCACCATACTCCTTTGCCTAGGGGACCGGCCAAAGCTGCTGGACTGCAGAGGTGACCAGTAATCCATAAAATTGAAAATCCCAGGGGCATAGACAGGGTGACAACTTTAATGATCAAGCACTAGCTCTTCCTCCGGCAGATCTGTGGTTATAATCAATCATCACCGCAGTTTGCAGTTTTAATAAATAAAATATTATATCTTTATTTAATAACAAGCTATTCACATTTGCAGGTTGAAAAAACGTTGTATACTAATTGCTGTAAGAAGCTGCAGGTAGGATGTACCTGGTGCTGTGTGGACCGGGGCTCACTCCCCATCATCCTTCATCTATTCTTGGGACTATAGGCCAAGAGGAAAATGGAGACACATGGCAAGTACACGTCATGTGAATATTGAGAAGAGCCTAAAGGACAGTCTAATACAGAGAGCTCTGTGCCTGCGTAGAAACAATACAGCCATACAGGTATATGAATAAATAAGGACACCCCATCCAAATTGTGGTGATGGTTTCCATGAGCTTCACATGAACCCAGGTTGTATAGAAGCCGTGCCGTCCCCCCGCTCAGGTACTGTACAGTGGAGAGATGGTGTGAAGAGAGCATTACAGCAGTGTAGAACATGGTGGCAGAAATGTTTGGAACTGTGAATATCAGATTATCAATTAAAATAATCCTTTGTGGAGAAGTGAGAAAAAAGTGGCCTTCATTGGTGCCATACTGATATGTTAAAAAAAGGAACAAAGTTTACATGGGGTGTCCTTACTTTTTCACATGACTGTACTCTCCTCTGGGTACATCTTTATATGTCGCATCAATTTTAAATTGGGGAACAGAATCCATTAAAAAATTAAAACGTGTTCGTAGGTGATAAATTGATTCACCGAGGTCCGATCACTTAGACTCTAAAAATCTCGATAAAGGAGCTCATTGGAACAAAGTGGTTGTCCGTGTATGTGTATAACTGCTTCAATACTTCTCTACGAGTGTAACAGAAAAAGCTAAGTGTTGTACTCGGCTTTCTCATACCACTCTGGCGGGCATCTCTCCAGATCTATGGGGGTCCCAGTAGTCAGACCTTCCTTGAGTCAGCAAGTTATCACCTATCCTCTACGTAGGTGATAACTTAATATTGGGATAGACACCAAGACGTTACAATCTTTCAGGCATTTCAACACAATCTGTGCTTCTTCAGAATTGACCGCCAGTGAATATTTCCCCCAAACTTGAGACTTGTGCTCATACTGAAGGTCTACAAAGAACCATAGATATTTTTGGGGGTTGTTTGGCGCAAACTGTGTACCAAAAAACAGGTGAGCAGTGCTGGGGCAAATGCATAACAAGAGAATAAATAAGAGGGAAGAGCTGTAAATCCCCTGCAGGGTGCAGTGTGTGTAGATGAGCGACCTGCACATCGCTTCCCTGAAATTCTCACACTTCATGATAACGATGGTGAGAAGAAAGCAGCGAGTGGAACAGACCAGCAATTCCGGTGAAGGCAAGGCATGGCGTCAGCCCGGTCCAGGCGTCACTGAACAGTGGGCTCGTTGTCCTCGCTCTTTGGTGCCAGCTGATCCAGCAGGTTTATGAGCACGCTCAGTCTCTCGCTCAGCGTGGAGCACTTGTTGGTCGAAGCCCTTAACAGAGTGGAATAGACTTGCTTGTAGTTTTTCAGTGAGGCCTCCTCATCAGCAGGATTACTGAAAGACACAAATCACACACGGGTCAGGAGCCTATAAAGTAAAGGCGTACATACACATTGGATGCATTTTAGGGGGAGGAAGGTGGTGACCTTTGGATGTCTATAGGAGCCTCATGACTCGAGAAACATCATGGGTTTAGAACCTCAGTGCCCAATTTAGGACTCCTAATGCTGCTTTCTCCTCTCCCCATTGGAAACACATGAACACCAAGAGAAATCTGTTCAACCTCTTATCAATTTTGTTAAAAAGTTTGTAAACTTTTTTTTGAATAATAATTTGTTTTTGGGATAAAGGCCAAAACCAGGTGAACACTCATATTGCCTTATTTTTTTTAATGCCAAAATTGGGAACAATTTTAAGCGGTCAGCTAGGGGACGAGCAGTCTGTGCTTTGTACTGTTTACATGTAAAATTGTGCAGGCATTACAGGGGGTTTTCCCAAAATTGCAAGTTATCCTCAATCAATTGGATAGGGGATAACTTCCTGATCCCTGTGGGTCCGACTGCTGGTATCGCCAGTGAACGGACTAAGACTCAGATGCAGGTTCTGTCTTGAGCACATGTTTATTAGCATTGAGACTGCTGGAATTTGAGTACTGCACCCAGAACTTTTCAGTAGTCCAATGGGCAATGAATGAAGCCACAATTGACCATGTGCAATTGCGCTCCTTTTAAGAGGGCTCTGCAGTAATTGCGGGGGGGTCCCATTGGTCAGACCTTTAACAATTAGGACATTATCCCCTATCCAGTAGTACTATGACAAATATTCCTGCTTAGAGAGAAGAGCTGGTCAGTCCTTTTTATTACATTCCTCTCTGACTGAGCATTCCACCCCTTAGTCAGAGCGTTGACATCTCCTTTTTAGCTGGATCCTACCTGCCTAGTGTTGTAATTTTTTTTAATCCAGATAGACACATTTTAAGAAACAGTTCAGATAAAAAGATACGCCATATCATGGTTATCGGGTTCATTTGGATTGGCCAATACAGAAGAGAAGTTTCTTATTTTTTCAAATATACAGTTGTGCTTAAAAGTTTACATACCCAGAGAGATTTTTTGCTTTTTGCCCTTTTTTCAGAGAACACGAATCATAACACAAACTTTTTTTCCACTCATGGTTAGTGGTTGGGTGAAGCCATTTATTGTCAAACTACAGTGTTTTCTCTTATTAAATCATAATGATAACCAAAAACATCCAAATGACCCTGTTCAAAAGTTCACATACCCTGGTGATTTTGGCCTGATAACATGCACAGAAGTTGACACAAATGGGTTTGAATGGCTAATAAAAGTAACATCCTCACCTGTGACCTGTTTGCTTGTAATCAGTGTGTGCATACAAGTCGAGTGAATTTCTGGGATCCAAACAGACTCCATCTTTCATCCAGCCACTGATATTTCTGGATTGTGAGTCATGGGAAATGCAAAAGAATTGTCAACGGAACTACAGGAAAATTAACATAGTTGAACTGTATAAAACCGGAAAGGGATACAAAAAGATATCCAAGGAATTGATAATGCCAGTCAGCAGTGTTCAAACTGTGATTAACAAATGGAAAATCAGGGGCTCTGTAACAACAAAACTACGATCAGGTAGACCAACATTAATTTTGGCAACAACTGCCAAGAAAATGGTTCGGGATGCAAAGAAAAACCCACAAATAACATCAGCTGAAATACAGGACTCACTGAAAACTAGCGGTGTGGCTGTTTAAAGATTCACAATAAGGAGGCACTTGAAGAAAAAAAGGAGATTTTTGTGTACTCACCGTAAAATCCTTTTCTCTTAGCCTCTAATTGGGGGACACAGACCGTGGGTGTTATGCTGCTGTCCACTACGAGGCGACACTAGGCAGAAATCTGCAAAAGAATTAAGCCTCTGCAGCACTACACCCCTGGAGCAGGAAGTGCTTCTCCAGTTTTGTGCTAAAGCAGTAGGAGAGTTAACATATAATAACAGTAACTCAGAACCTGTAACCACACAGGCAACCTGTGAAAACATTATGGTTAACCAGTTAACAACAGAGTAATAGATCCTGAATTTAAACAGGCATGGAAGACAGGTAATAGTTAGCGCAGTAATGTTAGTACAACAAGACCTGTGGATAAACAGGCACATGCGTAGACCGTGAAGAGTCAATGGAGCAATAATTGTATAACAAGGCCTGTATCTAACCGGACTCACAGTACCATAGGACCTGTAACAAGACAGGCACAGTTTAAACATTCAACGGTGAACATCCGTAGCCTAGGCAAACATGTGTAGACCTCTTAACCATGCAATAGTTGAGAAGCCATGTAAGTACTACAGAACCCACAAGGGTAAAAAAGGGTGGGTGCTGTGTCCCCCAATTAGAGGCTAAGAGAAAGGATTTTACGGTGAGTACACAAAAATCTCCTTTTCTCCTTCGCCTCATTGGGGGACACAGACTGTGGGACGTCCTAAAGCAGTCCCTGGGTGGGAGAAAACAATGACGCCAGTCACACTGATCAGTAAGAAACTATGCACCGACAGACGACAGCTGTCACCTGGAGTATACGTCTACCCAGACCTGCGAATAGCGAGAACGAAGTGCAGGCCGTGTCGTGGTTGAGTAAGTGGGGAAAACGGACACCTGTGTGTGTCCACACACATATTGCGCTGGCCCCTGGTGCCGGACTGACCAGGAGACCCTCACGGTTATAGTACAATGTGCCAAAATGGATGAGTTTTCGATGGAAAAGCATCTTGGATGGTTAGACGAATCAACTTGGTCAGAGGAGCCTTAAAGGCTGACATGTCATTATTTTTGCCCTCTGTAAGAGAAGAGAAAACGAATCCGAGCTATTTGCAAGAAACTTTTCTTGGATACGTATATGCGTAGGTATCTGACAAGATCCTGCATATGAAGGTCCTTTACGACCAGACAGACTGGAGTCGGGCGCAGTGATGACAGAGAGACGTCTTTAGTGAGGTGGAAGGAGTATACCGCCTAAGAAGAGGATGGAACCAGCCGTAGGACAGTCTCGTTCAGGTAGGAGGACTAGAAAAGATGGTTAACATAAGAGCGCTGAAAGTACCGATACCTCTGCAGAAAAAAATAATTTTTCACCAAGACACATTACTGTTTTGGATGATAATGCGAAGAGTAATATCCCGTAGAAAGTCAATGGGTGAATTCTTTAGAGCTGTGAGAACGAAGATCAGGTCCCGCAGGAGTAGTCCTGTGGATGGAGACCTTAAACGTAAGACCCTGTGAAAAGGAGATTTTCCTAAAGAACTGGTGGCAAGACATTCTTGAAGGAAGGTGAAACAGGCAGAAAAACCTGCTGTGTGAGAGGCCTCAAGGACCGACCTGAGTGTAGTTCTGAGTGGAAGAAATGAAAGCTCTTTGCATGAAATAGGGTCAGGGGAATGACCTCCAGAGGTGCTTGGATATAAAGAAAAAAACAAGACGATTACACTCATGGTATATCGTTGATAAGGTTAGTTTACTTGTTGCGACCTTGGTCGCTACAACACCCAGGGAAAAAAGCCCTGGGGATAAATTCCAGATCTCAAAGGCTACGCCACCATGTTTAGAATTGAAGAATTCCGATTGAGAACTGGCCCTGAGAGAGCAGGTCTGGACCGACTGTTAGTCGTCCTGGTGCTGCTGTTATGAGTTGGACGAACTTCCCGTCCAAGCTCATCTGGGCCAGTCTGAAAGTACATGGATGAACTGGCGACATTCTTGTTTGACCTTCCACACTATGTTGTTAGTGGAAAAGAATATAGGGGAGACGGAAACAAGTCCAGTCTTGGACTAGCTCGTCTGTCGTATTGACTGTAGGTCCTAGGACCTGGCCGAAAAGAATGGAACCTTAGCATGGAGGGTGAGTCCGTCAGGTCCACATCTGTAGGTTCCTGGTGCTGGCAGCCTTGACGGAGAACATCCGGATGGGGGACCGCTTCCCTGAGTCCGTCACTTGGCGGGTTAGCCTTGTATGAGAACAGCCGGTAGTACAGTGTTCGAGGATTCCACCTGGAGAAGAATGTGGCGAACGTCTGTCATCACTTGGAGACTGTGGGTTCCACCCTGGTGGTTGACATATGCCACGGCTGTGACATTGTCTGACTGTATTCTGACAAATCTGACTGCCGAAAGATGACTGAATGATGTCAGTACTAGAATTACTGCCCGAATCTTCGTAAATGAGGGGAAGTCGGATGTGGGCGTGACTATCTACATGTGCATTGTGATGTGAGTACATCACACCACATCCTATTCCTGGGCCATGTCTAAGCATGGATAGTTGAAAAAGAAAGAAGGCCGTAGGTTCGGCTGAGCTTATGGAACTGCTTCCCATGCTGCCCTATCCTGTCTAGGATTGTTATAGCCGTTGTGAAGGATTGAGGAGACCGCTGAGGGAGGCTGCGGATTCCTAGAAGAATCCGTGCTTTGTCTGAGAAAATCCACCATGGCTGGTAGTCCCTATGTAGCATGTGGCCATCAGAAATACGCAGCAGAGCTGGGACTTCTTGAGTTTGTGTGCTGTGCTGCAATCTGTGCTCTGGAGTTGTGGTAGACTCCTGGAGGGTGATCCGCCAACCGAGTCTTCTTAACGTGCTCAGTGAAAGCGACAGTGTTCGCAGACTTCGAAAATCCTGCATTGATGAATAAGTCGTCCAGATGTGGGAGACTCCTGGAATGCAGTATAAACAATACCAACTTCAGGCTGTATTTATGAGCAATAGGTCTCACGGTATTCACTTTTTAACTCCTGAGACGAGAAGGAACTGACTGCGTGGAAGAAGGTCCGGGCTACAGCCACACGGGAGGCCAGGGGGCCCATCCATTGGGTTAATGCTTCCGTGAGTCTGCGAGGTCCTGGTTTGAAGCGGGCTGAGCAGAGGAGGTGCGCGTGTCATCTCAACCCAAGTACCTAATATTGGTGCAGTGAGGAGATTGCCAGCTGGTCTAGATCGCCATTTCCCAACCTCGGGCTGTGTGTACGAGTTATAGGTCTTATAGCATTCACTCCCGACTACTAAGTCGAGAAAAGACCGACTGTGGGAGGAGGCTCTGGCACAGCCACACGGAAGGCCGGAGGACCCAACGATATTGGTAGTGCAGCCGCGGGACTGTGAGGTCCAGCTTCGGACGGGCGAAACAGAGGGCGTGTGCGTAGTATCTCAACCCAAATACCTAATATAGGTATAGTGATGAGATTGGCCGCTTCTTCCTTGAGATCAGGGGATGGAGTCCGGGAAGGCCTTGTGCGGACGCAAGTTTAGCCCGAATCCCCAACAGTGGGGAATCAAGGGTGCATGGTTCATAGATTCCAGATACCGGTAGCTGAACTACCCGTGTCATTGCGAATCATAGTGTTACAGCCTGCGTCTTATGGGACTTGGCTGTCGTTACTTAACCAGAGCTCCAGCTGCAGGGTCTGGAAAGGATTGGCAAACATTCGTGTCAGATATAATGGTAGTTTATATGAGCCTCAACTGAGGTCTGCAATAGTGGGGCCCGAGGAAGAACCTGTTAATCCTGTAATAAGTCTGCCAGTAAAGAGGTCCCTGCGTGGTGACCGATCCTTTGGGAGAATGAACATATCTCCAACCATCCTTAACGATTCCGATGACCAGAATTTGTTACGCCGGCGCCTTAGCGCCTGAGGGTAATCCTGACCCGTACTTCTTGCAGAACAATTGTCAGCTTTACGGTTTACGAGTCAAATAGTCCAGAGGACACGACCCGAGCAGCCTGGGTCAACAGCGCAAGATCATTGGCCAGGAATTGATCTGCAAGATACACAAGTAAATGTAGAATGCAGATGCGTACGTAATGGCAAACCATTAAGTGTAGTATTAGGTGAACCGACAGGAACCTGCATTTAACTAGCTCAGCAACCGAGCTGATTACTGATAATCCCCTATTTTTTATATCTATAACACTGCCTCTCGCATATTGCTCCATGCATGGCGGAGGTAGGTGGACAAGGTGCAGCAGGAGATAGTACTGCTGGATTGTCCTGCGGTTGCTACTGGCAACTGGTAAGCAACATGGCTTATTTGTAAGTCCAGAATCCCTGTGGGCAGCCGTAGACTCTTAGGTGAAGGCTGCCAGGGAGCACTTATAGGGCTGAAGTAGGGATTAAACCCTGCTGTGATCCTTAAAAAAAAAAAACGGAAAGAATAATGCAGACACAATAGTGCACTATTTGTGCAAAGATTGCTTTAGACCCTTCAGCTGCAGCAGGGAAGAAGCCCCAATAAGTGATAGCTTCTATCCATCTAGTGTACTGCTGCTGGAGCCTATAGGGAGCCCCTATGCAGGTGTAGCAGGGGTACCGCTGATATTAGGTAATGGGCACTGTACTCTAACTGTGCCCTCATGATATGGCCGCCCTGTCTATAGAGGGGGCGGTTCCACCATGAAAAAAGTGCGCAGTAACTCTCGCAGCGAGCGAGAGGCGCCAGGAGCAGGTGTCCCGCCCCCTCCATGACGCGGCTGCAGACCGGTCCGCCCCTATTATGACGCTATCAGCGTCATACAGAGTCATCGGGAGAGGCGGCCGGGGGCGGGCAAAAGGCGGCGGCTTCGCACTAGGCCGAAGCCGCGGCCTAAATTAGGAAGTGCATGCCGCAAATGGCTCCGGGCCGGCGCAGAGGTCCGGGAAGGGGTCAAAAACGACCCGGACCCCTCAAACGCCTGGGCACTGCCGCACTAGCCCTCTGAGGCGACCCGCAGGAGATCCAGAAAGCTGGATCTCCTGTGTCTTGATGGCTGCAGGCGTCTGCTGCCCCAGGAGCCCAGAGTTCCTGGGCTGCTGAGTGGTGGCAGTATGGATCCAGAGGAAGGAGCTGCACCCTTGTGAAGGATGCTTCCTTGCCTTTACGCAGGGAACCCGGCTGCCTCCTTGCCTGGGGTCAATGTGCAGGCGTAGAGGGCTTCTATGGTTGCTCGGCCGGATAGGCAGTCAGATGATACTGCCGCAGTCCTTGTTCCACCTGCTATAATGCCAGGGGAGGTTGGGGGGAACCCATATTACGCCCCATTTCACCCCAGAGGTCCCAGAGTCCGCAGTACTAGCTGTGGCTCTGTAGTGTAGGGAAAGGAGCCCGGATGGGGCCTGTACCTGTGCTGCCTCCACCTAATACCATTAGGGAGGAATCCTGCTATCCACATCCAGATGGAGGTCCTGGGCAGCGGGATGCTGTTCTCGACATCATGGATGGATCTGTAGCCCCTATCCTGAGGGAGGTCCGGGTCTATTCTCGACCTCAGGGTGGCTGGGGCCTCTCAACTTCTAGCCAGGTACCCACAGGGCTGGAGAAGGAGGACGGACGCATGAGGATTCATGGAGGTCCGCGAGTATCTCTACTTAATCCAAAACCCCAAGGGGGAATGGACAAGGAGGAACGGCATATAAAAGTTAAAAAAAAAAATAAATGAAAATCTCAACCTCAGCTCTGCAGCCCACAAGGTGGTGAGAGGAGGGAGTATGCCGGGGGCCGCTCCGGGCCCACTTTTCTTCGAATCCAAGAGATCAAACGAAGAGAGGAACTTTGTGTGTGCTCTCCTAAGACACTAAGCAAAAACTGGAGAAGCACTTCCTGCTCCAGGGGTGTAGTGCTGCAGAGGCTTAATTCTTTTGCAGATTTCTGCCTAGTGTCGCCTCCTAGTGGACAGCAGCATAACACCCACGGTCTGTGTCCCCCAATGAGGCGAAGGAGAAAAAGGCTGTATGGTCGAGTCGCCAGAAGAAAGCCATTACTGCACAAATGCCACAAAGTATCTCACCTACAATACGCCAAACAGCACAGAGAAGACTCCAAACGTCTGGAACAAGGTAATTTGTAGTGATAAGACCAAAATAGAACTTTTTGGCCACAACCATAAACGTTACATTTGGAGAGGTGTCAATAAGGCCTATGATGAAATGAACACCATTCCCACTGTAAAGCACGCTAGTGGATCGCTTATTATGTGGGGATATGTGAGCAATAGAAACGTAGACAAAATTGAAGGAAAGATGAATGCCGCACGTTATCAGCGAATACTGGAGGCAAATTTGCACTCAGCCTGGAAGCTGCACATGGGACGTACTTGCATGTTCCAACATGACAACGATCCAAAACACAAGGCCAAGTCGACCTGTCATTGGCTACAGCAGAACAAAGTGAAGGTTCTGGAGTGGCCATCTCAGTCTCCTGACCTCAGTATCATTGAGCCACTCTGAGGAGAACTCTAGTGTGCAGTACATGCAAGAAAGGCCAGGAATTTACAGGAACTGAAGGTTTTGCCAAGAAGAATGGGCAGCTTTACCATCTTAGAAAATAAAGAGCCTCATCTACAACTACCACAAAACACTTCAAGCTATCATTGATGTTAGAGGGGGCAATACATGGCATTAAGAACTGGGGTATGTGAACTTTTGATCAGTGTCATTTGGATGTTTTGGTTGTCTTTATGATTTAAAAAGAGAAAACAGTAGTTTGACCATAAATGGCTTCACCCAACCACGAACCATGAGTGGAAAAAAGTTTGTGTGTTATCATTCATATTCTCTGAAAAAAGGCCAAGAAAGCAAAAAATCTGCCGTGCTATGTACATTTTTCAGCACAACTGTAGTACCTATAGCAGTAACGCAATACCATAATTCCTTTATTCAATGTTTGCATACTCTAGCTTTTTAAGTGCTACTGTATATATTGTGTTTTCAGACAGCACCTGTTCACACCTATTTGAGGTGCTGGTCTATTTTTTTTTTCATTTATTTTTATTACATTCTTCTTTGACCAAGCACTCCGCCACTTAGCTAGGGTGTTGACATTTCCTTTTTAGCTGGATCCTAACTGCCCAGACTTAGATTTTTTTTCATAAAAAATGAAGGCATTTTTTCAGGTTCTACTGTATTTTTCGCTTTATAAGATGCACCCGATTATAAGACGCACCCCCAAATTTGGTGAAGGAAAAGAGAAAAAAGTAATTTTCAATGTTAAATGGGGTCCGTCTTATAATGCCAGTGTCCGTCTAACAAATCATATAGGGTACATGTCCCTCATAGTACCCAGATACCCTCATCCTGGTACATTGTCCCTCATCCTGGGATATAGCCCCCCCCCCCCCAACCTAAAATTAGCCCCCTTAATCTGGATATGGCCCCCTTACATTGGATATAGCTCCCCTGTGGCTGGCACACATCCCCCGTGGCTGGCACACATCGCCCTGTGCTGGCTATGGCCCCCATGCTGCTGCCCATATTAAAATAACACACACTTCACTTACCTTGTCCAGCGCTGTCCTCCCAGTGTCTCCCTGCTTGCTGCTGTGCTCCTCCTTCCTGGTTCTTGGTGCCGGCCATGTGATCGGCACAGCAGAGGGACATCATCTCTGCGTGACCGATCACAGCAGCAAGCAGGGAGATCGGGGAGACACTGGGAGGACAGCACTGGAGGAGGTATGTCAAGTTTTTTTCATTTTACTATGGGCAGCAGCATGGGTGTCATATCAAACACAGGGGGGGGCGCCGGCACATAAAATATGTGCTGCTCCCCCAGCCCATCTCCGCGGTGCGGTTTCGGCACTGTGGTGATGGACAGCGGCAGTACATATTATATGAGCGGGGGCACGTGAGCTCCCGCTGCCTCCTGCAACCTGCACCAGCTCGCCCCAGCCCCCGGACAGGCTCCTGAGCTGCCTCCCCTGCAGTATAATCCGTATATTCAGGTCAGATTATAAAAAGCACCCCCCCCCCACCCCCTTTCCCCCAAAACAAGAGTGAGTCTAATAATCCGAAAAATATGGTACTTAGCATTGCACAGGTGGTCATACAATCACTTGTACTGGTGAGGATTCCAACACCTTGTCCAATACTAAGGAAATCCTGAAAACATGCACTGTTTGCGGCCTTTGAGGACTAGAGTTCCCCATCCCTGCAACAAAGAAATATTCCTTGTCGAAGCTATAAGTCATACATGGATTGGCCAATACATAAGCTAAGGATTTCATTATTCCAAATATAGTTCCAAAAGCAGTAATGCAATTCCAGAATTCCCTTGTTCAATGTTTGCACAATTTAGCTTTTAGACTACTGCAGTATATGTTTCTGCAATTACATTGTGTTTTCAGCTAGCAACTGTTCACACCTATTGGAGGCGCTAGTCAGTTTTTTTTAATATATATTTGTATTACATTCCTCTCTGACCGAGCACCCCTCGGCTTAGGCAGGGAATTGCACTTATCTTTTTAGCTGGATCCTAACTTGTAGATTTTTTAATGATAAAGGCATTTTAAGTTAGGGTCCCGATAAAGAGATACACCTTATCGTGGCTATCAGGCATACATAGACTGACTAATACATAAGCTAAGTATCACATTTGTTTCAAATATAGTTCAAAAAGCAGTCATGCAATACCAGAATTCTGGTCAGTCTTTTATATATACTGTTTTACATTCCTCTCTGACTGAGCACTCCGTCCCTTGGTCAGGGCGTTGCTACCTCCTTTCTAGCTGGATCCTACCTGACCAGACTTAATTTTTTTTTTTTTTAATCCAGATGAAAGAGGGATTTAGGATAGGGTCCTGATAAAGATATGAGCCTTATCATACTGGGCTCACATAGATTGACCTAATCTTAAATAAGAGTCCCATTTTTTTTTTTTTAAATACAGTTCAAAAATCAGTAGAGCAGAATTCCCTCATTCAATTCATCTGATTTTTATCCTGAAGAATGAGAACCGTGTACATAATAAATAGCACTGTCCGGGATCTCCTGTTTGGTCCACGCTTTTTGGCCTTGCAGTGTTTTAACCCCTTCTTTTCTTTATGCATTCTTTAGCTTGCTAGAGTGCTGCTATAGATCTTTTCTGCCAGCACCTGTTCACACCTATTGGAGCTGCAGGTCAGTCTTTTTATATGGATAGACAGGAAGAACAGACACGTAGAATTATTTTTCACACTGTCTGACAATTTTACATTGCAACTTTTTATTTTCTAGTTGTTGCTCTTTTGTCTTGGGTTTGGTTTTTTTTCTTTCCTCTGCAAAAAAGCACTTGTGCCTCCAAGTGTGATGATCGCACTCTCTAATTTTATGAGGCATATGCGGGCCCCTATGCACTAGAGGGGAGAGATCCCTCGTCAGATAACGTGTGAAGTATGGGGGCCTCGCTGTTATAAAGTGGTTATGTATGGAGACGTAGCAAGTTTCCTGCTGCTGCTCCTGATCTATTCCTCCCTGTGTCTCCATAACAAAGAGCGAGCTGCTTAGAATTGATGACAGGGCCCCGTACATAAAACTAATTTACCTCTGCAGATTAGTGATCCTGGCAGCGAATACACTGTATATAAAAGAGATAAAGACGTGCAGGTTTCCTTATATTACGCAGGATAAAGCCTTAAGCTGATGAAATATCATGACACTAGAGAGCAGAAACAATTACCAGTTTTGGACAATTACACTAAACAAGCATCTCTTTAGGATGCGGCGTGGGGCCGGGTGAAATATGGCGTGTTTCTATTGCCATCTTGTGGATAACTGGTGCCCGTCTGCTTTATAGGTGCAGCTTAAACCCGGCTAATGAGCTGATAAATCTTGTTCATACCGGAGACGACTCGGATCGAAACACCGGAGGCTACTGTAAACGTGCTGCAGTTATGGAGGGTTACGGGTTTTGGGGGTACTTTAAAATTCTGGAAAATCTATATTTTCTCTTAATTGAAGGATCCTTGTCAAAAAGCTTAAAAGTTTTGGACACCTTTCACATGGAAAAAAGTGGTTATAAAATAGCACTGAGTTTCAGTCTGTAATCTTCATTCATTTTCATACCAATGATATGCAGTTTGCAGCTGATCTAAGTTTCAAATATTTATCGTTAAAGCAGTGTCTCTCCCAGTAATATAGGAGCTGGTGTGATTAGCTGATGTGCTTGTGGTCTCTCCCAATAGCTGATAATATATGCCGATTGCATGTGAGCTCTGTGTGTCTCTCCCTGTAATATAGGCTGGATGTGAGCTCTGTTTCTCTCCCAGTAATATAGGCAGCATGTGAGCTCTGTGCATCTCCCTTTAGTACAGGCTGGATGTAAGCTCTGTGTGTCTCCCTGTAAGATAGGTCGGATGTGAGGTCTGTATCTCTCCCTGTAATCTAGGCTCTATGTCAGCTTTGTGGATCCCTCTCTGTAATAATGGCTGGATGTGAACTTTGGGAGTCTCCCCCTGTAATATAGGATGGATGTGAGTTCTGTATGTCTCTCCCTGTATTATAGGCAGGATGTGAGCTTTGTGTGTGTCTCCCAGTAATATAGGCTGCATGTTGAGCTGTGTGTGGTGTAGTTCACACCGAAACATTGTGCTACTTTGGGCTCAATAAAGTCCACTTTTCATCAAAACACATTTTTTGAGTGCTGCCTGATTCTTCCCATTATATATAAATACACACACACACACACACACACACACACACACACACACACACACACACACACACGCATCTCAATGAATTGGAAGATCATCAAAAAGTAAATTTTAATTTAGATATGTAATTCAACAGAGAGTGAAATACACTATATAGAGTCATATTATATAGAGTCATTACAGAGTGATCAATTTAAGTGTTTACGTGTTAATGTTAATGATTATTTCTAACAGCAAATGAAGATACAAAGGTCATTATCTCAGAAAATTAAAGTTGGGAGGATGAAGGTCTGAGAGATAAAATATGACCTAAATAGGTATCAGAGGCTTCACCTTGTGTGGTTGTGAGAGTCACAACCACTATAAAAGCAGATCACGCTGCAGTGGTCACCAGCGTGGTGCATATAGAGTAGGGAGGCTGAAGGGTTAAAAACCACGCTGCCACAATACATCAAAGGGTGAATATAATATTGGTTTATTAGTCAACACGTTTCAGGGCTACCTGGCCCCTTTCTCAAGACCAATCAATATCATATTGCACTGTTTGAGGGCGTTTCTTGGAGCACTGAAACGCATTGAGTAATCAATATTATATTTACCCTTTCATGTCTCGTGGAATACGGCAGCGCGGTGTTTAACCCTTTATCCTCTCAACTTTAATTTTCTGAGATAATGACTTTTGTGCTTTCATTGGCTGTAAGCCATAAATTATTATAGCGCCATTTATTCTATGTCGCTTTACATGTGAAAAGGGGCATACATAGACAAGTACAATAAACATGAGCAATAAAAGGCACAGAAAGAGAGGACCCTGCCCGCAAGGGTTCACAGTCTACAAGGGATGGACGAGGGTACATTAGGAAAGGATTGACCTGGTCATTCGTAGTTCGGTAGACTGAGGATCATTGCAGGTTGTAGACTTGTCGGAAGAGGTGGGTCTTACGGTTACTTTTGAAGGTTTCCACGGTGGGCGAGAGTCTGATATGTTGGGGCTGAGAGTTCCAGAATATGGGGGAAGCACAGGAGAAATCTTGTATGTGGTTGTGGGAAGAAGTGATGAGTGGGGAGTAAAGAAGGAGATCTTGAGAGGATCAGATGTTGCGTGAAGATCAGTACCAGGAGACCATGTCACAGATGTATGGAGGAGACATGTTGTAGATGGCTTTGTATGTCATACTTAGGGTTTTGAACTGGAGCCTTTGGACAATAGGAAGCCAGTGAAGGGATTGACAGAGAGGAGAGGATGGGGAATAACTGGGAGACAGATGGATTAGTCAGGCAGCAGAGTTTAGCATACATTTGAGTGGTGCAAGAGTGCTAGAGGGGAGGCCAGAGGGGAAGGAGGTTGCAATAGTCGAAGTGTGAGATGATGAGGGCATGCACAAGTGTTTTTGCTGTTTCTTGGTCAAGGAATGTACGAATCCTGGCAATATTTCTAAGCTGAAGTCCACAGGAGGTGGCAAGGGCTTGGATACATGGCTTGAAAGAGGGCAGAGTCGAGGATCACCCTGAGGCACCGAGCATGTGGGACTGGGGATAGTGAGCAGCCATTGACTTTGATGGATCGGTCTGGTGGACATGTAGAGTGAGATGGGAAAAAGATGACGAATTCTGTTTTGTCCATGTTCAGTTTTAGAAATCGAGCAGAAAAGAAAGATGAAATAGCGGACAGGCATTGTGGTATCATCAACATTGATAAAAAAAAAACACTTGAAATAGATCACTCGGTTTGTAATGACTTATATATATAATTATATATATATATGTTTCACTTTTTGAATTGAATTACTGATAAAAATTTACTTTTTGATTATATTCTAATTTATTGAGATGCACTAGTGTATAAATTTGTTGCAAAGTTTTAGGGCAATTCTAATGGCCGCTTTACACGGCACGATATCGTTGTCCAACAACGTTAAAAAGTCACGAGGTTCGGGCGTTGCCGCCGATATCGTTCGTGGTGTAAATGAGCAATGCGATGCAAGAACAATGCCATAACGATATTGTTGGGGAATTGTGCAGGCTCTCTAACTGCCTGATATTGGCTTGACGATCTGGCAGGATCGTGCTGTGTGACAGCGCAACTACGATGTGGACTACAACTTCCCCTATTCACTCCCATGTTAAATGGTTGTTCCCTGGGTCGCTCGTACACAGAGCAAAGGAGGGGGGCGTAGACATCGCAGTTGAGTAGCCTGCCGATATCTCCCTGTGTAACATCTCCAATGCGATCTTGGACTAGTGCCAAAAACGTGCGCGCTCCTGTGCCGTTGTATCCAATATCGGAACGATATTGGGACGTGTAAAGCGGCCACAAGACTCTACCTTCAGGCGCCCAAATTAGCAAAAACATATGCTAAATTTACCAAGACACAAGCGTCTTCTAATAAACTTGACGCATTTTACCCCAATGTACGGTGCTTCACGCCACGGTTATAAAACCTCAGAGTCTGATGTGTGTGTTCCCATCCTTCACATTCCTCACCACCGCTGCTGACCATCAGCAGAAAGACTTGCATTTACCAGCTGCTGTATGTTCTGGGCAGACCAAACTCTGCAGTTATTTTGCGATCAATTAGTAGATGGATCTCTACTTTTTCAGATTCCTGTTTCATCACTGATGACAAAGTTCTTTCCCTGTGCTATAAATCAGGGAGGAGAGCATGGCGGTCGCCTCTTACCTGCTCTTCTTCTTTGAAGATAAAAGCTTCACAAATTGTAAGAGAACGAAAGACAATCGTGACTCGAATATATTCACAAGTTTCACAACTTCTTCCTTGCGGAGGTTCCCCGGGGAGTCGGAGGCCAGCTCTTTCCTTTCGTCCGGCACCTGTGATGGAGAAGGACGTCTCGTCAGCTATTCTGCGTCTCACATTTTACTTTTTGTCCTTTTTCAATCCAGCGAGCACAAAACCTCGCTGCCGGTGAACGCACATTGAATGAGCTACTATTCCTTCTTACATTGCTCTGCTGCTGAATATCAATGGGCGACTTATTAAAGTAATACATTCCTGGGCCATTCTGCGCTGGTGGATTCTCTAGTACAGCGAGAATGTATAACACAATCTGACTGCAAAAGAACAGAGTGAACAAAAAAAAAAAAATAGAGAACCTCCACTGTATTGTAAGAGCTTTGTAGATTTTTTTTGCCTATCTTTTGGCTCAATTCACATTTCTAGATATTAGGCGATGTTCCCCCTGTGCGTTTGTGCAGCATTTCTGCACCAAAACGCTGCACCCACAGCTTTCAAAGTCAATGTGATTTCCCAAAAGCTGTGCCCACAAGTGCGTTTTTGTTGCAGAAATTGCCTGCAATTAACATGACCTTTTTTGAGCTGCGTTCTCCCCATAGACTCCTTTCTAACCTGCCCAAAAAGCATTACGAAGAGATGGGTATTCCCAGAAATAAATACAGATGTGTTTATCGAGCTTCCAGAACCTTACATCATGTGACTCAGGATGTCACATGGTGTGCAGGATCTGGAAGACCAATAAACACATATCCTGCCTGTGCAGGAAAATTCACTGGGGAGGCTGAGAAAATGTCTATGTGCATCTGTCTGTCTTTATGTGTCACCTTATTTGTTGCCAGGGAGGGTGAGAAAGTGTGTGCGTCTTTGTGTGTCCCCTTATTTGTGTTGCGTTTGCATATGCACAAAGGCTGAACAAACGCAATAGTTTTGTGCTACATTTGTTTATAGACAGCTGCGTTTCTGTACCTGACAAACGCAGCGCAAATGCAGCCCAAAAAAATAAGCACTGTGAGCATGTAGCCTTAGAGCCAAGCCCACCTCTGCATCACTGTATGAACAATCCTGCTGCAACAATGCTGTGGCCAGCAGAACACTGTGATCCTGCGTTACTTAAATTAGTCCACATCTAAACAGAGGCATTATTTACACCAGGATTTTTTTGGGTGGGTGAACAGGTGTTCGGTCGAAGAAATCTGCTTCAACTGTAATCTTACACAAAGTGTAAATGCTTTTATAATAACATCTCTCCCATATATAGAATATCACCAATAACTACATCAAGTGAAGACGAAACGTGCATTGGGCTACAGGGACGCAGGGTCATCTATCTGAAACTTCAGGTATATATATCTATTCTACCATATTTTATTCATCTATATACCAGGTACTATCAAATTGCTACTTGCCTAGTCTCTTCTAGTGTTATAAATGTTCGGTATGGTATATTGATATTAATAACTTTTAATAATGAAAGTGTAACTGCTGTTTACATTTTTATTTAATAATAATGTAGAGCAAGTGATAATAAACTTTCAAATATCCTTTAGAAGTAAAATCTGGAAGAAAACCTTTCAAAAACCTTCCACAAGATGTCCCCACTAGGCTGTTTCTGAACCTGGTATGTGCTCATTCTCAGCAAGATCGGTCTTCAGCTTTTCACACACTGAATACGGCCATATAAGGGTGAAGGGGTGGGGCCTACTCAGCCTTCTCAGCTGATCAGTGTATCAGTTTACCTTAGGAAAAGGGAGCTCAGGTTGTCAGCACACAACTGCTGTGATCGCTCTCCATTCACATCGCTCTGCTCCGTGTTATCTGATAACATGAAGCAGAGCCGTCAGATAAGATCACAGCTGTAATCTAATCTCCCCTCCATTCACATCGGCTCTGCTCCCTGTGTGCTGACAGCCTGAGCTCAGCACTGTCCCTGAGGTAAACTGATACACTGATCAGCTGAGAACATTGTGCAGACCCTGCCCCACCTTATATGTCAGGTAGAAACAGCCTAGTGGGGACATTTTCTAGAAGGTTTTTGAAAGGTTTTCTTCCATATTTCAAATATGATATATAATTGAAAGTTTACTATAATCACATGCTCTAGATTATTATTGAATAAATATTGAAACACTTTAAATATTGCCTGGCAATATTCAGTTAGAATTGAACCGACTGTGCCCCATTTAGGTGGAATCTGCTTTTTATCTTGTTATTTCTTATGTGTATTTGTGCAGATTTGTTATATTGTTGCCTATGTCACTTTATTCCCTTGTGCGACATTTCAACCTCCTATTACGTGACTATTGAGATTCGAGGAGTGTAAATGCTGCATATTTTCTGCAGCAGATAACTTGCTTAGGAAAAATCCTCCGCTTATTTACAGGACCAGAATTGCGACTGGGATTTAACTAAACATCATTCCAAAAACACAAAAAATCTGTTGCTTAAAATTCTTAGTGGATCCGAAATCAGCAGACTGTGAATTTCCTGCACTTTTTCACACAGAACAAAAATTCCCAATATTTATGTCCCTTAACCCCCTTGAAGAAAAAAAAAAATGACACATTTAGGGTAATACTGTGGTGTTACCAAACATGTTTTTTGCTTGTGACCTTTAAAAATATTTATTTTTGTATATATTTTATTAAGAAAATGTAACATGGTCATTTGATTCATTCCGTTCACATCTGCCTGCAGCGTAAATCAGAGCCTTGCAGCACAACTGTGGACAGGTATGTTGAACTATAATTTTTCAGAAACGTCGGAGCATTTCAGAGAAAATGCAGTTTAAAGATCTGGCTGGGGACAAGCGCCGGAGACAAGACTACTCCAACATGGCCCTTTCCTGCACTGCAGGTGATTAACGATATCGTTATGGGAGAGACCTAGAATTATAATTTCTTCGAAACGGCAGAGAAATTCAGAAAAAAAAAACATACCTGGCTGCAATTGTGCAACTAGACTCCGATTCATGCCACTTGCGGTTTGTGCAACACAAAATTCCTTTATTTAGTAAACTTTATTGATCTACTGTTTTGTCCTATTAGGGAACTTGAAGCCCCGATTGTCTGATCATTAGTTAAACCATTATTGCATATTAATTGCTGTGAAGCCATGCCTCTCGTAGGTCTGTAGCTGCCGATCTCCTTAGATGCAGCGGTTTCTATTCATAGCGGCATCTAAGGATTCATCTCCGATCTAGGTCTCCTCTGCATTGAATCCTTTGACCTGCTGACCTCACATGTCTATGCTGTAATACAGACAGACAATTATGTGTCTCTTCACCACTGTTTGGGCAGCAGCAGTAACTTTTTACAATCTGGCATGCTGAAAGCGGAAGCGCCACTACAGCGGGTCAGAACCCATTGTCCACAACGATCATGGCGTGCAAGTGGTAGTGGAACAATCTAAAAAGCAGGGCTGTGGAGTCTGAGACGAGGAGTCGGGAGTCCATTTTGGTGGAGTTAGATTCAACTGCGGAGTCTCGAGTCGGAGTCAAAGAGTAAGCTTATTGCCTCCACAGCCTTGCTAAAAAATGCATTTTATTAATTATTATGTAAATTAGGTTTTTAAGTTTGGTGAAAACTTGACGGAAGGATGTGCCATGAGAGTGTTCTAGAGGATCGGATGTATGTTCATCAGAGTTGGGCTGGTGGAGGGATCTGCATTCCTCCTCCATACCAAGTCTATGTATGTCTACATCTGCTCGAGCATACAAAGTCCACAATATATTTTCTTGATGAGGAAGTCGCGGCTGCAGAGATGCAAAATGAAATTCACGAACGTGTTCCCAGAGGCAAAGAGGAAAGTGACAAATAGGCCGAGACACTGCAGAGGATAATAAAAGGTTGATCAAGTGTAGAGCGGCAGCGACGGGTAAATGCAGCAGAGCCGGAGTCACCCAGAACAAGCTTCACAATCATTTATACAAAATTGCCCTTGAGATGATCAACAAAATCAGCACAGTTGTCCTTGTGATAAAAGGAATCAGCCTCGCTGCCTGGGTCCATGACACGGCAATGTCTGGAGAACGAGCCGCGAGCAGGTGACATCCTACGTACGAGGCACCTGAGCTCCAACACCATGTGCCATACATTTGTAGCTGCAGTTGGGCCCCTGCACTTATGTTATGCCTGCCACCGAATATGATACTCATGATCATTATTATATGCCTGGACAGTCCCTTTAAGCTTGGGTTATTAGGCAAGGTTCTCAAGAGCTTTGCATTATATCATGTTTTCTTCAAGTAGTAATTTATGCATTTTCTTTTCAATATTTCAAATTTTTTGTAATATAATTTTTCATTAATGAATTTTCAAAAGAAAAAAAATGCATAAATATTCTATTTTACATTTTCAAATAATTGATTTTGTTTTGCAAATAATTTACATGTCTTTTTTAATGCATTTTGTTTCCATTATTTTATGCATTATTTTCTAATAATTTGTGTCTTTTATTAATGGATTATCATTTTTTAATTAATATTATTGCCAATTGACGTATAGAAGTATTACTTGCCTCAAGCTGCATGTTATAAGGGTTGTCTATAAGGCGAACGGCGTCTATCCAAGCACAGAGCTGAAGAGTTGGTGGATTTATGATGATAAGCGGAAAGGTTTCCCGTTCCGAGCACAGATGAGATACATTAGTAGTCAGCGTCCTAATTATACGCGGTGAGGAAGCCGCAGTCAGCACATTCCCGGCCTTAGGAAACTTCTTACCTGATCACTTTCACACTCTGGTTCTGCATAAAGGACGATGAAAGCACAGCGCGTTTTCACCATGATCTCCAGAGCGGTGTACAGGCTTTTCAGCTTCCCCGCACTGCTGCTCTGACCTGATAAATAAGACACAATCCGAAGCAAAGTCACAAGTTACAAGAAGGAGAAAAGGATTGTCACAACCAACATTATTAACACCATAACAAGAGAATTTTCACTCGTTTCTAACAAGTAGACGTACAAAATAATGAACTCCTTCTTACATCACACAGTATACCAGGTAACACAGATGAGGACAAAAGTAGAGAAAGGAGCAGAGTGGGCGCTAGGAGCCAAAGCGGGTGGTGAAAGGGTGTGAGGGGCTATGGAGCCGACAGCAAGGGAGTATGGGAGGCCCAAAGCAGGCGGTGTGTGCAGGTGGATCACTAAGCGGACAACAAGGGGATCAAAGCAAGCGAGAGCCACGGCACGGCAGCGAGAGGATGGAGAAGGAGGGGCAAGAGATCAGGGCGATAGAAAGTTGGGGGGGCGATGAGAGAGATAGGCGACAGAAATTGGGGGGGCGAGAGAGTTCAGGGGACAGAAGTTGGGGGGGAGAGAGAGATCAGGGGACAGAAGTTGGGGGGGGGGGGCGGGGGAGGAGAGAGTTCAGGGGACAGAAGTTGGGGGGGGGAGAGAGAGATCAGGGGACAGAAGTTGGGGGGGCGAGAGAGAGATCAGGGGACAGAAGTTGGGGGGGGGCGAGAGAGAATCAGGGGACAGAAGTTGGGGGGGGGCAAGAGATCAGGGGACAGAAGTTGGGGGGGCAAGAGAGATCAGGGGACAGAAGTTGGGGGGGGAGAGAGATCAGGGGACAGAAGTTGAGGGGGGGGGAGGAGAGATCAGGGAGACAGAAGTTGGGGGAGGGGAGAGATCAGGGCACAGAGTTGGGGGGGGGGAGAGAGATCAGGGACAGATTGAGGGGGAGGGCGAGAGAGATCAGAGGACGACAGTTGGGGGAGGGGAAAGATCAGGGACAGAAGTTGGGGGGGGGAGAGATCAGGTCAAGAAGTTGTGTTGGGCGGAGAGATCAGGACAGATTGTGTGGGGAGAGAGATCAGGGACAGAAGTTGGGGGGGCGAGAGAGATCAGGGGACAGAAGTTAAAGGGGGGGGAGGGGAGAGATCAGGACACAGATGGGGGAGGGGAGAGATCAGGACACAGAAGGAAGGAGAGAGATCAGGACACAGAAGGAAAAAGAGAGATCAGG